>CM035794.1:51048251-52248251 GCA_020466265.1 Siphamia tubifer | reverse complement strand
ATGATAGCCCCTCTGGTTCCTCGACCTTACTGGGCTTTTGTTGCCTGAGGCATTCACTTAGCAGCTGGTCATTGGGGGCCATTTTCTTGATGTATTCCTGGAGGTTTGCCGTTTCCTCCTGGACAGTAGTTCTGACACTTACTAGTCCTCGGCCCCCTTCCTTTCGCTTAGTGTACAGCCTCAGGACACTGGACTTGGGGTGGAACCCTCCATGCATGGTAAGGAGTTTCCTTGTCTTGATATCAGTGGCTTGTATCTCTTCCAGTGGCCAGGATATTATCCCAGCTGGGTATCTGATTACTGGCAGGGCATAGGTGTTAATGGTCTGGATCTTATTTTTGCCGTTCAGCTGACTTTTCAGGACCTGCCTTACCCTCTGTAGGTATTTGGCTGTGGCTGACTTCCGAGCTGCCTCCTCATGATTACCATTTGTCTGTGGGATCCCTAGGTATTTGTAACTTTCCTGCACATCTGTGATATTCCCTTCAGGTAGGTCAACCCCTTCAGTTGTGATCACCTTTCCTCTTCTAGATATCATCCGCCCACATTTATCTAGTCCGAATGACATCCCAATGTCTTTGCTGTAGATCCGGGTGAGGTGAATTAGGGAATCAATGTCACGCTCATTCTTGGCATACAGCTTGATGTCATCCATGTAGAGGAGGTGGTTGATGGATGTTCCACTTCGGAACTGGTATCCGAAGCCACTCTTTGAGATGATCTGGCTGAGGGGGTTTAGGCCTATGCAGAACAGCAGGGGGGCAGAGCATCTCCTTGGTAAATGCCGCATCTGATGCTCACTTGTGCAATTGGCTTTGAGTTGGCTTCCAGAGTTGTCTTCCACAGCCCCATTGAGTTCTGGATGAACTCTCTTAGTGTCCTGTTGATGTTATACAGTTTTAAGCATTCCAGTATCCATGTATGTAGCATTGAGTCATAGGCTTTCTTGTAGTCAATCCAGGCAGTGCACAGGTTGGTGTTCCTCGTCTTGCAATCTCGGGCAATTGCCCTGTCAACCAGTAGCTGGTGTTTGGCTCCCCTGGTGTTGTTGCCTATTCCTTTCTGTGCTCTGCTCATGTATTGCTCCATGTGCCTACTCATCTTAGTCGCTATGATGCCTGATAGAAGCTTCCATGTGGTGCTGAGGCAGGTTATAGGCTGGTAGTTAGATGGTATTGTTCCCTTCTGGGGGTCCTTCATTATGAGGACTGTCCGGCCCTGGGTTAGCCACTCTGGGTGGTTTCCCAATATTAGCAGCTGGTTCATCTGCGCTGCTAGGCGTTCATGGAGTGCTGTCAGTTTCTTAAGCCAGTAGGTATGAATCATGTCGGGCCCTGGTGCTGTCCAGCTCTTCATTTTGGACACTCTGGTTTGGATGTCTGCTTGTGTGATGACTACTGGGTCTTGTTCTGGGAGTAGGCTCTGCTCTGCCTGTAAGTCTGTCAGCCATTGGGCATTGGTGTTATGTGTTACCTCCTTCTCCCAGATGCTCTTCCGGTATTGCTCAGTCTCAGCCCTTGGTGGGTCCATTGTCACCTTGCCCCCCTGCCATTGAGAGTAGACCTTAGCTGGGTTGGTGGAGAACACCTGGTTTATTCTCCTGGCCTCTACCTCTCTTGTGTATCTCTTTAGGCGGGTAGCTAGTGCTGTGAGCCTTTGCTTAGCAGTCTCCAGTGCCTCAGCTGTGGACAGTTTGTTGTATTTCTTGGGTAGTGCTTTCCTCAGATTCACACCTCTGCTTAGTTCTGTTAAAACACTGACTTCTCTCCGTGCTGCCATGATCTTTGCCTCTAGCCTTCTCCTCCATGGGGCAACCTTCTGGCTGCTCTGGCTGTTCATCTTGTAGCCAAGCATCTCTAGGATTACGGTTGCTGCTGCGTACATCAGCTGATTGGTCTCAGTGATGGTAGTGGTAGGGACAGTTTGCACACTGTAGATTTTGCAGTGTTAATTTGGAGACAATGGGACCAAATACACTCTAGAAGAAGTTAAATAAACTCTCTAAGTGTTGATTTAACACTGCAAAATTTACTGTGCAGTGCAGTGTTCAGGTCCTCAAATAGAGACTGGTCTGGTACTTTGTTCTTTAGCCTTGGCAAGCAGGTAGTTGTGTTCCCCCAGGATTTCATGCTGCCCTTGTGTTTAGTCAGCGACTGGATAGCCACTGACTTTGGTGCGGAAGGTTGCCGGTTTGAATCCCAGGTGTGCCCTTAGGCAAGGCACTTTACGCTATACATGCCTATACCTCACGATGAGCGATACAATAAATAGAGTCATACCGGCTCGGACGGCGCCCGGGACAACAAGGTCTGCATTAGGGGTTGAGGAACCAGGACACCCTGATGTTAAATTGGCTACTGGAACAAGACATTCATGGAGCAGGGCAGAGAACATGGTACTGATGGAGTGTTACTACGGGAGTAACCCCAGTGAGAGAGGGTACATGCAGAGGATGTGGGAGAAATGGTTATATATATATATATATATATTTTTTTTTATATATATATATATATTCCATTGACATTAAGAACCTTTATTCCAAGAGAGTCAACACACAGATAAATACAGTTAAAACATATAATAATTTACCAGAGAACTCAAACTACAAAAAAACTAGTGCAAGTCATTGAGTTAGTCTCTGGTACTTTGAATTTGGATTTAAAATAATTTCAGGAGATCAGCTTTTAACAACATGCTTCTCATGTTGTTAAAAGCCATTTTACCCATGCAGCTCTGTACAGGGAAAATGGTACAGAAAAGAATAAATGCTCATGTGGTCTCAAAAAGTAAGAATCAACACTGTTATTAAACTACAGATATATGAAGGCAATAGTCCAAGTATGGCTTTGTAAATAAAGGTATACCATGAAATGAGTGTGACAATAAAGAGTAATTGGAACTCACATTGGACCTAGTCAGAGAAGATTACTGATGTGTAGAAATAGGAATAGAAGAGGGCTGTGTCTGAAAATACAAATATTACAAAATTTCATAATATAATATATTGTCTAAACTGTAGTGACTTGACTAGAAGTTTGTGAATAAAACAGTGTTTGTCAATACTTTCCTCGACCTTTCTATGTATTTTTTTTTACCATTGTTTATGCCATTGTCATCAGACATTTGCTAATTTTGCTTTAATGAAATTGTAATAAATGTTTGACACATTTTACATCCTACCATAACGTGTGTTTCGTGCGTGTTTTCACATTTCAATAACAGGTTTGATTAAAAAAAAAAAAAACCTGCTCGCGGTAGAACTTCCACAGCTTTACTCAGTTATATCACCTGTGGGGACAAGCGCAGACATATCCTCCCAGTGTGTTTTTCAGTGTTTGTCAGAGTTGTTGTTGCTGTTTCAGAGGCTGAGCTTCAGCTTCTTTCCTGAGCGCGCAGGCCGCTCTGTGCGCACATGCTCAGTGAGGGTATTTTTACGCACAGACGCTTTAAGAGCCGAGCGCCTGGAAGCTGACGGCAGCAGAGAGAGAGACCGGAGAGACACCAGCAAAGGCTGAGGAAAGCTGAGGGGAGCGGAGAGCTGAGGCGGACCATCAGCTGTGCTTCACAGCCAGATGAGCCATCAGTCAGACAGTCGCACACCCGGCTGTGCGCTGGGGCCCCGGAGCTAGGCGCATGCATTTGTGCCACAAGGCTCTAAAAACAACTTCTCCTCCATAAGCTCTTTAGTTTGTAGCTTTTTCCTCTTTTTATTTTTTTTATCCTTATTGTTTCCATCATGGTACTCGGAAAAGTGAGGGCCTTGGCGATTTACTTTGACAGTCTGAATGAGAACAACCTGCCTGCGTACTCTGGTGGGGACCTGGTGTCAGGGAGAGTGGTCGTGGAGGTGACCGGGGATGTGCGGGTCAAGAGTCTGGATATAACCGCAAGAGGAGTCGCTAAAGTCCGATGGACGGAGTCTCGGAACGCCGGGGCCAACACTGCTTACACTCAGAACTACACGGAGGAGGTGGAATATCTCCACCACTATGACACCTTGATAGGAGAGGAGAGAGGTAAGAGTGTAAAGTGTGCACAGGGTTATAGTCATGTGTCAGCTGACGACTGCAAACTTTTGACAGTCGTGTGTTCATCAGTGTGTTAATGTGACTTAGCCTGAAACTTTTTTCTTCACATGAAGGGTGGTGCAGTGGTATCCAAAACAATAGTGAACCCCCCCAAACCTGCAGCCCATCAGTGTGAGTGTGGTGCTGATGCAACAGCTGATGCGGTGCGTCGGTTCAGTACTTGACTTGCATCAAACCAACACACACACACTCATATAAACGCTTTCATATATGTACATGAATGGTTTTAGCTGCAAAACCAACACTGACAGATAGTGTCGAGCCTTAAATGTCTGTGTTTCCCAGTCATCCGCATCCTGGCATCACAGTTTCCTCAGGAGGGGAAAAAGTTGCGATCGATGTATGACAACCTTGGAAGAAATAAAAGAAATCGAGCCGACATCAAAACTATAAGAATAATGTTGGTGTTCGACCAAATAGAAAACACACAAGCAACGGAAAATCGATCAATTTAGGCTGATTACATCTTGAAGTCTAGCTCAGGCAACTCCCTTTGTTAGAAGCGGTTCAAACCTGTTCAGAAACTGCCAGAGAGGGAGGGGAGAGGAGGAGGGGAGGAGGACCAGACCGCTTCTGCATGGATGTGTGTGCGTGCGTGCGTGCGTGTGCGTGTGTGTGCATAGCAGATTGTTATGTGTGAGGACTAATATCTGAGCTGCTTGCAAAGGTCTGCACTGTACCACCTCCGAAATGTAACGCACTTGCAAAATACGATGCAAATAAACAACAGCAAAAGTTGAGTAGGGAAATGTTCAGCAAGATGCACAGAAGCCATTGTGAGGAACTGTTACATTAGTGCGTGCTCGTGTTTCCAATTGGTTACGTCAGAGAAAGTTGAATACTTTATTGTATTTCTTCCCATTTTGTAGCATTTCTTTACAGAAAAAAAAACATTATCCACTGGACATAATATGACATTTTCTCTAAAAACGACAATATGAAATTTTAAGAGTTATTCCACCATCATCATCATCATCATCATCTAGGATCCAAACTCTTAGGAGTTTGTCTAAACACATTCTGTCAGTGTGTTGTTTATTTACGATTCAATGATAAACAGTCAAAAAAGGTCAACGGAAAATGAAACTATAGGAGGAAAACATTTATGCCAGGAAGCAAGGCCTGATGGGAAACTTGTTGAACGGTTCTGCTCATGACTAAACCAATGCAAATGCAGCAGGTGCTTTTTCTGTCATTTGTTTTATCCCACTCTAAGTCTACCTGGAGTTCACGGTTGGTGCAGTTACTACACCCTTCCTACTCCAGCACCCCCCCCCCCCCAATCCCCCGCGCCCCCCTTTTCATCACCTCCACCTCCTCCTTCTCTTCCTCGTCCTTTCACGCCACACACCACATGGCTGTACAAATGTGGGCAGGGGCTTGTCGGGGCAGAGCCAATCAGAAGTCGAGCATTAATTCATGTCACATTCTGCACCAATGAGAGGCCGAGTTGTAATGCATGCGTTGGAGTTTCCAGCTGAAGGAAGCTGCTCAGTCTGGTTCATACCGGTCTACTCCTGCTTGGTCTGTGGTGCCGGTGACTTGAGCGCGCACGCTTACGCGCACGCACGCACACACACGCACACACATACATACGAGTCTTTTTTACGACTTCTCTCACACATATAAAGACAGACAGATTCACAAAGTGCACAGATGCGGGATTAAATGGAAAGAGTGCTGAGGTGGTAAGAAACTGGAGTTAAACAGAGTCAAACAGCTACATTTAAACAGAATTCTCGACGCAAACAATAATAGTAGAAATGAGGAAGTGGATAGAGGTCATGTTCTGTGCCTTTAGGGCGTGTTTCTTCAACAGCACTTTATTACTCCCATTTATAGCCCGATTTTACTAAGTGAAAAAAATCATGGTTTTATAAAATAAAAAAAAAAATCAGGTAAAATGTAGGCTAATGTTGCAGCATTTTCCATCACAAATGTTACTTCATGAACTTGTGAATTTGTGTTAACAACCATCAACACATTAAACAAACTATTCATTAACATTGGTCTATGAGTACATTTAAAAAACCTCTGGAATAAAAAGTAGGGAATGTTTATTAAGTTTGAGGGAATAATAACGAAAAAATGAGTTAAAATGCTGTAGTTTCTAAGTTGCAGTTTTGGAATCAAATGTGAATGAATTTGTGTTTTATTGAAAATGAATGTTTGTCTCAGATCTGTTTCAAAACTCTGTCTACTCATTTAAATACATGAAGATTCCAGGTTCCTTATATTGGAATATTTATGAATAAGCTATATACATTTGCATAAAGTCATATGCGTCATAATACTGTATCATATAATTTGAAAACATCAGCCAACCATCACTTTTGTCATTTGTTTGTCAGTTCATATAACTAAAGTCTGTATGATTAAGTGTGTTTAAACTGTGAAGCAAATAATTTTGTAAAAAAAATTGTAGACTAATGTAATTAGTTTTGAATATATTTGTCCATAAAATGGTATTATATGCCCTAAAAATGTAAATATTTATGCTCCAACTGCTGGACTTATATTTCCTACATCGCTGAGAATTCCTTTGACCCACTTTGCAATTTGACTGTCAGTTACACACTCTCTTTTCTGTTGACACTCATTTTCAATGTTCCAGTAATTCAGATTAACAGTGAGCACAGTGACACTTTTTCCTCAGACCAAGCAGGAAAACAGATTTCTGGTGTCAAACTTGGCATACATCTCCCTGCAGAAAGAAACTCAAACACTCAAAGAACAAATATTTATATCAGTTTTATAGTGGATGACTTTAAACCATTGCAGCCAGTTAAAATATGTTTTCAAGCTGCATCATATTATTTCACTCACTTAAATAGTAATAGTGATTAAATCCAGTTTATTGGTATTTAATAATTTGGTGCCAAAAAAACTAAACTTTAACAAATTAAAATACATGAGTGGGTGATGTGATCACTGGGGAAGTGAAGAAGGGAATTAACTGAAATCATTTTTGCAACTTTAGTATCTGTGGTCTTAATGCACTCAGTACTTTTTCCTGAAAATACTTTTTTGTATCTTCACTGTATGTTTTAGTAAATAGTCATTTTTTGTACTTTGTGTCATCTCATTCTCTGCCAATGTGCCCCCAAGTCCTAAATATGTCTTCAGAGGTGAAGTGATAAGAGTTGACAGTGACGTAGATCTGACGTCTGCACAGTTTCAGACAGGGTGTAACCACAGCGCTGAGTGTGATCTGAAATATGTCCTGTTTTTTTGTATGTTTTTTTTTTAGATGAGGACTGCCCAGAGGAAGGCCTGACTGTTCTGCATGCAGGCTTACATGAGTTTGCATTCAGCTTCAACCTGCCTCAGATGTGAGTAAATGTGTTTCATGCATGTTCATATATGAACCTACCAGTGCATGTCAGACACTATGAACAGTCACAGACCACCCACACTTCCTCATGCTCTTTTTTTCCTTCTTTTTTTTCCCCCTCCGCCCTTCCTTTCCCATCTATCAGGGCCTTGGCCACTTCCTTTGAAGGGAAGCATGGCAGTGTGAGGTACTGGGTGAAAGCTGAACTGCACCGTCCATGGCTGCTCCCTGTGAAAGTCAAGAAAGAGTTCATTGTGTTTGAACACATCGACATCAACACACCGCTGCTGCTGGTAGGCAGACTGCACATGGTTCATTTATTTTAAGAAAGCAGGAATGGTAGTTATGTTTTCAGTTAAAACAGAGGACTGTGTGCGAACAGGCCCCTCAGGCTGGTACCAAGGAGAAAACGCTGTGCTGCTGGTTCTGCGCTTCAGGACCAATCTCCCTCAGTGCCAAGATCGAGCGAAAGGGCTACACCCCAGGTGAGCTGACCCCTCCCTTTTTGCAGCCTTTTACTCTCCCTTTTGATGTCTTCACGGTTCTTCACTTATTTCGTTTCTCTCTCAGTCTGACAGACTGATTTCTTCTTCCCTCTTTCCAAGGTGAGTCTATCCAAATTTTTGCCGAGGTGGAGAACTGCTCATCCCGTGTTGTGGTGCCGAAGGCAGCGCTGTACCAGACCCAAACCTTTTTTGCGAAGGGCAAGGGGAAGCAGATTGAACAGCTGGTGTCCAATTTGCGAGGAGATCCTCTGCCGCAGGGGAAGAGCCAGAGCTGGGAGGGCAAACTGCTCAAGATACCTCCAGTATCCCCCTCCATCCTGGACTGCCCCATCATCAGAGTGGAGTACGCACTGGTGGTGAGTTAGCAAGTGCTTTGTAAAGTTATGTGTAATTGTAAATAAGATCAGGGGAATTATAAATGAAAGCATCTCCTCATGGAGCTCACTCAGGAACATTGACGTGAAAAGGCAAAGTTGAGTTTTTACACTGATTTTTCATTAGTTTTTATTCAACAAATTATTCCATAGTTAGATTGAGATTTCCCTCAGACATTAAATACATAGATATCAGACTGCAGTAGATGCACTGGAAAATAACTACACAGAAATCCACTGATATCCTACTACAACTTCACTTAACTGTTAATAAAATCAACATAAAATAAAACAACAACAGTAAATCCTTATTTTTAAATGTCACTTCCTTTTAATGACCTGCTAACAGCCTATTCAGTCTATTCTACTTTCATTTAAAGAAGAAAATGAAAGTCCACTGCTGTGTTTAATTCCAGATTTACTCTCACCATATTCAAAACCAAAATTGTGGTGAAATGTGTGGGTGGCAGGATTTCATGAAGGTTATTCTGTGGCATCTGTGTCAGCTTCATAAGGTCATGTGCTTATATTAAGGAAGGAATTAACACAAGCTCTAACAAGTAAACCATTCAGTTATATAATATATGCAGCCAAAATAAAAAATAAGAACTGCTGGAATAAATGTAGTCTGGGAAACAACATTTGTATTATTGTTATTGTTGTTTGCTCGAGTCCTCCCTCAATTTTAGAAATATTTATTAATTTATATGTTGCCGACTGTTCTTCTTTGTTTGCAGGTGTATGTGGATGTTCCTGGGGGTTTGAATTTGTCTCTTTCATTACCACTGGTGATCGGGACCATACCTCTTCATGCTTGCGCCACTCGTACATCCAGTATCAGCAGCAACTGCAGCACTTTGAACTGGCTGGGCCTGACAGAGAGACCTGAAGGTATGACCTAAACACACACACACACACATACATACACACACACACACACATACACAAGTAGAAGTAACTAAGTAAAAGTACTTCATTACTGTACTTAAGTAGTTTTTTTAGGTATATGTACTTTGCTTGAGTATTTATTTTTCTGGCAACTTTCTACTTTTACTCCCTACATTTTTTCATAAATATCTGTACCTTATATTCCTTACATTCTTGAAACAGACTCATTACTTTTTTCAAACTAAACAGACGTGACAGTACAAAAAAATACATGGCTTCAGAGGGAAAATCACTGGAGGAGAGAAATTGTGATTTTATACCTAATAATTTTTATACTTTATCTTATAATTATGCATTTCTTATCTCACAATTTAGATTTTTTTAAATCTCATAACTATGCATTTTTTGAATCACAATTGTGACTCTTTTTCTTTTTTTTTCATTATTCCTAAATTCCCCACCCATACCCACAAAACTGAGGACCATGACCATAAATAAATTATTTACACACTAACTCACTTTTAAAAGCTTTATTTTTTGGATACTTTTGAAAATTTTGTGATTATTCCTGGTTAAATAAGTACTTTTTCATTCATGACACAAAAAAAGCCATTTTAATTTTTACTTTGTTACAATTGAGAAGTTTTACTTCTTTACTTTTACTCAAGTAAGACTTTAGCCTAGCCGCGCTAGACCCGCTAATATAGTTTGCTACAGTAATAGCCTAGTTATGCTAAATGTAACTTTTGGCTAGTTTTCCCTGAAACTGGCCGACAAATCACAGTGAAGTATAGAGTCAGAGGGCGGGCGTAATAAAGTGACGCTGCGAAGATTCGGAGAGAAACAACTGGAAACAAACTTAGAAGAAGAACAACAATGGGTGGTGATTTTTTTTTTATCAAAGATGAGTGAAGAATGTGAAAAAATGTCAGCAAATTCTTTCTACAGAAGCGACAACAGTCATTAAGCTCCATAATCCACCATTTTGTTTAGTCATTCGACTCCTCTGTGAACTTTCTGAGGTCTAACTACATCATCAAAAAGATTACGCTGAATGGTTGTAGTACCGTCCTATTGCATATAGAGGATTTTAAAGACAACCTTTTAGCCCCGCCTCCCCTGACTATGAAGCGTTCCTAGACCTATACATGGTTAGTAAGGGTTGAAACAGTACTTGTACTTTTACCACAGTATTTTTTCACACCAAAGTTTTATCACCTCTGACACAAACCCAACTGCTTTCATGAATTCATAAGACAAAACACATCTTTGACGTTCCTTGTTCGTCTCTCTTGCAGCACCACCAAGCTACAGTGACTTGGCAATATCAGAGTCTCACAGGAGGGATTGTCTGCAGGGCTGTGATAGGTCTGACGAGGAGGGAGAGGAGCAGGGATCTGTGCTAACATACATCACAGAGTTCAGATATCTGCCCCCGCCACTCTACTCAGAGGTACAGTTTATATCTACACACACGCACACTCATGCAGATACACTTTATTTATTCTGAAAATAGACACAAACAGACCTGTTAGCAGTTGGCAACGGTCATACTTCTTTGAAATGTCAATGAACATAAACGAGAACAGTACAAGGACATGGTGATTGTATGAGGGTAGTTTATTGCATTGTTGAATTTGGGAAAATATGACAGCCCATTTCACCAACAATAAAAAAATAAATAGTTAGAGACACACTAGGACTCATACGATACTAGGACAAGTAGTTTTGGATTATGATCATTGTTTCATTCTTGGAAGAAAATGTAACTAATGTAATGAAAATATATATATATATGTTATTATTTACTAACTCATTTATTTAAATGTTATTTGACAGGAACAATACATTTAACTATTGTTACATTTTGATATGTATATAAGATAAGTAGCCGTTGGAGATCATTTGTAGAGAATGTCTGTGATTTAAATAAAAAAAAAAACAAACCAGTATGACAAAACAACATTAAAATCAACTAAGACCAAACTTTAGCCAAGATATATACATGTGGACAAAGGCCTAAAAACTGTCAAATAACAAGACAGATAAGTTTAATGTAATTCACTGTAAAGTCAATAATTTATATATAGTTACAACAGATTATGATGATGTAATATAACATATTTATTCAAATAATTTATACAAATATTTATATAAGTACCTTTTTTAATTTTTCTCTTTATGTTTTCTTTTTTTCGTTTTTCATTGTACTAACTGTGAAATTTCCCCACGGAGGGATAAATAAAGTTAAATATCTTATCTTATCTTATCTTATCTTATCTTATCTTATCTTATCTTATCTTATCTTATCTTATCTTATCTTATCTTATCTTATCTTATCTTATCTTATCTTATCTTATCTTATCACTGCACCCCCTGAAGGGTACTGTTTTTGAAACAGTATTTTTGTTTGTCAGCAGCTTTACACAAAAACTACTGGACCAATTTCCATGACATTTTTAGGAAATGGTCCAGAATATATCCCATTGCATTTTGGTGAATGTAGGTGAAAGGTCACAGTCACAGTCATAAAAAAAATGTGTTTTCCCAATGATAAGAGATAGGGCAGATCAGGTCAAGTGTGTGCAAGGGGGCGGGGTTTGTTGTGCCTGGCACCACTTGTCTTATCTTATTCGCTGAGGTGACATTATGAAAAGCTTTTTGAAAACCTGGTTACTCCCCTACAGTTTACAGGAGATGTTCTAGCCCAGGAAAAATGACTATGACTTAAGGAGAATTTAATTTTTTTAGGAAAATGAAGAAGTGTATAATAAATTAAAAAAAAAAACAGTATATCTCTGTTAGAGTAAAGTAATTATACAACTGTGCAATGAAATGTGTCGTCTTCTATACATCTGTGGAATAATCTGGATCAAAATCTAAAATCTAAAAAGGTCTTCTTGAATTTGTGTATTTAAAATAATGTATAAATGTAGTATAATAACAAAATACTGAACATTATCTGAATAAGTGAAAATGTAGTTATAATGTAGAATACATAAAATAAGAATTTCTTGCAATAAAATACTGTCACGTTAAGGAGATATTATCATATCTATTAAATATTGTATTTGTAGTAAATTTAATGTGAATATAAATAAACTTATAGTTGATTATATAAATTGGATTGTGTGAGGTGTCTTACAAAACAATGCGTGTATAAATCGTCATGGATGCTTTGTGTTAATGACGAATGGACATTAAAAAAGAATGTAGAATCTATTGGATTTTAGTTTATAAAAAGAGGGTGGGAGCTTATAATAAGTTTTACTTTTTCCTACTCCTTTTTGTTCAATATTTTGATTGCTGTTTTCATGATTTTCTGTGCTTGAAATAAAATTAAACTGAACTGGTTTCTGTGGTTTTTTTTTGCCACTTTCATGAGCTGTCTCTAAACATGTGATTCTGTCCCTCCCTCCTCAGGTTGACCCCTACCCTGACCCCGTGGAGGTGTGCGGGTCTTCAGATGTCAGGAGACCTGACGCGTGTCCATCCCGCTGAAGTGATCTGAGCAGCTCAGAAGCTTCTGTACGACCAGCCGGAGGTTTCCCAGCTCAGGATTTCATCAAAATTAACTATGTACCCACAGAGCTGGCTTCCCTCCAGATGATACATCTCCATAAATAAAACCCTGCCTGACCTGGGAACACCGGCTCTGAGAGTATTCGGTGACTGTTGAACGTATGGACCAGGGATTTCAAGCCATGCTGGATCCTCTTTATCCTGTCCTCTGACACCACTGTAAGACTCTGATGAGGCAATGTGAAAACAGCACTCCCAGTGGTCAGAAGATCCTCCTGCCTCACAATGAGATTTGCACATACCGTAATTACTGTTTTCTATTGGTGGTTTTATATACTGCAGGTTTTGCAAGTTTATATGCTAGATTCTGTCCAGAGGTGTAAACAATATTGTATTCTTTAATATAAATGGCACATTTACGACAGGACAGAAGCTATGTTTAGTTTAATGGTAATTTGAGCTTGAGAGTGTGGCCTAAAAGCGCCGCTGAGCTTCAGGTGGAGGTAAAGCTGGCTTTGCGCGAACAAAAATTAACTAAGACTTAAAAAAGAAAAAAAAGAAAAAAAAAACAAGGAGCAAATTTCTGGTAGTCAACTGCAGAAATATGTTTCTTAAACAACCACCTCGAGCACTTAAAGTAAAGCTCAACTTGTAATGAATGTGTTTGAGAGAAAAAAGTATGTGTGTGGTTATGTGTATGTGTGGGTATGTATGTGTGAATCAGGTATCCAGCCAGACAGGGTCTAGCAAAAAGCACAACTCCGACCAACCATGATTATGTACCATAAGTCGCCTGTTGGTTTCTGCTCTGAACTAAAGCCTCGCTCGCTGTAGATTTTTCCAGATGCTGATATTAAAAAGCTACCTGCTTCAGAAAAGAATATCAAAGTATAAAAGATAAATGTTTACAAGATGAATATATCAAATTGAGAATGTTGTTCAAACATGACTTCTTCCACCTAAAAAAAAGTACCAAGTGCAATATATTTTTGTATTTGTGATTTTTTTGCACTAGTTTCATATACTCTGTTGCAGTTTCTTCCATTTCTGTGCATTATATTATTGTTATTATCATGATCAAGTTTTTTTTATATATATAAAATTAAAGGTTTATTTTATAAAATAAAAAAGTGATCTCTGCGTCTTAAATTTGTGTCTCATTTTGATTTGTGATAGACAGCATTGGGGTTGACTAGTTTTAAGGTAATAGTTACATCACATCTTTCAGTGATGCAAAAAAAGAGTACAGGTCTCATACTACCTCATAATGTTGGCTCAAAGTTATCATTTTGAGCACTTTTTAGATTTAGTATGCACTATATAACTAGTCTGAATCAAACTGCATTGAAATAACTCAAATAAGTAAAATCTTTCATTATATTTCAACAGATTCATATCACAACTAGTTAGAATTGTTTTACTGATTTATCCTTGATTTTTTTTTTGTTTTTTGTTTTACCACTAATGAACACCCATTTTCTGAGACTACATTCCAAACAAGCACCACTGACCAAAAGCCTCATGATCTAAAATATTTAATACATGTTGAACCACTAACCCTATAAATAATTAATGTACAAGGCAGTTTATCATATTTTCATGGTTGTCAGATATGACCCATTTGGACATAGGACATGGACACACTGATACAGTATCTTCTACAACACTGATTCACCAATAAAGCAGAAGTTGGATAAATGATAGTGGGAGAACACATTTGTTTTATATTTACTTAATGCTATATTTAGTTCAAAAAGTCACTTTTTTCAAATGTAATTTCTTATTTGATCTAATAATTGAATTGAGTCTGACTTTCTATGAATAAATAAATAATATAGAAGAATGTTTGACTGTCAGTGAAAAATCAAAAGGATAATATTATAATAAATGATGATTGGGTCTTAGGGAGAGACAAGAAAATATTTTATATTAACTTATGTTTTCTTTTTTCCAGTTATATGGCAAATGAGACCTTCACCTCAATGTAGTATATATTTTTTTTAAATGTTTTAATGTTTTCTATGTTTTAGTTCATTTAGCTCTTTTAGATTTTATGATTGTTTTTATGATTGTTGCACTAACTGGTTGGCACTTTTAAATTTTGTTTACGTGTTACAATGACAAATAAATCTAACTAAATCTATCATTAACTGAACATGAAATAAGTGATTCCATCCAGTGTTACTGATCAAACTCCACAGGTTTTACTTGTGAATCAATGTTGTTGAAGATGGAAGTGTTTCTATAATAACCTCTGAACATCCAAATGGGCCATATCTGATGACCATGAAAATATGACAAACTATATTTTGCAACAATTATTTACATGCATTGATAAGATTAGTGGATCAACAGGTAATCAGTTTAGATCGGTAGACAATGTTGTTCTATGGTGGATGTTTATATGTTTATGGCTTAAAGAAACGATCTGCTTTAGACATGAATGTAGTAAATCTCTCATATCTGAAATGAACTGGAAAATAAAACGACAAAATGGATATATTAAATTGTTGAATATATATTCATTTATGTACATTTATACAACATATTTGTACATGTGCCACTAGAAAAAACACAAAATGATTTGTTCCAAAAGCAGTTAGCATTTTAAACAGCTGATACTAAGGGTCCTGTTCTTTTTATTGTGTTGATTTTTAATGTACTATGGTCTTTTTATGAATGTGTATTGTATGGTTTTTGAGCCTGGGACAGACAATAAAGTTCTATCTATCTATCTATCTATCTATCTATCTATCTATCTATCTATCTATCTATCTATCTATCTATCTATCTATCTATCTATCTATCTATCTATCTATCTATCTATCTATCTATCTATCTATCTATCTATCTATCTATCTATCTATCTATCTATCTATCTATCTATCTATCATCATATCTCTAATAATAACAACAGTGAACTCATGACAATTTCTATTTAGAGCTGGTCAAGACCAGACACTTCTAAAGTAAACAACAACAACAGTAAATCCTTATTTTTAAATGTCACTTCCTTTTGATAACATGCTAAGAGCCTATTCAGTCTATTCTACTTTCATTTAAAGAAGAAAGTGAAAATCCACTGCTGTGTTTAATTCCAGATTTACTGTCACCATTCTTCTTCTTCTTATTGTGTATATAGAATTAATTAAATATTTTTGCTTTTTCTCATTATATATGTATATGTATATATATCTATCTATCTATCTATCTATCTATCTATCTATCTATCTATCTATCTATCTACCTACCTACCTACCTACCTACCTACCTACCTACCTACCTACCTACCTACCTATCTATCTATCTATCTATCTATCTATCTATCTATCTATCTATCTATCTATCTATCTATCTATCTATCTATCTATCTATCTATCTATCTATCTATCAATAATAATAATAATAATAATAATAATAATAATAATAATAATAATAATAATAATAATAATAATAATAATAATAATAATAATAATAATAATAATAATAATAATAATAATAATAATATAGTAATCCTCCTCCTCAGGAACCTTTCCTGGTAATAGTTGATTTGACTGCAGCCAGTGTTAACTCAATCCCAGCTGCTGTTTAGCTTCTCAGGAGGAAGTCCAGGTGTGAAGGGGTTAAATGAGCTGTCAAACGGTTTCTGTGTTCCTTGTCTGCACTCCACAGTGTGAGGCCTGAGGTGTCTGCAGCAGCTGCTCCTTCATCCTCTCCACGCAGTCGGCAGAAGCGTGTGCTCTGTTGATTTCTGGAGTCTACGCAGCTGCACATTCAGCCCCAGCAGATGTAGGACAGAGCTCACGTGAGCTGCTGACCCAATTCCTTATTGCAGACTGAGAACTGGCAAACTATATCAGTGGAAAAATAGATTTAGTGTGTTGGAGTATTTCTATTTTCAGTCACTTTATTTCATAACCTGCAATGAACAGGGTTTACAAAGCTATGAGACACATTTTTTTTGTTGTTGTTTCATTATAGATCCACAAATGACATAAAAGCAAAGCAACGTGGCGCAGGTCTGTCTTTATAGGTTAAACAGGGATTTATTGTTTGGAGGATGGGTTAAAAGAATTCCCAGGAATCCGATCACACTTTGGATTAATTTAAGACACTGTAGCTAAATTCAATGATGATGATTTGTCAGTTTGTCAGTGACGGTTAGTGATGATCTTTACAAAAATATCACTGGCCACTGGTGGGCTGATCCTGCAGGCTGATTTTTAAAATATTTTTTACATCTCCTATGTAATTAGAACGGGAACATTTCACACGTCTACAAACCCCCCCCCCCATCAATTTAGTTTTAATTTACTTCAAACTTTGCACATATATAGAAGCATATAAATGCTGACCTCAGCACAAACATAGACATGATGACACCAGCTGGACCGATGCCAAAAAAAGCTACAATTCATGTGAGGGGTGGGGTTTGTTGTGCCCGCCTCCATACTCAGATCACATTAGTCTGTATACAGATCCCTAACTAAAACAAGTTTGACATCCTTGACTGTGAATAGCTTTGGTGTCACTTTTGCAATTCACAAATTCATCCTGCTGGGTGGGAACTTCTGACAGGCTAGTTTTGTCCCATGATCCACGTGTTTGACACCCCTGCTTTAGACCTTCAAGGGTCAGTAATAGCCTTTTGACTTCAGCTCCTATCAGGATATCAGTATAGATATACAGCATATGTGTTTGACTGATCTGTTACACAACCTTCAGTGTTAAACACGACCAGCACCAAGAAAAGTGCCATTTGTTTTTGGGGGACAGTTTACCCCAGGATTTGAATTACATTTGGAGATGTCGATGACCCCTCGGGAATGAAGATGATTCATGTAAGTATATTTCAAACCAGCATAATCCTCACAACTCATCTTCCATCTGTAGGTTGATATTTTCAGCATTGATGTATGTGTTGATTGCATTTTTTCCCCCAGTTTTGGGCAGCTTGATGTATTGGCTAACTGATTTAAACTGTTAGGAATGTAAAACAACACGATTTGTATTTCTTTCATTCATTAACCTTTTAAACCCTAACCCTAACATGACCAGTCTGGACATGTTCTTATATTGAAAATATGCTGAGTACTTAGAACTTTCAAAATCTAGCAGTCACAATTTACTGGATGTTATAATACGGATAGAAAGGCGTCTTCTGTCGCTACAGGCATGAGTGAAAATACTGAAATGACTCAATAAAACCTAGAAAAGGCAAAGTTTCAGAGACTATTGGACAAACTGTGAAAGAGTTAGAGCCATCCAAACTGTATATATGCAAGGAGTGTCAGTGATGACACATCAGGTTTTAAAGAGTTAATGTAAATGATTAGATCTGATGACTTTTCTAACATATGTTTTAAACTGACCAGTAGAATTTAAAGGAAACATTTTTAGGTGAATGATCTACTGTTCTGATATCAAAAGGAAAATATTGAACCTGGAGTTCTGAAAGGTGTTCTTGTCTGGCACATGACAGCCTCTGTGTTTATAAAAAAAGCTTTTTTTTAACTGAAAAGTACAGTAGTGGATTTTTTGTTATTTTATTTTAATTTCTGCATACCCTTAAAACATTACAAAGTTTCCAATATTATCATGAAATATTTGCAGAAAATATGTGATGCAAAATATGTGGCTGCATCAGACAAACAGATGCATTTTTAAAAAAATGTATTCATTGTTCATAAGCAAAAACATAATAAAACCAAATTATTGGCAATTTCTAAAGGTCATGTCCTGGATGTTTTTTTGTCCTGAAACATCCAGTTTTTACCTCAACTGAACAGAACACATGCAGAATGGAGCATGTGGGTTTGGAAAAGGGAAAAATACTTGGCTGACTTCAGTGACTTAAGAATGATTTTTAATACAATATATCACAAATGTATGGGGTGTCTAAAAACTCTATACATTTGGATATAACCCCTTTGTAAGCAACATTTTGTTTTGCAACTGAATTCAAACACAACGTTCTGATAATTAATATCAATATTCTGGGTGATGAAACGTCTGTTAAGACCACTGAATCAGCACATTGTCACCGTAATGAAAGACTCAAAGGGCTGCAAGCTTGTCTTGCTATCTCCACAACCCAGATTTGATCAGATGCTCCACATTTTTAGCTATGCTGTTTGTCTTACACTGCTTGTTTTCCTCAAATTAACAATAACATTAGTCATTTCCAGTTTTTTGAGCATGATGAAAAAATGCAGTTGAACACAACTATTCAGGTCACTACACATATCCTTTATGATTATTTTGCATCCAAGACCTTGGAATCATCAAACCTCCCAAAACACATTTCGGGAATGTGTTTCTGTCTCGAGTCAGCACACATTCAGAACAAACTTTACTTGTTGACGAACTAGAGCACTTCTGCCAACGCAGCAGTTCTTCACACAGAAATACTCCACAGCTTATATGGACTTGTGTCTTTGTTAGTTCACAGTTTTACCTCGACTCATAATTACACAGTGATCTGCCCTACAAACAAACAAACACACACACACAGACACTCACACACACACACACCCAAGCACCAACAAAGAAGAAGAAAACCCTCCCGCACACACAAATGATGAGAGGTCACATGAATAATGTTTTGGCTTCTGCTATACAGGCTGCTTCTGTCCGACTGATAAACAGAAACTGGTTTGAACTGGATTCAAAACGCAGCCACAGACAGTAGAGTGCATGAGCCACGGAAGCACACACACACACACACACACACACACAGAGAGAGAGAGAGAGAGAGAGAGAGAGATGAGCATCAGGTATTTAAAAGACCTGATCATGTTACTGTGAAAGATAAAGCTTTGTTCTTTTAACTGCTCTCTATGAAACGTGTTGTTCTTAGTCTTACATTACTGAAAATCTGATCACACTGACAAATGATCTGGACGACTTTGTTTTAAAAAGAAACACTCACTAAAAGAAACAGTACATATTACACGTCTATGTCAGTTCAGTGTCGCTCCCAGTAATGTGTTTGAATTGTCGAATTTTAGATTGTAATGTATAAACACAGAAACCACACACACACACACACACACACACACACCTGCCGTGAAAATACTTTGTGCAAAGCTGACTTATAAACACAGTTCAGATTTGGTGGTTGTACCTCATCGTTGTCTGTTTCTGAAAAACTTTGAACGTTTTTTCTGGATTAAAACCCCACCTGTATAAATAGACACCTGACATTTATGTTTGTTTGTGTTCGGAATCATTTTGACAGATAAATTCATCAGCACAGACAACATCTAACACTAAAACCTTCGCCCTTTATTCTGGCATCCCGCTCATCTGCAGACGACTCGCCAACAATCTATGGACATCGACCAGTCCACTAAAAATAAACTCAAGCAGTCTACATCCATTCACCCCATGACAGTATTTATAACAGGTTTAACACATCTCCTCCCTTTGGAAACCCACATCCCAATAGTTACTACTTTAACACACATTCAAAACAACCTTTCATTTAAAGGTGTCAAAGGACATTTTGTTGTAGCCAGACAAATGGACGTGCCACTGGTGTCTCAGTCTGGAGAGCTGGGACCAAGTAATATTTCATTTGGTATGTCCTTGTGATATGCCAAATGACAATAAAGCTGATTCTGATTCTAACCAGACCCTCCAGGATTTCACGATGTTGCGATTTGCAACTTCAACACAAATTCAGCCAATCCCCGTGAATTCAGAGCAATGTTGCAATTTTAACCAATTACTGCGACTTTCCCACAAAATGTGACCAATCATTTGCAACGTTTTCAGCTGCTCCTTCTGCCTTTTCCTGTTTACCTTGCAGTATGAAGCAACATGTGAGCAGCCAGCAGTTCACATTTGCTGACTAAAATGATGCACTGGTACGAACAGGTGGATTTGGAAGAGTACTTTTTCTGCTGCATTTTTTTCATCCAAGGTAATATTTTATTTGTTATATTTGAAAGGTTTTCTTAATATCTCATTGTCTTTGTTCTATTTTTGTCAGAAGAAACTGCCTCTACTACACAGTACTAATAATGTTTTTTTTGACTGGTTGAGACATTTATATTATGTTTTACAACTTCATGTAGTGTTGTGAGGTCAGATGAACTTTAACCTTTGAAGCAACAGGTGCATTTGGAAAAAAAAAAGTTGAATTTTTGTAATCCTCGTAATGGTTTATTTGCCATCTTGGTAAGGTAGTTTTGAGGATCATATTACAATGACTTTGGATTAATTTTCCAGTAACTAAATATTTGAAATATTACTTAATTTTGATCACAAAAAGGGAAAATCTCAACTATTTATCACATCTTTCAACTTCCTCCCACAACAAAAGCCTAAAAGGCAATGCAACTCTCATCACAATTTTTCAGAAAAGCTCATGCAATATCAGAGATTTTAGGCCGCAACAATCTCAAAAAAAGGCCCACGAAATCCTTGAGGGACTGTCAAACATATATGTATGACATCTATATTGTTGTACTGAAATGCAGTTTGCTTGAGAAGGACATCAGAAAAAAAAGATTACACACCACTAATTAACATCACTAAATGACTTTATCATATACATCTAAAATAAGGTTAATACAAAATAACATTGTAGAAGAATCATCCACTCCGTCAATAATAACCACTTTCACACTATCGGGCCAGTGTTATGACCTCAGTACTCCATGTTCTGTAAGTGTTTTATTTTTGTGAGTCTTATGCTTTTTCTGTCATTGTTAGTGTCTGGCCATTTATTTTGTGATGTGGGTTCATGTCACTCTTTCTGACTTTGCTTCCCATCACTGGTGTTGTCCTGCTCCCTCGTTAATTTTCCCCTCATGTGAAACAAGTATTTAGTATTTAAACCTCCGTGTGTCTTCATTTGGTGCAAGTATGTCAACTTCCCCATGCGACCATGAGCGTTTCGTCTTCTCTGGTTTTCTGGGTTTGACTGTGTTTTTCCGGTTCTCTGTTTTTGCTTGCCCCCTGTCTGTCTGTTTTGTGTATGACCTTTAGCCTGGATTCTGGACTCAGACTCTGGCTTGACCCCCTTGGAAACGATGCTCTCTCAGCTTTTTCGACTGACCTCTTTCTGTGTTTTGGATTGCGATTCTGATTATTCTGATTACCCAGTTCTGATCATTGCCTGTCTGACCCTGCTTCTCATCCCCGTGGCTGTTTCATTCAGTGCCATTAATCCCAGATGGAAGTCCTGGAGGGAGCAAGTGTTTTCATTATTAATACTATTATCAATAAAACCTTATATTGAGTCTGCGAGTCTGCATTTGGGACCCATCACATTCCTGTAGCCAGGCTGGGCTGAGCCAATAGCGAGTCAGCTTGGGGCTTATAGCCCGGGCCACTAGGCCCAAGTCCTGAGACCAGTTGTATTCACATGTTAGGCTAGTAGCCCCTCTGAGTCAATCCCTTGTTTGCAAAAATGTCACTTGATACAGCCCATTTTCAGCCAGGATAGGAGGGCAATTCAGTAGCATGATTTGTAGAAGATGAAATATGGGACGTTTCTTTGGTGGATGCCACTTGTGCTGTTGTGGAGCTTTACTGCTTTATTTTGTGTCAATAGTTTAATCGGCTTCTTCAAATTTGCTGGGTTCGCTGAATGCCCAGCTCTGCCATAATATGTTCATTAGATCCTTGTTTCTGCAAACCCCATTGATTTTCTGCTGAACAGCTTCTGTCCAGACAGTGAGGGGAGGGCACACATCTGCTGACCAGAACTGGACATCTATATTCTTGCTTCTTTACAGGTACAGCTAATACAATGCTATCTTTGCTTTATTTTGCTCCAAATGTTAACTCCCCCCTGCCTCTGGCCCCTGTTGGCCCATCGCTTTGCTTGGGCCATTATCACCAAGATTCTGGCCCTTGGCCCCTGTTAGGCACTGGCCCTGAAGATGTGAAAGCAGTTAGCTCCTGTTGGCCTGGCTTTGTCCAGACAGTGTGACAGAGCTAATGGCTTCCCAACATTTTTTAGATCATGACCCCATTTCAACATTACAAATTTTTGGCAACCCCAGACATTTAAAATGGATGTATTTTTTGTTGTTGTTGAAATTACTTAGTTTTTCATCGTGTAATAGTCAGCTATATGGTGTTGTAAATAAACATTCATTTTAGGTGACCTTTAGTCTATATAAGGTATATTATTATGGATGAGTGTAGATTATTGAATTAAATTTTTCTTTGTCAGGTTATGTACAGTCAGTTTACTTTGTATTTGTAAGGCTGAGAATTAATACTGAACAAACAATACAGTGTTCCCCCACTATAACGCAGTTCACTTTTCAGGGTCTTTGTGGAATTTATTTAGTGCAAGTGCACTTGCTTTTTCTTTTAACAGTGTACACCATGGTCAGTCCAGGAGATTCAGTCTTTAGTGGCCAACTGAAAAATTCAGATGACACAACACAAAACAAGCAAGTTTATCAACAATTCCCTAATCAGATGACACAGAGGTATGTGCCGCTATGACGACCAAGTACTGTAAGGTCAGTACTATCTTGTAATAGAAATGCTATTTCACAGATTTCACTTATTGTGGGTTATTTTAAGACCGTAACCCCTGTGATAAATGAGGGACTACTGTAACTCGAATTATGAAAGAGCTGCAGCATCCGAAACCAACCACAGAGAACATTTGACAGATAAACAGTAACCACAGGGCTTCAATTTCACATTCGCAGTTTGTGATATATTTTATCGTGATTTTCTCTGTCAACTCACCATATATAAACAGAGAATATATATATATATATATATATATATATATATATATATATATATATATATATATATATATATATATATATATACACATATTAAACTGTTCTGCAAAGTTTGAGTTAAAATTGACATACATTGTTTAATAAATGAGAAGTTATATGAAGTTATATACAACAATAATTTGTGTAGAATCATATGTTACAGATCATCTGTTCTGTGCAGCCCAGCTGTAGTGGAATATGTGTGGGGATGTGTCACCCCCTGGTGGTTATATGTTACTACAGCAGGTACCGTAAAACAAAGATATTAATTTATGGCAATTTTTATGTGTTGAGAAATGTTTTGTGGTAGCACATGTGTTTGTTCAGTGATTACTCTAATTTTGTTGGTTTTGTATAGCTTTATGTATGTTTTGATCACACTTTGTCAGTCTGTTCATTAAATATTTTTATCCTCAGGTTTTTCTTATGAAACTCAAGAAGTGACATAACAGAACAGAGTAAAGAAGTGAAAGCCTGTTAATAAAACTACTACTTTGATGGCTGACTTCATTGAAATGAGCTGTAGATGTACAGAAAGGTCACACATAAAGCTATGACAAAGAACTGAGCCCTCGTCTAAAGGGTCTTGGTAAGTCAGCTGATCCTGTTGAGAAGGAGCAACGCATTGAGTGGGGATCGAAATACAAGTATTTAGAAGACGAGCTGAGGAATGAGCTGGCGTCCAGATGGAGGAAGATAAAGGAACGTGAGAGGAGCAGCTGACCAGATGGAGGGTCAGCTGAGGCTCATTTTCAGGTAACACTGGTCATGGTTTGGATTTGGAGTAATAACTCACAAACAGCAGGTCTCAAGTTAAGGTTCAGACTCAGATAAACATCATGTTGGAATATGTATTTTGTTGAAGTGCAAACAACTAAAGTAAAGCTGAAAAGGAGGAAGTAAACAGAGACAGGGAAAACAAGACCAACTGATTTTTTGATGGATAAATAATCCATCAAACTCACTGATGCTCTTATCTTTCAGTTTCACCTTCAGTTTTTTGAAGTTTGAATTTTACTCTTACCACAGCCTCTAAGGACAGCCTCGCCACCCACCATTCAGTCCCATTGAAGCGGCTTTTTGGCTGCAGTTCCACCAGAAATCCGCTGGGGGCAATCGACGGAGTGCAAAATGGATGCTATGGAGCTAGCCGGCTAAAATAGTCTATTTCACATAATTGTCTCTGAGAGTATTCAGAGTTGAATGTCGTTTTGGAGAGTTCAACCTTTAGTTTTAAGTAAAAAAAAGTTCATATCTCCGTTTGATTTCTTACAGGTTGAGTTCTTGTTGCCCACGCGCTAGGATTCTGCTAATGACCGCTGGTCGGTCGGCGAGAGGACGGATTACGACCAGAGAAACCGCTTGACGGCTAGTCCTATACCAAGCGACCACAGAACATTAAAATGGACTTTTTCGCGTAAATCAACCCCACCCCCACCTTTCCCCAATGCCAGATTTTTTCCCAGGATGGCGACATATATATATATATATATATATATATATATATATATATATATATATATATATATATATATATATATATATATATATATATATATATATATATATATATATATATATATATATATACCACGCCCCGAACTAATTTCATTGGTCTTCCTAAAGTAATAGGGAGCCTAAGTCTCCGCCCCTTCCGGTCGGTCCACTGGGCCTAAATTCGGGAAAAATGTAACATGTGAGTGGATGAGGAGAAAATAATTAGTCTCCGGTCCACTTTACTTTATGCCCTGAATCACACATTTGCTGTACTTCAATTAAAATCATAACCAACGATGTGCGTTTGGAGTTTTTTTGATACGTGTTTTGTGATTTATTAGCGTGTAAAAATATGTAATTATTTGAACTCTGTTTGGACTACATATCAGACGTCACATAGCTGATGTAACAGCAGAATATTTCCCTGCAAACTTTTCAAAACCGTATACCGCCTTTTCTATTTTTCATTTGAAAATGCCTGTGTGCTTTGTGCCCTGGTGTAATCACAACACCATTTCTACATGTTCCCTCTACCGCTTCCCGGCTGACGAGAGCTTGTCCCGCATGCTGGCTCTCACTCGACCAACTATCTCTCCCCCGGAGTAGCAGCCACTTTCCACATGCCCCGATTTAAAGTGGTTTTCTCCACGTTTGATGCTCTTGCCTTCGTCCTGAAAGACGGAGGTTAAGCTCGCCAAAGTCACAGCCATTTTCAAAGAGTTTGATGGTGAAGCTTGGTGGTGACGTCATATTTGTGAGACGAACGTTGTAGTCTATTACTTACTCTCACATAAAATCTAACGTAACTTTTGATGCCTGTCCAAAGTGAGTGCTTTCTCAATGTGAAAATGTATCTTTAAAATTCACAGACATCATATGTGAAAACCGTAGCACATTTCAAACGGGACCAGAAAATTACTTTTATCCCTCCATTGACTCGCGTTCATTTTTTATGGCACTTAGGCCCCATTGCCCGGAAATAGAATCGCGTCACTTAGGCTCCCTATACGAGGATTCAGCTATTTCATTAATCAGCAATATATATTTTTTATTAATCATGCGTTGGTGCCCAAACTACCAACAGCCAGGAAAGGCAAAAATAGAAGCAGGGACAGAATGTTGACTTTTGGAAGTCAGTCAGAATGAATGAAGTTTAAATCAAACTTTATTAATATATGGCTCAACTATCTCAAGCAGCAGCTACACAGCGCTTTACAAAAGAAAGAGTAAACTACACCACATTGGAGCCTGCATAAAAACACATAGAGTAGCAGTCAACGGTTCTGGACAATAAACTGTTCAAGCATCGCAATTCCATCCAAGTGTGTCAGTGCCAGATAGCTGCAGTAGCTAAAGCTAAATATTATCACCATTTTACGTTAACTAATTATGTCAAATAAACTTAATTCATTCCGAGTGACTTCCAAAGGTCAACGTTCTCCTGTCCCTGCGTCTACTTCCTTTCCTGGCTGTTGGCATGAGTGTTGGCACCAAAGCGTGATTGCTAAAAATATTATTGATACGTGAAATCGCCAAATCCTCTGTATTACTTTAGCTCGGGTGATTCCCGGACACACGGCTCTAAAACCGGACTCCACGGATGTCTGTCACTTGTCCGCACTTTTTATATTTTGTAAAAAGTACAGATGCAGTCCAGTTTTAGAGGGAAAAAAAGAAGATACGTTTACCCTACTTTAGCTAGCTAGCTAATCTGATGTTAGGTATTCCATGATGCGCGAGTCTTATTGATTTACTAAATTAGTTCGGGGCGTGGTTAATGTGCTTTGGACGTTTTCCTCAGCAAGTTCAACGCAATTTCAACACTGAGATAGTTCAAAGAGGATCGTGACATTTTAAATTGTTAAAGTAATTTCACACTTTTGAAAGTTTACAGCACTGTTGAAAGAAGAAGATCTCGCGAAATATATACAGACCACCGAGGACGACTCTAGGTCAATTTTTCAGTACACCGTCACTTCAATGACAAAGGTAAAGATGAATGTAATGTACAAAAACAATTTGTGCAATGCTCATGGAATCAAAAGCCTTTACCATTCATTTATTAGTGTATAAATGATTGTATAATATAATTCAACAGTTTCTTAAATATGACTGAGCATTGTGAAACACATCTGACTTGTTAAAAATAAACCTGCTGCAAGTCATTGAAGCCTCACCACCCCCACCCCACACACACACACACATCGAAATAATCAAAATTCTTCCACAGGTAAGTAACGTTTTGGCATTTTTGACTTCTATGACACTCAGAGGGGACTATGTGGGTTTGGAGAATGGAACAACAATACTGAGCAGAGTTCAATGACTTAAGAGTGGTTATTGATGCATTGTTGTTCTGAAAATTGTTTCCATCACTGTGTGTGTGTGTGTGTGTGTGTGTGTGTGTGTGTGTGTGTGTGTGTGTGTGTGTTTTCAGTAAACGCAATAATGTGGTTATTTGTTGAGGGGTGAATTAAAAGCCAGTTATTTTAGAAAGGTGATGACTTACAACAGGTTTAACAGAAGATGGTTGGTGCTGGTCCAGGTATTATGGTGTATGATGTAAGAAATGGCATACTTTATACTTTTTAATATATTTTCCCTCAGATGTGCTCATTGAAAGGGTTAGAGAAAAAACAACTGAAGCTCAACATCAAAAACATTCCCTGATCTTGTGTCTAAGCACATGCTCTACAGGTTTTATCAAACATCAAACAGACATTTCTAGTAATCCATGCCACCTGTTGTGATGTAAATGGGCATGTAAAAGTGAGGCTAAAAGGTACAATGCCATGTGCTTTATCCTCTACATCCCTGCATAAAATCATACTGTGTATATTTAAAGAAAAATCATAAATCAGAAGAGGTAATAATGACAAAACACAACAAGACTTTTGTAACAGAGCCTGTATATTTTTCTGCAAAATACAAATACTACCACATATCTGAGTGAGGGAATTGCTGTACATGATCTCTGAGTGTGACAACAAAGGTGCACTTTTTTCTGAGAAACATTGTCTCCAAGTGGCGACAAAGGCCAGCTTATGCCGCTAACAAACGCTTTTTATAATATTTTTACTCATCGTTATTAGAAGCATTAAAGAGGGGACGTACAGCCCAAAAGCGGAGCATCATGTATTATAACATGTACATAGCGTATAATGTACAGACGACATTCACTGTCACCAAATAATTCAAATAAAAAAAAAATTAAATAGAATAGAATAATTTGGGGTTAAGAACGTACATTGGGGCAACTGAGGTACAAGTGTAAGTCCAGGCAGTTACTAATTACACAAAACAAAACACACAAATACCAGGGTATCTCACACAGTGGTGAGCAAACTGTAACATACCTTTGGTTAGTCTACACCCCACCCTTCTTTGTATGAGCTCTCCTCTGCCTTCACCTCATAAAGACAACTTCATCTGGAGCCTAAAGATGAGCTCCTACCTATTAATCTTTCACTCAGCTTTGTTACACTGAGTTGGGTGTGGTGCAGGAAATCTTGACTGGATTCCAATTGACTTGGTGATGACTATGGTCAAATAAGAAAGGGAGTAGAGAGTCAAACAAAGCTGGGCTCTGCCCTTTTCAACACACATCACTATGCCTGTGCTACACAACCAGCTAAACAGCAGTGCCTTTCACACTAGAACCACTACAGGGACTCCACTGAGTGAATTTCATCTTCTGTTAAATGGGGTACATACTCTACACACAGCAGACAGTGGCTGAGGGTCGGAGCTCCAAATATACAGTTATCAAACCAAAATATTCAAATGTGAACAACCCTCTGCCATGTCTCATGTGTCTTAAAAAAAATTAAAATATTACTCAGCAGTCTATTTAATTCAACCTCTCCATGTGTCAGGCTGGTGTCAGACCCAGTGGCGGAACAAGGCACGAATATTTATGTTGATTTGTTTACACAATGATGATACTTACAGCACAAATAGAACTAAAACACATGGCATGCGGGTTGTGCTGGGGGACAACAGTGCAGCTTGTCCTTTGTGCTCTGAGAGATTGTCACTGTATGATGATGTGGGTATGACACCATCTGACAAACAGTTCAAAGTAATAGTAACATTTTGGGATTCACCGTTTTGCTCTAGCTGTCTGTCATTTATCTAAGGTTCATCCAGACGACTGACTCATACTCATGTGTCTAGTGAGTAAAAGAACTCACCAGCCAGCAACTCCTCATGACCAAATGACCTTTAAACTAGATAGCTTTACCCTTCACTCCCCTATGCAAATGTCCTCTTATTGCAACCTGACATTCATCATATTCGCCTCTTACTTTTTTATCCAAACCCAAAATGTTGCACTATTACATGTCATTTAAATCAACTAACTTAACAACTGACCTAACTTCCCTGAATGTTTGATAGAAAATGATGTGCACCTGTGCTTCCTGTCTTTACTTCTTATATGACTGTAATCTTATTAAATAGAGCTGCAGACATCCAAAAATATCAATTTGATACAATAATGAAACAATAACTTTTTTTTAAAAACATAACAGTATAAACTTTGTGCAGCAAAAGCATCACTGTCTGGTTGAATATGGCTTCAGGAGTGCAATCCTCACACTAACTGCTAAGTCATGCGAAGCTATCAGCACATGCTAATTTCCTCTGAATAGCAAGGTCATGAGTGATAAAAAAATTATCACACAAGTCTTTCAGATTCTGACACCTGCACCAGGACTTTAAGTTCCAATGTTGCAATGTCTTGGATTTTGATAACAAATAATGCAAGGTGTGTGTCTGGATTGCATTAGCAATTAATCTCAGTTTGTTAATATGGCTCTGAAAATTATTCCTTAACTCTAAAAAGAAGTTTCACATCAAGTGAAATCTGTTTTGTTCAAAGCTTGTTTCTATGCAACCTGTTGCAAATTACTTTCTTACTATTCAAACTGAAACGTCCTCAGCCTCCGTCTTATCTTTCCATTATCGCTACTTTGCCCTCTTTGTCTCTTACTTACACATTCTCTCTGCCTCAAATGACCTTCTATCCTTTCACACTGAAATGTGCTCTAGTTGCACAGTATGTTGAACCTGCAACACGGCATGTGGAGCTGCATGCTTGCTCTTATGGCTCCTATAATCCACGTGTTACCAAACTCACCAGTAGCTTTACCATTCAGAGTACCAGACATATCTTCATTTATAATTTGTTAGTTTGCATACGAATGCACACACAAGAATGTGCATTTTATATATTTTTATACTCCCCCCTCCCCCCAAACAAAAACAAAACAAGCAATACATATGCATTAACTAACTCTGATGTTCATCTTAAATGACATCCAGATCTCAGGAGTCATTCTTCTAGTGTACAAGTCTAGCTACAGTACATGTAAATACAGCAGAACATCACTGTATCCATATAAAACAGACTGACACTGTCTTACTCTGCCCCCAACACATACATGTTACCATTACACATATAGCACACCCACGCAATACAAGAATATGATAATATTAATAATAACACTATAAGGTAACTTCACTAACAGCCTCTCTCTTCCCCTCTGGATGTAGACTCCATCATGTGGCCCAGCCTTCCGATAGCCGCATTCGTTTTACTGATGGACTATTGCGCTCCTCCTGACTGGACAGAGGCCGCAGAAGGAAGTTTTCATTCCCGTGGTGGTCCTCACGGTCCTCGCTGCCTTCGTATGAGCTCCCGCAACTGGATGCGCTGTCACCAGGGGAGCGGTCGTTTGGAGCTCGGGCGCCGGTTGAGTATCCAGCTGTGGCGACGCCTCCCAGTCCTGTACCAACCATGCCCATGGTCCGGTCTCGAGGTGGGGAGGCTGGCTCGGACTTGATGTGGAGGCTCTGGTGAGCGGAAGGGAGGTTCAGGTTGGCATTCTGGCACAAGTTCCTAAAAGAAAGAGAGGAGGATCAGCTGACAGAAATATGAACCGCTGCTGATGTGACTTCCACCGCAGACACGCTGCATTCAGACCCTCACCCCATGTGTCCGAGTGCAGAGTGTTGAATGTTCTGTATCTGCTGTTGCTGCCATCCTGTCACCGATCCAAGTCCAGAACCTCCAAAACCAGAAAGGGAGGAGAGGTCACTGCCGAGGGAGAACTCTGAGGAAAACAAACACATATGTTGAATTTCAATAATAACGTTCTTAGTGATGTGTCTGGATTTGTTGACTGTGGTAACTACCTGTTCCATAAGAAGAAGAAAGTGTGGATGGATACCCGCCCATTCCCTGTCCAGGCAGAGTCTGAGCAGCGATGGACACAGCAGGAGTAGTAAGTGTCTGGGCAGTCTGAGAGTGATTTATTCTCTGGTTCTGCAAAGACAAGGGACAGGGACGTCAATCAGCTACAGAATTCTAAGCATGTCGCCACTAAAAATTAAGAATTTAAAGCAAGGAGAGCAGATAAAGGTCAAAGTAATGGGTAGAATAAGCACAAAATGTCTCTAAACTTCAGCCAGATAAGCTGAAATCTCTCTATTTGCACAGAATATGATACAATATTTAGTTTAAGCTCTGTCTTGTGATTGGCTGAAAGACATTCCACAAGTGCTTAGGGTACAATCGCACTGAAGTAATGGTGCCTGACTTCTCAAGCATGTTACTGCTTTGTTTACATTAGCCACATTCCCAACATTAATGGGCTCTGCACATTTTCAGCTGCTATAGAAAAAAGGATGGCAACAAATGGTTTGGAAGAGAATGGAATGTAAATGTTGGTGCATGTATTCCTGATAAACTGACATAAGAAAGAGAATTTAGACAAGACTTTGAGACTTTAGAAACAACTTTGAAGACTGAAGTACAAACAACTATTACATAATATTGCTGATATTGTGCGACTGAGTTGACATTCAAGTCTGAATTTTGCCGTTTTGCAGAGTTAAAAATACATGCCTGTGAACATTTCATGTACATGTAAAATGTCAAAAATGTAAAAGAGAAAATACAGAAAAACCTGCACTCATTAACATAAAACTACTTTTATAATCTAGACAAAACACTATAAGCTTTTAGAGCCAGAATTATTTGTATTTATATTTATAGATTTTTTAGTGTTGTATTTACTTTATACATTTTTAAGAAACTACTTACCAGCATTTCATCAAAATCCTCACACTGGAGTGTAGCATTAAAGCACAGAGTATAATTATTCCATGCACAATAACACATGTTGGATGGAGAACAAAGAACATAAAAAATTACATAAACCAAAAAAGTGGAAATAATAAAAACACTCACAATAGTTGGCATATTGTTGCATTTGTTGGAGGGGGGCATCAGTGTTCGGAGGTCAGGCTTACGGCTCATGCTCATTGAAGGTGGACTCTTATCCTGCAGGTTTTTGGAGACACCTGGAGACAGCAGCCCTGGGGAAGTGCAGTGGTTGTTGTAGCTGCCATTTACTAATCAAAAACAAAGGTAAAAGGTGTCAATATTTCAGCTGTGCCAGTGCCTTTTGTTTTCTTTTGAAATCTATTTAATGTATGAAAGTACTGTATGTTTTATTATTTCTACAGTACAGGACAAGACTTTAAATGAAGATTTAAATGAAGCGCTTTAATGGTCTAACAATGATGTTCCTTTAAAGACACACTCCCAGTATGTTACTGTACAAATAACTATAATAATGTGAAATTTTCATTTACCGACAGTGGAGACCACGTTGCCTGGAAGCTCTGAGCCCATCAGTCCTAAAAACAGATGGTAAACACAATTAATTTTTCCACAATTCACAGTGCTATTATATGATTGTGATCATCCAGAGTTACATAATCCTACCTGCATTTCCTGTACTGGATGGTCGCTGAGGGGACATGCTGTTCCTCTGCAGAGAGGGGTGGGAGATAGGCAGCAGGTTGTGGTTCCCTAAACCTCCTCCTATGGCAGGATGGGAGTACAGCAGTCCACTGGGGTTACTGCCGGTGATGGACACTCCCATGTCATAGTTAGAGGGAGGTAGACCCTGCTTTACAGTTTAGGAGAACGCTGTTACTCAGCTGGTAAACAAGATTAAATGAGCACTGGGAGCAAAAAACTGAAATGGTAAAAGAAAAAGGTGTACAGGAACTTACACAGATTCTCTGTCTGTTGATCATCAGGTCAATATCTTCATTAATTTTGCGGTATTTGTCGTCTGACTCTGGGCTCTGGCCTGCAGAGTCATCAGCCTCAATATCAGGACTGTCACAGCCATTTAAGCCTTTCTTCCGCAGAGTCTGTTTAGAAAGAAACAAGAGTAGTAATTCATTTGGAGGACTTAATACCAATACTTATACTCACACTTATATATTTTATTTGTTTTGTTTTTTTGGATGCTCAAAAATTCTTCACAAACAAACAAAAAATAAAGTAAAAACTGGTGAGTTTGGAGTTTTGACTTCACTCTGAAAGATCTTAAATGAAAAGCTTAATTTGTAAACAATACATGCAGCTTTAAATTATTAATTGATCCCTTAAATGTGACACAGATCATATTATACCTGTTCAGCCATAATATTCTTTTGCTTTTTATATGGATTACATCTACAAATGCTTGATTTTAAAATCCAAGGGCACACAACATGAGTATTACTTAGTTATTTCCTGTCAGTTAACAGATTGATCAGTTTGTTAATATCCTAAAATGTCTTAAGCGATTTCTTCATAGGGTGATTTTATGTAGAATAATTAACATAAGGAATGCAAAGACAACAGCTTAAGCCTTAAATTGAAATATAAGCAGTTTTACTTTCAGCCACTGAGAGGCGCCACCTGCATAAATATCCCAACAGTGTCATACTCCACTGACTTGGAAAGTCAGATATGAACAAATATTGACATAGAATAAGTAGAATGAATGACAAATAATAACGTAAACTGAAAGATGTATAAAAACTGAGGGATGCAGTTCTCTGGACCTTTGTAATTGTTATGTAAAAGACCTAATTATATTTCCGTACATACTATGATCAGCGGAGATCAGATGATGAGGGTGTGTGTGTGCTGTACAGTATGTGGTTTGGCTCTCAGTGGCCTGCTTCAGCACTTCACAGGCCATTAGACTAGTCTGTCACTGGATGACTGCGGCTGTATCAAACACACACACACACACTGAGGCTTCAGTGGTTGGCCCAGTACAGCTATCCCACTCATCTCAGTCATGTCCACCTGTTTTGCTTTAGAGAGTGGTAGGGGTGTAGTGGCGGGTGAGAGGAGGAGGGGAACGAGGGAGGTGGGTGAGGCATAGCCCAGGCACCACCAATACTAGCCTGACTACCGCACTGATGGCCGTAGAAGGCTATTTTTTGCTCTTGTGCGCCACTGTATCCCTCCCTCATGGTCTGTCAATCTGACTTGTCTATTAAAGAATTAAGCCCACTCCACTAGCCTACTTTTCCTTTAAAAATACACAGAACCATGCTAACAACAGTACTAAAACCATTGTCCTTCCTTTCATAATAAAAAGGACCTAACTCAGTAACCTTGATGCGTCCATGAGGGTGTGTGTGTGAGCAGGTGGTTTGAACATCTAACTGGAGTTTCATGGGTGCGAGACAGCAAAAGAGACAGCTGGGGAAGGAGGCCAAGGAGGTGGGGCTGAGTGATGCCATAATATAACAGCCCCTGTCCCAAATCCATCTGCACCTCTCCCTTCACCGTTTTTTTTTTTCCAAACCTTTTTTTTTCATTTAATTTCCTTCCACTGCTCTTTTATTCGTGGGTGGCCTCCGCCTCCTCTACTACTTCCACATCAGATGATGCTATGAGTACATGGCTGAACCAGTATGTATTTGCACTTTCTCCGACAGCGATTGAGTGCCAAGGAACATGACATGCTGCTTTTACACCAACCCAGAACCAGTACTCAGGGAAAATAGAGACGTGCAGTAACTGTGCCTACGCATTACACCGAGTAACAGTGGATTTATTTAAGAGGTTGTAGATGTTTATAAAGGTTTATGAAAATGTTTCCTGTAATGAACAACTAATTTGGTATTAATTATAGGGCAACAACACACATCCTGAGAAAACTATTTGAGTAAAGTTAGCATTGATGTTTGTTGGACCTGTCTTTAAAAGAGTGCTAACATTTTAATGGATGGAAAAACTGACAAAGAACATCAAATCAGAGCACATGGCATTTACCCTGTGTTTTAAAGTCTGTCAGTGAGTAACTACTATAAGTTAACAATGCTATATTGATCTCTTTTTAAACTTGGTATGTACAGTATATTGACTGAGTTAATGTCTGCAAGTATTTAGTTTTGTTTGTGAAATGTAAGAATATAATGGCTTCCAAAAAACCAATATTTAGTAAAATTACATTCTCCCTGTAAACCTTTCACATTTAATTCATTTGGCATTTTATCTGAAAGAGCTCCATAATTTATGTAAAAATGTTTGTATTGTAAAACAGGAAAGTCACAAAGCGCTGTTGCTCTTAATTCTAGATAAAAGTGTCCTTGCTATTTCTTTGCAGTGATTTTACAGTGGTTTAAAAGTTGCAATAACTTGCTGGACCTGAATTCATGGGATCCCACCTATACTTAATATAACTGTATTATAATTCAAGGTATACTGCACGTCTCATACTTTGGTTGTTATCATTTGAAGAAGCCGAGAATGTAAAACAGGACAGTGTAAGAATTTGAGCTTCATGTTTCCTACCCCCACCCACCCACCCACACACACACCCACACACACACACATACAATGTTGGGAACTACCACTACTAACAACGATCACCTGTCAGCACAACAATTCCATTTGTCCTCTGTGGTATTGTAAATAACACTGTCCAAAAATGTGTCCACACAACTGTAGAAAGACCAGTGGATTTTGCTAAGTAGTGAATTTGAAACTTGTTTTTTAAGATCTGGATGAGCAGTGTTTCAACAAGAAAGAAAGAAATGATTACCAGTTCTGCTTTTCAGTTAGCCATTAAGAGATGGATAAGAGATCAGATACTGAAAATGAACATGTTTTAAAATGCTTCTACATGTAAAAGTATATAAAGAAAATAGAAGTAAATTTTAAAAAAAAAGTAGATATGTGTGGTTAAATAAAAGCTGTACTGGTCAAAGGGGAACAGGGAAAGAGGGAAGAGGAGGCGTTGTGGGGAATTCAGACTGGACTACTCAGCCTTAAGTTGCTTCTCTGCCTATTCTTTATTTTCCTTCAGCGGCCCACAGATCTACGCACACACTCACTCATTCACAGGCAAACCACAGTCACACACACTCACAGCCCGTCATGGCTATTCTTAGCTGTGTTCTGCGCTATTTTTAGACCACTACCGGTTTCCAGCCATTTAGGAGGGAGGGATCACAGCCAACACAAAGGAACTGGACTTACTCTGTGAGCAGGAATGAGAGTGTGTGTCTGTGTGCTCTGCTTTATTGAAAACTTCATCTGTTACTAATCTGAAGCAACATGGAGCCACAGTTATGCACACATGTTTGTGGCAGATAGCATTGTGAGGACATTCACTGCCGACCGTTAAACACTAAAACAAAGTTTTACCCTGAAACACACTTTTAAAGTTATGAGGACCAACTAATGTGTCCTCAAAATGACAAAATACTCTCTCAAATGTTTAAAAATACAAAAATGTGTCCACACAACTGCAGAAAGACAAGCACACATGCACATAGCAGAGAGCAGGCCATGGTGCACTAAGGGTAACAGAGGAAAAGTGAGGAATGCAGAACCTCTCAGCTTCAAAAATAGCTACAAGTTCCTCAGGCTAAATTAACAAAACACAATAAGTTGATACTTATTGGGCCTGTAGCCTGTAAAGACACAAACATTCACACACACATCACACATACCCACATGCCACATGAGCAAAAGAAAAAAAAAAAAGATGACCAAAACAAAGGAGCCTCTCTTCTACTAAATTCCTGTCTGGCAGATATTTCATTGGAGCAGAGCTTTTTCACAGCAATGTGGTCTACGACAGGCTTCATAGCACAACCCCCATACCACTCTACATCCCCCTGATTTTTACCTCCTAATGTGTGCACAAGCTAATCATGCTGGAAAGGCTGGCCACTCCCAAATTTTCTTTTGTCATTTTAATATCAAAATCAAAATCCACAGTCAGCTTCAAGGACCTCTGACACACTCAGCTGGTTTCAGTTTCTGGCACAGTCAGTGTGACCTTGGCACAGGCGCTGTTGCACCACATTGCGCCATGTATTGTTGCCTACCCTGAGAGGTTACACATGCCTGTAAAAGACATCTATCCTCATCATCCAATCAGACTAGGAGGGTTAATTGTGGTGCTTTGGCCAAGTATCAAAAGTTGTGAGCTAACATAGGAATCACGCTCATGTAAATCTGAGGTACGCTGCATGAAGACAGAAAAACAAGTCTGACTAAAAAAACAAAACAAAAAAAAAACCTGCATTCAAATCCACTGCATTAAGATAGAGTAAGAACTAAATTTCCCTCCCACTGTTTGCCAAAGAAGACAAAAGGAAGTAGATTATATGAATATGTAGGAAAGGGAAGCTGGAGAGAGTAGCAAGGAGGAAATATTGTACATGCATGCAGAAAAGTTTACAGTAGTTGGCAGCAGTAAAGTCACCCTCTGTTCAGACTGTGTGGATACGCTGCAGAGATGAGAGGCTGCCTGGACAGATTATAGTAACGAGCTAAATAGGATTGTGATAGATTACAGGAGATTAGAGAGGATGTAAGCTTGGTTCTGACGGGGCTGGCCAAAAGGCCATGTGGTGGGCCGCGTGGAGGGAAAAGCCCAGGTACAGATACAGCATGTACATGTGCACACCCTCACAACAAGAACACCAATACACATTTGTAAGCAGCAGCCAGAATTCCTTCACTTTTAACCTGCCTGTTTAGTCTTGTTTATTAAACTGGTGTCACTAGTGTCATAAAATTAGACAACATAAAGGGTAGCTCAAGCTTGATCTTAAGAAAATGTTCAATTTCATTAAGTATATTTAATAATGGTGAGAGACAGTGGTTTATTCCATCTTACATTTGCATTCTTTTCTAATAAACATGTCCTGACTCGGGACTTAAATTAATCTGAATAGGAGGCAGAAACATCTAGTGTTACTTGTCAGAACTGGAGCTAAAGTGATCATTATTTAACTTTTGACCGCTTAAGTGTGACCTTGGTGTCATGCTGGGCTTAGCAAATGTCCACAGAACATGTGTGTGTAAAAGCATGCGTCCACTGTGTGTGTGTGTGTGGGTGTGTGACAGAAGGATACACATGCTATTGTATTCTCCTAACACCATTACATAAGTTGAACCAGAACAAGGTTCAGTTTAGTACATGCTGTATTACTCAGTGTTTGTATAAGGCTGTATAATGTGGTTGTGACTACGCAAAAAACAGTAATTCTATGTGGCTCTGAAACTTACTGCATCATATATATATATATATATATATATATATATATATATATATATATATATATATATATATATATATATATATATATATATGTATAGATATGTATAAAACATATGTGTGCATTTGAATTTGATTACTTACATCCACAATATCAGAGTTGGTCCTGCTCTCATGGGGCTCATTGTATTCGGTATACTTGAGCAGAACTTTGTCCATGTCTGTGCTGGCATACTGAAACAACTTGTTGGTACTGTTGAAGATGATGAGGGCGATCTCACAGTCACACAACACGCTCAGCTCATATGCTTTCTTCATCAGACCAAATTTGCGTTTAGTAAAGGTCACCTAAAGAAATAAATACAAGTGAAGACAAATAAAACAAATATCAATATTGGTTGGACAAACATCATTCAGCAGTTTTGGGTGTTAAAAGGAATAATGCAATGTTTAGAGAAAGATATACTTATTTACTTTGCTTGAAATACTTGAGATGATTGAAATTAAAAAATAATGACTAGATTAATCCAAAGTTTTAAAAAGACAAATAACAATTATATAGACACAGTCATACATGTTCTGTAAGAATTTTGGCACTGTTTGGAAGGAACAAAACAAAATATCCAATACACGAAGTGTTCTTTTATTATGAAGTTTTGCTGTGTGTAGACAGGTATTTCTATAACTGTGGACAAAGCCAGGGCAGTTGTTTCCCTAAGAGAAAGCTTCACGTCTCCTTATTCAAATTTGCTTAAGCAATTAAGTCTATGTCTACTTCTCATCTTTGGTTTTGAAGCAAACAAGCAATATTTCATGTTTAGAAAATGTCCCATTGACTGTATTCTATACCATATTAACACATTTTTAAACATGGGGTTTAAGTGCAGAGAAACAATTTCCTGTAACAAATAAAACAGATCCAATATTGTCAAAAAATGTCAAATGTATAGTAATAATAGAACAACACGTTTTTTTTGTATTTGATTTGTAGAAAAGAGGATAAATCTTGATCCTTGTAGATAAACTCATGGCATCACAGTCTGAGGCAGGATTGTGACGAGGTCAGTCCTACCCTGCTATGGGGGTCAGGAAGCACATGTGCCTGCATTTCCTGTCATAACAGGAAGTGAGGAACTGCTGCCAGAGCCAGGATTTGGTTTATGTGTATGTGCGGGTGTATGTGTGTGTGTGTGACAATATACACATTCAAAACCACTAATGACAATAAGATGTCACTGCTCTAGTTGTGCACGGGTTGTTATGAATGAGCTTGAAGGTGAAAAAAAAGGGTTATTTTTCAAAATGCCTCATACACAACATACAACACATTCACACAGTCAGAGCGTGTGAGGATCATATGACATGACATCACCAGTTTGAGGAACTATAATGTGTCTCTATGTGCTGTATGTGGTGGGATTTATGTTTTTTTGTGGGTGTGACAGTGACTGAGTGCCTGCTTACATGTCTGTTCCGTTCATCCATGATCCGTGCTATCTGAATCTTTTTTCTCCCCATCTCTGCTGCTTTTTTCCCTTCTTCGTTTTCACAAATGTCTTCTTGTCTGACTGACTGCCACGTCCTTGGAATTAATCCGTCACTCGTTCACCTTTCAGTTCCAACCTGCTGGCTCCTGAGAAGGACAATAACAAAACAGAATCCTCGAGTTATGCACTATTCACATACAACAACAAAAACACATGCCCACACATGGATGGCAGGAAGAAGATAAACTGGTTTTAAGATTCTGTGACAAACTTAAGAGGTTGTTGTGTCAACATCTCTTTATTTCCACAGCAATTAACGATACATGCAACCACCAGTAACATGTATAAACACAGAATTTAATTACTAAAAATGGATTGCGTGTTGGTATCATGTCGTGTTATATGCCAGAGCTTTATCACTCTGCACGTACTGACAGGCAACTTATTGTCTCTTTACATGCCCTTCCATTCGCTGTATCCTCTAGACACACCCTTAAAGCAGCTTCCTCAGGGGGTTGCTGTACCCTCAGGAGGAAGTGAAACAACTGGGGATGTCAGAATGCAAACAATAAGGACTTCTGAGTTTGGTTCTGTCACACTGTATAATAACATCTGTAAGTCTGAGAAACCACATTAAAGCCTGGATCATGTCTCAGCCACTTGCAAATGTCTGAGCAGAAAAACTACCTTTCTGGAGATGAATACATTTCAACCTTTATTTTGTTAGAGAAATGGTTTTGACATTCTGAATAATGCAGGTATTATTGTATTGTTATTTATCCTTGGTGTTAGAACATAATCAACACATAGAAAAAAACTAAAAGGGGTGATTATGTAACACAATTGACTATTTCTTAGCATTTTACTTTTAACAAAACACACCAGGAAGCTAAGTTCTGTTTAACTTTTTCTTTAAATACTTTTTTTCAATCTCTCCTACAACAATATTCTAAATAATATAATGTACTAATGTGTTATGTTTCACCAAAGATTTTTTTTTTTTCACATTACATTTTTGGTGTGTTTTATTTAAGAATGATGTCATCATATGTCAGTTTTGCAATTGCATAAGTCTTTTTCCTCTCATTATGACTCTACATCCAAATGACTGCTGATACTGAGCACTTATCTTTTTTTCCTAAAGTAAATTCTCATCAGTTAGAAAGAAAAGACTCACATGAGAGGAATCCTAGAAGCCTCATTTAGTTGCATTATTACCATAAAAGTGAGTGTAATGACTTTACATGAAAACCTCTTTTTTTTAGTGTTTCACAGCAGATTCAAATAGTGACAGATAATGTGACTTGTCTGTTTGCTTCTGTATGACCTAATGTGGGTCAGAGGCATCATACGTACATTAGTAAATTGCCTCTACAGCTGACCCTTTGCCTTAACCCTGACCATAAGTATTCTATTTACCCCATCTAATCCCCTCACCCATTCACTAAACCCCCACTCTTACTACAGGATTAAAGAGATGTTAATATTATCCAAACTTTGTATTAAAAAATAAAATAATAATAATTAAAAAAAACAAGAGGTTCAGCCCTGTAATAAACTGGTGACTCATACAGGGTGTACCCCGCCTTTGCCCATTGTTGCTGGATTAGGCCCCCAGTGACCCCTGTGACCCTAGTGAGAGTAAAGCGGGTTCAGATGACGAGATGAGAAAAAAAAACAAGAAGAGAGAGATGTCAGAGCTCACACAGTGTAGGTTAATATGTGTCATATTCCAAAGGTAGATTAAATATCTACCAGTTCAGGACTATCTAAGCATGCAGGATGTGTGTGGGAAACAGAGACGTATTTCTGTGCCATGTGACCTTCGTCTTTTCCTAAAGTGGAGCTTAAGAGCTTGGGTCGCCAAGTTAACTGGATGTTCACACACGCTGCGACAGACGCACACAAACACAAACACACACGACAGGTTTTCTTGGCAGTTTTCCACTGTCATCACAGCAGGGCAAAGAAAGGCGCGTTTGCTTTCAGTAGGTGCCAGCCCTGAGGCACAGAAGATGAAATGGAGAATGAAGTCGTGATTCGGAAAGACGTAAGATGATGACGAAGGTGTGTTCTCTGAACAAAAGGAAGAAAATGACTGTAATGCTTCCGTTAAGTCAAAAAAATTCCTCTTATTTTCAACAATAGTGATCATTCAGTCTTTTGTCTTATGCCCTCGACATCTTTTTTTATCATCATTAACAAGAGAAAAAAAATCAACAAACAAAATTAACACATAAAAATTATGTATAGTCTGTCTTCATTTGGTTATGAGGGTTATAATGGGTTGGGTCTCAGTTCCAGTTTGGTTAAATACCTGGGTTTATTATGGTCAGAGATAACATGACGAGGAACCGTTCTCCTCCCTCATGTTTGTAAAGAAGGAACAATGTACAAAATATTCAGGTAATGTTATCAGGCTTCACAGTTTCAACACAGCCCTGATTGTTGGATTTACGTGTCTTCTGTATGTCACATGATGGCCAACTTCAAACAGCTTTGGCTAAGGCTAGGTTAGCTGAAGTCAGGTTCATTATCATATTTTTCATGTTTGATTTCAGATTTCACCTCGCAAAAATTTGTAGATTCATCTGCAATTAAGATGAGTTTGTCCAATAGACTTTGAAGGAATTCACACTCAAGTACTTTTTTTTTCTCAACACATATATCTACCAGGAGACATATGAGGGAAATATGACAACAAGACTTTACTCAAAAAATAACTTCATATCTTTGTTTTAATTAACTGATGAAGGTTGTCTGATCAAAACGCATTGGCTTGTCTGGTGGGAATAAAGGACTTTTACCAGCATCGGAGTGCCTCAGGACCTCCCGTTTAAAAAACCTGACATATTCATACTCAATATCAGGAAACCTATGTAGTAAAGGTTTGTGAGGAATTGAGTGGGGAATGAAGACTAACTTTTGCAGAGGCTGTTTTTTTGTGCCCTTTAGCTTCACTAATGTTACCTCACATGCAGTGAGGCTGGTTTTCATGCTAAGGCTGGTCTGACCTTATGCTGCCCTCTAAAACGGTTTTCTCATCCAGCAAAAGCTGATTACAGATCAAAACTGACTTTCCGTCATAGGTCCTATGCTGCTGGAACACACTGGAATGACACTCTGCCACTTTTCTTCTCCCAACACCAAACAGGTATTCCATGACGTACACATTGACGTGACACTTCAAAAAATGTAATGGGTAAAGCTGTCATACTGACATCATTACGTACGGTGAGTAACACAAAAGAAAACACTCCAGCTTAAATGCACTGCTTTTTATGTCGCTAGCATTACCAAGTCAAGATAACAAGGCAGCAAAACATCCTTTCATTCACTACTCACTTTTCTGACAAGAAACACTAGCTAGTCGGCCTGATGACGGCAACTCCTGGAGCTTAAAGAATGTAAAGTGCATAAATATCAGCCAATAAGATGAACTCAACCTCTCAAATGTGGCTTCATTTTTTTTACCCACAAGTAAAGGAAAAACATTCCAAACAACAAACTATTTTGAGTTTATTCAACAACACTGTACTTTTATGCCATGCTAATTACAGTCTGTTAGCAAATGAGTGCAGTGAGACATTTTGGCTACTGAGATGTAATATACTCAATAAGATGAAATTTCATAATAGTTTTGCATTTTTTTGTGGAGTCGGTTATAGCAAATTAATGTATGTGTTCTGTGTTCTCTGAGTGTGAATGAAAATGTATTATCTGCAAATCTACATGACTTGAAGTTGCTATGATACATCTTATCATGCCCATGGTTTGTTTACATGTGCTGTAAATAGAATCATGACTTCCTCTTCTACCGTTATGTTTTTAACAAAATAACTGCTGAAGGTATGTTTTCTGGAGCTAGTGTTTGACATGTGTCATGATGCACAAGTGTTTAAGTGACCAGAGCTGGCACCAAAATAACTAGTATTGACTTAACCAGGACTTGTGTGATAAACTGTATCTCCGAATGAGTCAATAATGTATTAAATGTACTTTTGCAGCATTTTGTCAGTTAGAAATTGTGTGGCATTATATTGTCAAAAGAACACTGAAAACAATACTAAAAACTCTTCTAGAACACTTAATCTATCATCTTTTTGATTCTGTCTATAAACACATATAAATATATACACACATTCAACATGTTTTATAGTTGTAGCCCACAAGTAATATGTGTAATTTCCCATGCCCTCTTATTTTCCATTCCTTCTTTTCTCCAGTAGGAAAGAACTCACTGACTGTCACATTAAGCCATAATTGATGTGTTTTGCCACAACAAACCAGGTACTTTGATTAAGCAGAACAACGTGATAGTATCAAAATTATCTACAGCAAGCACCAACATGCACGCCAGAGAGCATTACATGAATATCTACTGTCTGAGTCACTCAGCCTCTGAGTGTACCTCTCTTCAGGAAAACAGTATGGGGATCAACATGGTTAAATTTAGAGCACTTGCAGATGAGCACACTCAGCATGTTTGAGTTTTAGGCCAAATGAGGCTAGAGTTGTGATGGAAGAGAGCATGTATCAATAAAAGTCGTGTACGTGTACACGTGTGTGTGTGTGTGTGTGTGTGTGTGTGTAGGAGTTGCATCACTCTGTGTTACTTAATACAAAGCTTGATCTTCTCCAGTATGACAGCAAATATCCACCCAACTCACCCTCCACACACCCACGAGCACAAACCTCCCTTCTATTAATAGGCTCCGTATACAACTGAAGAATGCCAAAAATAAAAGAATGAACTTTTTACCCTGAACAACAATACAACTGTTTTCTGGTTCACAGACAGAAAGAGCGACTGTTGAACAAAGGAAGAGATGGAAATCAGCCATCTCACACAGTTCTCAGCTGCTCTCACTCTCTCTTTCAGCCGTGCCAATTATTTTCCAACACGCCGGCCGAACCTCAGAGATTTTGTGTGTGTGTGTGCCGAGCCCTGTTCACATATGTGCTGTACATTTTGAGTGTGTGTGTCTGGATGTCTAATGGGTGACATGTGGCAGTGCCCTTGTATTCCTTGGCAGGACACCCTGCATGTCTGTGTCTCAGAGCCAGGGAAGGTGGGGGTGGTTCGAGGTTGGCTGAGGGTGGGGGTCAGAGCCGTGGCCCTCCTCAGGCTCAGAGTCTGCAGACAGTTGGTGAATCAACAGCTGTGAATGGGCCCATGGGAGCCACTCTACCGCCACGTCCTACTGTACTGGGTGCTTTCAGGAAGCTCCGCAGCTTAATCTTTTTAGACCTACCAGGAATCAGATCAATAAAAAGCCTGGCAACACTAGCACGTTTATAACTGAGTATAGTTAATAGAGGAAGGTATAACAGGGTGGAAAAATGAACAACAAATATTTGAAGTTGGCATTAGAAACAATTTGCTCTTGGAACAAATTTGATGGATTCTTGCATTGTTTGAGCCATTATCAAATATACAGTAAAGAGCCTGAATACAGACACTGATCTCCACTTATTTTCTTGTAAATGTCAACTTGCCTATTGGTCTGGATTGTTGAGCTTCAATGTTGTTATTATTCACCATCTTTGTAGCACAAGCCTATAATATGATATAATTAGTTTGTATTTTCATCAAATATCTTCATCTTTTAACATTTTATCTATTTACCCTAATTATAAATTGGTTATTTAATGTACGATGCCAATCAGGTGCTATTCAATCAATAAATTATTCAAATATAAGAATCTGAGAAAGGATATTTAATCTTTGGTTGAGCTACTTACTGACACTGATACTGTACAAACTACACAAAGACTGAAAGTACAGATACAATGGCTTTGTTTAAAAGGGTCACAATTCAAGAAGGATGGGAAACACTGACACTTAGGAGATCGATCTAACTAATGGTACTAATCAGCAAATGATGTACAACATTAAGTCTGAAGAAGACAATATGAAGCTACTGTGGTGGTGTATGGTCACATAACAGTCCCCTTTATATCTGTGAGGCATAAATTATTATGTTATTATGTACTATAATCCTTCTAAAATTTTATATTTTTAACTCAATAGGATTTCCAGATTTATCTTATATGTAATTTGAAAGATACTGTATATGAAAGGTGAAATCATAAGAGGGTAATAGTAGCAAAAAGCAACACAAATAAAGATACTCATGATGATACAGATGCAGAGATCAACAGTTTGTAATTTACAATGGTTTACTCTGTATAAACACATGACAACCACTGCATGGCTTCCTGACATACTGTACACTTTTCTGTTTTCTGATTGCCAGCAGGTTATTTGCTTTGCTTATGATCTGCACACAAGCTCTCCTCTGTCTCAGACTTTTAAGCTAAACCACTATATGTTGTGAACTGACTCTATAACTGTGGCAAAAGCCAAGAACCCCCTTCCTTGCTGAAAGGCAAAACCAACTGATAATTTTTAGTATTTGTGCACCGAGGATGTATTGTGTTAACAGGGAAAAACATCAGCATTAATAGATTATAGTGTCGTGACAGTAATCACAACGTGAAAGAGAGGGGATTCTCAGGTCAAAACAAACATAGACAAAAAACTGCACAAATTATACTGAATATTTATTTTATAACTGTCAGGACTATACATATAATGTGGGCAAATATCAAAAAAGGGGGCATGTCAGTTTGAAGTCCCTTTTAAGGTTTCAGATGTAGATACAGGTAACCTCATCTAATTACATGTGATTTGGTTAGGGATACCCCTCTATTAGCAGAATGAGTCACTCTGGCACAGAACACCACAGCACATGCCCAACATAAATGAATGATATCACACTGACATTAGCTTTTTAAAGCAAGCATCCCAAACACTTCACTTGTACCTACATTAACCACACAAACCTTATTAATGGTTAAAAATTATTTACTGACTCTTTATAGAAAACTTGTAGGACATAAATATGGTCTTCGGTTGTGCTGACTATTCGGTCAAAGTATTTATTAATCCTGATTTGTTTATATTTTTGTAAATATTATTTACATATATAGAAATACATTATCTTTACGAAAGGCATTACTCCTAAATCTTTAGGGTATCTTATCTAAACCCCGTTAAAATAAGTTACAATAAACTCATGATCAACTCAAACAAACTACAAAAATACACAAATAAGTTCGCATCCAATGTGTTACGTTTTTCAAGCCCTGATGACTCTATCTCAAAAATCAGTCATCTGATATGGAGAAACATCAAAGTATTGAACGCGGTTACAGACTCAACAAACGACTCCTTCCCTGATAAACATCTCTGACAGTAGATGAAGCACAATTACATATGGCTTCCAGTCGTAACACATATTTTTCAACAATATAGTTTGGTACATATCGGATTTAGTTATCTTACCAAGTAGTGTTGTAGAAAAGTAACACGGACTATCAGTCCTCATGTGGTGGGATGGTCTGTGATAGAGACACGGGTTCCCGAGACTGTGCGCGGTCCTCCGGTTCCACACAAACCCCGGTAAAGTGCAGCTCAGTTCCAAACAAACCGTCCAACGCCACTAGGAAATGACGCTCAAACTCATCCTGAGACTTTGTCAAGTGTTAAAATAACAAACGGAGCCAGAGGCTGAAAAGCAGAGGCTTGTGACTGCTCGGCTGTGTTGGTTTATCTGAGGAGACAGACAGGAGGATTACACTGCCCCGCTTCTGTTTGTTTCCCGATGTTTATCAGCGCACATGCATCTCACACATCCAAAAAAACACAACCTGCGCGTGCGTCTGACGTGGATTCACTCACCTCTCGCTCAGTTCCGCATATCTCCAAGACTCCAACTTCAGTTCGTCCGCCTCGCGGTGACTTTCCCCGCTCGTGTCTCTCTCCGTCCAGCGGTTCAGTGATTCTCCTGGAGCACGCGCCCCCCCCCGCTCAGCAAGCACCTGGAAGTCAGCGGCGCACGCGCACACACACAAACACGCGCACGAGAGAGGGGGGAAACACACAAGTGAACTAAAAATATATATTTTATATATAGTAAAATAAATACATGTAAAAAGTATATATATATATATATATATATATATATATATATATATATATATATATATATATATATATATATATATATATATATATATATATAATTTTGTAGATATTCTATATATATTTTGAACTTTTATGGAAAATTCTATTTAAAATGTACATTATATATATATATATATATATTTATATTATATATATTATAATATTTTAGTTTATTTTATTTACTTGCAACAGGTCCATTCCCTTCACGATATGAGTCTTGGTTACATGTAGACAGTACTACCACTTCTAGTTCAGGTACACTAGTGCCTTTCAGTGGAAACTACTGGAAACGCACCTATATAGAAATTGCCTTAATACAAGTCCTGTCTGTAATAAAATTGGACATTTTCAGTATACTACAATACTACATCACCAAACAATGGCAGATATGATTATATATATATATGAAAGTCATTATTCAATAGCCTCCTCGACAATAACATATTCATCTTCAGTGTTAGCATGACGTATCTGAAATCATTAAAGAGGAATAAAAATATGGCTTTCCATTGAATAGTTATTTTGTTTATTTACTGTAAACCCACACATAATGATTATCCAGAGTTCAGTGTAAAGAGGGTTACACTTACTGAAAATATCTGCCAGACACCCAAAACTAATTTGTTGAGAGCTGTGTCACTCAATAACCCATTGAGATGAAACCAGAACATTTAGGAAGACAGTTGAGTTGCATAATAATCTTTGAGTTTATCACTAACTCTACTGTTAGATATGGCACAACTTCAATGTGTCTGTATTTCAACGACACAACCAAATCACAAAATTACACCCAGATGACCATTAAAGAAAATGTTCTTCAGTATGTCTATTTGTACATAAAGTGCTTGTAAACTGGGTGTGGTAAAACCTATTGTATTTTATGTACAAAAAAAGCTATTTAAAAAAAATCTTTATTTTTTACTGAAGTCAGAAACAAAACTAATCTCTGTCATGGTGAAATCTTAACATGACTTTATCAGCAACAGCTGTATGATTGCAATGTATTGTTATTATTATTATTATTTTATTTTATTTTTTACAAAATTGCAGTTTTAATTGACACCGAAACATTGTTTGTGTTTAAAAATATTATAGCACACAAAATGGAAATTAAACACAACTGAGACTTGGGTGAAGCATTACTCTAAAGTCAGAGCATTACAATATAAGGGCAAAAGGGGTTGTTGACCTATACTGAGTGACTGCTACAGCTGACTCTATCCAGCCCTGTTGTTTAGCTTAAGAATTTGTCAGGACATGACAGACCTTCACACAAACACCCAGTGAGGTGAGTAAGCTGAGATATAGAGTCATGTCACAATGTCCACACATGGATTCCACAGGTTTATGCACATTCAGAAATTGTCAAGTGCTGAAAGGTTCCTCTTCTTCTGATCTTTAAACAGCATGTTGCACTGTTGCAGACTATGTTACATAGATTTTATACCACAATTCATGATATTACACCAAAATATGGCCCTTACCCCACAAGAAAAGGACTCTACCCAGGTCATCTGCGATATTAGAATGCCCATCCCCTATGAAACTTCCCAAAAGTTTTATAACCAATTCAACCGTATGGATTCACTGTTGATAATCTGCTTTAAAGGTACATATTATGGCTCAGTAAATGAGGTTGTTGGTTATTTCTAGTCCATTTCTCTCAGATAGCTTTTAATTTAGGAACCTTCTACATATTTTGCAGCTTTCAGGCACAAATGTACACATGCACATATCTAAATATTTTAGTTCTTTGAATGTTACGATTTATTTTTTAATAGTTTAATTTGACATTTTATACATTGGTAAAAATGTGACAGCACAGGCTAACAGTTTCTAATGGAATTGACTAATTGTTCTACTTGTTACTGTCCTTTAAATCTTATCATTTAAAAAAAAATATTTTTTTTTCCCATAATTATATAAATAATATAATAATTATAGTAATACAAACACACACACAATGCACACTATGCATCTTCACTGGAGTACATACTGCATAATAGAAAGACCCATTTTAAAAACCAGGAAAATAAATAAATTTCAGGCACAAATGGGAAAAAAAAAGAAAAGAGAACAGCTTAGGATAAGTAACTCTGAAAGCCATGTTACTTAAGTATTACACTTCATACTCTTATACAAAAGTAGATGCTGCTTAACAAAGCTGACACATTTCTGTCTCCATCATCATCTCCACAGTCACAAGAACAGACTTACAGCTTCACTGAACAATATCCCATCATCCATCATCATCAAACATTGCTCCAGTTTCACCTTACTCACCAGTGCTTTTTCTGTCTTCACCTGGAAGGTTCCCCTCCAGCTCCAGCTGTGGGTTTGCTCAGTCAATCCCTTGTATCAAACAAGTCAGGATTTTTTATTTTTTATTTAAAAAAAAAGTGGAAGCAAAGTTGTTAAGCCAGACCAGCTGGCTTACAGAAGAGAACCCAGAATTGGGCTGCGTTTGGTTGTGTGCTCACTTCACACTGAGTAGAGGTAGAATACATTCAACCCTCATCAGACCCTGATATGCAAACACCGCCCCCTTTCTCCCATCAACACACATATCACTCTTTATCTCTCTCTCTCTCTCTCTCTCTCTCTCTCTTTTACACATACACTCGCCATCGTACACTCATACCCCATGACCTCCTGTGTCCGAGCAGGCTGAGTGCATGTCTGTGGAAGAGCCTGTTCACCTGTCACTGTCACTCCCTGGTATATTTAGCTCTGAGGTGTCAGTGATGCTGGCTGTGTGAGTATGTGTGCTGGAGTATGTATGTGTGTGTGCGGGGGTAGAAAAATGTGTTGCTGACACTCAGGGCCTCTATGGGCCTTGGTGTAAGAGCCCAGGATTACTGATCCAAAGACCATCGGCTCGACACATTACACAGAGAGAGAGAGCAAGAGAGAGAGAGAGATCGAGAGAGAGATCAAACCTGCAAGCATGTCCCAGATATCAGCACACTGAGCATCTGCTTGGCGGAGGATTACCCTCAGCTGTCCACTCCTGTCAGCTCCTAGTGGAGGAAGGAAAGGAGAACGACAGACTTGGTTTACTTCAGTGATCTATGAATCCATAAAATATCAATGTAGAAATGTGGCTGAGTCACTGAAAAGCTCAAAGACAACAAAACCCCACCGGTCGCCTCCATTGCAAAAGAACCCATGTGTACTGTATCTACTGCTTTTTATTTTCTTACCAGTGTACATAGACCAGCTCTATATATTCTAGTTCTTTGATTTTTGAGCTTTTAAGTGAATCTACTGTGTAAAAATTATGTGTCCATTTAGGATCACTGGAACAGCTATTAAGCACTTTTCTCTTGTTCATTCTAATTCCCTTCTAATGCATTTTAAAGCTGTATTATGTAACACGTTGATATTAAAAACACAAAGTGAATAGACCTATGTTACATATTTCCTTGATTTGAATGAAATGTTCCAATTCAGAGAAATGTGTATTTTATTCAGTGTAATAACCCATTTCATGTAATGGCCAAACTTAAGATTTAGAGGAATAGAATAGAAGAATAGAATAGTCTTTTATTCTCAGTATGTTTACACACGTTAACATGGACTACATACACTGAAATATGTCCTGTGCATTTAACCCATCACTAGTAACTAGGAGCAGTGGGCTTCCATATCAGGCACCCAGGGAATATATTTGCCAAAATGGAAGAAAATATGGTAGAATTATCTTTTTTTGTGTATAACCACATGAAAATGAGTAGCTATCATTATGTTTTTCAGAATGAAGCCTTTATATTCATTTCCTCAAATGGAGTTTTGGGGATATTATGTTTTTGGTCTGAACACTACAGCTGAATCCTCTGCTGCCAGATATCCTTTGTGTTAACACAACTTGAAAAAGATTTAATTTACAAATTCCATATTTTCTATATCAATGATTATCATGGAGATGAAGAAGTGATTCCATTTTTCAGATGATGTGTTATTTCTAGATTGCCCACAAGAGGCTGTTCAAAAGTTTGAAATCACTTAACACTCTTTTGTTGATATTTATCTGATTTACTTCAAATCAAGTGCAAATGAAAGGCCATGCCTTACGTAATGACATCATAGCTGTATGGTTAAAAATGTTGCCATCAGGTGGAGTTTCATGACTAGAAAACTGTTTTCAATATATCTTTGGAACTACTTGTCTGATTCACCTCAAATGAAATTCAAATGAAAGATAATCATCTCAGCATGTGTTATGTGATGATACTATACCAGTGTGGTTCCAGTTCTGCCATCATATAGAGCTTCATTACTGAAGAATTACTCTTGTCACCATTTCTTTGGAACCATTTGTCCAAATGACCTCAAATCATGTGGAAATGAAAGGTAATGATCTCAGGGTATCTAATGTCATGATTTGATGCTTGTACAGTTTAAATTTTTGCCCCTAATTGAAGCTTCATGACAAAAAAAAATCATTGTGTGTGCCATCTTTCGTGTTAATGCTATAACTTGAAAGATATTTGGTTTCAACATTCCATGTTTTCCATATCAATGAATATCATGGAGATGAAGAACATTTTGGATGGTTTACCATTTCCATATTGCCCACAAGTAGCTGCTCAAAGGTTTAAAGTCACTAAACACTCTCTGTACTCTTAAAAACCCAGTAAGGTTGAACATTTTAATATTTTAGTATTTTTACAAGTGTCTTATTTGTCAAACAAATATAAATGCATACAAAAGTGGATTTTCTTCTACCACTGAAAAAGTGTTAACTAGGATCTTTACTGTGGGTCAGTCAGTTTCACCCAGTGCAAACCTGTGATGGAGAGGGACCAGTTGAAGCGTAACGCATAATTCCACCTGAAAATAAATTTTGTGCATGATTTCCCTCTTACAACACACAGTGACTGAGACGAGGTCTGACTGTTAGCGTTTAGGATCGGAGGAATGTGTAAAATGCTTGGGTGTGTAAATTTTATGTGTTTTAATTTCACCACCATTGGTTTGCATCCATCCTTTACCTCCTCCTGAAAAAGAAATATGCTGTTCATTTACCCACATTCCCCCCTATGAGCTGTTTAGACTGCCGCTCGCACAATTTAGACCATGAGGAAGGGAGGGAAGGGGAGGAAATGAGAAGAGGTGGAAAGTAGGAGAAAAGGCTAACAGTGATTGTTTGTACTTCAGCCTGTCTTCAGGAAGCCGGCAACGCTGAAATTGAATTATGGCAGATGTAAGCTGTCAGGAAAATCATTCTAGTTCTGGCTGCAGGAGACAAACCTTTAAGCATTAATCTGATTTTCTAGTTCTTTCTCCTGCCACTCCCCACCACTACACTGTGCCGTATCGTGCATAATTCACAGCAAAATTGATTAAATATATCATGTTTTGATATTGTTATTTATTTAATTATTTTAGTTATTGTCTAAGTTAGTTCAAAAGAAAGAACTATATACAATATATATACGTTTATATGATAACGTATACATTATCATATAAATGTCAGAATAGATTGACGTTACACTTTCACCTTAGAAAGTTCAGAGTATTATAAAAAATATTACTTTCTATTAGCTGATGCCACTGGCATTTGGTTTTTGTTTTAGATCTGTAGATGAATACTCATTAACAGGTTGGCCTCACTGTTGAAAAGTGTCATCAGCTCATGTTGATGTGTAAATAAAGATGAGGGTCATAGATATAAACAGTCCCCAAGACACATTCTTAGTTTAATTCTTGTTTATTCTAGAGGTCAAGAAGGATAATTAGAAATGGCAGACTTTGTTCTAATCAATAAGTCTCAAAGTTTTGTATCTTTATTTAATAACATGCTATTCCTATGTAATATTTTGATGAAAGTGAGGAGAGTATAGGTTAGGTATGGCAAACAATTTATTCTCTTGATTGACAACTAGCATTTTGTTCTCAGCAGGGGCTAAGGCCTTCCAAGTTTTACATAAAAACACATATGCTGTCCATGACACACAAAAAATAAAATAATAAAAAAAATAATAATATTAAAAATGTATCTGGAAAAACTGCTCAATAAAGACAGTAATTTAATTCTAAAAAGCAAAAACATTGATGTTCCTGAGTCTCAGGAGGTTAATTTGTGTTAGAATAGAAACAGTCAGAAATGTGAAGGATCTCTCTGCTGAGATGTGGATGTAACAGATATGACTGCTGTACAATTTATGGTCATATTCATCATTCATCAGTTCTGTCCAAAGGTTCAGCACTGCTTTGTGTTTTTTGTAAACTAAGGACTGGTTTTCAGTATTTACATTTTGGCCCAAAATTATTGCATACATACTGTTGTACAATATTATACTGAATATAGAGAAAATACTTTTGTCAGTGATTTATTTTTTTTATTGTATTCTAAGGCAAACAGTTATCCAACTGTCTGAAACATAAGACTTGAAGTATATTTTATTTTTATCTTTAAGTTTTCAGTAGGTGGATGTAATATTTAATTTCCATTGTTTGGTTGTTCTGCATGTAAACTGCATGTAAATAAAAATCAACACTAATCAGTGTCCATGATTGTAAAGTGCAGACTTTTCCACATGCCCGGTTGAGGATATCAGTCCTTGTCTGGACTCTAAGCTGTCTGTGGTGTGTAAAGTGTATGTGTGTGGGTCTGTAGTTGGTAATACTATAGCATAGCTGTGTATGCCTGTGTGCATCCATGCTTACTGTCCATGTAGGCGGCTGGTGTAGGAGTTGGATGAGGTGTTGGAGAAAAATAAACAAGCAATGACAGAAGCAATAAGCTCACCCTGAAGAGAACCAGATGTGAGCAGAGAAAGTTCCTGAAAATATTATTACTGGAAGTAGGAGGCCTTCAAACATCTTTGTCTACATCCTTTCGCAGGTTTTACACTTTTCTTTTAACTTGGACTTTTTCTTATTTGATTATATATGATGTTAATGCACTTTAAATAGAAGTCATAAAAGGGCATTCTGGTCATTTCCAAACTTCTGATAATGAGACATGTCTTGCCAAAAAGGGTTTTGTTGTTTTGTTGAGTTTACGGAGAGTCGGACCAGGTCCTGTATAAAGTGGTGTGGGTTGGGTGAAGTTGGGCTGTCCAGGAGATAATGTTACTGTGAAAGCCATGAGCGTGTGTAAACTAATCCATCCTCACCCAACTGCCAGGCATAACCCACAATCCACGGCATGTCTCTAGGCATTCCCAGATCACGTCTATGTCCACCCCTGTTGCATATTTTCTCTGAGAAGGAAGTGAGGATTGATCATTTTTGTTATTGTATACAATTATATTGATTGATAAATGATTGGAATATTTTAATTATTAATGATTTATTCATTCGAGATGAATGAAAAGTCCAAAAAAGTGTCATCTTTGTCTCCAGCAGCTAATGGTGGCTTCCATACATTATTGGCTTAGCAATATCATGGCCAATCAATTCGAAAAATGAAAGATATTGCATTTACAAAGATGTAAAACACATAAAAGAAGCTTACAAAAAACCCAACAACAAATATATTTTTTTATCTTAATCTTTTTTTTATCACAATTACTCTGTTCAGATGAATCTGTGACTATTTGTTGTATCTCAACCATTTAAGCTGAACTTTAATAGGCACAGTTCTATACACTTAGGAGCTGCTTAAATACTGGTCATTTTACAGTAGAGTTCCACTCACGGTGGTCATATTGGTTGAAGGCATTCTTATGGGAAAGGTGACAGGTCATGGCCCCCACCTGGACATTGCTGTCATCCCACCAGCTGACACGTGTCATAACCTCCAAACTCCATCTGCCTCTTTTCAGTCAGAAACAGATTTTTATCAGTACAGTCATTATTTCAACAGCCCAGTGACTGATATTTATTGTTTCCTGTCCCTTCATTGTCTTTGCTCTTTTATGTGGTTACACAGTGATGCCTGTGTGTCGGCTTAATGCTAGCATGCCATCACAGATCTAACCAAACCTGGCAGTAAACAGCCCTGCAGTCTTCAACCATGTTCCCTTGTCTCACTGAGGGTCAGAGGCTAAGTGTTGTCATATGGTCGACATAGCTCAACTAATAACTGACAGGTGGACACAAGAGCTGAACTCTGACTCTGGTTACCACTGAGAGACTTTAGTGGCGCTTACTATACAAACAAAATAATGTAAAACTTATTTTCTATTAAATCAAACCACATACAGATGCTTGTATTTGTATATCATCAGTATCACATGCAGAAAATGGCAAGATACGATGTAAAACAGAACAAAATGATCAGTTTGTCATGGTAATCTCAGCTATGTAGTTTTGACACAGTAATTTTCAGGCTTTCCATCAGCAAGAAAGCTAATATAATGTAGTTATTATGTTAAAATAATCATGTTTGCGTGTTTCATTGTTCACAAAAGATCAGTTCATTTCATTTTACATCTATTATATACCCGCACAGCTCCATTCTTAGTTTGCTCTTCAACCATGCTAAAAGATAAACCAGTAATTGCCCAGTAATTGAGACAAGACAATGATCTATTATAGCCAATTGTTTATGATGTTGCTGTGCATTTATATGTGTCAGGCTAAACCTTTATTAACAGCATGGCAGACAAAAGGGGTGCCATTCTGTCCTCAAAAGCACAAAGCGATAGTAAAATGAAAACAAGAAAGAGTAACATCATTAAATGTGTGCCCATCCCATTAGCCACTCTAAATTGGGAGTCTAAGCTAACCTATGCTATTACCCCCTAACCATAGAGCAATCAGACCCTGCAGAGGTCTGCCAGACTGATGTATTTTTAGCATTCTCATCAACAGAGATGATTGCGAGCAATACAAAAGAGTGTGTGTGTTTGTGTGTGTCACAGAGTGTATGCAAAGCCCTATAGTGGAAACCACAGGGGGGCGACTTTGAGGTTGTAACTGGGGAGGAACTGGGACGGTTTATTTCTGGAGCATGTGTTGCTCTGGTCCAGGGACCAACAGCTGAGCATGTGCCAGAGCAAGGGCGAATCATGAAGTCTATCCCAGCAGTAATGGCCAGATGCAGGTTCTGATAATCAACATTGGTACTGCTGACCTTCAGACTGTTTTCAGAGCAGAGCACACACAGTCTGTTCACATACAAGGCTGTGCCTCTCAGCCTTTTATTATTGCATCACTTTCATTTGTCTCCCTCATAAACTTCAAACCTCTATTACACAGGAGAGAACCACAGAGTCCTCTACTCTGTCATTGTGTGACTGGCTCAAGTTATTACCAAAGCAAATTGGGTTAGCTAACCACAGTGCGCTTAATCATCTGAGCAGTACACAGATGAAAAGTAAAGCAAGCAATGTTTTCATCTAACTATCCCATAACCCGAGGCCTTCATCTAAATCAATACGTATAGAGTTGTGGGGAGCCAAATAACAGGGAGCTTTTGGAGGATCCGCCTAAAGGGTTTTGTGGTCACATTATGCATCCTTATAGTGACTGCTGTGTGTGACAGTTATTATTTCAACACATACATCATCACAGAGGCATTGTTAGTCTTCAGATATACAATCAGAGGTTTCAAGTTTCTTGTGCTCTTAATCATCAGTAATTCTGGGAGCAGAGAAGTACAATTTGTATTTTCACACTTGGAGATGGTGTAGGTTTATATGACTTTAAATGCTCTTAAATAGACTTCCAAATATTATGTTCACTTTGGGAAGTCATCAAACATGTCATCAGTCGAGGTAGAGCTTTTAATAATATTTTTAAAGGGTTGCTTTCATCAGTGAAGAAATAATTTTTTTTTCCTGATTTGCTGTTGACGTGCATATAATTATGACTGTCAGGCTCCCTCTAGTGGACAACTGAGGTATAGAAAAATATGTTGAAGCTGTAGATTACAGAAGCTATAAACTAAACATAGGAACAGACTTCTTTTAACTAATTTGTGTAAGGAATAGTTTGTGGTGGTTCCACCTGCTTTTTTATATTTCCATTTTATATATCACTGTTATAAATGTTTTATTGTGTATGTATCTACTTGTTTGTTTTTGTGCTGCCTCTTGACCATACCTGTTTAAATAAAAGTCATATCAAATAATTACAAAAATAGACTGCTGCTTATGTGTTTTAGTCATAACCATCTATACACACATTTTAGGAAACTATGTTGTGGTTCTCTTACAAGTCATAGTTATATTTATATTGATGTGAATGTAAATTGAGTAAAAAGAAAGGATCATACTGCTCAGGGAAACTGATTTATTTTGTAGAAAATAAATATGTTCAAAAACTCATACATAGTGTAAATTGTAAACACACTCAGTCATCTAAAAAAATGTGCATTACTAATTATAAGGGTTTGCTCTCCTACCAATACAAAGACAGAAATTAACTTTGAGAATGACAATGAATTTAGTTATTTGGATGTGACAAACTGATGACAAAGTAAATAAACTACACTAGCAACATCACATTTATCAAAGCCTCACAGTTTTTGATACACTAAAGCACTTCAAGGCAAATATATATTTGATTAAGACATGTCATAAAAACCAGCATGATACTGACAGCTCTGTGGAGATCCAGAGAACAAGAGGAGATCTTCAGTCAAGTGTAAAACAAATGGCCCAATAACACACGTTCAGTCCACTACAGACCCTGTGGAAGAAGCTGTTCACACTTGTTCATCGTGGCAACATCATGCTCATCTTAATCTAGACAAGTCTTTCATCTTCTCACAACATGGATGACCAAATTTTCCCATAATGTTCTCAGTGTCCTTTCAGATGTGCATCAAGAGTCTCCTGTCATAATGGTGAGAAACTCATCTTGATTTACTACAGAGGAACAAAAACAAGACACAGAGATTGAATTCAGTCCCAGCCTTTACAATATGTATTATGTTGCTCTATGCATTTATAATGAGCACATCTTGGGCAAGGTTGGGCAATATGAACAAAACATTTTTTCCCCCCGTTGACATAACAATACACAAACACATTTCAATGTCTTTCTGGAACATTAGTTTTTAGTCTTGTTATTAGTCTGATGAGATGGACTCTATAATAATCTCAGAGTAATCCAACAGCTCACTATTTCAGCAGTCAACCTCCTCCTCATGTCATATGGCTGTTTTCAATGTCCACCATGCTACATAAAAGAGCAGCAGCCTCCAAGGTACGAATGTACAATTTTCAGCTTTTGTTTCTTATCATTTGTGGTTTTCGTTTGCAGAGCTTAATATCACATCTTGTTGTTCAATGTTCAATGAAAACGTTCTATGGCCTGAAAATATGTGCCATCAGAAATTGAATTTGAATAATGAAAACTGAATCTGAATTGTGTAATTTGAAAGTGATTTTATTAGTTTTTGACTAATAAAATCCAATAAACTTGAAACTGAATTATGATTCTGAAATTTAATTCAGTTTGTTTGAAAATGGTATCCTCACTGAAAATTCAACTTGATATATATTTTCATATTCGGTTCTCAGCTTTTGTATTGTGAAGTCACGACGCTCTGCATGGCCTTCTAGTTTTTTGGTGGTGATTTGTGTACAACATAACTTGAAAACTTATGGATGGATTTTGATAAATTTTCAGGGTATGGTGGTAATGGGGAGATCAACAAATGTTTACATTTTATTGGTGATGTGGGCGGTGGGGAGAGGGATCTGCCTTGATGGAGTTCTGCACTCTCAGAATGCTTTTCTAGGTTATGATTATTTCATAATTTTACATTCAGTTTCAAGTTTATTGGACTTAAGTTCAAAACTAATAAATTAAATTTTAAATTATACAATTCAGATTCAGTTTTCATGATGCAATTGGTCATGGCGGCCAACTGAAATGCACATGCTCAGTGCAGATCGGGTAGCCTTACAGATCGGGTAGCCACAAGCGTAATAAGCCATCTCTACCATGCTCTTGACTGTTTCAGCTATCAAATTACTAATACAAAATCACAGGCCATAGCAATACTTATTAGAACTACTCAATGGGGAGAGGCTACATTGCACTACACAATAGTGCCTCTAACATGTTGGTTTCATTAAATATCATACCCAACTGTGTAAATTGTTGTAATGAAGCCAGTCCTCTCCCTCAGATTTTTTCCCTTCTTTTTGAGCTGATAATGTGTGTTCTCTGTTACTCATTCATTCATATTCAGTTGCTATTTTGTTAACAATTGAAAGAAAACACTACCAAAATTGACATTATCAGCAGTTAAGGATTGCCATAGACTGAGTTAAACTCACTAGTTGAGGGATTAATTCTACAAAGGCCATAATGAAACACTCTGTTACTCTATCCATTTTAAGTGCTTGTTGACTATTAAACTAAATGACAAGTGTTTTGATAAATCATTTTCAGCTTGCATAATTTTTAGATCAGAAAAGCAAAAAATTCTGAGATTCCTAATTCTTTCTTTCTATAATAGGAAACGCAATATATTTGGGTCTGAAGAAAAATGATTTATGTCTGCCCATTCAGTTAGAGGTACACATATATGGTGTAAGATGAAGGTACTGATAACTTACTTTCACCATCTCCGTCAGTGTCAAACTCATCAATCATGCTGCGCAGCTCTTCATCACTAATGTTCTCCCCAAGTTCTCGAGCTACCCGCCTGAGATTCCTTAGACTGATTTTTCCTGATTCATCATCATCAAATAGTTTGAAAGCCTTCAAGATCTCCTCCTTTGGATCTCTCTCCAGTATGCGATCTGTCACTATTGAAAAACAATTTCACAAAAATGTAATGCAGAAATGTCAAGGCGTCCACCTTATATATAATCCGAGTACATAAAAATGCAATTTAACAAACAAAACATAAAACTTACCAACTTCATTGAAATCATCAAATGTAATTTTTCCATTTCCCTCTCTGTCATAGTCTTTAAGTATCTTCAGAACATCCACCTTCTTGACTTCAAAGCCAAGTGCTCTCATGGCCACCTGAAGAAAACATTAAATTGTTTAGATTCCTCTCCACTGTTACTGTGTTTACTCCTGGAGGATTCTGTAAATTGGCTTAAGAGTCTAGTTTAGACCAGCTCTAAATGGAAAGTGTCACAAGCTCACTTTAGTTCCAATATGATGCAATATAAATACATCTGATTAATTGATTTATTCAACAAAACCACTTGAAGCTTGTGTATATCCAAGGCAGCACCCACACTGTCAGTAAAAGGAGCGGACACGGTGTATGCTTTAATCAAATACTATGTAATAACACAGGACATATTTAGCTGGATTTAGGGAATACGTTGGGAACCTTGGTTACTTTATGTAGACTGTAAGTTTATCAAGCTGATATAAATAGTAATTTAGTAACAGTTTCTCTTCTTACAGTGTTTCATGTCCTTCCCACAGCCCACCTTAAGTTCATGGTAGTCAATCTCTCTGTCCTTGTCCGTATCAAACAGCTCGAAAGCTTCTTTGATTTCGTGTTTTTGTTCCTCGGTGAGCTCTCTCCTCTTCTTTCGTTTAGTTTTATCCGCTACTAGTTCAGTTCTGGACAAACAAACCAGGTCAGGATTAAGAATGAACCATTCTGTTATTTTGAATGGAATTATTTGCGTTGTGTTCTCACATCAGTTATCTTACGTAGGCTAACACATTTTCAGGTATCTGGCATATATGTTACATTAGCTGATTATTTAAAGGTGAATCCGCCTTCATAATTTATAGATAATTGCCAGTTATGTATATAACTATAAAGCATGCTAACAATTAGCTAGCTAACAGGGCCAACATTTCGTAAATTGGAACTTGCTTTTCTGGAATTGGCTTAAGAGACAAAGTGGGCAAAATAAATTCACCTAATAGATATGATTGATAAGTTTACCTTAGAGACAGACTCATTGTTGGAGTTTTAAATACCTCACGATATGTTACCGCCGCTAAACACAGACGTAACTACACGAAACACAACAAATCCGTTTATCCGCGCTCGTGCAGAGGCTTCCGGTTGGTTGCCGGTCACCAGGCAGCAGTAAAACGTCCTGTGATTGGCTGGTTTAGCAGATAATGCATCCGGAGCATAGTTTATGGCTCTCCACATGCAATAAACAAACAAATAAATAAATAAATAAATATTGTTGCTGTTGTATAATTAATATTATGAAAAGGGAAAACAAATATTTTGTATTTTTTCTCCCACAAGATAAAAAATTCTACTACACATATGTGTGTAGTAGTTGTGGGATTGCATTAATAGTGCAACAAACCATATAATAGTGTTACATCCTGGACTCTGAGTGTCTTGTTTTGTAAGTTTTCTGTGTGTCTTCCTGTTTTTCTATCGTTGTTAGTGTATAGGCTTTTATTTTGTCATCATGGTTCATGTTCACTCAGTCTCATTTTACTTCCTGTCACCAGTGATTTGTCACACCCCGTTAATTTAGCCTCAATGTGTCTCACCTGATGTCTGGTGTATAAATACATACCTCTCTCCCAGTTAGAGCGTGAGTTCAGCATCAAATGAGTGTTTGTCTTCTGTTCTGGATTCACTAGTGTGTCACTTGTTTTTGGGTCTCTGGTTTTTGTCTGTTGTCTGCTCCTTGTCGGTTTTGGTTGTTTTTTTTTTAAATTTTGTTATGAGACCCTGTTTTTACCCCTGACTCAAGCTCGCTCAACCCCTGTCGGATTGTCCTGATATTCTGGACCTCAGTTTTGATCCCAATCTGGTATATGGTAATGGTTTTTGGATTGGTCCGTCACTGCTCTGCTAGATCTCTGGTTTTGACCTGTTTTGTGTTCTAACATTTCCTCTGTCCTGCTCCTTAGCTGCTGTCAGTGACGCTTCCCACCTGGCAGTCGTCAAGACAGCAATTACTCATTTGTCACATTATAATTGTTATCATAATAAACTGTCTCAGAGTTCTGTACTTTTGTCTAACTGTACTATAACTATATATATATATATATATATATATATATGTTTGTGTGTGTGCACAAGTGCTAACCATGGCACCACCGTGTTTAGCACTCGTGCCTCACAGCAAGAATGACCCAGGTCTAAATCCCACACCAGACCTTTCTGTGTGGAGTTTGCATGTTCTCCCCATGTCTGTGTGGGTTTTTTTCCTGGCACTCCGGTTTCCTCCCACCATCCAAAGACATGCACTGATAGGTTAATTGGTTAATCTAAAATGCCCATAGGTGTGAATGTGGGAGTGATTGTCTATATACAGCATGTTCAGCCCTGCGATAAACTGGTGACTCATACAGGGTGTACCCCGCCTTCACCCATTGTAGCTGGATTAAGTCCCTCGTGAGGATAAAGCGGGTTCAGATGCCGAGATATATAGTTCTTTTTTTCTTCACAGGGTAAAAACAATCAAGAAAAAATTGAGGAAAATCACAACAACACTGCAAACAACAATACAAAACCACACAGACACACACACACACAAAATAGATGGGTAAAACACTTAAAAATCCCAAATATTATTGCTGTCCGTCTCATTCATGTTTTGTTCCACATTACACAGGTAGCATGGGGTACACTGAGCATGTTCAGATGTCTGTGGGAAGCACAAGGTCCATTCTTTCAGCATGTTTTGAAAATGTCCCTGTTCAGCACACAGTTGAATTTTTAGGAGTATTTAAAATAAATCATACATGAAGAACAAGTACCACTAACATATTAGCAATTAATATCTCTCAACATTTCATTATATTTAAAAGGAATGAGGACCTTAATTTTTTTATATCCCATTTTCCCACTTTCGGTCTTGAATAGTCACAAATTAATCAAGGATAATAATTAATCACTGAAACTAGTTTAGTTCAGGAATGTGATTAAATAACTATAATTTAATTTATTAATCAATAACTAATCATCTGCCCTACTACATTACATTTGTACAATTGGATATTCATGGATAACAATGCTTGTGTATTAACCATTACAGATGCATCATTTCATAATTGCCAATGCTGTTATTTGGAGCATGAACCTTATGTTGGATAATGGTCTAATAACTTTGTTAAGCACTGTATAAGACATAAGACACACATACTAACCACTGTAATGTAAAATATAAGTCTGATTTATGTATTGTTTTTTTTTTATTCTGAAAATCCAGTATTGCATAAATGTGTTGGAACATACGGTACATACTGGTACAAGTCCAATGCTGGTTATTAAATACTGTATGTTGAAGAACCGCTTAGACTTCCAGAACTGCACCATCACTGACATCTGGTGGCTGTCATATACCATTACCACTACCGTCAAATGAATAATTGACAGAGGTCATTGATATCTGAAGGAGCAAATCATTCTCCTGACCAGTCTCTTGTTACCTTTGCAGAGCAAAGCCAAGTCTCCAGATAAAAGGCACCAGACAAACATTTCAGACATCTCATGGTTTATTCATTTAGAACTGAGTGACACACTTTAGTTTCCAGTACCTTGCGTCATTGTGTTTTTTTATTTAACACACATTTCTCTTGTTTTGGTACCCTACTAATTTCCTGGCTCATTTCTTATCTAACCATAGTCACAGACACGTGTTTTCTTTTCTTATTGAGCATCAGTTCAAATCCTCAGAGGCTGCGATAGTAATGAATAAACATGAAGTGACTAGAGCTGTCTACTGCAGTGATTTTAATAATGTTGCATCAGTTCACAGTAGGCTATATGAAGTGCACTGGAAGAATTTGATTGCAAGCTGCTTAATTCATTATGGAAACAGAGTGGGATATAATATTGCTGAGTAGTTTTAAAGTTCCAAAACCACTAAAAGTTCAAGACCAACAAGTTAAATTTCTTGTCTCCAAAATAACCATCTGTACAGAAATCAAACGTTAACTTCAGGCAGACAGAAGTGAAATCAATCCAGAAGTGACACAAAATGTAGTTCTCTTGTCTTCTCCTCCAAAAGGAAATCAATCCCATAGACTCCTATATTAAAAGGTAGATGATAAATTGGATCAGAGAAGCAAATTTCAACATGGAGAGCAACATCAGGGCTTCTCAACACTGCGCAGGACTGGCAGCTGTCAGTGGATTTGGGCAGTCAACTCTAGTTCCCCCAGCATGTTGCTGAAACCACCCTCAGACCTGACATCGTTTTGGTGTCAAAATCAACAAAGGGAGAAGTATGGCAGCCTAGTCAGCAACTGCCACAGACGAGGCTGGAAGGCCAGGTACTTGCCTGTGAAAGCAGGGTGTAGAGCCCCAAACTGTGGCCTGTGGGCCGATTGCGGCCCGCCTCCACATTTGGTCCGTCCCCCTGAACAATACTAGAGAGCATAAAAAAAGTTTGCTTAAGGAGCACTACCAGGACTCAAAATAAGTAATAATAATTAGAGGTGCTCTATTGGATAGGAAAAAACAGCAAAAACAAAGAAAAATTCCAAGGCACTCTCTTAAAAGTGAAGAATAAACAGCCTTTATTAAACTGGCTTAGTTACAAAAACCTATAAAATCATATAAAAACATATAAAAACCCCAACGCATTTCGGCATAAACGGCCTTCATCAGGGAGTCAGTACTAGAGAGCATTTTGATTTTTTTTTTTTTAAAAATATGTGTATTTGTATTTGATAATAAAGTTGGACTTTTGCAATAAAATCTTCCTTAGTTTTGGACTATTTTCATTATTAACTATTAGTTAGTGACTAGTTTAACACAAGAACTTTGAGAGACTGCTCACTGCTCGGACCTGTTAAGATGAAGAAATTTATGTTCCATGGACTTCTTTTCTGTGAAGAACACAAAGGGTTATTTTATTGTGGCTTTCTGGCAAGCAATACATTTTTACATTTAGCCACTCCTGCAATCGTCACACCTTTTCTGTTACAAACTGACCCCGGCCCCTCATCATAGAAGGGAAAAGTTATGTGGCCCTCACAGGAAAAAGTTTGGGGACCCCTGGTGTAGAGGCTCTGTCGGACAGTCTGTGTCCAGGGCCTACACTGCAACATCACTGGAGAGCAAAGGAGAAGAGCCATCTGCAATAACACAGAGGCAGCCGAGAAAGCCTCGAGGTGGCTCTGGATAAAGAGAGCAGATCCGTGGTCGAGTGCTGCTGGGGCACAAGCTGAGGCGTCATGAACCTCAGCTGGGCCACCTGAGAGAGGGTGTCTGATGTTTGAAAGGTATGAAACACCCAATGACCTCAGGACCATCACTGATGATGTGCCCCTGCTATGCATCAGTAGATGTTTCACCACAACTTTACATTTTATACATCACTCTTTAAATGTAATTAATTTCAAATTCATGTCTGATAAAGCTACCTTTATCCTACTTAATAAAGTAACTATTGCACAGATAATTCACCACATTCTCTGAGTTTTACTTGAGGAAAGGCTCAAGTATGTTCACAACTTCACATTTAAGGGCACTTTGGGTAAAGGGGTACAGTAAGAGAAGTAAGATGAGTAACTGGCCCATCTTGTTATTTCTCCCTACAAGGAAATACTATTTGCCTCTGCTGGTGATTTCCTATCCCACTCACAGACCTGAATGGGTCTAGACACACATTAATATATCTACTACATTTGCTGAATGTGCCTCACACACCACACACTCTAACATCGAGTGCACAATGTCACAAAAGGCTAAACAGAGACACACAGAAAACTGTGGTAGAAGTGAGTTCACATCCACAGCCTAGTGGGACGTCCTGTGGGACGACTCACAGAGGCCAGTTGTTCTGTGTCTGGGCTCCATTTGAGTGAACTTCAGGTGGGGAAATGGGAGCATGAGGATATAGGTCCGGTAGAAACACTGCTGAATATTTAATAAATAATGTATATTCACTAACATTAACAAATATATTAAAATCAACAGTACTTCATTCATAATTAGAAAAACACTCAACACAACAAAGCAGATAAAATCAGTTTCACTGTCACTTCTACAAACAGCGGTCTACCCAGGGCCAGATTTTAGGGGATTTGGGCCCCAGGGCCAGGAGTTTGCAAAGGGCCCTCGCTGCCCCCATGCCAACCTACCATATGCAAGGATTCTACAAAAGTTTCTTTCTGCTCTTCCTTCTTGCAAAGTTGACCATTAACTCATCAAAGTTGAGCTGTTGGAACAAACTCTGATTCTATTGCAAGAAGGGAGAGTGAATTCAACTGTTTCTGGCACATTTTCATCCTAAGCTCATTTTTAATTCGAGCTAGTCTGGACAATGACAGTTCCCCTTCACAGTTTGTTATTGGCAGGGTCAAACACTCTCATTGTCCTACCCGTCCCCCCACCCAATAGAGCCAATTTGGATTTTGTACTGGTTTTGGCTGTGTCACTGCAACTCTGACAGTTCTGAATGACATCACTTCCGGTCTGGACTCCAAACTGTACTGTGTGACAATTTTTATAGATCTGGCAAAGGCCTTCAACACCGTCAACTACTCCACCCTCTTGGACAGGCTGCATAACATAGGGGTTCGAGGCCATTCTTCCTTACTGGCTACACACAGCACGTGAAGACAGAGAAACTCATTTCACAGCCTGTCTCCATCACTAAAGGAGTCCCCCAGGGTTCAAACCTTGCCCCGACTCTCTTCTCCATTTATATTATAACAACATTGCTCTCACGGCCCACAACGTGAATTCTGATAAACGTACAATAATTTATTGTTATGAAATGATTGGGACAATGGTTCCTGACAGATAAAATATAACTGGGATTTAGTATGAAATAATTTCACCTGGTCAAAGGTGGTTACTGATGTATATAGTAAATAGGAATTAAAAAAGTAATATGTCTGAAAACGGAATTATTAAATCCTTATGGGCAAAAGTGTAAAGTTAGTTCAAGTTAGTTATGTAACATAATAAAGCACTGTACCTTTGAGTGCATCAAAGACAGTTGACAGAGGTGTCTGTCACATACAGTAATCCACCTTATCCACATAATTTCAGGCTCTTTAGATGCTTTCATCTGTTTTTGACCCATGACATCACTTTTGTGACTATCATGAATTTCCCACAGAGTTTTTCACTCACTGTGACAGTCCTGTGTAAAGTAGGTGCCGTGAGGTCTCCTCTTATCTCTGAGTGAGTCTCCTGTCTCACATGTGTGTGTTCAGATAGAGGCTGGGACACAAACATTATCTTTATCCCAAAGACTCCAACTTGGACACTTTCCTGTCGTCAAGATGATTTACACACTGTCTGTCATCCTCAAAGTAACTTTAGTCCTTTCTTCTTTTTCCTCTGATTAGTGATGGCAGGAAGTCAATATACGTAGAATCTGTTGAACGACCATGTGCTTATGGTTAGATGATCAACCACGTGAATTCAACTTTGATCAGAAGCTCTACATCTAATGACAAAAGCATATGTTAACAGATATAAAGATGAAGAAGATATGACCGGCACAACTGACGCCTCTCTCTAAAGAACACAGACATGCAAAATTAGAAAAATGACAGAAACATGTCTGCAATTATTGAATTTTGGAGAAAAACTATTAAAAATATTTCACCCCACCCTGGTGTTTGAATGAATCGTCCTCCAGTGGAAAGCATATTGTTGAAAAATGTTGGGTGTAACTGCCCCCCCCCCCATAAATATAGTTTTTATAGGCAGTACAGTACCCCTAATGACTATATTTTACTTAAAACTGACAGTTTATTAAGATTACGAGCACATTTTCACTTTTGCATATCTTTACACATTTATCCACATTTACAGCTTTTCATGTCTCTTGTCTGTAAATAACCAAAGTTTTTTTGTTTTGTTTTGTTTTTTTTAACCCAACTCTGAAATTACCCTCAGCTCACATGCATCTTAACAACTTCCATTGCGGTTTAATTTATTGAAAACTACATTTTGTATCAATTTACAGTAGTCTTCAGTTAATTTTCTAGAGGTAATAACCAGCATTTAAAACAAACTGCTCTAAAACTTCAAATACATTATGTACCTGTTCATAAAGCAGTATTTAGAACCTGAAAGCCACATCTTTAAGTGGACGAGACTAAAACAGAGGTAAAAAAGAGAGTAAGGTCTAGTTCATACAGCAACGTTTTTGAGTGAATCAGATAAAGTTTTTTATCGTTTAAGCCTCACGTTCACATAGTACCATCGTTTTGGGTACCCCAAAAGCTTATATTTTGACAACGGGTCCAGAGTGGAAAAATCTAGCAACGGTGCTGTTGCATTGCCATCTGGGTGGGTAAAACTGATTTGTTGACACATGGCATCTACGTCACAACCACATGACCAGAACATAAAGCAGCTTCATGTGCAACATTCATTAGTAGCAGAGCTGCAGTCACTGCTAAGTTTACTGGTGTTATTGAAGGAAAATCTACTGGTCTTAAAACCAACAAGATGAGCAGCAGAGACGCCTACACATGCCATCTTGTTATTGTTGTTGTTTGCTTCCAGGGTGTGTTTCATGCTGGTATAAGCCGGTATGTGCATGCGCTTTACTTCTTCTATTGTTCTGGTGTATCCGGTGGGACTGTCTTACAGCACACCTAGAGGTGTGGCATGTGTATTACATCATTTTCAGCACCTTTCATTGCCATGTTTACATAATATTTTACTGATCCATTCCCAGTGTGGATGCAATATTTCTTCTACCTGGTACAGAAAGAAACATCATTGTGTTGCTGTGTAGACATAGCCTAATGGTATGGCCACACTGAAAACGAATTTTCACATTCATGCATGGAGATTGCATACAAAGTCAACGGAGAGATGCGTTTGGATGCAGATTTACCCCAGATGGTGTTGGACGTATTGCTGCGGCACATTATAATAATAATAACAATAATCTTTATTTGTATAGCGCCTTTCATACAAACACTGTAGCCCAAAGTGCTTCACATTGATTAAAAATTAAAATACAATTTTAAACAGGGTGAAATAAAAAAATACATAAAAATTTGATTGCACAAAATTATGCAAACACTGTAGCCTAAAGTGCTTCACATCGATTAAAAATTAGATTCCACAAAATTATAAAATTACAAAAGTATCAGATAAACTGATTATACATGCATTATAAAAAATTCAATAAATAAGAAATAAAATCACAGGAGTACAGATAAACTCATTATACAGACATTATACAGTTTCAATAGAATAAATCAGAAATACATTAAGATTTGATTATGCACAAACTATAAGGAATATAAAGAATGTAAAGAATGGGGTCACAGAATTGTGACTCCATTCTTTATCTCCCTTCAAAGGCTGATGAAAATAAAAAAAATGTTTTATTTAGTTTTAAATATACTCAGTGAACTAGCTTCCCTGATGTCTTTTGGAATTGTATTCCATAACTTTGGTGCATAGTTAACAAAGGCTGCATCCCCAATTTTCTTTGTCATATATCTGAGAGTCAGTAGTAATCCTGCATTGGATGACCTTAGTGTGTTAGTTCATACATAACTGGTCAGTGAGTTTGAAATGTAACTGGGTCCTGTTCCATTTAAGGCTTTTTAAGTGAGGAGTAGTATTTTAAAATCTATTCTGTAGGTTACCGGTAACCAGTGCAGGGAAACCAACACTGGAGTAATGTGCTCTCTCTTCAGTGCTGTGGTGCATTGGAACATCCAGGTGTTGGAGGTAATGGGTCTTGCCGCAAATACGCGTATATGCTTGAGTTGAAAATATTGAACTCTTCAGGCGTATTTGCGTGACGCTGGGCAACGAAAACCAATTAGTGTTGAGATGTTGCCAACATCATGACGGAATGATGTATGATTCCAACCAGAAGGCAGTAGAAAGAAAAACTGAGCCTGAAATACAGTTGAAATCAGACATCATCCATCGTCTGGCCCTCCAACATGGGACCTCCAGAGCAGGTACAGAGCAGCAATCGAAGTGATCTCAACCATAGTTGAGGAGAGACTGAATTGGATTTTGTTTATCTTTGCTTCTATGTTTATCTATGTTTCTTTGTTTATCCAGCGTCACAGGCATACACATGTAAATTCACGTTCTCTGTGGCCGTACCATTAGTCAAGGTCCATCACACTCATAAATTCTATGTCTGGTTGAATGCAAAAGTATACCGTGATTTTGATTGTTACATGCGTACAATGATTATGTAAATTTCGTGCTTGTGGTTTATCAGAAAGGTATAGGTTTAAAAATGATTAAGAGGTCCCAAAATCTGTTTCTGTGTAAATTACATTTGTCTGTGACATTGGTTAACTTCTCAAAAAGTGGATTTAACATGTCAAAAGCACCTGAGAGATCATGTAGTTACAAGTAAAGACGCACAAATGCTGTCAGGTGTTTGAACCCCAGCTTACTCTCCTGTGTGTCCTCAGACAGAGGTAGCATTTCATGTTTCCTCTCCCTACTCACAGACTGGCCTTGAACTCACTTCTTGTTGAGGAGCTGCACATGAGGCGGGGGGACTAATGTATGTATTTACCTTGACCAGAATCAGTAGGCAGCACAGAGGCAGCATTTTGGGGAAGCCACATGTGAACACACCGCACTGAGTACATGGGGTATTAACAGAACTGTGGACATTTAGCTTCTAAATGTGTGTGTGTGTGTGTGTGTGTGTGTGTGTGCATCCGGCCTTGCTTGGGGTGGGTTGATGGAGATGGAGGGGGGCAGTATGGAGTAAAGAGCAGACCCGGACCCAGAAAGCAGCTTCTGTTTTGAGTCTTTGTCTTTAAGGGCACTCTTAAAGGAGGTGCAGTTGAATTTTTCAGTCAGACTGGATATAAATTAAACAAGGCTGTCCTAATGTGTGTATAAATGGAAAGAAAACAAATACACAATCCATGAAAACACAAGAATGACATACATTGCAAAGATATTTCACCAATGTGAAGTTTTTCTACCTCATGAATTGTGAATGGCTTTTCATACAAGTCATTAATGTTGGCTGGGTGGGGCTGTCATTCCTGCAGCATGTTACATTTTCAGTGTTAGGCAAGTCTGTGTTCATGTCATTAAACCAAATACCCCTGAACCCCACCCTGAAGAAGTACAAAGACCCCCTGTCCTCTGCACATTTGTATATATGCACACAACTCCCAAGTTACGACACATTACTACAAGTAACCAATAAAAACGTACAAGTTGAATCACAAATGTCTTTTTTGGAGATGTAACAGACAAAATTAAAATAATCCACACTGACATAAATATATTTATGGACTGTTATCCACAAAAAAAAAAAGAAATCACATGTCTTTGAAGTAAGTCTAATGCACACTGGTCCAATACATGACAATGGTTTAGCACAAGTCAACAAAAACAATCTATCTTCTTTCACAGCCATTCAAGCTGACAGCCTAATTGCTGACCTTTTCAACTTTTTATTACTTTAACCTTCGGCTCCAAAAGCTCAATGACCGCAACAATGGGGCAGTTAATGGTGCAGCTTTAGCAGAGTGAGCAGGAGTAAAGCATGGAGCCAGTTTGACTTTATAGACCAGAACTCCTGAATAATGAAATGCAAGAAGTGCAGTCTGAAAATGTCTGATTACTGGGCTTTAAAATAACAATGATTAAGCAAGTGTGTAAGAAAACCTATACACATGGAAGTGTGTAGTGGTGGATCTACTAAAATGGAAGGTGGGGCAGGAGAATGGTAGAATCCAGGGTCATAGGTCTGGTGGGGGTTCAAGGGGGCAAAGTGAAGCAAAATTAACTTTAGAAATGCGTCACATCACATATATTTTTTTAATTGTTGTTTTTTTTTAATATAAATCTTAGATTAATAAAATGTATACAATGTAACCTCACAAATGCAACCTCTTTTGGAACCAAAGCAGAGTTGGCCTTAACTCACGTGTTATCGCTGACACACCCTGCACATAGAGTATTTAAATGTGCTGTAACTCTTCCACAGTTTGTCCAACTGGAAAAATTCCAACTTTTTCTAAAACCTGAGATATCATGCTTTTTAAATTGTATTAGATTATTACAGAAATTTCACTCCTGCCTGCAGTAGACACTGGAGATGAAGCCATTTTAGTAGTATTATAACATACAATATGATGTAAATGACTTTGAAACTGAAAAATCTGGGACAAAATTAATCTGGAAAAATGGGAAAAAGGACTCATTCACAGCATACTCTCAAACATTTTAATTAATCAAAATAAAATTTAAAAAAAAGTCCAATGGACCATTTTAGGCTCACAGGCTAAGGGCCTAAACTCCTTTCCACTCTTGTTTAACAACTGCTCCATTCAGTCACTGCTTGTGTTCCACTAACTCAAAGATAATGAATATTCTGTTCTTGCAGTTGTATAGTTCCAACTATATAAGTAGAAAAACATTTGAGGCACCTTCAATTAAAAACAGAAAACTGTATTATAAACTCTTCTGAATGGAGAGAATATTCCATCAGTTGGTGTTTCGATGATGCTGATGCTTTTAGACCAATGAATACATTGGTCTAAAATCCCACATGTTAACATGAGTTATAGTTGCCAAGTGAGTTCCTCCATCAGGCTCTGTCAACCTGGTGGAGACTTTCCCCATGTACACTGGAAAAAATCTAAATCTTAATAAGTGTGTTTTCTCATTTTTAGTCCAAATATCTCATCACACTTAAAATAAGACATAATCACCTGAAGAGTAACTTTTCAGTGGGATATAAAGAATGTATTTTTCAACAATAGATCAGGAAAATTGTATTTCAAGAAATTTTACTAAGATAATTTTCACTTGTTCCATTGGCATATTTTTGTTTGCTTAATTTAAGATTTCCTTTCTTCATTCAATGATAAAAAAATCAGCCAATAGAACAAGTGCAAATTATCTTAGTAAAATTTCTTAAAAGATATTCCATATCTATTGTCTATTGTCTTTATATCTCAATGAAAAGTTACTTTTTTGTTGAATCTGTCTTATTTTAAATGTGATGAGATACAGTATTTTGACTAGAAATGAGGAAAAAAACCCCACTTGCTAATATTTCGATTTTTTTCCAGTGCAAATCTTCTTATTTGTCACCAATGTCTGTATTTTAAAAAAGATGCTTAAAATGATGGTGATACATGGAGTTAAATGCAACATCTCACAGTTGTAATGGTGACACAGTTTAAGCATTTTAACATCACTTTTGCTGCCAAAACTGGAGCAGCAGAAAAAGTCTGCCTTCAGCTGTACTCTGTAAAATGAAGAACCATTCTACTGCAGTGAATAACATTCATATAAGAGATAAGTCAACTTTTAGAGTGAAAAAAAAAGCATGCGCAAAACCAACAATCACATATTATCTGCTTTAAATCCAAAATAAAGCTTTTATGTATCACTAATATATAGATTATCTTTATTCCCTTTAGTGCTATAGATCAGTCATGGATTATTTTACTCATGGACACAATAACCTTGGCTGATGTTTGGTGGATGGTGATCGCTGGGACAAACTGTTTGATGTTTAGTTTCAGCCCCTTTCAGTTTTAATAGAATCTGCTATAATGGGGTTTGTATCCCAAAAACAACAGATGAGTTGATTTAAGAGTCGGTAAAGGAGAAAAATCACATTAAAGGTAGTGAAAGTGAGAAAGTTAAATCATAAATCAGATGGCAGTGGGACAGTGAGGCAGAGATAAGCATAGATAGATGGAGAGGAAGTGAAGCGGGAATGTAATCATGGGAATGTCATTAATTCTCAGATGAAATTGTTGTGAAACTCTTTCCATAGCATGTGGTTTGTCTGAAAAGCCAAATTGTGGCGACTCAATCAACACCCAGGAACTGTTCTGAATTAGACTAAAACTGGATTCATCAATGTAAACGCAGGAAAATCTTCCCCTAGAATGCATTAAATTCAGCTCAGTTTCACACAGAACACGACATAAACACTGTTAATGCATATATACTGCTGACCTTTAGTGGTCTAGACAGAAGAAGCAAATATTTATGTTTTATAAGGTGAAGGTTGAAGATCTGATCTTTACTTTATGTGGATAGACTACTTTGCAAAGCTGGTCACTTTAACATATTTTATCTCCTAAAAACATTTAGAAACTGGCACATTTTAAGCAAAACAAACACTTTCACAAAGTTACCAAATATATAACTAAACAAAACAATGAATCATCTCCTCAGCATGTAGTGGACTGTCTGTTCTGGTAAGGTATGGTTTTAGCTCTGTTCTGTTCTGTTCTGTTCTGTTCTGTTCTGTTCTGTTCTGTTCTGTTCTGTTCTGTTCTGTTCTGTTCTGTTTAGCAACATATTCTTAAACTGCACTGTAAAAAATCCTGTTAGTTTGACAGGAAAAACTGGCAACAATGCTGTGAAAAACACAACAATCCATGAACACATTTACAGAGTTACATGCAGATTTAATATTTTAAACATGTAGAGTTAAACTGGGCTGCAGTTTGTTCACCTTTATGGTACCTAAAAGTACTTTAAAACCCCACCAGGTTCTACTGCAACTAATTTAGAGTTCAGGGACAATTGATAATTCAAGGACATTCAAGGATTAAGAGTCAGAGTCTGGGTTTGAATTGCCAAACCTTCAGCGATTGGACACGCTGCTTGACAAACTGAACCATATCTGCCTGTTACACATATTTGAAATGTTAAACCGTTAACTGTTCAGTTTTTAAGTTACTTTTTTTTTTTTTTTAAAAGCAAACAGGCTGTTATTTGAACATTGTGGTCTTGCAGTTTAAACTGCACCACATTGTTTTTTTTTTAATTATGTATTCTTCTTCTTCTTCTTCTTATTATTATTATTCATACAAATATGTTTTGCATCTTCCTGTGAACATTACAGCTACATTTGATTTAATTGTGAACATAAAAATCAAATAAACAACTTTCTATTGTATTTTCACTTACTTTTTTTCCATCTTTTAATTGTACAACTTTTTGGTGACATAAAATGAACTAACTTGACACTAAAGTGGACAATAGAGAGTGTTGAAAGGGTAGTTTATTAGAGGACATGCACTTTATAATCACTTTTAATGTCTTTTATTATAAGGAAAGCAGTGAGTTGGGAAAATAAATCATGAAGCTTTTTCACATGTTGAGCAACAGGGGCTGGGTATGTCCCGGGACAGAGACTGTGACAGACATGGGTGTGGAAGTCTGTTCATGTCATGGAACACATCTATAAACAACAGCTCTCCATCCAACAGTCCGTGGACTTCCACGGTCAGCCGCAGTGATGATAGGCGACCTGCCAAATGTATTAACACGGGCCTGATCTGAATACTATTTAGTAGAGGATCATCTGGACATCTTTCAGTGCTGTCCACGTTGAGGCTGACTTTGGTGCATATTTATTTCACCTGGTGTTTGGCAGAAGGCGCAGTCCACTCACCCCTGCGTGTAAAAACATCCCCACAGACACAAGGAGGAGTGTTAGCCTGTATGCTGTGCTCTGCCACTTGGAGAGGAGTCACTAGTTGGACCTGTTAGTAGAAGGACAACATCTCTGGCCGGATCCCACCGCTTTTTCCTTCTTATACCTTCACGTGCGTAATCGGGTTTTTTTTTTTTTTTTTTTTGCGCTTCAAGTTGCGTCTTGACAGTTGGAGAGTTTTATTATCCCCGCAACAGAGAGCACTCAACAAGGTAAAGTACTGGTGTTGTTATGCAGTAAATGAAATATGTTATGGATGCTTTTGGGGGCTTTTCATTTCATTTCTTGGCTCAGATAAAGATGTGGATTTTTATGTGCAGTCATGTAAAGGATGTCTACACTGTGGAGTTGATCTGAGCTGAAGTTTTTGTTTTTTTTTATTGGTTATCATATGTTTGTTTTGCACCTTTGCGTCTTTTTAGTGTTACAGCTTTGTACAATTACATTTGTGCTGTTTTTCTTCTTGTTGTGATTTGTTTATAACACACACACACACACACACACACACACACACACACACACACACACACACACACACACACACACACACACACACACACACACACACACACACTGACAGTCCATAGGCATTGAAAGGCACAACAGAGGTGCATGTTTAGGGTCATAGTTGTGTTGACAAGTAGTTTTTTTTTGTTACCTTTTTAGATCATAACTGAAACAATTTTTGAAAATTAAGCATAGATTAAAGGCTCAGCTTCCTAAATATTTACATGTTTGTCTTTTTGTGGGTGTAATTCCAACATTTTTGGCTTTAGATTGTTGGCTGGACTAAACAAGTTATTGGAAGACTTCATTACAGCTTATTGTAAATGTCATTGAATATTTTTAATAATATCAGTGACTCTATGGAGAGCTGAATCCTAAAAGAAGCAAACACATGTTTATGGTGGCTATCTTAACATGAATATGTCACACAAACGACAATTCAAACATGGAATCACTAATACTGATTTGACAAGTGAATGAACAGATTGTCTTACAGTAACATCAGTCATTTGAAGAACTCGAGCAGTGAAAATGGCTCTCCAGTCTTTGCTTTCCTCTCCTTTACTCATTGTCTCTCAGAGTGGATGATAATTTTTGTGAGAGTTATCATAGTTGTGGTCGACCAGATTGTGCAGCAGAGGCCAAGTGATTAAGAGGCGACAACGTCAGGGCTGTGTGCAACTTTTAGTTAACAAACTCTCTCTGTTTGCTGGCTTAGACATGGCGGCTCCACCCTGACCCCCACCCATTACCCCCATGCTCACCCACCCAACGCACATTCACACACACAGACTGAGGCTGCACCCCCACTCCATGAAAAAGGGGGTCGATTCTTTTCATGGACACAATGCACACACACACACACACACACACACACATGCAGAGTGCAATTTGCTTAAATTACTTGTGATCAGGAACAAACAGATTTCGTGTGTGTGTGTGTGTGTGTGTGTGTGTGTGTGTGTGTGTGTGTGCATGCTTGTGCCTCTGTTGTGTGCAGGAACATGTGGGTTTAGATGTTAACTAAGGAGGGACTATTTATTTGCTTTATGAATAGAAGTTTCTGTGGTGCAGGGTAGAGATGAATGTGTTTGCCATCTTGAAAGGGAACCTTTCAGTCAATAGTTTGTGTATGAATGTTTTACGTCTATTTGTGGAGCGATGTCTTCTTTGGGACACTGTTCTCGCACTTGTTTTGCAGATATAAATATAATAATGAAAACATTTTTGAAGGTGGGCTATTGGTCAGTTATTTTTCATGCTGTAACTGTTAAACTGTGATTCTATTTTATCCTATCATCGTATTTTAAAGGAAACCTGGTGCCAATAGTGTTCTCTATTAGTGTTTAAGGTTATTCTTCAAGCTGGTATTATTATTATTATTATTATTATTATTAATAATAATTTGCTTCCCATTGTAGAATTAATAGAACAACTCAGTATTTTGAAGTTTTATTGAATATATTCTCTTACAACTATTTTACACCAACTTGGATTATGTGTTGCTCTGGATCACAAAATTAATTTTGAACCTCTTGAAGCAGGGCTGTGTAGTAAAGTTGTCCTTATCCTCATTGTTTATAAAGTTGGAATATTTTATATTTCAGACACATTCCTCTTTTTACACATCAGTAATCACCTTTTGAATAGGGCCAGTGATTACATACTTAGTCCCAGTTACATTTTAACTCAAGAATAAATCACATTGTCACCAATGTTTTTATGAGAAAAAGGGAAAAAAGATTTTATTCCAACTTTAGGAATTTCAATATTTGATAATCAAGATTTTATTTCTGTTTATTATTTAATTAATTTCTAAAAAAATCTACACATATTACCTTTCCCTAATACATAAGAAGAAATAATCACTCTAATAAAGTATGATTTTGTGGTGTGAGTTTAAAACCACAAATGACCATTGGATTTCTTCGAATCCATTCAGGACCAAATCTTAGCATTTGATATTCAACAAAATAATATGTGACATAATTATTTGTATCAATATAATAATATGTATTGGTTATATTTTCCAGCCATAGTTTAAAACATTTGACCAAAAATAAATGGTTTCATAAATTATGTTGATTTATTGCAGTAACTACAAACTAAACTAAGTGCTTGAGGGTGTTTTTTTCCCCCATTTACTAGAAAGTGTCTGGCTTTGGTTTGACATGTGCAAATGTTAAACCTACAAAAAAGGATTAAAAAGAATAAAAGTTGATTGTATGGGGAAATATTTTATCATGGTCCATTTTGTTTTGTGCACCACTCTCCATTGAAAAAAATCCTTGAATACAATGGTTTCACTCAGACATTTAACTGTGGGCTCATTCACGAGACGGCACCGAGCTTTTCCTCTGGTGGAGGAGGCTTTGAAAAGATGTGTGATAGAAAACAATGGAGAGCGCCTGAATATGCAAAAAGCCCAAAGCAGATTATCAGCACATCTCAGACGTTTGTTTAACTTAATCTGAATTCCAGTCATTCAGTGTCATTGTCCGTCCACTGAGTAACCGACTGGTTTGGTGTTTAGCTTTCTGGATTTGTCTGTTTTGTGTTGGCAAAGAGACAAGAATCCACCTTCTTTTATATAGTTGTGGAAAAAATTATTAGACCACCCTTGTTTTCTTCAATGTCTTGTTCATTTTAATGCCTGGTACAACTAAAGCACAAGTATAGCGGTAACAAAAAAAAGGTTAATTTCAGAGCTCATATTGACCCATTTTCCATGTTGTCTTGGTAATATGCCAGTGGTTTTTCAACTTTGGGGTTACCTGAAAGTAAAAATGGGTCAGCTGGCATCTAGTAATCAAGATAAAACAAAAACATACAAATACAAAATATATAGTACATTTGGAGGGACAATACCAGACAAACTGAGACTGAAACAAAAGCATTGTGGTACTGTTTATCTGTCAAATGTTCTTTGTGGTCAGTTTCAGATGCTGCAGCTCTTTCATGATTCATAGTTTAAGTTACTACTCAGTATTAATTGTCAGCTTTGTAAATACAAGCTGGACTGACTGTACATATCCTGACCAAAGAAAATAAAATTCTCAGTTTCTGCTTCTATCTGTAATGGGTAGTTAATGAGGATCCAAGTGCAGCACAGGATCAACTGGAGAGTCTATTGATTTAAAGGGACTAATGCTCAGGGTCAGGCTGAAGCACTGAGATGACAGGCAAAGTTCAGAGTTCAAAGAAAAACAGCAGCAGGTACCCCAGGTACTGGGGCAGGAGAATCAGGCAGGTTTGGTTTAGTTCACGTATCAGACAGGTGTAGCCAACATGTGGTTTCTCCAAGCAACAAAGACGTTCTGACGCTGAATGTTTGAAAACCTGGGGCTTAAATACAGCACTGAGTAGCAGAGACAGGTGAAGCAGATGAGTAATTGAGTGAGACTAGGTGTGCTGATTGACTGAATGGTGGTGAAAGATTACCAGGCAGAAGGTTGGAGAAGTCGCCCATGACATCCATCTATAATATTACACATTATACAGCCTAAATGTCAGTTGAAAGGTATGTTTATTTGTAACATAATATAGCAAACTATTATGTGATCAAAAACAAATTCTTTTTTGTAAAAAAACAAAAAAAGTCTCCTTTTTGAATGTCTTGGATCACCAGAAATTTGTGATGTGTAAAGTTGGTTTGAAAGCCAAAATAGGTTGAAAACAATTGTAACAAAGCAGACAGAGACAGCAAACCTTCATTGACACGTGACGTGATCGAGCCATAGTTTGAAATTCAAAATTTCAACCGTCGTGTGTTATGGGAGGACATAAAACTATTACTTTTATGAAATGTCATTTTTCTAAATGTTATGTTGATAATTAAGGTCAATGAAGTTCCCATATTTGGTTCCTTACCTGCATGCTGCAAAAAAACAACAACTAGAAAAGCACTCAGAGAGTGCAGACTCCACCCAGGCTTTTCAGCCCCCACCCCCCTTTTCACTTCAGTGAGCAGCGGTCTGCCCCGACCAACTGAATAAAACACACACATGTGCCCCCCACCACACATGCCTCCACTGATCACCACCTAAATGTAATAATTTGTTCCTTGGGCCAGTATCAACATTTCCTGAAAATTTCAGGTAAATATTTCCATAAATGCTGAGAGTCAAACAGACAGACAGACAGAGATGAACAAACAAACAAAATAAAAACATAACTCCAATGTTCCTTGGCAGAATAATAATAATACAAGGCAGTCAGAGACAGCAGACCTACACCAAGGCTTGATATGGCGTCATATGACGTCAAAAGGTGACATGAAAGACCATAGGTGTTGACCCATCTGATGTCTGAAGCTGAGACGATGTGAATGAAAAAAACTGGGAGATTCAATCCTGTCTGAATCCTGAGATGTTACCACTGATGTGTTTTAGCTGTTGACCTTTAGTGTGACCTTGACCTTTGACCTTCATTACTCAAAATCTAATGGGTTCTTCCTTGACCCATTATCTATCATTGAAAGTTTCAACAAAATCTGTTCAGTACTTCCTGCTGACAGACAGACAAACAGACTCAAATTTAATACCTCTTTAACAGAGGTAACAAGACGTAAGTATAAAAAAAATAAAGAAAAACACATATAAGGTGAAAGTAACATGTATTACAACATTAGAACATCACTTTTAGAACATTAGACCAACACAAGTGCTGATCCAGTCCTGTCCACATCCACTTTTCTATCACTGTTTTGTAACATATGAAACTGATAAAAGGGTTAAAACCTGCTACTGATGTTTAAGGTACCTTGTCTCCCAATACTGCTTATGATTATCAGAACTAAAGCCAGGAGATGATTAGCTTAGGTTTGCATGAAGACTGGAGACAGGAAACAAACAGCAGCTCTGTCCACACAGTCGACCAGGTGGAGTTCCTTAATGAATGTGGCCAGTGTGTGTCTGTGGGTCAGACACATTGATCGCTTTTAATATGTAGAGGTTGAAGAGAGGTTAAGACATATTTGCCTTATCCTTAAAATAAACATCTTTGTCTTGAAATAGATATAATAGGAACTCCCTAATAATACTAATACTAATATTAATACTCATACTACTACTACTACTACTACTACTACTAATAATAATAATAATACTAATAACAATTATTATTATTATTATTATTATTATTATTATTATTATTATTATACATAATAAATTAATACAATTTGGAATTATTTATTTATTATTTTATTTGGAATAAAATAATTCAGAATTAAAGCTATTTTTTTGTGTTTACATGGGCATGTTAATTCCAAATAAAGGTTTACATTGGAAATGGGTGTATTCCGCTCTAGTTAATTTGGCTTTATGTGCTGGAGGTACAGAGGGTTCTGATTGGACAGAACGGCCTCTTAAAATGTGGAAGGAAACAATCACGTTCACTTCCTGTTTTGCATTCATTTCAACTAGCAACATGGAAGACCAGATACTACATGTCATGTTTGCATTTATTTTTGTGATAATTATGAAGCAGCAGCTCGACTGGATCAACCATAGGAATAAACACAGTAATGCTGTCAGCTCAAAACATGTGTGTCATCAACGCAAAATATGTGTGTCATCACAAAGAGACCAGGAGCATGTGCAGAACGACAGGAATTATATTAAAGTGGAATTAACTGTTTACATGGCAGAGGAATTATTGAATTCGGAAATTAAGATGGGAATGAACTAGTGACTTTATTTGGAATTAAGTTTAATTCGGAATTATAATGTTCAACTGGAATTAAAGTGGAAGTAACTATTATTCAGAATTAAATAGGAATAAAAACTCCCATGTAAACAGGGCTAATTAACAATAGCTGTGCTGAACTCTGACCCCTGGTGTTCCCCTCAGACAAAAACAAATAATAGAACATACAACCAGGCACAGACACACACTTTCTTCCTCTCCTGTAAAGCAGCAGCATGTTGGAGGAAGGACCAGAAGAAGAACCTGGTCCACTTGGGTTTTGTCAGGGTCAAGGCAGTCAGTTAACAGAGATGGGAAAGTGGTTCAGTGCACCATAAATGACCTTCTCACAGTGGGATGGAAGGGTCTGGAAGGGTCTGGAAGGGTCTGGAAGGGTCTGGAAGGGTCTGGAAGGGTCTGGAAGGGTCTGGAAGGGAGGGATGGGGTGAAGAGAGAGGTGAAAGGAAGGAGGAGGGTTTCACGGTGTTGGATGATTAATATATTGTCAGGTCTTAAAATCTTATGGATCTCAGTAATGACACCTGCCAGCTGTCATTACTGATACATGGGTGATGGTGGGATGTGGGTATCTTTAGAAGGATTATAAAATGGCCTTGTAAAGGAAGAATACATTGTTGTTAGCCTTTGAATAGAGATGATGATGTGTGAATTGACTGCCATTTAACTGGTAAAGACAACTGAATCACATTTGGTTTACAAGCTGCAGTTTGAGTGCAGCGTCGTTGTCCTGCAGACGTCTCCTGTCACACTGATAAGATGTGAAGAAAGAGGTTAAACAGCCATGCTATGGGATGGGGAACTGTGGTTTATATGTTAATTTTGTGCTATTTAGCTTCTGTGTTCTTACAATTCAGCATTTCGTTTCAGAAATTATTACCCTAGAGATTCCCAACCTTTTTTTTTGGCTCCAGATCCCATTTTAACATCACTAATTTCTGGTGACTAGACTTTTTTTTTGCTTTGATCATGTAATAGTTTGCTATACTACACTGCAAATAAATGTTAATTTTAAGTCGATATAATGTATATTATTATGGATGGAGGAAGAAAAGCCAGGTGTAGACTATTGTACAAAGTGAGAATTTTATTTTCTTTGGTCAGTATATGTAGAAATGTGCACATTAATACTGAAGAAACAACTCAACCTATGGATTATGAAAGAGCTGCAGCATTTTAAAACAGCCACAATGAACATTTCACAGAAAAACAGAACCACAGTCCTTCACTTATTTATTTCAACTGATCATATATGTTTTTTTATGAATACAGTTTTTATTTATGTTTTATTTCTTATTTTAAACAATGGTTAAAAATATCAGGAGACCTCATTTGAATTCCAGATGACCCCACCTGGGATCCTGACGTCAAGGTTGAAAAACACTGAATTAGCTCATCTTCAGTCTTGCTATGGCCACTGGCACTGGAATGGATAAAAAATATTCCAGCTACAAAGTTTCTCTAGACTTACATTGGATTAATACAAACAAGTCATTAAACATAATAAAAACCTACCACCAGTTATTAGGGACTGAGTCTGCACAGGATTAAGTCCCTATTGTACAGTACTTGTAAACTAGATTTACACCCCCTAAAACATGCACGAAAACTCACCAATTTTGGCACGCATGTCAATTCTGGTGAAAAATGTAAAATTTACTCCATATATCCCCTAATATTCTCTCAGGAGCAAAAAACAAAAAAAGGAAAAACATGTAAATAACTCTTTGGAGATCAGGGTTAGAGACAAAACAATGAACACGATATTTTCTTGACAAGAAGTTTGCAGTCTGCCTTTGAATGGAAAACTTCAGAAATTATCTACTTTATGCCTATGATTGTCTTGTCTTTACATTAACTTACATTACGTTAGAAAAAAATATTTTTTTTTATTCTAGTATTATTTTTTCAAGCAGCAAAATTAAATTGAAGTTGGGGAACACCCTTAAAATGATTTACAGGCCCACAGTGTTGGTTACATTTTTTATCCCATTGAGTAGAAACGACCACATTTCAAAGCATACCAAACATTTTTACACTGGTTTCTAAACTTCAAGCCAACATTTGTTTTCCATTAAGAGACTGAAAATTTCAGATTTTTAATTGGATTTACTCAGCGGGATGAGCATCATTTTGTTGTCCTATTGGCAGCTTTAATGTGGTGTGGTGTTGTACATGTAAAGAGGAAGTGGAACGTTGTTGAGTCTGTGTTTTATTCCTATCCATGTATCTTTTCAGAATCAGCTTTTCACATTCATACTCAGTGTGGAATTTAAATAAACTGTTTCATCTTTCTTGCTCAGTTAAAGGTGTCTTAAAAAATAAAGGCTTGGATACAGTTAGCTTAGCAAACCACTCTGTCCAAAGTTGGTGTTGTTACCCCGCCCCCCAAAGGGGAGAGGGGGATTGTTTTTGAGTCAGTTTGCTTGTTTGTTTGTTTGTATATAGCTACTGGATCAATTTCTAGGAAATTTCAGGAAAAATGCAAGGTGGTCCAGAATAGATCCCATTAAAGTTTAGTGAATGTAGGTCAAAGGTCACTTTTACCAAAAATGCATTTTCACAATGATAAGAGATAGGGCAAATCAAGTAAAATGTGAGCAAGGGGGGAGGGTTTTTTGTGCTGGGTACCACTTATTACTCTTCCAAGGAAGGGAATCATTGGGGTTTGTTTGTCTGTCTCTCTGTCTGTCTATTTGTTTGTTTGTTTGTTTGTTAGCAAAAAGATATGGATGGACACAAGGAATAAGTAATAAAAGTTTAGTGGTGATCAGTTGGGGGGGCGCCTGTGTCTTTCAGAAATGGGGGCTGATCGGGCTCTGATGCACCTGTCGTGTCTCCCTGAGGGCAGCAGGTCAAACCGGTCAGCTCCAGGGTGGTAGATGACCTGGCTGATCAGTTGTGCTCTGCTGAGGCAGCAGAAGGTGTAAATGTCTGTCCATGGATGAGTGGTAGAAGGTCAGCAGCAGGGTTGTACTTCCTGAAGACTCAGGAAGTGTAGCCTCTGCTGGTCCTTCCTAATGATCACCATGATGTTTTCTACTCAGGAGATATCAGAGGAGATGAGGACACTAAGGCACCAGAATGTGGGGACTCCCTCCATACACTCACCATTGATAAAGAGGGGGGGCTGAGTGGATGTTGGTCCTCCTGAAGTTGATAATGATTTCCTTGGTTTTCTTGGTGTTCAGAGTTACAGTAGATTATTCTCTGAAAACCAAGTTACCAGCTTCAGAATCTCTCCCCTGTAGGGTGTTTGTTCCCGCCTGAAATAAGTCCAACAACCATGGTGTCATGAGCAAACATCACAATGAGGTTGTTGTTGTGGGCCGGACAACAGCATTGATGTAGAGACAACCCAGGACGGTGCACAGCTGTGTGGGGAACCAGTGCTCAGCATCCATATGGAGGAGGGGGCCAACTCTCACAGTCTTGGACCAGTTAGTGAGGAAGTCCTTTATCCGGGCACATGTGAGAGGTGGGAGGTCAAGAATGACTGTGTTAAAAACGAGCTGTAGTCCACGAAGAGCATCAATGGATTGGTTTTCATGGTACACAAACTGATAGGGATCAAGGTCCAGAGGAAGATGGCTCTTAATGTGCTGGAGAACCAATCTCTTGAAACACTTCATAATTACCAGGGTGCCGGCCACAGGACGGTAATCATTTAAGCTGGTGGTGGGAGACTTCTTTGGTACCAGGATAATTGTAATAGATTTTAGACAGGGCAGGATGATTGCCAGGGCCAGGGAGAGTTTAAAAATCCTAGAGTTGAGCTGAGAGGCATACGCTCAGACCACCTTACCAGGAAGTCCATTTGGGCCAGCAGTCTTCTTGGGGTTCACTGCCAGGAGCACCTGTCTGACGTCATGCTCACTGATAGTGAAAGTGGTGGTGGAGGAGCTGGGTGGGGGCAGGGCTGAGGCTGCTAGTATTAACACATGGTATGTAGCCCAGCATATGCTTTTGTTGAAGACATAAACTTAACTTTAAATATCTATAATTTTGTAGGATGTATTTATTGGATGAACCACAGAAGTTCCTTATTTAACACAAACCTGAGAATTACATTAGTCATTCTATCCTAGGGTGATCAGACATCCCAGTTTTATCAGGACAGTCCCGATTTGGGGTTGTGTGTCTTGAGTCCCACTACCTTATATATTGTGACTAATGGCTTTAGTCAGATAGAACATCGGACGCCTTCGTCACATTCTGAGGACTCTAAATTCTTAATTGCCATGCAACAATAAAAAAACATTGCCGTACAACACCAAATATAGCCGAGTTCCATTTAGCCGCCGAGTTCCATTAAAAGGCTGTGTGCATTTATATTTTGACAAATAAAGGCCAGTTCCAAATAAACAGGGTCTAAATTGATTATGTATCAAGGAAGAAGGCTTGACCACTGGTGCTGTAGGTTTTTCCTCTTAGCTTGTTTAGTTTAGTTTATAGGGTACGTAGTGCCTGCTGTGTTTTTTCACTTAATTGCTGCGTCAGTGGAGTGAAAAGTGAAAAAAAACAACTGCCGAATTATGCATATATGCATTTGAAAATGGGGAAGCAGGTGTTACAGCATGGTTTATGGTGGCTAAAATCCATACGTTGCTATGGTACGCTGTTATTTTAAAACACAACTACAAACAAAATGCCATTTAAGATAATGAATCTCATCTGAGATATTGATAAATGTGAGCATCAACAAAAGGATGAGAGCACTTCAGTGTCACGTTTACATAAAAAGAGGTGTATGTGCACGAGCATGGTCAAGTGCAAAAGTGTCCTGGTTTCAGACTAGGGAAATCTGTTCACAGTATTCTATCCACACCTTGGCCACAAAGTAAATAAATAGAAATCCCAACATATTGAATCATTCTGTAAATGAATGTAAGTATATCAGACTATTGTATTTTTTGTTCATTCAGTGCACTGGACATTATATAAATATGTGCATATTGAACACTGGAGATCAGTGTCCATGCATCTTATTTCCACACATCCTGTTGCTTCATTGGCCACTGAACCTACATCACAGACCTACTGTGCTCCGTACTGAGGTCTCTTTGTAACGGGTGGTGTGAGGATGACGTCAGAAATTCTGCACAGCAGCAGTGTATGTGTTTGTAGGTAGTGTACCGGCTTGAACCCGTCATTCAAACCACTGAGGAAAATACACTATATGTGCTGTCCAACAAGGGAACTGACTGAGCTATTTATGAACATCTAAGGGTGCGTGCCTGTTTCAAGTACTGTAAATACTCCACCCATCACTCTGTACCCCACCCTCATACCTATACAAATACTAACACTGAAGTGTGCCTGGTGAAGTGTGCTTTTTCCAGCACAGGTTTCCCCACAGATGCTGAGACTGTTACATCAGGGTGTTCCTGTTCATGTACAGATGCTGAATATAGCATCTTTCCTGCATCATTTCCTAACAGCCTGACTACAGCGGTCTATGGAAAAGCTCTGGAGTGGGGAGGGGGGCTACCTGGAAACACATAGATACACAACAAACTCCACAAGTGGAATCCACCACAGCTTGTAAAATAAAACTTGTGTTTAGTTGGAGGGAAAGTGTTCATTGCTTTTCACAGCATGGCTTTATTGTTGCTTTTGTCCAATGCCATGTTTTTCAACCTTGGGGTTGGGACCCCATGTGGGGTCGCCTGGAATTGAAATGGGGTCATCTGAAATTTCTACTAATTCATAAAATTAAAACTTACTAATAAAAAAATATATGATGAGTTGAGAGAGGAAATCACAATCCATAAAAGACATATGTTAAATGTTCACTGTGGTCAGATCCAGATGCTGCAGCTCTTTCATAATCACTTCCTCCAAGGAGGTTATGTTTTTGCCGGTGTTTATTTGTTTGTCTGTCTGTTTGTGTTCAAGATAACTCGAAAACTTATGGACGGATTTTGATGAAATTTTCAGGGTATGTTGGTAATGGGGTGATCTGGAAATTATTATATTTTGGTGGTGATCCGAGGGGGGGGTGCCTTTATCTTGGTGGAGGTCTTCGCTCTCAGAGTGTCAGCCTTATAAATACAAGCTGGACTGTCTGTCCATATCCTGCCCAAGGGAAATACACTTTTCAGATTGTGCAGTAATCTACACCTGGCTTTACTGCCTCTGTCCATAATAATATATGATATATAGTTTAAATGTTGTCTAAAATTATTTGCAACATAGTATAGCAAACTATTACATAATCAAAAAACAATTAATTTGAGCAAAAAACAAAGAAAAGGTCTTCATTTTGAATGTCTCACCAGAAATATGTGATGTTAAAATGGGGTCAGGAGCCAAAAAAGGTTGGTAACCACTGGTTTAATGTAGCTTAACCTTAATTTACCTTGTGGCAGCTTTCATGACACAAAGGATTTCTTATCATTATCACTTAAGTATCACTGTCTACTAAGTGACCTGAAATACTCTGCAGGTCTGAACAGCAGTAGTCACTTAGATAGCAGAGCAATATTAAGGCCACCACTGCCTCTCCTGTTATCAACAACCACATAGAGAACAGTCTGATGTGGATTGTTGAGTTATCATTTCTATGTGTTGATCTCTTGTCATTTACTTCTTTTAATCTTGGCTGATGTACACTGCAGTTTGTGTCTAGATAAATAGTACTGGCCACTCATTTACATGTCCAGTGCATGCGTGCATGTCCCTTTATAGGGGACCCACAGACTAACAAGTGGTTAGAGACAGACTGGCATCAGTTTCACATCCACTTTGTCTGCAGGGTGTTCATAAGGGTGCCAGGGTGTTCATAATAATAACTCTGTTATCATAATAAATAATGAACATAGAGTATTTTCTAAAAAATCTGCTGTTTCAGCTCAGTGTTGTATATTAAGCATTTAATCAGCCTCTAGGTTAACCTGACTCTTCGTCATCTTTTGCTAAGATCACACAACCATCTGAGTACCATGTGGATCAGATTTACTTCAAAACAAAGCGGCCAATCAGTGCCGCCGGGTGGGACTACCCAATGACCAGGCAGCGTTGAGGCTGGTGTGATGTAAAGTACAAGCGACAGCAGTGTAGTCTTTTCAGATACACAACAATGTCAGCGTGCGTTAGGTATCTCAGGATCCATATAGACTCGGCATATTCATTCCTTAAAAAATGAACAGAAGACAGCTTTGGAAGTGTTTTTTAATGGAAATGACATTTTCGCTCTTCTTCCAACTGGGTTTGGCAAGAGTTTGATCTATCAGATGTCTCCAAAGGTGGTTAAAGAAATAGTACCAGTGCAGAAGCCCATGATTATTGTGGTATCCCCCCTGGTTGTGTTGGTAGAGCACCACGTCAAAGAGGCTGGTAAACTAGGGCTGACAGTAATGGAACTGGGAGGAAGAAATGACAACCACATCTGCAACGGATTTTGCCAGCTAGTGTTCAGTACCCCAAGTCATGGCTGAAGGGTAAATGGAGAACCATGCTTCCCTCCGACGTTTACCAGAAGAACTTGGTGGACATCGTAGTAGACGAGGTTCACATCATGTATAAATGGTAAGTTTATAAACCCCTTCTGTTGATGTGTATATACCTGATGCAAACTTTTTTTGCTGATTAAGCAGCTTGACTTCAAAGTGAGTAGCTGAAGTGGTGCGTCAGTCAAGATGATGGACAGATTTTTCACCTAATCACATGCAAGGATTTTAGATAAGGCCGTTCCTTTGAAAACGGATCGGTTGCGGAAGGGTTCCAGATGGTATTGTGAAATACCATCTGGTGATAGTCAGGTAAGCTCTGTGTGTCACCAGTGGAAATGTAGGAGATTTTACTGTGTTTAGTGGGTGTGGAGACTTGTAATGTTCCATGTTTTCATAACATTCTCAAAAGTGTATTCAATCACAAATCTGTGTTTACTTAATATAATGATGTTGCACTGTCCTTTTGGGAAAACATGTCAAAATTAAATGAAATTAAATGTCATCTGTAGAGTTTTATATCACAACAAGGATGCTTCACAGGGCTACAGAATTAGTTGGATATAAAAATGCCAATAAATATGTAGTTTTACCTTTAGAATAGAATGGCTACATATTTAATAAGTGCATTTTCTGTCCTTTATATATTAAAGTTCAATGTCTACAATATTATCTACTTTTTAGTGATCCTTATTTCACTACTTTGACAGAAACATCAATCGGTTGATATCATAGTCATACTATGTCTTATTTTGCTCAACCTAAATCAGTGTTAATGTCTGAAAGACATGTGTAATATAATCCATACGTTTCCTGGTCTCTAGAAGTTATTCACACACACTGTCTTGGAGGAGGCCCTTGAAAGGTTTCACAGTCTAACATTAAATTAAGTTAAAATGATTAATCAAAATAACTTTTTGAAGGGTAGTAAAAAGCATCTCTTGAGTCAATTTTATTTCTCTGGAGAAGAAAGTTTTCACTACAGGGTTATAAGACAATCACAGACGACTGACTGACTGTAGGCTTCAGTAACGACCCTCTGTGGTGCATCAGGTTACTTAACTATGACCAAGGTCACTTAAAACAGTGACACACAGTGTGTGTAACAGCTTTTACTCTGTCATGGCTTCCTATGTTGCAGCCTCAGATAAAGTTTCACTATGTCAAAGATTTAAAGGCCAGATTTATGACATTGTTTAGTTTCCACACACAGAATACATGACCCTGACACATTACGTGGGGTTTTTAGGCCTCCATCCCTCTCGCTTTTCTCTTTGTCAATCAGTCACAGGTTACTGTTAGATTTTAAGACTTTTGGTGTTTCACACTTCATTTACTTCTCCCACTGAAGAATGACATGTGAAGGTCAAGTGGCCTCTCAGTTCTGCATATGAGTTTTAATCGTGTGGAATGTGTCCAGTGTGTCATGACCTCCGCTCCGGTGACCTTTCCCCCAGTCATTTCCACACTCACCTGGTCCCGCACTGCGCAGCTGCAAGCCGTTCCTCATCTGTGGCTATGAAAGCAGTAAGGCTTGCAGTTGCCAGTGCAGTATTCAGCCATTCAGTATTGTCACCTCCATAACCCGGACAACTTTCACCAGCTCCTCAATCACCATAACCCGAACATTCATCATCACCACGGACTCTGGTCGTTTGTTCCCAGGTTTTGTCTGTCTTGTCTTTATGTTTCTTAGTTTTGTTATTAAATTATTTTTTCCCTTCAGTATTGTGCATTGGAGTCCTCCTTCACCTCACCCCGATCCTGACACAGTGTTAATTAGAGAATAAACTAAAGGAAATTATTAAGAAAACTATTGGACCATCCTTGTTTTCTTCAATCTGTTTTCTTTGGCATCTATGAAGGAAGTACACAAATGTATTTTCACTGTCATTAACTGTTTTTAAGTTGTTATAACCATTGTATTGTATAAAGTTTGACATTGTCACAATGTGTAATGGTCATTTTCTCTATAAAAGGCACATGAAAAATAATCGCTATTTACGTAAACGTGGGGAAATCGGTCGATGCATAGCACTTCTCCAATTCGATACAAATATTAGTAAAACTATCCATATATCCCAGGAGAATGTGACAACTACAGCAGCAGGCATGTTTGTTTACTTCTGGTTACAGCTGTCATTTTTGGTTTCGTAACAACTGGCGGAGCAAACTGATGACATAGTGAATGTTGAAGGGGTGTCCAAATTCATAGGGGCTGATTTTCAAGCCCTATGCCTTATACCTCTGTTTGATGGGGTACGGGGTAGGGGTAGTAACCTGACTTTTGCCAGATGGTATCTCACAATACCATCTGGGACCCTACAGTAACTAATCTGTTTTCAAAGGAGGGGCCTTATCTAAAATCCTTGCACGTGATTAGATGAAGAATCTGTCCGTCATCTGGACTGACGCACCGCTTCAGCCGCTCACATTGAACTGAAGCCATGACGCTTTAGGTCACACCAGCCACAACACCGCTCAGTCTTGGGGTAGTCCCACCCGGCGATACTGATTGGCTCCTTCGTTTTTAAGAAAACCTGAACCTCATGGTACTCAGATGGTTGCGTGAGCGTAGCGAAATGCAGCCAGATGATGCGAGTCAGGTTATAGGGGTAGGGCTAAGGGGTGAAATGAGATTCAGCCTTGGACTTGTCTCAGTATCAGTGCTACATGATCTGATCACGAATAAAAGTAAAGCAAGTACACTCCTACTGGTGTGAATTATAAAGGGTATGTTTACGTCATTATATCAGATATAATGAAATACTGTGGCATTTCAAAAAGCTGCATCTGAGCAAGATGTTTGTTTTATTACTTCATTTAATTGTAAAGGTCAGTTTTTGATGACCAGGCATTTCAACACTTGTTAAACCAAAAACAAAACGTGTCAACGTTCTCAGGGTAAAACTGCTTCTAAAACTTCATCTAAAAGTGCAAAAACAATATAACACACACCTGTCAAACAAATTGATAATTTCTTGTAGTGTCACTGGAAAGGCCTCTGGTGAATGAATTACTCCTTCCTGGTGGATTATCAGTGTATTGTATGTATCTAAAACATGAGGCTTTTCCAGAACCTTGATCAGAGGGTTTAGTAACTCATATATTAATTATTATGAATTTAGCATTATGGGGTTAAAGATGTACTCACACAGCAGAACAGGTGAATTTCTTCATTGTGATGGTTGATAAACTTAGAAAAGGTCTTTGGCAGAGAGGTTATTGCATCATATCCTCAACACTTATCTAATTATCACAGAGTAGCACTGAATTTACTGGAAGAAGTACAGCTGTGAAAGCAGTATGAGCATGAAGTCAAAGGATTGTATAAAGCTGGTAAAAAATAGTCAAGAGAATACACACAATTAATTAATAAATATACTTCTGTGGAGTATGGGGACATGCAAGAGAGAGACAAAAAAAAGAAAGAAAAAGATCCTTACTTTTAGTGTAACAACATTGTGAAGAATATGGTGCATAAACTGGCTTGGTAGGCAAAGTCAAAAGTTATGGTTTTGTGACCAAGTTTATAATAATTTAGTTGAATTTTATTCAGTTTTCACTTTTTTCTAATTCAGTTTTAATTAGATTTAGAGCAGGTTTGCTCAGTTTTATTTTATTTTATTTATTTTTTTATTTTACCATGTCTTTTATCTTTTTCGCTGCCATATTCAGATAAATCCCATACATGACTCTGTTGCTTTTTTCCCATCTTTAGTTGTGGGTAGATTGAGGGTGAGAACTCTAAATGACAAGTTATGAGAAGTACCATACCATGTCACTGGCTAAAATTGATTGAACAAAATAAATCGATTTCATATTAATCCGACATTGACAAAGATGAAAACTAAGATAATTACCGTATAGATAGAATTTTTAGACATTTCTTAAGCACACAATACAGTTTCAGTTAATCATTGTTCTTTGATTAAATAATAGGGTTTTTTTTTTGTTTCAGTTTAACAGAAATATTTTTCAAGACTACTTTTCATCATTTCATAGTTTTTTGTTAACTATAATAACTTTGAAGGTGACCTCCTCTGATCCCACAGTTTTGGCTATAACACTTGAAGGAGCTGCACGGACAGATTATGATGTGTGGATAAAGGACACTTTTTTCCTGCTCTCATCTCTTTTCTATACTTCACTGTCATCTTCGAAAGTCATGCATTCCATTTGATCAAAGATAAGTTTATTTTCTCAGACTTGTTAAAGGTCCACAGCTGCCAATTCTCAGTTCAGGCACAAACAGTAAAGAAATTGAGTATGATGTGAAAAATCATCAACTTTCATAGTTTCCTTTTTTGTTGGAAAAGAACACTGCAGTAAATTTTACTGTGTACAGATCAGAGATTACAGTCTGTTATTGTTCACATTGTAATCGGGCCATTAAAGATCTTAAGATGGTTAAAATAGATAAAGGCCATGTAAACATGAGTCTAATGGAAGATGTTTTGTTAACACAGAGTACATAAGAGTATTACCATACAAGGCATGGAAACAGCTGAGCTTTGTTAATTTTCTTTAAAATGTCTTTGCTGCTCAATAAAGTATCAACAAATCTCCAAAACACATCACCTTGTTGCAGAAGATCTACTTAGTAATATGCCTTTACCCTTAGAATTCAATAATCATAGATTCTTTATTGACCATAATATGGCAGTAAATGGAAAGTGTTGGGAAGAAGAAGGCCGTGATGGTCTGTCCAGTTTATTTTACCATCGCAAATGTGTTTTTGCTTGAACCTTACAATTATGATAAAGTTCTACCAAAGATTCTATTTTTTTTGTCAAAGCTGAGGCTACAACAGTTTAGATAGATTTATTTAGATAATTGTGTCAAATGTGTGTGTCTTGCCATAATAGAATGACAAAATGAACAGCACATACAATATGTAGACTGAAATACATGCAGTGTTTTATAATCTGTCCACATCCACTTTTTCTTACTCCAGTATTGATGTGTGTGACTCTGGCCTTATCAGAGTCCTTGGATCACCACGTAGAGAAACTTAATGATCAGGGTGTAGAAGAGCTCTTGTTTTTCTTCTTCGACAGATTACTTCATTGTCATTGGCACAAAAACAGCAACAAACAGAAAAAAAACTCCCTTAATTATTGCTTTCTCTGACCCCCTCATTTGTTTTTCTTTTCTTATAGCAGTGCTTCTCAAATCTGGTCCTCGTGGCCCAGTGTCCTGCATGTTTTACATATCGCCTTTTTTATTTTTAAATAAAAACTAATTAAAAATTAATTCATAAAAAAGAATAATTACAAAATAAAAAAAATTTGAAAAGTAAAAAAAAAAAATCTATTAAAAATAGTTTTAAATTAAAAAACAAATAAATACATAAATTAAATTTAAATATATATTTTTTTAAAAATTTCCCTCTTTTTTTTTAAATAAAAAATAAATTTTGGGGGAAAAATTAAAAACATTTAAATCAGCAAAAAAAATTTAATTTAAGAAGTTTTAAATATTTTGAGAATTTAACTCAAAAATTTTATGAAAAACAATTAAAAAAATCTCCCTCTTCTATCACACCTGGAAGCAATTCCATCATGATTAGACTTCTGAAGAAGAGCTGATCAATGTTTTTCTCATCAGCATTACATAGTAACTACTTCACCCATTTTCATGAACTGTGGAGTATAAGCTATATGGATCAATACATTTGATCATGTATTTGATATCACACTACATCATAAATTGTGAAATTGTATTAATTAATGAGACAATCGGTATTACTGTGCAGCAGGGGTCTCAAACATATGACATGGGGGGCAAAACTAAACTTCACCATGTGAAGTGCAAAAATTATACTGAAGATATTAGAAATCAAGAGTGTCAAACACATTTTTCTTTAAGTTCTAAATATAGACCAATATGATCTAAAGAAAAATAACTGTATTGTTGCATAATACAGATATACATTTTGTCAACATACAGTAGCTTCCAATGCAAGCAAATGACTGAAAAATGCCAGGTAATATAAAATGCACTCAGTACACTTGAGAGCCTGCAGTATGATGACCAATCCTGTGACATTATTTAACTATTCAACTAGAAATCATTGAAAAATATCATTGAGCAAATAAACTAAAGATGAAAATAAATAAATAAAACTAAACAACACTTCTGTACACTCTTAGCTTTCACTTGCTAGCCAATTTTAACACTACTTTGTTCTCAATATTAAGTTGGTTCAGCTCTGTCTTTGTTCTGTTTGGCACATGGCTAATTTGCATATGGGCACAAGACTAGATCACTGTTGTAACTAATATATATTATTGTAACTTTTTTGTACAAAATTTGAGAGCCATTTATCTATTTGTTCATCTGTCTGTTTGTTTTGTTTGACTGTGTGCAAGATAACTCAAAATATTATGGACAGATTTGAAATAACAGAATGAAATAACGATGGAATGACACATTTAAGACATTTTGGTGAAATTTAAGCAAAATTGAATGGAAGCTTAAAGAAGTACAACCTGGAAATTTAAGCAACACTGTACATACACTAATACTGTTTATATCTAAGGCTGATAGTTTTTTTCTGCCTACAAGAGACAGTCAACATGTTAGTAGAGGACAAATAGGTGATGCACACACACACACACACACACACACACACACACACACACACACACACACCTGGCCTAGAAAGACGTCACTTTGTTTACCCGCCACACAGATGGAGACTGAGGAATGTCCTTGTGAGTCAGTTACTGTAGAGGGACACATTCACACACCATCTGATGAGTGTGTTGGATGTGTTCCACAGATCAGATCACACAGGCTCATATAACTTCTAAAGAGTTAAGTGTGTCCAGTTCATAGTTAACACCTGCTAATGGTGCTGAAGGAGTTTGAAACAGCAGCCCCTGCATCATTTCTACTGCTGCAGAGTCCGTTATCCCCTGCCACCTCCCTCCCTGCCTGTGATTTTTTTTAAAATCTTGCTGTATCGGCCTGTCTTCATCTCCCTCCTCTTCTCCGTTACTCTTATTTCACACATCACCTGCTCTCCTCGTATCCTGCAGAGAACAGTGTGACTCAAAGTTTGCCCCTTTCCAAAAGGACATATCACAGCTTTGGCCACTCACACCACACATTCTCAAATGCTCCACCTACTTATTGCTGCACCCCCCACCCCTCCAGTCCTGGTATGCGTAATGACTATTTGCAGTCAGGGAGGGAAGCTAAGTGATGTGTGTGTGTAACTGGCACAGAGTGTGTGTGCTGCAGAGCTGTTCTGCTGACTGCAGGAGCTCCACCTGGCAAAGAGGGCCAGCGCATCAGCATTTTGGAAGGGAGTGAATGAAGATAAGCAGAGTGGGGGTCAGAAGAGGAGATCAATCTGGGTGACAACCCATACACTCAAACGTACATCCTATAATTTGAAAAGAATCGAATAAACACTGTATGAAGGAACAGGACTGCCAAAAATACACCTAATAAAAACCTTCTGTATAGGACTTCTATATAAGTGTACTTGAAATCAACTAAAACATGTTGAATTTCTATTAAATTACAATAAAATAACTTGAAGTTTTAGGCACCTCATTGTAGTGAAGCATGTGAAATGTGAAACATGCTGCAGTGATGATGAAATGTTTCAGTTATATGGAGTTTTATTGAATTGCTGTACGTATATATGAGCAACCCAAAACTATTTACTGTACTCTTAAGATGCTTTGATATGTAAATGATCCGAACCCAGCATGACTCAGATTGCCATGTAAATGTTCTTTACTAAATCTGTAAATAGTATCTTTCTTAAATAACATGCAGCGCTATTGTTACCTTTTCACATTTGCATCTGTCGTTATTTTATAAAAGATAGATGTGAATGCAAAGATGAACATTTTCTAAACTGTTTAGTCCTTGTTAGGGGCACAGGAATAACCTGGTTGATCCCAGCAATGATATTTGTTTCTTTCCTGTGGCAGTAGCACTTTCCAGATGTCATTGAAGAATAAAGTAACCCTGTGCATGCATCATATATATATATATATATATGTGTGTGTGTGTGTGTGTGTGTGTGTGTGTGTGTGTGTGTATACATTTAATAATGACACAGTTTTATTTCCATATAATTGTTCTTGCAGTGCCAGTACTGTAGTGTGTACCTCTGTTTTTTGGCTTGGCTGCAGTGTGTGTGTGTGTGTGTGTGTGTGTGTGTGTGGGTGAGAATGAAGGCTGAGGTGGGGAGGGGGGGGTGCATTCTCTATGGGGAGACGCTGCACTGTAGCTCAGTCTCCCTCTGAAGTTGTGGACTGTCAGTGACATCGGGACATGGTACAGTATGCTGCGTCCTTGCACTGTTGGATGACAGGACACGTTTACTGCACAGTATGTATAATTCTAGTTATGCTGCATGTATGTGTTTGTGCATGGTGATCACATGTCACCCGTTGAAGGATGTCTGATTGAAGTAAATATGGGTTCTTTGCTTTTGATGCTGCCAAGTAACTTTGTGCATTTAATATTTGTGTGTGTGCACGTGTGCATAGAGAAAAGGATGCAGGCAGTTGTGCACTCCCACAGTCATCACACAGCTCTTGCAGAAGGGTACAGCATTGCAGATAGAAACACTGTGTCAGACCTAGTCTTGAAACAACAAAGGCCTGCACTTTATAGATCACTTTTCTTTCTTTGTTTTCCATGTTCTTGATGTGCCATGCTACAGGACATGTGTTTAGTTTGTATCTTCTCACTGAACTAACATCAACCCCTTCCTGTCTTTTTCTCTCTGCAGTGAGTTGACCTCCAGTTTGTGAGAAGATGATTCCTGTGGTGATCTTAGCTCTGATCTCACTGACTGTAGCAGATGATTTAGACACTCTGTATCCAGAACTGGAACACTCCAGAACCATCTATGTCGTAGGTAAGCTCACGTGTCTTTTATGCACCGTCACCAAATGATGTGATTTAGAAACAGAGGGCAAAGAGGAATTCTTTTCTTTTCTGTTTTTTGTTCACAACACCCACTCTGCTGTGTCATTTGTCATTTCCTTTGCTTATCAGTTAGCTCTGATGCTGTGGTTCAGTGATAAGATGGCTAAGCAGGGAACTATCAGCTCAGTAAGATAGTTCTATATCATTAGACTATCTGTATTTACACATGAAGACGTTTTTACATGTTTATAATCATTACTTTGTGCTTCCAACACTTTTGCTTTAATGACATACTGCTGCAGAGCTATCACTGACCTTTGAAGTCAATGTAAATAATGTTAGGCTTCTTATGTGATATTATTGTCCATATAGTTTGAAACTGTAGATTACTAGTGTAATGATTTAAGACATTAGCTAAAGGAGCAGTTAAATAGAAAATGCAAACTCTCTGACTGAGTCACACGGTCCAGAACATAGGATCAATGTGCTATTAGCTGTTTGGTCAGTTGACCTGACACGCACACATGCTTATGCAGCAAACAAAGTGAAATGCTGTGGTGGTCAGGAGGCAGTGAATCTAAAAACCTTGTGTGTAACACTTAGCAGAGAATCTGAATTGCACTGTACATGACATCAGGACATCAGAGAGATTAGGAAGGAGGATTGGAAGATATGGATATATTGAAACATGTCCTGTCAATACCTTACATTATGTCATGAAGGAGACTGTGATATTTATAAACTGTAAAGTCTCATCTATCATTGCACATTGGGTTGGCTGTCAATTTAAAAATCTATTTCATTGGTTTTATTGTATTTATGAAACAATTCCTGGACTGCTACAGCTCATTTATCCAGTGATAGCCCACATGAAAAGTAAAGCTTTAAATTCTAAAAGGTTGAAAAATTAAGTTGAACTCACTTTATTATTCCTATTATCCCTTTGTTATCACATTTTATTATCTGACTTTGCATTTTACCTATCCTAATACACACACAGTGCTCATTACCAATTAGCATTAGCACATGCCACATAGCACATATTAGGTACAATTACAGTATGAATTTATTTAGGAGGTGATACTGCTTTTTAAAAAAAATTTTTTTTTTTACTTTTTGTTGACTGCACTTTGAAATCACAATTCAATAGTTATTTATAGACATTTTGCATGGTACCATATTAGGCAAAATACCAATGTTTAAATGATAGTATATGCAAATTGCAACATAATAAAGAGTAGGTAAATAGGTGAGAAATTTCAAAGAAAATCTAAAAACATACTTAAAAACTAAACATACGAGTAAAAATAAAGCCTTAATGTATGTTTGTCCCTATAATGAGACTTTAAATCAATTTCAGTTCAGTTTGTTTCAAATAAGCAATAACAATGAACAAAATAATCACCCATTAGGCCAACCCTGGTCTTTGTAGAAATTAAACAGATGAAACTTATCACAACCTTGATTGACATTGACAAGGAGTGGGAAAATGTCCAAATGTATTAATCCCACCCCTTCTCCACATAGGAGTAAATAATTTACAGTAGAAACCTATCTGTATAAGGATATATGAAAAATAGCATGAAATGATATAATGAGTCCTGAAACATTGTAAAGGTCTGCAAATTTTATACCGCTGTGTCTAACATTTTTCATCTAAAAATTATCTTGATAATTTAAGCATTAAATAAAAAAACTAAAATGAAATGAAACACAAGTTGCTGGTACTATATGACATCTGATCTTTTAGTCAGTAAAACACATGACCTACCACAGCTGGAAACCTGCACCATTTATGACAATTGTGGGCAAATGTCAAGAATGTACCAGCCTTATCAAATAAGGAATGTACACCAAGACTGTCAGAACTCTACCTACATGATGGTTTATGTAGTTGTTTAAATGATACGTCAGTAAATAATCAGCTTTTGTATGGTTGTAACATGGTTTTCTGTGATGGTGTTCCAGAAAATGGCCCTCGCCTCTCGGTGGTGGCAGACCAATCTAAAGTGGTGTCCAGACGAGGGGGAAATGCTACTTTACCGTGTAAGATTCAGAGGGACCCGTCTCTGTCACCCAGTCGCAAGATGAGGATCAAATGGACAAAGCTGACCTCGGACTACCTGAAAGAGGTAACCATTTGTCTTCTACTGTCCATGCTTTTCATTTTAAACTGACATGCGCTTTCTTCCACCAGGTTTTGGGTGTATATTGTAGATGCAGGTTTATGAAGCAAATGCTCTAAAGCTCTAAATATATTTATATTGGTGTTGTCTGCATGCACTGGAAACTTGTGTTTCCTGCTGGTTGACTCTTAAATCACTGACCCCAACTGATAATGGTAAAACATGAAGAAAAACAGGGAAATATAATTTAACCTCCTGGGACCCAGTAGGAAAACATTGTTTGCCATTTTACATGAAATAATTGCCTTAATTGGAAATAGCATGATGCAACAGTTTTTTCAGATACATTTAAAAAAATTTTTTTAACATAATGTCCTTTTCAGTGGACATTTTTTATTTATTATTTTTAAATAAAAGTGTGAAATTCTTGTCCACTACAGAGGACAAAAATGTATTGCTGGGACTCAGGAGGTTAAAACAAAAAAACAAAAAAACAAAAAAAAATGTATCCAAAAGCATATAAATATGGGTGTACACTGTCCAGGTTTCTGAATATGAAATAGATGATATAAAGAAGTGTTTTTTCGACATTGAATATATAGTATCTTTAGCATATTGATAGGTTTAAGAACATACACTCTAAATATAAATGCTAATATAGTACGGGAAAACCCCAGGGAATAGTTTTATTGAATGGAGACATTTTTTCCCCAGTTGACATCTGTCCAACACCAATTTGCATACAGTACTGTCTATTGATTTTTTTGTCCATACTGTGAGCTCGACTTTGTTGTTTAAAGAATATATTAAATATAATCCTCCATGGTCGACCATTGTTTAAATGCTACTGTACCACACACCTACCAGGCTGTGTGGCTTGAATAAATATCTGTTCATTTTTTATTAGTAGACAATAAGATATGTCATAGTGATTAATGTTTGAAGGGTTAGTGTTTATTGTTCTGAAATTAAATCTAGGCAGAACATTGTGGTGCCGACTTCATTTCATATTGCCTTATCATAGCTAAGCTTAGAAATTAATCATATGATGTTGCAACCCATTTGTAATTTTACAAAGGGTTTAATTACTTCTTGTAAAAAAAAAAATGTTTACATGTCATTGTATGCCGATGACTTGCTTTTGTATTTTGGTACACATTAAACTGAATTACAGTAATACTCACTTTTAATTCTACTGTAACTTTTGAGAATAATAATTAAAAAAAAAACCTATGCATTGAAATTATCCACTAACCTCAACTAAACTTTGTTTGTTACAACAAAAATGAAGCATTTGTATTTTCAGCAAATGTGAATAATGGGTACATTTTTAATCTTGCTCTAGGTGGACGTCTTTGTTGCCATGGATTACCACAAAAGGAGTTATGGACATTTCCACGGCCGCGTCTATTTACAAGGCTCCTCTCCCTTGGATGCCTCTCTGGTCATCACAGAAATTACTTTGGAGGATTATGGGAAATATAAATGTGAAGTTATTGATGGTCTAGAAGATGGAACGGTGGTGGTGTCTCTTGATCTTGAAGGTATGCTATCTGAATGAACAATCCCTGTAAATATAGTATATTTAATTTATTTAATGTTGGGTGTGTGTGGTAAGAGCCTTTGGACTGCAGTCAGTCTAAATTTAGCACTATGTGAAGAGGCCGCTTGGGGGAATGTCAGGAGCAAGTGCGTTCTGTAAGCATAATATACATCAGTGTCAGAGCGCCTTCATTATGTTTACGAGACAACAGCCATTACTAGCTCAAGCCAAAGAAACTTATCCAACCTGGCATCAGTCTTGACAGATTCCAGCTGGAGTTTTAATGAATCTTTACTTTGTGTACTTACCATCCTTACCTCCTTCTCTACTGTCTAGGTGTCATCTTCCCCTACTTCCCTCGCCTCGGTCGCTACAATCTCAACTTCTATGACGCTGAGCGGGCATGTCATGACCAAGACGCCATCGTGGCTTCTTTCGATCAACTGTATGAGGCTTGGAGAGGAGGGATGGACTGGTGCAATGCAGGCTGGCTGAATGATGGCTCAGTCCAGTATCCCATCACCACACCAAGGGAACCATGTGGAGGCAAGAACACCATGCCAGGGATACGCAACTATGGCATAAGAGATAAGGAGAAGAACCACTATGATGTGTTTTGTTTCACATCCTACTACAAAGGTAAATAACTCATCATAATATACTGTATATGTAAATCTGTATACCTTTACCCACAATTCCCCTGTATGCAATAGTTCAACAAAAGTAGAACATCTTGTCCTTGTGTGAAGAAGAAAATGTATCATTCCATGTGTTTTTGGCTGTTTATTCCACTGAAGCATGACAATACATGCAGATTTTTATCACTAAAATGAACCATTAAGTGAATTCTCTCATTGCTGGATATTAATGAAATCGTCACATTGAGTAGATCTTAAAGAGTTTGCACAGTAAGGTTTTGCATGACCATTTACAATGCAGTTTAAGGCATTTATTGACTTTGAAGAACTTGAACCTACTTATATCCTTTTAACACTTTACTTAAAAAAAAAAGAAAAACTAAAATGGGCAGCACGGTGGTGCAGTGGTTAGCACTTGTGCCTCACAGCAAGAAGGACCCTGGTTGGATTCAAAGACCAGACCTTTCTGTGTGGAGTTTGCATGTTCTCTACGTGTCTGCGTGGGTTTTCTCCAGGTACTCCAGTTTCCTCCCACCATCCAAACACATGCACTGATAGGTTAATTGGTTAATCTAAATTGTCCATAGGTGTGAATGTGAGAGTGATTGTTTGTCTATATATGTTCAGTCCTGAGATGAACTGGAGACTCCAGGGTGTACCCCGCCATCACCCATTGTACTTAGGCCCCCAGTGTCCCCTGTGACCCTAGTGAGGATAAACTAGGTTCAGATGACGAGACGAGAAAAACAAAAATGTTGTCCATTACAAAATGAATTGTATCATTAAAAAAAATTGCATTATGCCTTTTCCAATCAAGACAATCATTAGATCTAATGATCTCATGATATTAACCCATAACAACCAACTACTAGTTGTCATGGAGGGGGTGAGGTGAAGAGAGGACTCAGATGCGCGGTGCGGGCCAGGTGATCTAGAACGGATGTGGGGCAAAGGTTGAGCCTGGAGAGGAGAAGATCTGGAGGAAAGGTCGTGGCAGGTTGTGACACTAGTTTTGTGTCAGTTCACAATTTGTTTTTTCTCTAGAGTTAATGTTTCTTAAGTGGTTTATCTAGTGGTCGGGATTTATTATTTTCCTCTGTATTTTCTTATATTTAATTTCCTCAATTTAATTTAGATATTCATGAAAACTCAGAGTGAATGGTTGTTATATCAAAATGCAGAAAACTGAAGAAAAGTAGGCTTTTTTTCAGCAATGATATCAATACGTGAATGTAAATACAAGTGTCTCCATCCATCAGTGTTGTAGAAGACAATGGTGTTTCTGTGTTCACTATGGAGCATCTGAACGTCCAAATGGGTCATATCTGATGACCATGAGCAGATGACAAACTGTATTTTACACCAATGATTTATATGTATGATATAATTAATGCTACAACAGATATTAGACATTTTACTTCAGTAGATGCTTTTGTTTGCCAGTGGGGGTTTGAGTCTTTATGGGTAAAATGAAACATTATTGTCGTTATTGTAGCTATTTCTTCATAGTATACACACACCAGCAGGGTGTATTCTAATAAATTCTGACCAGTTTGCACAAGTGTTTATTGTTAATACGTTGCTTTCATTTTATTGTATACACATTTTACAGCAACACTGAAGTTAATGGATCTTCCAAATAACATTCACCCCGTAATATGAACAGAAAAGCAACAGCAATGCTTTTCGACTTTCATTCTTTTTCTTTAATAGCTTTATTTTCTTCCCAGGCCGATTCTACTACTTGATCCACCCCTCGAAACTGACTTATGATGAGGCGGTCAGAGCCTGCCAAAAAGATGGAGCCCAGATTGCCAAGGTTGGTCAGATGTTTGCTGCTTGGAAGCTTCTAGGCTACGACCGTTGCGACCCTGGCTGGTTGGCTGATGGCAGTGTCCGTTATCCTATATCCCACCCTCGCCGCCGCTGCAGTCCAACAGAAGCCGCTGTGAGGTTCAATGGCTTCCCAGACAAAAAGCACAAGCTGTATGGAGTGTACTGCTTCAAGGGCCACAACTGAGTTACAAATACACAAAGACCACCTGCAAATACACACATTTACACTCGCATGCACCCACACACATACACTGGTAAACATAATAGTGGAGGAAGTGTATAACAGATATGAACAAATGCAAAACTGTGATGCTTTATTTCATTGAAACTTTAAGACAGCATTGTCAGACAGATGTCATGTTGCTTTGTAACCAGAGACGTGATATTTCTGAGGGATAGTTTACATATATTTAAGGTTCATATTATTTAATCAAGGCCTTTGTGGGAGGGTTAGGGAGGTGGGGGTGGGGTATCAGACAACCACAGCGATACTGTCATCGAAAATGGACCAGGCATACCATAAAACAAAGGACAACGTGTCTGGACTAAAGAGTTTAACAGCAAAATCTCTCATGGTTGGACTAAAACTTGGCACTTATACTGTTTTGTTGAAGACATGGAACAACAACAAAGCCATGATTCACAGCTGAAAACAGACGAAAAGAACGACAGCTTAGATCACACAGTATGATACTTGGTAGAATGCAAGTCTAGCACAACCTTACTGATCTTTGTTGTTCATAATTTACAAGGTGCTACAAGTGGTACTTTGTACTTCATCAAACCATTTTATGTTTTTATACAAATGTGTTGGACCAAACATCAGTCTCTCCACCTAATGGATAAAACAAAAAGAAACATCCAGCTGTTAGGGTTGTTTTTATGTTTTCTAGATATGTAGATGTGATTATCTAGAAATGTATTTCTGTTACTGACTATTTTGTGATATAGAAATATTTACATTATTATTATGTCTTTATGGCCAAACTATCTATCCAAGTCTCTTTGGTTTACATAAAACATAACAGTGGAAAAACAGATTCCACAATCCTAAAAAAAAACATGAATTTTTGCACTGAACGTACAGGAGATTACAATATAAGGAGTTCAGAGGAGCAAGGAAAACATTAGTTTGTCCTGTAAAGCAATAGAAAATGCCTGGCAAAAATAAATACAAACCTGTACTGTGCAGTGTTATTATCTATATGCTGAGTTCAGACTATGTTTCTAGACCTTTAGGGCTGTACGTCTAGGTTTGGCTTAAACTTAGAGCATGATGTAGCTTCTAAAAGAGCACAGCAAAGAAGCTCTCTGCTTAATATCTATCTAGCGCCTTGATAAACTGCTATTTTTGATACAAATAGTTTCTTATAGTGAAGGAGCAGAGCAAGACAGAGCCTCATCTGCGTGTTCAGAACTGTAATTTGGTTGACTAGCATTCCCTACACAAATCAAACAGAACAGCTGTTATCAAACATTATTCAGATTTTGAGGCTGTCTGAGAAAAATAAACTAAGAAATCCAATACTGTCCCACTTCAATTTACCCTTCATCTCTATTATTATCATTGTAATATAACTTTATATCCATGTACCTTTGCATTTTTTGGTAACTTCTAATATTAATAATAATAATAATAATAATAATAATAATAATAATAATAATAATAATAATAATAATAATAATAATAATAATAATAATTATTATTATTATTATTATTATTATTATTATTATTATTATTATTATTATTATTATTATTATTATTATTATTATTATTATTATTATTATTATTATTATTATTATTATTATTATTATTAATATTACTGCTACAATGAACTACTGTAAGATTTTACTGAATCATTTAATTAATTGGAAAAAAGTGACTAAATGTAATATAAATGTAGAGTTCAGCAGGGTGAGTTTCAGATAGAAACGGACAAAAACGGGTGGGTCTGGAATGCTATGTGGTCAAATTATAGATAACATACATAGAGCTGAGATAAAAAATTAAACGAAGCCTGGTCCTGTGTAAGCATGGTTTCTCTTGGTTGTTTTTTCCTCTCCAATTGTTATCTTGGCTCTGCAAGACTGAGCTACGAAGCAGCCAACCTGTCTCTGATCAGACACAGCAGGCGTCCAGCCAACCTGCACCAGCCTGCTGAATGAGACAGAAATACAATACATGTCAAATACCAGTAATTCTTCCATGGGGGAGCTCAGGCCTTCTTCCATTTAAGGGTAACACAGGGAAAATGGTGCACATTGATTAAGTGTAAGCTCAGTGTACACAGTCCCATCTGGCCCTGACAATGGCTTAGGTCATCCACTGTGGGTTGGTGTAGGGTGAGCTTTACTTGGCCTTACCGTTGACAAGCCACTGAACAATCAAAAGGAGCTGTATTGCTATACTTTATCACTAAAGAACTGCTGGACAGACTCAAACAAACAGCTTTCTGTTATGATTAACTATGAATAATGCAAGAGATAGGATTGTTTGGTTTAACAGATTTAACAGAGAATAAACACAGTACTGAAAATACTAAAAGATTTGCTCCTCTTAAGTTGTATTATTTTCATTTGTTTGTGAACAATTTACAGTGAATTCATGGTTTGAACAAATCTCAAATGACCTGTTGCCTTTTATTGTGTGCGTTGTCAGACTAACGTTCTTCATCAGGAGCCTTGTTAATAACTACAACGTACAAGGAAACCTTAGAGACCCGAAGATAAAAGGACAATAAACAATACATAAGCCATGACTCTGTCTCCATTTCTTTTTACTGGGATCATTGGGTTCAGTTATTATCTTAAATACATCATATCTATGAGCAATGAAGCTGCCGCTGCAAACGAAAATAACAGTCAGCAGAGCTGATATGGGCTGGAGCTGGAGGGGTAATTGACTGGAGGACGGCTGCTGTAGTCGCTGGGTAATGCGGTAATGAGCTCAATGTGTTTAGAGAGGGAGGGGTCCTTGCACAACTGTTTTCCTCACAGGAACACCAAGGCCATTCATGGTCCTGCTCTCCACTTATTTTGTAAAAAGAAAAAAGTTGCTTTTTCAGGACCTCAGTGACGACATATGAGTGTTTTTTTTTAATGTTGATTCATATTCTCAAGCTGGTTTCTAGGAGGCCGTTGACTAAGGAGGACAACACAGGTGACATGAACATTTATCATGACTCATGTTCTCTGGCTGCTGGAAATCAATATAAATAAGGCAGTGTTTATCACAGAAGTGACTCTTTCACATGTATAAAACTGTGCATAAGTCTTAGGTTTTAAACAGTGGATGATTTGGTTCAACTACTTACCAAAATAAAAAAAAAAAACATATGTACGTTTAGAAGAGTTAGATAATTTATGAAGTAACTTATTTTAAGTGTTCATACATTGGTAGACATTATTTCTAGATTTGCTGACAAGACAAGCTATTTAACTTGTCTTGAGTGCTTTTTCTTCTCGGATTTAATGTTTTTATCTTGTTTTAATAACCCCTCTTATATAGACTATAGGCACTGTTCCCCATTAAATTGGAATAAAATATTTTTTACATCTCCTTATGGAATAGTTTGTAACAATGTGACTTATTCTTGATTGGTAATTCAATTCAATTCAATTTTATTTATTGAGCCCCTAATCACAATCTAGATGTAATAAATGCATGAATTAATTTGTCTGCATAATTTTTAGACAGGATATCCTTAATTTTGGCGATGTTGTGCAAGTGAAAAGAGGCTCTTCTGCACATTTGGTTAATGTGTGTTTTAAATGAAAGATCTGGATTAAATAACACTCCTAAGTTTTTTAACTGTGGTACTGGATGTTGTCTAAGGTAAGTATATGGACAGTTAGGGAGTCTCTCACATTTTTAGGGCCTAGTATAATGTAGGAGATAATTCGTACTCATCCAAGTCTTTATGTCTCTGACACATTTACTTAGTTTATGTGATTGCCTGGTCTTATCAGGTTTAATCGATAAATATATCTGTGTGTCATCTGCGTAACAATGAAAGTGAATGCCATGATTTCTAATACTGTTACCTAAAGGAAGCATATACAGCATAAACAAAATAGGCCCAAGGACTGAAATGTGTAAAGGGGACTCTGTATGTATTCACTGAACCTGATCAAAAGTGATTATTGATGTGTAAAATAAGGAATAAATTGATGAATGTGTCTGAAAACTGCATTATTACAACTTTATGTGCAACAGGGTGTTTATGCATTTTTGAGTGTACAGTATGTACATATGTAAACCACCTTAAAAACACAAAAAATAAGAAGCCATGTGGGATTCTGTGGTCAGAGAAAATATATAAAAATATCATTAGTGTGAAGAAAAACTCTGGAGGGTTTGATATGAAGTTTGAAAAAATAAACCATGATTTCAGACCCTTGGCTAAGGATAGTTCAAGATGCATTAAATCTAAATAGAGATCACACTAAATACCTATTTATACCTGTAGAAGATGCTTAGTAGTGTATTTATTTGTGTTTCAATAATGTGCACGTTTCCTGCATTTGGTGTCATAAGTGACAGATATGAAGATCCATTCTTTAAACAACCCTACAACAACAGCAAAACTCAATACTGTACTTAATCCTTTTCAAGTTTTTCCTGATTTTTTTTTTCATCATAAAAGTCGTTTCTATAGTTCATATAGTCCCTAAGCTGACAACATGCTTGATGTGCTTCTTTTTGTCAACAGCAAAAAAAAAAAAAAAAAGGTTTGTGGCCTGATTTAAGCAGCACTTATTAATCCTGGTCCACTTTTGTGCAGCCTTCACGTTATTTGCTGCTTCTAAAAAGGACTTCAGACAGAAAAAATAAGGTAATGTTCCTAAATGTTGTTTTCCCATGGGATTGTTTGACAATGAACACAGAAAATGCCATCCTTCCTTGCATCATGTGGCATAAAATAAAACAGCAGACCAGGTTGTGTTATAATAGTTTCTATTATTGCACACACAGCTGACAATGACATTGTAACAAGGACAATGGACACTTACAGTAAATTGAATGGAGACAGTGATTACATAAAAACAAGCTCTTGTGCCACAGATACAGTAACTCAATAAACCACACTGTAGAAAAACAATAAAATCATTTATATAGTGACAAACAGAATATATAAAAAATGAAAAATGAAGGAAGAACATAAAAGCAAAGACGGCAAAATTAATAAGTATCACAAGAAATTGTATCAATGTTGCATGTAGACATTATCTCTAGATACTCCTTTAGAGTCAGACAATTTTCACATTCCCTTTTTTGTGTTGTAAGAAAACAGATTCCAGATCTGCAGCAGAGAGCAACATCTACCTCTGGCTGAAAAACTATTCCAAACCCCAACGTTAAAGGCTGCATGTTGGGCTGGTTTTGAATTGCAGAACAATTAAAAGCATGAGCAGCTCAGCGAGTTACTAAACAATGTTGAAAATGTAGAAAACATACAGTATATGGCAGAAACATGTTCTACATGATAGGATGCTTTCTTTTAAAGGTTCAATATGACAGAATCTGTAAACAGCAAGGAAGTCATCACTTCAGTTCCAATGACCTTTATTTAATATCACAGTCCATTTGTAGTTTTAAGTATACAATAAGTTAAAATCATATGGCTTCATATAATATCTATAATATAAATCTTATGAATAATACCACTCCTGTAACACACACCAAACATTCATACTGTAATAATCTACTGCCCCCTTTTTAGCTGTATGCTACTCTTTAATCTATGACACTATAGATTCGTCTCATGTGTCATGGCACATTTAGAGCATGGAAAAAACATGAATTTACACAAAATAGCATGAATTATACTATTGTTTTTGTATCTCTACACAATATAAGTCATGCTTTTGCAAAACGTCTCTCTGTGCTCTATGTGTGCGACTGTTGAGACACAAATGTTATTCTGTAAAAAACCTCCCCTCTCCCTTTTTTTCTTTGTTTGGATTTCGATAAAGTTTTGTACAAAATGTAAAAAAAAAAAAAAAAAAAAAAGATCATAGTAATCATTTTAATCTGCACAAACTGACAAATTGAAAATGCTCTTATAATAATTTACAGCGATGAATTCATGCTCTTTATATTCTATCAATAAAACAAATTGTCACAATTACAGGGCTAGCTCATATAAAAATATTGTGTTTTGGTAGCTAGTCGTACTGCTCAGTATTCATGTGCCGTATTGTTAGACTTGGAAGATTTCACAGAAGATTTCACCGGTGTTCTGATTCTGCACTGGGATGTGAAGTACAGAAGGAGAACACTAGTATAATGATTTTCACAGACCGGCCGTGTCATGTTTGACTATATCACAAAATGAAGCCTTTACAGCATTAGTCTTCCTGTTTAGAACACTGTGACACTGACATTGGAAACTGTTTCAGGAAATATAATCAGTGAGTTAATTTACTAATGAAACTCACTGGTGTACAGACCCTGGAGTGTGCTGAAAAGGTTTGCACTCCTGAAATGTCTCCTATGTCCTTATAAGAGCCATTGATAGACAGTTTGGTGCATTACTCTGTCTATCTATGCCTCTGGATGACACGACGGGGCTGTTACTGCTAAACTGATTTACAAAACCACAAACCAGATCAGTGTCTCATCTGATCTTCATCCTGTGTTTGGCCCTCCGGTTGCCTCTTCTCCCTCAGCAGCTGCTGGAAACGCTTCTGGAAAGGGCCCAAGAAATTATGAAGAATGTTGTAACTTTGTTGTTGCTCTGGTTGACTGTGTTTTTCATGGGTCTTGGTTTGATGGATGTGATGGTTAAACAGCCTGTTTTGCTGCTCGCTGGTTTGGTTGTTGCGGCGCCGGAGAGAAAATGACTTGTGGTATGTTGCTGCTAAAAAAAAAAAAAAAAAAAAAAAAGAGTGAGTGTAAGCATCAATGGGAAACATTCATTGTGTGTGAAAGAGTACAGTATGCCACAGGTGTCAAACATGTGAGCTGGGGGCCAAACCTGGTCCAGTTTGGCCAATGTGATGAATTTGTCAAATATTAACAATCACATATGTTAAAATAGTTTTAGGTCAATTCAATCTAAAATGAATTATACTAGTAAATACTATCATAATAACCTAGAAATCCCATTAATTTTCTGCTTTGTTTTATGTAAAAAAAAAAAAAAAAAAAGTTAATGTAGACAAATTTTTTTACATTTACAGACTAGCCTTTTACAAAAAAAGTGAACAACCTGAAATGTCTTAAGAGACGTATGAGGAATTATAACAATATTTTTCCTGGTATTAAATGTTTTGTGTGTTTGTAGATCCACTGTGATCTGTAAATTGTGTTGCACATGTATAAATGATAAACTAAAGTGCAATATATATATATATATATATATATATATATATATATATATATATATATGTAATAAAACTGCATTTCATTTTCTTCCGAATTTTCAGGTTGTTCACAGTTGTTCATATTATGTTCAAGTACAGTTCATAGATGTAAACATTTTCATTAAATAATTTTACATATTTCACTCAAACATGGTCAACATGGTTTATCACTTCTGTTATTGATACTAATTTTCTGGTTCTGGCTCATTTTATATCATATTAGGCTTGTACTGAACTAAAATGAGTTTGACAACGCTGCAGTATATCATTAAGTCAGCACTCACGGCTCATGCAGGTGACTCTTGGTATGTCCCACTGGCCATTGGCTCGACAGCGGATAGTGGGGGGGTGTCTCTGGATGAAGCCTTGTTTACAGTGATAACGGACAAGGGCGTTAATCTCATAGCGAGGCTTCATGGCTCCAAAGACTCGAGCATCCTTCACCACTGGAGGCTGACCACATGCCACTGGATGGTAGAAAGAAAACATGTGAAAATATTATAGAGGAAAATTACTCAGAAGTTAGAAGTATAAGTACTTCATTAATGTACTGAAGCAGGGTTTTTCTTTAGGTATCTATATTTTAGTTGAGTATTTATATTTCTGCCAACTTTTTACTTTTACTCCCTATATTTTTGCAACAATATCTATAGTTTATACTTTTTCAAATGAAATGAATGTGACAGTATGAAAAATAAGTCACTTCAGAGGAAAAACCACTGGAGGAGAGAATCCTGCAGAGTTCTGGATAAATGAACTTTTTTCAAAATTTTCCAATTTTGTTAGTTTTTTCATATCCTTACCCACTTCCTGCCACGTTTAATTTAATTTTACCTGTGAAATTGTGTATATATATATATATATATATATATTTTTTTTATTATTATATGTATATTTTTTTACCTTTCCCCATATATTTTTAGGGGTTACCTGTCAGATATTAGCCCCGGTGAAAGACTCTCGTCAGCATTCATTGTGGAATTAGAAAATGTAAACGTTTCTGATTTTATCTGGTTAAATAAACATTATTTCCTTCATGACCAAAAATGCAGTTTTACTTTTGTACTTTATTACAATTGATAAGTTTAAAAATTACTTTTATTTGACTAAGAGTTGAATCAGTAGCTTTCTATTATGAGAGCATCTTTTCACACAAATAACTGCACTTCTTCTTAAGTACAGAATGTGGGTGCTTTTGCCATCTCTGAAACTGCTTGATTGCAGTCTGTTTTCTACAATAGCTTAGTTGCCTTCCAGCATTATTTCAATACTCACATAAAAAAGTCAGAAAACATTTGAAAACTGTTGAAATATGTCCTTATGTAGTCTGACATATTTAATCCTATTTAAGGTGGTAAATCAACCTTCTAAAATGGAAGTTTTTTTGTCTAGTTTAGTCCAAGTTGGACATTCACAACATCAATTTCATTAAACAATTTACAATAAATGACTGTTTTATCCAAGACTGATGCATTCAAAATCAGTCAGACATTTTTCAATTGATATGTAGATGCTAAAAACATTAGATGGCTCGATTGAAAGCAAGTGAAGTCAATTATTTCATAGTGAACATCATTTTCACTGTTTGACACTGTTCTGTTTTAGCACGTTGAAATAAAGTGGATGTAACCACTTTGCTGCCACAAACACATGCATGTATTTAAATTTTCCATGTGTGTACCTGTTCCCTTTTTGCATGTGAAGGTCAGATGGTAGTTGCAGGGCACGTCATTCCACTGGCCCCCCTCATGCCAAATCATCACCACACAGTCCTCTCCTGACTGGAAAAAGCTGTCGGGCTGGTTGGGTCTCCAGTGGTCGTATTGCTGTCAGAGTAGTCAGAGAATATCAACTGAAGGGCAAAGTACCTAATAAGGAAAGATCTGCAAAAGTCTAAAGTAAAAAGACTAGGAGTGGTCAGTGCTTTATCACACTGAGAAATTCAACATGATTTTTGAAATTACGCAGCTGTATTCAATACTTCACAGACATATGCGGCATTACATGTATAAAGCATGAGAAGCCTCCACCTAACCCCAAGAGGAATATGGATGGTGCAAAGACAGGGTTAACACACTTGTAATTCACAGAAAGGCCAGAGAGTGGTGTTATTAGGACAACAAATAGCAGCTGCAAAACCAACTCTGTGGCTTATTTACATGAAAAATACCACAAGCAAGTCAAAACCAAGGAAATGTCCTGACAGAGAGCATTCACAGACATAATAGAAGGGCTACATGCATGGTTTTGCACAGACACTCAGTCTAAAGAGCATACACTGTCTGGAAAAACTTTGGCAACATTCACCCAGTCAGGGTGTGCCTCTTTATATTCTGAATGATAACACATTACAACAACAGTGTCCCCCCAGTATCAGGTTTCTAACTCTGACCAGGCCAACTCTTGCTGCAAAATGCAGCTCACATGCTTAAACAGCTGAGCGTTCCCAGTGGACGCAGAGTGTGAGGATGTGTCATCATTGCTGAGGACACAGAAGAGGCAGTGGCTGCAGAGCAGGAGTCACATCACTATGAGAAACTGCTGCACAGCATTCAGTGAAAATGATGTCATGTGATGCTTTCATGACAAGTCCACATGTCAACACCTTGAATGTTAAATACTCCATACTGGTGCATTTTCTTTCCTGACACAATCCTCTCTCTCACTGCTTCTTAGAAATACTTTGTCTGGTTCTAATTTTCAAACCATTGTTTCGTTTCTGGGAATAAACCATGCACAGACAAAGATTACTGTATTACATTTATTATTTCCTAATATTTTTCTTGCTCAAATCAGTTTAAGATGCAGTTAATAATATGATGAAGCCAATGCTCCTGCACTAATGAAACCGTGATTGAGTCTTCTCTGTCTACTTTCTGCTATCCTGACACTAAAAATCTCGACAATTAGAAAGCAAATTCAGAGCAAATGTTTACTCTGTGAAATGATTAATATATGAAAAAAACAGCAACGTTTTATTTGACCACTTAATATGTTTTTTTTTAGCATTATTGTGAGGTGTCTTTATAATGTATCATGTACAGGATTCTACATTAACTGATGTTATGCTCAGCTTCTGCAATACATGAACATGAAGATATGTATATGTATATGTATATGCATATGTATATGTATATGTATATGTATATGTATATGTATATGTATATGTATATGTATATGTATATGTATATGTGTATGTATATGTATATGTATATGTATATGTATTGTAAACACAGACATAGGAACCATGATACTGTCCAGTAGTTTATGACTTGTGGTTTGAAGTACTTTGTGAGTTGGCGATGACCCTATTGTTATTTTGGAGGAAGAAGGGATCATATTTGGCTAAAAGGGGCAGGTCTTAAGAGATCACTGCTGAGCTAAAGGTAAATACAGGCTTCTAGGATTAATAAAAATGACAGGAAAAAATATCTATTAAATAACTTTAAACTGCATGCCCATCTTACTAGAGATGTTATTAATGGAGCAAAAAAATTCAAATATACCTACAGATTTATTTATAATTACATGTAATAGAGATTTTTAATACAGCAGATGAAACTTAAGGGAGTGCCGGAAAAAAAACATACTTAGTGTTTCATTGTAAGTGTAGGGGGGTCAAGGCTTGTTGGAGCTGCTCTACAGTATGTGGCCATCACTGGTATTACAATGTCAAGATACTTCCACAGTGATTTTCTTTTTGAGGTGCTATCACAGATACTTTTATTTGTGTACATACATGAGAAATCTGAGAAATATTCTGTATTATAACCTACATATAAAGTGTGTCTTACCATTGGTCTCCCATCAGTCCATCTGAAATCTCTCTCAAACATCTTGTCATTGAGTCCTATCCATTGGTAATCACTCCCCAGTCCTGTAAAGGAGACACAGTTTGTATTGAAATATATAATAGTACAAAGCCTGTCTGATAATGGACGGACATTATTAAAACTAATTATTATGCAAAGGATTTCAGATGACAATGGAACTGCATCTGAATAAACCAGGACATTCAAAGAGAAGAGCTGTAAACAAAAGAGGAAATGTTCTGTTGATGCAAAGTGTTTAGCACATTTGTGGTCTGAACATGTGTGTGGCAACAAGGGTTTGGTGAATAATCCAGTGTGAACAAGCAAAGAACAGGAAGTGGTGGATATGTTCAGGCTGTGGAATGGCACGAGTCCATTTCATCTCAGGCAGCAGCTTCCCCAGTAAAATGAAAAGCAGGGTCAGTCTGCATGTGGCTCAAGCTGTGATTTCTCTATAAAAACTCTTCACTCCCTGTTTAAACTTTTATTTAATCTTTTCAATATTACTTTAATAGTATGTGATGTGACCGGGCCTCCTCCTAAATGCAGTGAACACATGGACCTAAAAAAGCAGCAAACTGTTTCAGAGAACATTTTGCAGATAATATGTATGTTTCAGTGGAATAATAAGCAACTAATGTCACAACACATGGACGAAACATGGGTTATGCACAGAAAGGAAAGAGTTTTATATTTGCAAATTAATTTATTTTTTAACTGATTGAGTTCAAAGCGAGATAGAAAGTGATGTGATAAGATGAACTGGCTCGAGAGTCTGGTTTTGACCCGTTCTATATGTACAGTGTTATGAGATCACTTTGGCTTTGATTTAGCATGAAGTAGAAAAAATATGATTGAAATTGGATTAATAAGATAAAATAAGATGAGATAAGAGGGAAAGTAAGGTAACATAATGTAACATGAGGTGAGGTGAGGTAAGGTAAGTAAGGTAAGTAAGGTAAGGTAAGATAAGGTAAGTAAGGTAAGTAAGGTAAGATAAGGTAAGTAAGGTAAGTAAGGTAAGGTAAGGTAAGGCAAGGCAAGGTAGGTAAGGTAAGGTAAGGTAAGGTAAGTAAGGTAAGTAAGGTAAGATAAGGTAAGTAAGGTAAGTAAGGTAAGGTAAGGTAAGGCAAGGCAAGGTAGGTAAGGTAAGGTAAGGTAAGTAAGGCAAGGTAAGTAAGGTAAGGTAAGGTAAGGTAAGGTAAGGTAAGGTAAGGTAAGGTAAGGTAAGGTAAGGTAAGGTAAGGTAAGGTAAGTAAGGTAAGGTAAGGTAAGGTGAGGTAAGGTAAGGTAAGGTAAGGTAAGGTAAGGTAAGGTAAGGTAAGGTAAGGTAAGGTAAGGTAAGGTAAGGTAAGGCAAGGTAAGTAAGGTAAGGTAAGGTAAGGTAAGGTAAGGTAAGGTAAGGTAAGGTAAGGTAAGGTAAGGTAAGATAAGGTAAGGTAAGGTAAGGTAAGGTAAGGCAAGGTAAGTAAGGTAAGGTAAGGTAAGGTAAGGTAAGGTAAGGTAAGGTAAGGTAAGTAAGGTAAGGTAAGGTAAGGTAAGATAGACTTCATTATTTCCGCTGTGCAGGGTTTATAGCATCAAAACCCAACAGCAGAGTACAAGCAGAAATATTCAAGTGTGAAAAATGAAATCTGGAATTGATAGAATTTGTTCAATCATCCTGTTCTTGCGACTTGGCTTTCACTTCCATCCTGCCTTTCAGTGTCTTTCTTTAATGAATAGTATGTTGATGCCAAGCACTAAAGAGTGTTTATGAAAGTAATTGAAAAATAAACTTACTGTTGACAAATTGCTGCTCCTCATATGACAGGATGCTGCTCAGGTGGGCACCGTGCATCCGACACTCCCTTTCAGCAGCGTCCCAGGTCCGACGGTGTGTGAAATACTTATAGCAGTGAGACTGAAACTTCTGCCAACCAAATCCACATACTTCAGTGTCTACAGAGAGGAGGAAGAGGGGAACGTTTTCACAGTTTAATTGTTAACACTCCATAAAGGTTTGCATTAGTTTGTGTAATATCAAGTGTATGATGTCAAGTCTCTAGTCTTTGTAGTTTAAATACAGTTTGTTGTGAAATATTGTGTATTGCATAATTATGCTACTACATTCAATGTAAAGCTGGCATATTTTACTGTACCTTTAGACATAGACCATGATTCATTTATTATTTTTTTATTTTATTTTTTTATTATTCTGTCTGACACTGAATTCAACCTTGGATCTGTTCAGTAGGAAATAACACTAAAGACTTCCAAAAGAGAAAACTTTATAGCAAGTATATAGAGGCAATGCAGCAAATGAGTAATGACCAATAAAATACAGTAAAAATACTTCAACTGTCCTTATTGTTTTCAGGCAAAAAAAGACACAGAACTGAAAACAATGTGGGGAAAAGTTACTTAAAATTAGGTTTCAAATCAAGTCAAAATCGCACAGTTTTAGTTGAACTATTCCTTTTTTTCCCACAGATATTCTTCTGTAATTCACTGATTAGTCCTCTGGGGTCTTTGGTACCAATACAGTAATGCAGGGTTACATGCACAACTGGATCTGCACACTCTGAGGTAGAATGTTATAATTTTTTTTTATGTTTCATATGCTAATGTTTCTGAGAGAGTGTCAAGAGGTGGTGTAGTGTGAAGGACCCAAATGTGGACACCACAGCTTCACAAAGGCTCTTTATTCGGGGCTCGCCCAGAATAAGGAACAAAACAGAAAACTGTTTCCAAAACACATATCAAAGTCCAGAAGTCACTAACGGAGCAGTGATCCTTCTGGTCCCAGAGACTCAGAGCTGGAGTCTACCACTGAGGTAAAGAATGGGGGTGAACTGACAGAGAGGACAGGAAAGGATAGAACTTAAATAGGGTGAAGAGATGAGGACAGGTGTGCAAGGAAACAGGTGAAATAAATGAGGGGAAAGGTGACAGAGTGAGGATATGACAGAGAGAAACTGATGATGATAAGCACTTACACATTAATACCATTAGCAAAGAGGAGGAACATTACAATAACACCTTAGTATTTGAGCAACTGCTAAACAAAAAGTAAAAAAAAAACAAAAAAAAAAAACAACAGCAACACACCTACACTCTACTTTGAAATTTACAAAATTTAAGTTATAACTGTGTGGACAGATTTGACATCCTAAAGCACAGGTGTCAAACATGTGGTCTGGGGGTCAAATCCAGCCCAACAAAGGGTCCACTCTGGCCGTTGGGATGAATTTATGAAATACAAAAATTACACGAAGCTATTAATAATCTCTTTACTTCAGGTTCCACATTCAGGCAAATTCAATCTCAAGTCTCCCCACTCACGCCCCTCTGGAGGGAGTGTCAGCTCTATCACCAGTGTCTGCGTGGGTAGCCATGGACAACTGGATCTGCGGTGACTCGTTTGTGTCCTGTGCAGACCTGTGACGCCAGACTGATGACTGATGGACCTGCCCCGGATTGAAAATACATATTTGCCTGTGGCAGTCATGTAATTTCAATATGTATTTAAAGGTTTGAGGGCAAGCTGATAATGTAGTATTAGTTTTAACCTCCTCACTTGGGACATTTTTCTACATTACTGTTGTTGTGTGTGTTTTTTTTAATTATTATTATTTACCAGTAAGAGCAGCTTGGTGAGAATGCCAAGATACCCCAGTTATGAAATGTACTTGTTGTGCTGTAGCCTGGCCTAAGGAACTGTGAATATGGCAAAGTTAAAAGACTGAGGGCAGTATGATGGTGCAGTGGTTAGTGCTCGTGCCTCACAGACAGAAGGACCCTGTTTCAATTCCAGCACCAGACCTTTCTGTGTGGAGTTTGCATGTTCTCTCTGTATCTGTGTGGGTTTTCTCTGGATACTCCAGTTTCCTCCCATCATCCAAAGACATGCACTGATAGGTTAATTGGTTGATGTAATTTGCCCATTGCTGTTAGTTAAGTGATAAATTATGATAATCTTAATTATATTTTGTAGTAATGTGAATGCCACAGTTCAGCAAAAAGAGAAAGCCATGTTGGCAGGAATTGAAAATAATGGATTACTTGCCTAATTAAGACTTTATAATTGTGTTTTCATAGTTGGTTTAGTATAGTTCATCATTGGCAAAACATAAAAGTCTTAGTGCAGAGTGCTTCCTACAAATGTGAAGTATTCTCAATATTTTTTTTACAGTGCAGGGAAAACATTTCACAAAGCTCTGATAGTACGGTACTCGTACAAAATACAGAACAGTCTTTGAAAGTGGATGGTCTGTAGCAACACTTGGCTGCTTTGTTCTGGTAATTACATTATATACACTACATTGTCCACAGCCAGTTGATTTGCTTCCCTGCTGTGGTAACATAAACGTATTGCAGACACACAATAGCTTTCGTTTGTTTCTTTCTAATCAAGCTCTGGTTTAGGCAAAAGAGAGAGGGAGAAATAATAAGACAGCAAGCCTGAACTGAGGTCCAGCTGGGGAATAAAGGCCCCATACTGAATGAGCTCAGTAACACACAGTTGGACTTCATTAACCCTCACAACTCTCCAGTTGTCTGCAGGTCAAACACACGCACAGTGATAATGTACAACACACATATTTAGTTTGCTATACAATGACTTTAATCAGTTGTATGTTTTGTCATTCTCAGTAAACAATGGATGTTTTGTATCAGTGGCCTCAGAATGATGTGTATGCCAATAAAGCCATGAAGGAAAGTTGCTGTCAGACCTGCAGGGTATGAGCTATCATCAGTCCACTGCTGATCATCTTAATAACTCCACTGTGTGGCCACCTGGAGGGTCAGGTGAGGACTCCAGACCCACTAATAAACACATAGTCTTGATCCATGACTCTGCCTCTGGCATCCAATCACTGTTTGCAAAAAGCTGATTCTGATGGAGGGAATCGGTTTACGCCAGCCTAAACACTGCTTTATCCAAATGGTGAAGTCTGAGGCTGTATTTAACAGTATTTAGCATTATTTCAATGCCACACAGCTGCAAAAGCTTTCGGACTAAAATAATAGAGCAATTATCTCTTTTCTTGCTCTTTCCACTGGCAAACTGATACAAGAGGACAGCTGTGCCTGTATCTTTATCTAATACTGCATGTACTGTATGTCGATGGGGAAAATGGTCCAATACGTTTTTCATGTACTGTACATCATATTATACAAACTACTTAGACATTTCACATTTCTACATTGTTATTTAAAAAGTGTTTTAACTGTAGATAATTAAGCATGGAAAAAATAAAACATTTTCCAGCAAAATTGTTTTAAACCCAGGTTTATTTAGGTTTTTAATTAAATATGCAACCTCCTTGTTGTGCTTTATAAAGAAATAAATCATGTTAACTTACACACAGTTACATTTAGAGCCTACTAAATAACTTTAATGTGAGGTCTAAATTGATAATCTGAGGGAAAACAACCCCCTACAAGACACATTTATGGGGTGAAATCTGATCCAGAGTAGTTTCAAGTTCACTGGAAGAATTCCAACACAGCTTTTTATAATTCATTCAACCTTGTCCATTAAAACTGTTGGTAAAACTAACTTCTCTCCCTGCTTCAGCAAGTGGACAATTGGGTATTTCAGTGCTTTGACTTTTATCATTACCTCTACTACACAATTGAAAAGGGGAAAGTCGCTTTATTACACCATTTCTATTTCATAGAAGTCTAGTTAAGTGAAAGAAATACTAGGAGAGGAACACTAGTATAATTTTTTATCAAAAAATATTAATCCTTGGAGACTTCTTGTATGGCTGAACCTTGATTTGCTGCTGAGTAATGGCAAAAATATTGGACTAGAGGCTGGAACTAATTTGTTGTGGAGCCAACGCCCAGTGCAAGAGGACAACTGAGGAGAAAAAAAAAATCATTCTACACAATGTGTCCACCTGTGTGATGGCATTTCAAATACTTTGTTTTTTAGGTCTTCTTATTTGTCTGTCACTCACTGTTTTCTTTCTGTAATTTTCAGAGCGACGTGGAGTTGGAGACAGTTTGGAATGAAGCCATAAATACACGGACTTAAGGCTTGACTGATAAAAACCAACATGTGTCTTTGACTGTAATTAATTATATCACTTGGACTTTTGTTGACCTGGAATGACTACCTCAACCCAAGGAAAAAAAATTACTTCACAAAAAAGTTACATGAAATAACTGAGAAAATCAAGAGGAAACTTGTGTCTGTATTAGTGCAGATCAGTAGAGAAGCACTGTATGATGGCTCATATTTGAATATTGATGTAGAAAACCGATAATATACAGCAACAATGCAAATGCACATCTGCAAACATTGGTGAGGTGCATATATGACTTCTTTGAACTCATGGAGCAAGTTCAGTTCTGTCAGTCTTCACTTCAAGTTAAGACATGTGATTGACAGGACGTTAAAAACAACTTTGTTCTCCCTCTGCTTGTCATACACCTATGAATACACATTTTTCTTGTGACTGTCAGCTTATTCGTACCCTCTGTCAAAGAACAAAAATAAAACTAATGCTAGGAACAGTAAAACTAATACTCAAAGTAGCACTAATATTGAATGATTCTGCTCGGTTTTTATGCTGTTTGTGCTTGAAATGATGACATTATCATTCTTCAGATTCTGACCTTGTTCGCAGAGCTCTCCTGAATAGCTGGGCAGGCAGAGACAGGTGAAGGAGTTGACCCCGTCCAGACAGGTGGCTCCGTTCAGACACGGGTTAGACTGGCACTCGTCAACATCTGCAGACACAAGCCTATATTATTCTTCATCGTCCATCTGTCAGTACAGGGTCAATAGGGTGTGTTCAAAAATGCACATTTTTAGGTCTGTGTGTGTGTGTGTGTATACCAGTTTCACAGTTCTGCCCAGTGTATCCAGGTGCACACATGCAGATATTTTGTGATCCTCTCTTGTAGCAGGAACCTCCGTTGAGACACACACTATCAGAGCATGGCAGGAGATCTGTACAAATGACACCAAGCAAATGGAAAGTCATTAAAATCACACCAGTGTATGCGTCATTAGCAGGGCTGTAATGGGCTGCAGCTCACTGGCTCTCAGTTACTGGAGAAGACTCAAACAACAGCTGTGGATTTCATTTATCTTCACAGATTGAGCCAGAGAAAAGAGAAGTACTACAGTAAGTGTTTACACTGTGGTAAAAGCTCAACAGTAAAACATCAGTAATGCAATTCAAGTACCTCTGATATTCACAGTACTAGCTTCCAAAAAATATGATGAATCAGTGCCAGTCTCTGGTTGCTGTGTGGCTGGGGTCTCTTCTGGAATCTGAGGAAGCGCCTCCAGCAGAGGAGGACTGATCTCTTTGTCGTAGTCCTCAAAGTCATCTGGGAGAGGGGTGGCAGCAGGGTCAGGGAGCAGAGCCCACTGGGGGACAGAATGGGTCCCATGTTCAAAGGTGTACAAGGGTGTTGCTGTTGAAGACACTGGCTGGGCTATGAACTTTGTTGAAGTTGGGGTGAGCTTCTCTGTTGTGGAGAAGTGCTCAGTCTGGTCTCTGTAAATCATGGTGGTTTGTGTGGTTTGGTCAGCAGGGGTTGTGGTTAGAGGATCAGTGGTTTCAGACAGATGTGTCATGTCATCTGTGGATACTAAGGAGGGATGTTTAGTGTGTTTTGGCATGCTAGGCTCAGATGTTATGAGTTTGGTGGTGACAGTGGTTAGGTCTCCAACAGTCACAGCTGCTAAAGCTGGTGCAATTGTGACAGCAGCCTCTGTAAGGTAAACCAGACCATGTTCCCCAGAAACTCCCCCATCTCCGGATGGCTGCTCTGTAACTGAGCCTGCTTCTGTGGCTCCATCACCAGGAGGTACAACAACGGGGACTTCAGTTATTTCCTCTTCCGCTGATGGATGTTGTGGATGGAGGGTGGAATAAACTGGTGGGAGTGTGTGGGGAGACCTGGGTGACAATGTGCTGGTAATCGGAGGTGTCTCTTGCAAGTTAGTATCTTGACCTGAAGCCTCATCCTCTCCTGATGCAGACCCTTCGAACTCTTCAGTTTGTGTGTTTGTTGTGGTGGGTGTTTTCTGTGTATCTGGGGTTAAAGTGGGAACCTCTGTCCCTCCGATTTCTGTCTCATCAGTCATGACACCTGATAGAATCTCTGGAACTGGTGTGGCCAAAGATTCATCTGCCGATCCCTCCAGCGTAGTCCCCACCTCATCATCAGTGGCCCGGCCTGCAGATCCTTCCATGTCCACATAAGTAGAGGGTCTTTTAGTCACAGAATGGGAGACAAGTGAGGAAACTGAAGCAGAAGATGCAGTAGGAGCCACAGATGAGACCAAAGATGAATATGTAGTTGTGCTTGTAACTGCTGCCATGTGATCATCTGGTTGTTGAGTTTGTATTTCCTCAGAATCTGTAATTATGTGGTGAATAGTGTCAGGGTGCAGGTCTGACTCTGTAGTTCCATCAGGGTATGTATCAGTGGGATGAGAGTCCACATCATCTGTTTCCTTTGTCGGCGTCTCCTCTGTGTGCATTTCTATGTTGCCATAGTCAAAAGGTGTTGCATTTTCCTCCTCCTTATCATCCCCTTCATCTACCTGGACAGGAGTGGCTGTTTCAAACTGGTCTCCTCTGGCTTCCTCTGGCAGCTCTGGCTCAAAAGTCACCTGCCCAAAAAAAGTCACAATAACTGACAGATAAATACATAAACAAGAGCAAGAGCCTTAGGCCTCTTTAAGACATTGTATGCAAATTCTGATCTTCACCCTCATGTTTTACACTCATCTAGATATGTGTTGAGATATTTGACCATGGCAGCAGCACTGAGAAAAATGTGAGTAGTCATAAAGGTCTGAACAAACCTTCAAATGGATATGAAGTGAATCTATAGCATGTGAGCCACCCGGTGACAACGACTGGCTGTATACACATGTATGCTTATATTCTATCTCTAAAATTTTTGTTTTCATTCTTACTTAATACAACTTAACTGCAATAATTTGAATAAACTACTATTGTACTTCTAATGACATTTAAAAAGACTGAAAATTAAAAAATAAATAAATAAATAAATTAAAAAAATAAATAAATAAATAAATAAAAAAAAAAATATATATATATATATATATATATATATATATATATATATATATATATATATATTTAATTATTACAACTTTTTAAAGGATTATCAAGACAACCAAAGTGAAAATAAGTGAATGAACCAGAATGATACCGAATTACATAAATGGGTTAAATACATTGATTTGAAGAAAAAAATTAAAAGTGAGAATTTTTAATATTTTGGGTACATTTCTTTTCTACCATTTTCATACATTTCATGAATGTATTTTCTGAGGGATATAAATGATGTCCAAAACTAAAGTTCAATGTATGTACCTCATGTTTTCCATTGACAAAGCTGACTGTTGGAGGCAGGCCGATAGGAGAGGGGTCAAAGGAGTCAGTGTCGCCACTGCCCTGGATAGCCTCACTGGCAATCTGTGAAAAGTCAGTAATCTGGGGGAACAGGGGCTGGGAGACGTCAATGCCACCCACTGGTTGGTTCAAGATTTTCAGGACATCGTCCACTAAAAACGAAAGGGAAACAAACAAGATGGATGGATAAATGTACAGGTGATAGGGAAGCCTGATAACACACAATAGACTCTCATGGTAGATGGTAGATAATCTCATTTTGTCGGGGCTTTTTCCTTCATTACCATCTCTCTCTCTCTCTCTCTCTCTCTCTCTCTCTCTCTTTATATATATATATATATATATATATATATATATATATATATATATAAATATATATATGTGTGTGTCTTTAGCATGAAAACAATTGCCTTGAGCTAATAAGTGAAGTCAGTGTCTCAATTGTAGTCAAGCTAATTTCTGATGTTGATTAAAAGGTGCCCAGTGCATATTTGGATGGTTAACAGTCAGCGGTCTATGTTGGTTATGATTAAGGTCAGTCAGTCATTGCCAGGGGCTGCACTCAGACAATGCACACTTGTGTCTCTTCATTAAGACTTTATGGTACACATGGAAACAATATCATGGGAACTGGGGTAAAAAATGTGCAAGAAGTGATGCAAAAATACCAGACCTCACTTTATCTTGCTTGAGGATGAAAAGACATGCTCTGCATGTGACTTATATAAGTATTTAAACTGTATTAGCTGAAACATGTTTGCCCAAAGTCAAAAAGCCTCTGTTTGACTCGGAACATAATACCACAAGAAACAGGAAGATGTTTCAGTATAACATTCAGTGCTTCAATTTTCCTAATTTCCTCAAGACGTGGATACAGTGAGTGAAAGGGCCTCACACAAACCTGTGTCGGCTTCATGTGATGACATATTACTGATGCAATATAATACTTCTTTAAGATTTCAATAACAAACAAAAATCTGAGAAGATAGCACGACTTGGCTGAGAGGGGAACAAACACATTAAGAGTGTAACATGAGTGGTTTTGCTTGTGTGTCTGTGTGTGTGTGTGTATGTGTGTGTGGTGGGTTAATGGCAACAGAAGTGCTACAGACAAATGTGGGGGAGGAAAGAGAAATTGTTGTAAATTGTTGGCTACGGCAATTCAGGCAGGTCCCTGGAGGAAGGACAATTAAGGTCAACAAGTTGTGGTTTGTTTCTGGTTCCTTGAACAGATATTTAAACCTCAAAGTTGAACACACAACTCTGGTTACATGCCTGCTAAAAAGACCAGAGACTGATGACTCCTTAATTGGACCACCGATGTGTGTGTTTGACAGAGATGAAAATAAATGTAAAGTCAAAGAGAGCTGCTATCTGACTATGATTTGAGCTTGTTTTCCCAATGGAGACACTATGACGTGTTTACAATATGTTTAGTTACAAAATTGGCTAAGCAGAGATGACTGACTTCATAACTTTCCACATCTGGCTTTATTACCAGTGTGTGTTTGTGTGTGAGAATCTGTCAGTGTGCAACAGAATACAAAGCTGAGAAAGGTAAGACACTATTGGCTACTTCTTAACGAGACAACAAACAATACTTAATTAACAGTGGAGATTACTGTAAGGATTTTGATAGCTCAACACAACAAACATGAAGTAAGGCTTAAAGATACATGTTCGTGCTGAAAGACTGAGAGGAAACTCAAAAAATACTTGAACCCAAAGCAGTCAAAGTTCGGTGCAATGGAAAGTGTGTTGCAGCTCATGAGTGGGAAAATGGAAATGTGTTCTGTTGAAGTCATAGGTCAGAGTACAGGAAGAGGAGGTCAATGTCGACCAACTCTGGAAGTCTTCTCACACTATAGGCCTTTATCGTACTATTTAAACAACGTTTTTCCAATGCATTAACTAATAAAGATCCAAACAGCCACTGGCAACTAAAACCATCTACTGATCTAAAATGTGTAATATGTGTTGATCCACTAATCTGATCAATACAGATAAATAATTGGTGTAAAATACAGTTTATCATCTTTTCATGGGCATCAGATATGACCTATTTAGACATTCAGAGGCTCTGTAGTTATCATGAAAACACTGTCATCACAGAGGTGGGCAATCCTGGCCCTTGAGGACCAGGATCCTGCATTTTTTAGTTAGTTCCTTCTACCATCACACCTGATTCAACTAATGATCAGCTCATCATCCAGCTCTACAGAAGCTTGATAATGATTTTATGTCCTCCAGGTGTAATGGAAGAGGGAAAGATCTAAAACATGCAGGACCCCAGCCCTCGAGGACAAGGATTGCCCACCCTTCTTCTTCAACCTTGATTCACCAGTAAAACCCATGGAATTGGATCAATGACAGTAGATTGACACACTGGGTTTGTGTTCAGTTAATGATATCTTTAGTGGAAAAAGTAAAATTTTCTTCATTTTTGTCTGTTTCGGATATCATGACAACTTTAATCTGAGCTTTTATGAACATCTCCATCATCAGTGAATTAAATATGGAAAAATACCTGATTTCCATGAAGAGAAAAAATATATAGAGTGGTATTATAATAAATGGAGATAAAACACTTAAGAAAGGTTAGATATAGATACAATCAATTAATTAATTAAATAAACATTTATAAAAAAAATAATCAATTCATTTGGGAACTGACAAAAGTAGCATTGGGTCTTAATGGGATAAGAAAGATGCATTATATTATTTTATTATATTATATCACATTGAGATTTTATCTTTCAAGTGCTGAAACCCATGAAAAACTATTTACATCACTCTGTCAGTCTCTTGTGTGTTTTAGTGTGTATGGTCCGGTTTAGCAGTAAAGAAAAGCTGGATAACAGGTACTGTAGATCTAAAATGAGAGAATCATCTTTGTTTTGTCCAATATGTGTCATGAGCTCCACTTTAGTTTAGTAGTGATGTAAGTGCAATGAGCTGAAAGGAAAGCTGAATGACTAACTCACCTGACTGATTGTGATCCTGCACATTAACAATGATGACATGGATTGGAGGTTTGCCTGATGTCTCATCTGTAGGAATGGCCACTGACTGGTCATGGTCGAACACTGTGATGAGTCCTGGGGTGACATCCTCTTTGAAAACAACTGCAGGTTGTTGTGCTATGTCACCACTGCCCACGGGGAGGCCTTGCTCTGGGGTAACCATCACTGGAGCCACATATTCTGGGGTAACATCTACAGGTAGCTGTGGCTTCATTGCGGCTTCCATCGAAGTGGTTTTCATTTCCAGCTGCGACTCTGTGGTGACCCACACCTGTGTTGGGGTGACCATTACTCTCACCTCAGTGCCGCTGGAGCTGTCGCCACTGCTGCCTCCTTCCCCACTTCCCATGCTCTCACCTCTGCCTGACCCTCCTTGGCCTCCGTCTCTTTCGGGGCCGATATCTAAGTGTGTGGGCTGTGAGCTGGCGGTGGGTAAAGGAGGTAGTGGCATGGGGAGCAACGTGTCACCTCTAATAGGTACAGACTCTACCATGGTTAAATTTTCAAAATCCCGGATGTCATAGTCATCTATCATGGGGCTTACAAAGGCTGTGGTGTGAGGGGAGGTGTGGCCTGTCTCTGTGTGGGGGGCTCCGTGTTGGTCTGGTGAGGTTGTGTAATCAGGCCTGTGTGTGGCTGTGTGTGGTCTGTCTGTTGGAGAATATGGTACTGGCTCAGGCCCTCTAGTTTGAATGGCAGCGCTGTCCGGGACTGAGGGCTGCGTAGGTGTGGGAGAACGAGGAGAGTGTGTGGTGCTGTCTGATTTAGATGAAGATGGAGTCACCGATGGGCCCACAGTGGTTGGATCTGGCAGTTTAGCTGTTTGAGAGATAATAAAGAAATAACAAAGGAAGGCTTTAAAAATTGCAAAGTCAAAACTCTCAGTCATTAAACCTTTGATGCGTGAATGATGTTTTCCTAAGTGTTTTTATTCCTCTTTAGGCTGAAAAAAGAAATGTGATTGAAATCTTTTTAATGAACCTATTTTTCATGGAGTTACAAAAATGTCCACTCAGCTGCAAAACATGTGTTTAAGCTGTGAAGCAAAGAAATGTGTATTTAAAGCGCAATATCATAAAACTATGAAATGAAAAATTTTAATACAGTTTTTGTTTCAGAAGAGACTGTTAATTACAGTCTAATAACAACAAGCAGTTCATTTACAGGTAAACATGTTAGTGCAGATCAGATATTAAGAACAGACCAGTTACAGTAATGATATGAACTGACTGATACGGAACTAAAACAACAAAACCCATGATTATATAAGAGAACAACTGTAGAATAACTGTCCACTGTAGTGACCAGTATGCATCAAATGGCTAATGTTTCCCCTTTACATTATGTTGAGCTTTGTATGTCTGCTACTTCTACAAGTGTCCACCAGTAGCACTAATGAGCACATTGCAATTTGATTAACTCCTCAGTAGTGATGTAGTTCTCAAGATCCAATCTTTGTGGTCTCAGTCTTGTCACAGACCAAACTCATTTGGTCTCGGCCTTGTCTTGGTCTTGACTATAGTCAGTAACCAAAGAAAATAATGATGGGAAATGCAGATCATTTTCAGAATCTGGATCATTGTGAATCACTCACTGATAGAATCTGGATTGTTTAAGTTACTTCAGTCATTTCAGCCATAATTGTCCAATCACAACTAAAAGAAAGAATCTGCATCAGAGGACTCAAGTTACAGCAGATCATTTGAGTAAATGAATCTCTGTCTGTGAGTAGATCTCTGTGTGAGTACTGAATCTTCTTGGTGAATGAGTGTATCTTGGTTAAAAGAACCAAGTATGGATTCAGCCAACTGTCAGCTCTACTGTAGCTCAGATTCAAATCAATGCTTTACTGTAATTTACAGGACTTTACTATTGGATATTTAGAATTATAGAAAATGGACATAGATCTGTGAGTTGTGAGTCATTTTAGGAGTCTGGTTAAAAGATCTGAGTAGGGATTCAATCGACCATCTCTAGGACAAAATGTTAGACACTTTAAAAAGAATTGCAAAAACAATAACAATAGTTGATAGGTGGAAATGTTGAATGATGGCTATGATGAAATTCTCCAAACACATCAAAAGTTAAAGGTTAGCTTCATGTCTGCAGAAACACAACATATGAATTAGCAGTTTAACATCAACAATTAATCTTACTGATTTCCCCCCTCTATTTTCATTATTTATAAGTCACTGGTTGTATTTTCATCTAATATGGTGTGTGGTTTAATCCATATCCTGTAAAAGCACCGGTCTGGCTTTCTTAAAAAAAAAAAAAAAAAAAAAGAGCAGTTAACATGAGCTAACACCAAAAAACTGCAAAAATGTTTACAGAATGAATGAGTATTGCCATGAGTCATTAGAAAATATACTGCACTATCAGAAAAATGCTAAATATGAGTCTGCCTGAGAACTGGTAGTGTATGACGAGCTATAAAAGGAAACAGGACTGAGTTTTGAGACGTTAAGTTAACCTGTTAAGAATGATCCGTTTGTGACATAGAAACCTCTGGTGCCAGAATATTACAGCCATACAACTGGATAGTCTTTTGATAATGACTCCATGTGTTTTTTTTTCTCCTTCGTCCTTATAATGCTATTTACAACTGTGAGGAGACTATAAAGATTTGTTGTTGAAGCTCCTCAAAATATCCTGCGATATTTGTGAAGATTTATATCTCATTATGATGGAATACATACCATATGAGAAAAGACAGGAATCCAAAACACCATACAATGCTTCTTTGTGCAGGTTTACGTGCTGAGTTCATATAGTTAGTGTCTTGGGAGTAAGCAGGAGGCTTTGAATGTCACTGCCATAATGTTTTAATAAATGGTGTGTAATTGACTCCCTTCCATCCATCCATTCCTCCCTCCTGTGCTCCGTTGTATGTATGGACAGACGAAGAGGGTGGGATGGGGTGGTTTCCCCATTTTTCCCCTTATTTATATATATTTTTGTTTTGCATTCTTCCTCTTGTTCTCTCTCTCTCTCCCTCTCTTTTTTTGTGGTTTCCATGCCCGCATAACAGAGGTGTTTATTGCCAATTGGCCTCCAGCCTCAGAGGAATAGCTGTAGTCTGGTATGGTCCTTTTTTTTGCACCGCGAGCAGACCATGCATGTTCAAGTTCGGTTCAGCCCTGCCCAGATATGATGTCATGTGTTTGGCGAGCCGTGGCCATCTGGCTGGGCTGGGGTCTGTCCTCAAACTGTCACTTTACTATATGTTAGCTCTCGCTTCTGCAGCTCTGCCACCTCACTTACATTTTGGCAGAATGTATACATTGAGAAAGTACCTCCAGACTGCCAGAGATATGACTTCAATAATCTTTAGTCACATATATTGCTCAAGGTTATCCTTTACTCAATACCTACATATGATGATATGATGACCTCTCTTCGTAAGGTCCTTGTGTATTTCCTAATAATGATGTTACATGTGGGAGAAGTAGATTTGCAGTCTTCTTTACATAGTTTCCTCCTCTCTATCTGTCTGTTTTTTTGGGAAGAGTCCAGCTGTGAAGCATTAGGGACCTGTCCCGTTTCTGCAGTATCTGTGTTAGAGTGCATGAGTTGGGTTTTCCCCTCATAAAAAAACGTGCCCCTCCATAAACAGGGCAGAGGGAGTTTATTCTTCTCTTGTTTGGGTTTGAGCAGTATTTGTTTTCAGCTGAGCCTGGTGTCACTGCTTTCTCTTACCACTTCTGTACACTTCACTGGTTTTAAATGGTTGTTGGTGCTGCACTACACCTCAGTATTTATGTAGACAGAAACAGTTTTCTTGTAGGGTTTCTTAATGATTTCAAAGTTTAGACGAGGACTTGTAAAGACACACAGTGCTGACCTAGATTTAAGTTAAGAAGAGAGAAGTGGTATAGTCCCTAAATTTTGGTTTAAACCCCCCCTCCCCTAAAAAGTCAAGAAAAACACCATTTAGAAATAGTGACATATAAGACTACTCTATTTAGTTTACCCAAAAATCCATCAGTAGCATTTGCTCACTACTATAAAATGATTAGAATGTCAGATGAAAGTATAGAAATAAACAACAACACAGATAAATTAAATGCAAATGTAAATGGGAAACAATGCAGAAGTAAATGCAGGGATGACAAATATAAATAAGGAAAAAATAAATAGATAGTACAAAAAAAATTATCAAGCCATTTTTATGTATTTATGTGTCAATATAGCAGGGTCTGAATGCCATACGCATCAAGGGGATTTAGAAGTTATACCCAATAATGAAAAATAAGTAGGTATACTCTGTATACTGCCGTATACCCTGGACCACAGCACTGCCTGTAGGTAAATTGTTCTCAACCTGGAGAATGGGATTGCGAATAAATTATAAATGCTGGACTAAAAGGTAAAATAGTAAGGCCTTTTAATCATAATTATGACTTTTTCTATGAACAATCTCCCTTCCAGCCTCATAATATTACTTATTTAATAGAGTGTGGGAATTTAAAGGTGTCTGTATAAGGATTAGGATTAGTATTTTATCAGTATATAATGACTTAATATAAGAATAATTTGGTTTATTTTACCAAAGAATGAACATTTATTTCCCTTCAGGAAGTAGGTTTCTGTGGTAACTTCTACTTTTATATTGGGTGAAGGTGCATAGTTATCACCTAGAGAGTTAATTTATTGTTCGCACAATTAAAAAACCTAAAATTAATCCAAACAATGGTTTGTGTGGGAGCCAGTGTTAGACTTATTGAAGGTGTGTGTGTGTGTGTCACCACTAGATATACATATAGTGAATTTTAAAACTAAAAGAGACACACCTTCAAACTATATGACCTTAAAAATCATCTTTCCTAAATGTTCAGATCAGTATCTTCCAGTCTTACCCTTAAAGCAGTAAGCGCCAAATTTGTCAGAAGGGTCCGGGAAGCCTGTTTGGTTCTCGTATTTGTACATTGTGCGAACTCCCAGCAAACCTCCACCACACTGAGGCCTGGGAACGGTAGTCGGGTAGCGGACACTGCCATCTGACAGCCATCCAAAGTCACAGCGGTTCAACCCTTCCCTCCAGGCTGCAAACAGCTGACCAGGTGACGCCAGCACTGTGCCATGCAGCTCACACTCCTCAAACGCCTGTTGCAAGGTCATCCTTTTGCTGATTTGAGAATAGAAAACTTCACCTATAGGGAAAAGACAGATGTACCAATGAAAATAAAAGTCAATGTAGTTAATAGTAATAATTTACATCAAAAGTTGAGTTGATGTGTAAGCCTTATTGAACTTGGACACAGTTGTAAGATTAGCATAGACACAATGTGTATCATATTAACTCATATATTAAAGCTTGCCTCAGGAATTTCTATGCTTCTGTTTTGCAAGGTTATGATAAAAATGACCTAACAAGCTGGATTCTGGAAGTTGTTGGATGTAGTGCTGAAAATCATGGTTAAAAAATCCAGTGGCTTGCACAGTAAATCATTCATTAATAGCTATAGTGATGTCTTCAGATTGTTTTATGTCTTTCCGGCCAGTGTTCCAAAACCCAACAAGAGTCAATTTACCATAATATGAAACTAAGAAATAGAGGAAATCCCTCATTTGAAGAAGATTTAAGAACATGAGAAAATATTTGGTGTTGTTGATTTGTTGTACTGACACTAAATGATTGAAGACAGAATTACTTATTTTTCTCTAAAGGTCTGTAAATAATCACACACTCCATACCATAAAGTGTTTTCTTAAAATTGTGTGTTTACCATGCAGTCTGTCTACGTAGCAGTACACATCATATTTCTCTGAAGGGTCTCTGAGGCCGTATGTTCTCACTCCTGGTTTGCTCATTAGATCACCTGCACATCCGGGACGGGGCATTGTGATTGGGTATCTGACAAGAAAAAGAACAGAACATTAGCTTGAACTCTACACATCAGTGTTTTTTTTTTTTGTTTTTTTTTTTTTTACAACAATGCAGAAGACATATTGTGTGAATGTATATTTGTATATACACCTGACGCTTTGGTCAGCAAGCCAGCCTGCATCGCACTGATCAAAGCCATCTTCAAATGCAACAGTCAGCTGCTCAGGTGTGGCAATAGTGGCACCTGCTGCATGGCACGCTGCAGTAGCTCCAGGAAAGTCCAGACTGTAGCGACTAGTCTTAGCCCTGTAATGGAACACCACACCTGGAGAAAGATTGTACAGAAACAGTCAGTTACTTTAGATATGCTTTTAGCTGTCAAAAGTATTTTAGCTGCATGGAAGTAAATCATAGAGGAGGAGAAAAAAAAAAAACTGTCCTGCTTGTGACATCACCTCTATTGGGCAGAGATCATGACCTGTTGACATAATCTTTCACTAAGTCTGACAAACTCTCAGACACTGGCAATTCACTCCTGACAGAAACTGATAACTTTAGCAATATGGAAATCTAGATCATTTCATATCAGCATCGGGAAACACAAGACAGTCAGCTATTTCAGCTGTCATCCATGAAATATATGTAGTTGTCCTCTTGTGCAATTAGGTCCTTTATTTCCAGCTGGGTGGGTGGATTATATCTCATCTGCGAGGATATCCTGGCAGAGCAGCAGTAGGATGTGAATAGATGACTGAGCTGTTAAATGGAGAGTTGTATGACAGTCATAGGGAGCGTCTTTGTCTGGGGCTATCGGACAAAGCCTCCTGTTCAGTATTAATGTGGAATCTGTGTAAATGTCTTGGGTGGAGGTTTGGCTCAGCTGTCAGATATTCCTCCACAAAGCACTATGGTGATTTCACTGGATGAACCCAGAAACCTTTGATAACCACAGTTTAATATACTGGACGCATTATGAGCATATTTAAGAAAATTGGGCATATCACTGGGCAGTTTGTCATGGGGATGAAAACTAGTACTGATAACTGATAACTCATCATATTTACATGTTTATACTGAAATAGAATGTATAGATGTGTTCATTAATGTTCACTTTCCCACCTAAATAATGCTATTTAATAATAATTATTGGTTTGTTACCACACAGTATCCTGAAGCAGGTACACATAGAGAAACTATTCATTTTGCTTAGTGAGTGGGTGGTATATGGTCTAATGAGGCTCTGCATGGAGGCTCATTGTTACCCTTGAACCACACATAGAAAGTTAATCCAACCATGGCACTGAGGAAATACATCTAAAAGTTGCTTGTAATTGGCCTTAAATATTTACAGCTATATAATATAATTAGAAAGTGTTCTGCCAGGTAATTAAATTGTGGTAAAATAACCAAGGAGCTGCTCTGTGAAACACCTGCATACTTCTATACATGTTGTAAATTTTATATAGCTTTTATATAGTTCCTTATGCATGACTGTTCACTTCTTTCCACATACTTTCACATCCTTGTATGTGAGCCCAAATGATGAATATTATTGTCAAGACTACAAGAAAAAACTTACCTTTAACCCCCCAAAGTACAAACTTCTGCAAAGTTGGGTAAGTGTGTTTGATAAAGCTGTAAGTTGTCTGCAATGTTTTCAAAATAACAAGCTACTCATTAGCCTTCCTGTACTGACATTTCCACATACAAGAAGTGACAGTCGGCAATTTTCTTAATTTCCAGTGGGCCATCGCTGTCATCACCATTGCAGCGGTACATTCCAAAGTCTACATACCTGTTACATTTTCCCATGTCTGTTGGAGAAGTCAGGTACTTCATGCCACTGTATCATCATATGACTTAGTTAGAGAAACACTCTTTCAAAACGTTCTCACTAACAGACAAAGGAGAAGCTTAATATCATTAACCATATAACACTGAACATATCATATTTGATACATGTTTTTCTTGAAAAACCTAATGTATACAATTAGATACGAGCAATACACAGATAATCCACTGGGGGGGTGGTCTTGTAGTAGCTTTGCACAAGACATTTAAAAAAAAAAGAGGCTGATCAGAAGGTCCAATTAAGGCTCCAGCTTCAAAGAACTGGAAAGTTCTGTCAATGATTTAATCTTCAGACTGTACAGGGTTAAAGTGAGTCACTCATGTTACTTATACAGCTATTAATGTAACAAACTTCAATAATATACTGGCTATGAGTAAATATTGTAAAGCTCTGACTGCATCTATACTGCAAATATATGTATGCAGAAAACATTCTTCTATACTTTTTCTGTGTTATGAAGTGAAGTCTTATCTCCTATTTATTGTTATATTCTATTTGTTTTTGTTTTTTTTTCCTTACTATGATCGTTTTGCACCATGGAGCTGTAGAGTTGTACAGTTTCAGTTTTCACTATGTGATGTACATATGGCAACATTGACAATAAAGTTGAATTTAGTGTTACTTTAATATATTTTTATGTTTGTTATTGAATTCTTTTTTATCAAAGTAAACACTGTTAATCTCACTGAAGAGACAGATATTTCTCTGAGGAGCTGGTTAAAACCAAAACACAGGTACAAGAGGAATAAACATTCATCAGTGTTTTCTAGTCTTACTCCATATCTAGTTAAATAAATATGTATATAGAAAACTATTTGTTTGGACTACCACAACAACTTTATGAGGTGATAAAATGTTAATGTTGCATTTACAGCTCAGCAAACTTACATTAGAGTTGATAGAAGAAGAGTAATGAAGTCAGTAAACTGCATGATTCAGTCAGTTCCACAATAATATGTACATATGTAAACTTTACAAACTGCTGGTCAAAACAGGATAGAAAATGCAATGATATGAACCCTGGGGTGAAGAATGAGTTCTTCTGCTTACTGACTCAACTTTTGCCTCAAATAAGGAAGTGTGTCTTCCTTGAATGTGATGCACTTTTTTCTTCTGCCAACTCAACACATGTAGACCCTTTCATTATTTGTAGTAAAATATCTCTAGTACTCACCGGTCACATTGAGGCTGACAGTGCCCTGGGTGTCTTCCATCCCGTGCATCACCTCACAGCGATAATGCCCGGCATCGCTGGCCCTGAGTCGTACTATCATCAAAGAGGCATCCCCAACTGACAGTGGATGGCTCGGTACCGACACCCTGCCCTTGAACTCCTGCCCCACCTTCACTGCCCCTCCCTGGGCGACCAGAACCACCTTCTCCCTGTCTGCTTCCTGTTTTGTCCACTTGATCCTGGGCTGTTCCTCAGGGTTCTCAGTGTACAGACCGGGTGTTGGGGTCGTTGTGCTGTATGACGGAGTTTGTGTTGAGGTGCTGAGAGAATCTGAAATTATAGAGAAGTGGCAAGGCAGCACTACTTTGCCTGCCAGAGAGCCACTTGCCGGTGAGTTCTTTTCCATCTGCATTCTGTGCGATGGCCCTGGAAAACAGAATCTTGCATGAGGACAGTTTTAACCCTTTATTGAGCAAGTGACTATTTTTGGTAATTTCTTTATTACAAGAAAGTGACAGTAAAACTTCCACTGAGGACAGTGAATCACCAATTTCAGGTCCAATGGGATCTACAGGGTATGTACCACCTTAGTGAGTGTACCTGCTTTGTTAGGTACCATGAAGTAATGGTACTAATATGAGGAATCATGTTCAAAGGAATACTGTAGATGTGGACAGGGGTCTGGTTCAGCACTTATGTTGGTCTAATGTGATGTTGTGGCTGTGGCTCAGATGGTAGAGCAGGTCATCCAATGAGTGAAGGGTTGGTGGTTTGAATCCTGGCTCTGACTATCTACTTGTTGAAGTGTATTTGGGCAAGACACTAAACCCTAATTTGCTCCCAGTAGGGATCACCTTGCAGCCGGTTACTGGTGTGTGTGTGTGCGTGCGTGCGTGCATGTGGGTGAATATGAGGGTATGTAAAGAGCTTTGAGCACCTGTATAAGTGCAGTATATTTACCATGTTCTACATTATCCACACATTCTCACTCTGGTGTTGGTAAACTATGTATCGTCACCCTATTGAAATAATGGCCTAAGCCATAGATGCTAGATAGGAACGGGCGGAGAGCCAGGGGGCGGGACAGGGGTGGTGCTCAGGACATTCTCCTCAGGACGTTTGACGCAATTTCAACACTCTGAGACAGTTCAAAGAGGATCGTAACATTGTAAATTGAAGAAGAAAGAATAAGATCTCGAAAAAATCTATCCAGACCCTATCGACTCTAGGTCTAAGGTTATTATTTTTTGAGTAGGCTGTATGACAAAGGTAAAGATGAATATAATGTAAAAAAACAGCATGTGCAATGTTCATGGTATCAAATGCCTTTACCATTCATTTATTAGTGCATGAATGACTGTATAATATAATTCAAAAGAGGTTCTTAAAAATAACTGACTGAACACTGTGAAACATATCTGACTTGTTAAAAATAAACCTGCTGCTAGTCATTGAAGCCTTACTTCAATTGCATTTTATTATTCTAATTTCACTTTGGATCACCATTGACAGACACAGGGAGAACATGCAACCTCCACACAGAAAGGTCTGGGATTCAAACCTGGGTCCTTCTTGCTGTGAGGCACGAGTGCTAACCACTGTGCCACCCTAACGCTTTTTGTGTTTTCTTTATTCTGGAAGGGTGCAGATATGTATCCATAGCTGTCCTGTGGCAGACTGACTGAAGTGTGGCTGCCAATTTGTATGTACATCCCCTCTGATCCACTACCGAACATTCATCTACATTAAAAAGCCAGTGTGAGCAGCAGTGGAGGCAATTGGAGAGTGAATGGACAAACTAGGACAGAGCAGGATTTGAACCACCAATCCTTCGGTTGTTGGACCATCCACTCTAACTCCTGAACCATGTGTGTTTTCCTTGTGTTTTTAATATTTAGTTTTTGGGTTGTTTTTTTTTTTTTTGCTACTTATGGGTAAGGAACCAAATATGGTAAATTGATCTAAAGTAGTTAAATCACAATACAACATCTTTTGAAAAAAGAAAAAAATCACAAAAGTAATCAAGTCTTATGTCATTCAATAACATTGGAAACAATTGAAATGTAGAATTATGAGTGAACTATAAGGGGTTAATAATAATTATTCATCATTTTTTACTGTGGCATCTGTGGCACATTATTGGACAGTTTTGACATACAGGGACATTCTTCAACTTTAATGTGTCAACAGTGTGGCACATATATTATATTGAATAAAGGAGAAAGTGAGGAGTAGAAGCTACATCATTTTCTGTCCACATGACTTACCTTGTTGAATATCACCAGAGCACAGACACACCAAGCAGATCAGGTGTGTGAGGACGTGGGGAATCATCTCAACACAATCTATTAAGCAAAAAAAAGAGGAAAATGTAGTGACTAACATGCAAAAACACACATAAATCAAATCAAAACAGTACAACCTGCTTGATTTCATGCATGTTTTAATTTCTCTACAGTGTAACCTATTCTAACAGTTAACTAAAATAATGTTTGGTTCTACAGACACCAGCCACAAAAAGTGAAAAAGTAAAGGCAGCCGAACAGATGTGCGGTTCCAGCTGCAGCAGCTCCAGCTGTTCCAGTGATAACACTTATCAAATGATCAAGAAGTCAAGCTGTCAGTAGATGTAAATAGTCCTAATTGGCCCCAAGCATCACTTTTATCAATGGGTCTCTTATCCTTTGGCTTATCAGTGTGGGAACATTCTCGACCACCCAAAACAAACATCTCCTGAAGCATCATCCATTGGGGCTTAAACTAAGTCTGCACCTTCAAAATCTAATCACATTTAACAAGACGCAGTAAATATCTGCACAAACTGGATGGAAATAAACAAACTCATACCTTTGTTAACTGGTAAAAATGTCCACAAATCCACTTGGCTTGTGTAAACCTGGCCACTTCTGTAAACTTTCCCACTAAAAAAAAAGAAAAATCCCGGAGGTCCTGGATAAACAGCGGCTTCTAATAGAGTCTACTTTAGCGGCAGAGCAAAAAAACCCACCAAAATAAAACCAAATAAAAAAAATAATAAAGGCAGCGGTTCCTGTAAAAGAGTTGTTGTGCGAGGACGGTCCACTTCTGCCTCTCAGTCCAGGATGCAAGTTCAAATGCACTTTACACCCGCTATTATGCAGACATTATGAAGAGGAGGGGCGCACATGCACACCCATCCACCACCACCCAACAAAGAGAGAGAGAGAGAGAGAGAGAGAGAGAGAGAGAGAGAGAGAGAGAGAGAGAGAGAGAGAGAGAGAAATGAGTCAATGACAGCGAATTGGAAATAAAGGAAGTAAAAAAACAATTTGGGGGGGCACGAGGAAACCCTGCGTGGGAGAAGCAGAATGACAACAATGTAAGAGAAGGCAGGAGTGGAAATGACAAACTTTATTCCAAGAGCATCACGTGACCAACAATTAATATTCATTTCAGATTTTTTTACTGTCTCAATCCAAGTGTCACATAACATAATAATAATAATAATAATAATAATAATAATAATAATAATAATAATAATAATAATAATAATAATATTGAACTTTTTTCAGTGGCCCTAATCCTCTACCATGGAGCTACTTAGGGTATGTGGTACTTCCCAAATAAGCTTTCTCTTCAACCTTTTTAAAATAATTCATCCACATTTTTTATAACATGATCCTCTGTCTTTAACATTTTTCACTGAAAATCAAGTACTTTCCCATATTTAAATTTAGCCTACTGATAAAGATAATAAGTGAAGGTAGAAGTGTCTTTATGTCAAACTCCATGGGTTTTATGGTGGATCAATGTTTTAGAAGATTATGCTGTTTCCATGTTCAATGTGAAGCCTCTGAATGTCCAAACTGAATTTCTCTCTCCCTTGTCATTTGAATCTGCTTTATCCTCACTAGGGTCATGGGGGTCACCGGGGGCCTAATCCAGCTACAATGGGCAAAGGCGGGGTACACCCTGTATGAATCACCAGTTCATCTCAAGGTTGAACATATATAGACAAACAATCACTCTCACATTCACACCTATGGACAATTTAGATTAACCAATTAACTGATCAGTGCATGTGTTTGGATGGTGGGAGGAAACCCACACAGACACAGGGAGGACATGCAAACTCCACACAGAAAGGTCTGGTGTGGGATTTCGAACCAGGTTCTTTTTGCTGTGAGGCATGAGTGCTAACCACTGCACCACTGTGCTGCCCTAAACTGAATTTCACATCAGTTATTTACATGTATTGATGATATGTACAATTAATAGATAAACAGTTATTAAACCTCATACATACATACATACTTTTGTTGCCAGCAGCTGTTTATATCATTAAAGGTAAAGGGAAGGATAGTTGTGTCCAATATGAATCACAAATTGAAAATCCAGTGTACCAAAGTCCACCAAAATTGGATACCAAACCGACTTAAAATACACACCCTGCTCATCTGCCTCTGCACTAAACATGTGGATATAAAGTCTTACCAAAACATCCTGAAAAAGGCAGACAAACAACAGTCAGTGCATTAGACAGTTTAGACCAGGTGTGTCAAACATAAGGACTGCAGGCCAAAAGCAGCCCACCAAAGGGTCCAATCTGGCCAATGGGATGGCTCTGCTGAGTGCAAATATTATAACTATATGTATTAAATAACAGATTTGTTCAGTCTCAGATGCCTTTTAATAACGTAATGTAAACATGTGAACATGACAACCTGAAGCATAATATTGAAATAATTATATATTTTTCAGGTTGTTCCACATTTTGTGTGAAGGGTTAGTTTGTAAACATTTTAACATAATTTTACTTTTATTTTCACTGAAACAAAACAAACATCTGGAGTTGTCAATGCTTTCAAGGTTATTTTGCCATTGTTTTACTGGTCCTAGCAGCTTGAGATCAAATACGGTTGTATGTGGCACCTGAACTAAATTTGTTTAGATTTTTAGTCTGCTCTGGGTTACGCTGGATCTGAAAACAGTGCCAAGATGTGGTGGAGAAGTCAGGTTTCCTCTCAGACCACCTGAATTATTATAAAGTATTGAATAATGCTGGGGGAAGTACAGGCATTGAGTCTTATCACCTGTCTATGTCTCATCTGTATTTATATCTTAGATCAATCAAGTCTGTTCATCATTATTCACCCAGTGTCTCCTTTCCCCATTCCTGTGTGTGTGTGTGTGAGGGGGGGGGGCTTTCATAAAGAACCTCAACAGGATCTGCACTGACTCATCTGTGTCCTGTCCTGTGACCCCAGACCTCCTCCCCCTCCCTCACCTGTCTGATGGATGGATCTCCCTTATCTGCAAATGGACGTTCATCTATAGCTTGTCCGTCCATGGGAGTGGATCTCTCCTTCACTGTGGTTCACCCCAAGGTTTCTTCTTTCCCACTGGGTTTTTGGAGTTCTTCCTGCCGAGGAGGAGGGTCTGGGGACAGGGGATGCTTGGGACATTATCTGTTTCTTTTATCTACTGTGTATTTCATTGATTGTTTTTTCAAACCAACTCTGTAAAGCCCTATGAGACAACCTTGTCTTTATTTGTGGCTCTGCAAATAAACTTGAATATATTTTATTTAATTGATGTCAGAATATGCGTCATCAATACAACCTACTACACGGCACACAAACAACTCAAAAAGATAGCTGTAGCAATTTCAGCGTGAATTTTACCAGTTACACCAACCTCAGATGTTTTCGCTTATATTACAAAACACTGATCAAGTACTATGTGGATTATTGGAATAAAATGACATTAAAAAACAGTTCAGTGTCTAGTTTTATCCAAAACTATAAATTAGTGCAGATGAAAACTGATACAGCATCTCAATTTTCTATAACAATTTCTAAAGTTTTGAGGCAATCAATTACATTTTATTTATATAGCGCCAAAGCATAAGTCATTACATCAGACTTTACATATAGAGCTGATTCAAAGTAGACTCTCAAGCAAATTTACACAAACATAAGGATGTTTTGTTTGTAGAACCTGCAATGGTTTGATATCCTACTTCCTGCTAATGTATCATCACTGATGCATATGTATTAGTGTCCCTTGTCGTTCATCCATCACCTATGCAAGTCAATAAATTTGTGAGAGCTATAAGCAATGATGGATCTATTGAGTTGCATGTTCTATGCCATAGGCAATTACATGGGGGGGCGGACCTAAGAAAACAGATTTCAGACAGGTGACACAGCAGATATACTGTCGCAAAAATAGTTTGGCTTTAATATGAAAACATCAATAAACTACATCCTTAAAAAATCTAAATAGTTAAGTTCATGTACATCTCAATAACTTGTAGGTTAAAAATATGACTTATTCACAAAAACACATTTATGTTTAAAAAATTATTTGTATGATCTATAGATGGGTGACAGTACGTTCTGACCATCATTAAAACACTACACCAGGGAATATCTTGACATACATTATCTTGAGGCTACAACCCAAATGTGACAAAGTACAATTCTTCCATAGATTTTGTGCAATTATACAGTACATAAGACACATTAAATCCATTAAACATCAAGTATTAATTATCCTAAAAATGAACATGTATCAATGCAATTCTTGTTTGGATCTATACAGTGTAGTTGATACAGGGTCAAAAGTCCTCAAACAGGTCCTCTGTTTCTGAAGTTGCTGCCGCAGCATCTGTGGCGCGGTGGGGTTTCTGCTGCTTACTGGCTGCTGCAGGGGGCTCACTTCTGTGAAACAAACACACATACAAGAAAAAAGCAAGAGAACAGGTCAGTGGGCTAATGAGGCTGGTTTACAGGAGAGTTTTCCTGTTGAGACGGGAAGTGTATCATGTGGACCAGACTAGAAACACATGGGCATGGACTTTTATACCTGTGTGTAGATTTGTAGGTGAGTGTGTGTGTTTGTAATTGCAGGTCAGCAGCTACCCCCACCATAAATGGCCTACATCAATTCCTGGTCTTGCCTACCTGTGTGTGATTTGTTTTCTCCTGTGTAGTATCCTGCCTCAAAGGCCCAATGCATGTAATGTTGAACCATCATATTACAGAAATATAATATTCACCACTAGGTTTTCATTAGGCTGTAATAACCTGAATATATCATTTGCTGTATTTTTTGCAAACCTTTGAATGAATTGTGATTGTCTCCTGGAGTATAAAACACAGAATGAGAAAAACAAAAACTAATGTGAGCAGTAGGGGAGAGTGAGGTAAGAGCAGAATAATACAACTTCACTAAATATCACACACTGACCCTTTAACTTACATCTGAAGGGATTATGGGTAAGATCAGGACAAGACGAGACAAAACTAACACACATCCAAGTCAGTATGGAACCACTTTTCTGTCCTTTAGTGCATTTTTTAAGACTTGTATTGAATTTCTTGTATAGCATACGTTCCAATGCCCAGAACCTTTAACCTTGCTTCATATATGAATGCCTGATGAATCTAAGATAATCTGAGGACCACCCACAATCCTGAGAGGCATCTTAAACCTTATGTCACGTTACTTTTCTGAAGATTGTGACTATATAAATACTACGACACCTTGTCAATGAGCTCATGAGAGTGATGGCCTTCTCCCACTAGTTGGTCCTTATTTTAACACCTATTAATAAATATTAGAGTACAAGTATATAAATATATATATATATATATATATATATATATATATATATATATATATATATATATATATATATGTATATGAATAATACCCCTGGTGTGAGAAAGCAGCAGAAGTGGGGTAGAGGGTATAGGCCCAAAGCTTGTTTAAATCATTACCAACTGTATGACAAACACTGCGCCCCGCCTGGAACCAGTTAAGAGGAAACAAGAGCTGTGTTCACTGGAGAGGGGGAGCTGTTTGACGCTGCCATGTAGGACCACCAGAGTCTTGAACACATGGGAGATGAGGGGGACGTGAGGAGAACAGTTTTAACCCCAAGAGTTGAGGTTAAGCTCAGGCATGGGGACCGGAGCCCCCACATGCAGCAAGTCTGGGGACATATCAGAGCTGCAGCATATGTACCAATTATGAGCTAGTTTAGAGCTTAAGAAACTAAACAGAGACTTAGTCTTTAGAAGAAGGAATTTTTGTCTAAATAAAATAATTGAGACCATCAGAGAGTGACTATCAAGTTACAAAAAGATACACCAGTGTTGGGAGTATTTTTTAAATCATGATATCTGCCTTAACTTCCCCCCATTTTTAAAAATAGTATTACTGTTAAAAGTCTGAAATCTGAATCTCTTTACTGTCATGTTACATACTACAACGAAACTCAGGTAGAGCTCTCCAGTTTACTGCGATAATTACAAGGCAATAACAAATAAAAGCAAAAAGGCACACTTATTTATTTTTAAAGTACTGCAACTAGGAATATTGGTGAAATAAATAAATACAATTTGAATTAAAAGGAAGTATACCTTGCCTGACAATTATATATATATATATATATATATATATATATATATATATATATATATATATATATATATATATATATATATATATATATATATATATATAGTTATGATTTTATTTACAAAGCAAGAACTAAAATAATCTTTGGGGCAGTTTATCAGAATGCTTACACAAGCCCACTCAAACGCATTCACTCTGCAGACATGTGGTCAGTTGTTCTGTTACAGTTAATTAATGTCTGTGCAGATGTCACTTCACAGGCAAAAAGACATTTCCTATGCTATTTTGTGGGAAAAGTTTTTTCAGTGACTCCATTTTTAGCTGGTAAGGACTAATATATAATAGTCCAATTCTAAATTATTATAGCAACATGACATATATTAAACCATTGATATTGATAATTCAATTTGATGTCATTAAAATTAAGTAAGACAAGTCTTTGACACCATATTCAGTGCAAAACCAAAGCTAAAGAACCTGCAATGATCCTAGTCAAATATGAGCAGCCAAACATACAACTCTGCAGTCCCATGTCTTGTAGTGATTATCTGCAATGGCTCAGAGCAATGTTTGATGGTTTACAGAACCTGTGAGAGTGAGTGAGTGAGAGAGTGAGTGTGAGAGAGAGAGAAGGCACGAGAGAGAGAGAGAGAGAGAGAGTGACAGAGAGAGAGAGAGAGAGAGAGAGAGAGAAAATAAGTGTGCTTTACTCTAAGCTTCTTTAAGTTTCTCTTCATGGGAAAACGATTCTTTCAGTATACAAACACTTACTTCAAGGAAATGGTAACAGGAACTACAAGTTAAAATAAGAAGTTGATTATCATGACAATCAATTGTTTACTGGAACTCAGAATATGTAAATAAGTTGAAAAGAAAAAAAACAGGCATTTTGCTGAAATTTAAATTGTATTATGAGACATATGCATACTGGCTTTGTCTTGAGAATATGGTGAGAAGATTCTTAATGTTAAACGTAGGATGGGGAAATGGCTTGAAAAGCAGAAAACTTAGAGAACAGAAGTGTCTCATTTACACAATCATCAGTTTAATGTTCTGTGCTTATAGGGAGATGGAGGGGAATTACATGATATTTCTTGCTTTCACTAAAGATGCAATACGACCAAATCTTGGCACCAGACACTGTCTTTCATCAAGAAATGGTTCCAATCTGTACTTTATGACCCTCTAAAACCACAAATTGTGTTCCTGACATTTGTCTTTCTGCACTGAGTAAACAAACAAAAGAGAAACTGGTAAGCTTTGAGAAGAGTTAACACTTTAGAGTAGTTAAACTAATGGGTAGTTAGTAGTAAACAGCATTTACCTACCGATCAATGAGCATAATCGATTGCACATAATATAAATGTCTCTCGGTATAAAATGTTGTCTTCTTACCTTGAACACACTGAGCCACTGAACTGGAGTCAGATTCTTTAGATGTATATGCAATTTTCTTGAACTACCTATTTCAACTCTTCTAATCGTATGAAACGAGGTTAAGGAGAACATATTTCCAAAAATCTATTGGTTTTATTCGTGATCATCCTCATCTTCTCTTGGTGTTTCTATGCAGCCTCATATTTTTTCCTTTCACTCTCTTAATTTTCTGCTCCTCCTCCTGTCTATCCTCTCTGTGGATGACCTGCACAGAAAAGCATAAGGTAAGAGAGGAAGGTGAATGGGTTAAGTGATGGAAATGGAAAAAACAATAGTAGGGTGTAGAACTGCCAACAGCTCTGAACCCCCTACTTAACAGCAATCTCACTCCCCTCCCTGGCAGACAAAGGCCCCTCTTCTGCTGCAGAGTCTCAGGGCTGGTGTTTGCCAGCTCAGAGGGGGGGCAGCTTCTACAGGGAGCCACTGCAGTGATCAAACATTGAGCCAGCCACAGCTGCTCATCAGCTCACTGCTGCTTCTTGTTGTTGTGAGCAGAGCTGGTTAATAAGCCCCGGTAATGGGCACCACTACCAACAACTGACAGCAGCTGGGGATGGATGGCATCACTTATGGCCATCTGCATCTGGCACAGTTTACAGTTGCTGGCACTCCAAGAAGTTTGGACAAAGTATATTCACGCTTTATTAGAAGGGTTTTGAGGATTGCTACAGAAACAACGTCAGATAGAGACATGCCTTTGGAAAATTTTCTAAATGGCCGTGATCGAATAGAAACTGCCGAAAGGGAAATATGGGCACAAGAACATGAGCATTGTGAGGGTTTGGATCTGAAGCAACAGAGACTCAGAGCTGTGTGAGGGCTTGGGTGTACATTCAGGGACTACTGACACAATGGATATGAGTGTAAGGCGAAGAAAGAGGAGGGTGAAAAACAGGAGCGTTGCATAATTTTTTCTTTGAGCCCACTGGCTGACAGCACATCTTAGACCTCACTCTGAAAACCTCTGTGTTCAAATGACAGAATCATGGCATTCAGTATTTGAGAAGGTGTTGTGTGAAAAAAAATATTTTTTCCCCCAAACATACCTTGGGTTCAGTTTGTGGGTATTCAATCCAAATCTTTCTAAACGAGTCTTGTACCTCAAATTTGTCCGGTACTTCTAACTTTTGATGACATGATTCATAACCCACTGTGAATGACAACCATTAGACCCAGAGAAGCAGCAAATGTCATGGTCCAATGAGCAAAAATGCCAAGACACACATTTCATACAGTGGTGTACATATGTGTTCTATGCAGGGTGACCGTACAGAACTACCTCCGCATCGTGGAATATATTGGAAAGGTGGTCAGGTGTGTTCAGGTACTCAAGGTACGTATTATGGTACACCCAAATGACAAATATAATTTTAAAAAACCCACACAAATTACAAACTATTCACTGATCAGGACCATGCTAGCAGCAGGAATAACAGAGTTCTTGTGCCTATTGGTGCTGGTACGCATTACCAGACTGAAGAGTGTGAACTATAGAGTGTGGGGAGGGTCCTTATGCCTGTCTGACCTTATGCAGGTGTGCAAGGTCATTTAAGGTGACTCCTGCAATTCTACTGTACACCTTCACAATACCCTGGAGTCTGTTTCTTATTTTGGTGGTAAATAGACCAAAACAGCAGATAAAAGAAAAGGTTGAACTGATTGAATAAAATGAGAACAAAAAAATCTTCATAAAACCCCGGTCGACATTGAAATTCCTGAGCTTAGAATGAAAGTTGACATGCTGATGTGCTTTTTTGAAAACAACATCCAAATTATCCTCAAAGGACCGTTCATCACCAATGACTGTGACAAGATGATAATGTGAACATTAAATTATCATGTTTCAACTGTGACTATTGACCAGAACAGGAGAGATGATAGTGGGATTCTTCCTAAAATCCAATGTCATGTCCTTGGTCTTGAACACATTTTTGTCCAGAAAGGATGCTTTATGGTATTACTGTTCAGTTGGATGTTGAGTCACAATTGAAAATGCATAATTTTTTCTTCTCCTAAGCTGACACCTGGTGCATCTGTTTAAGAGATCCCACATCATGTTCTGAAGAACTCAACAAATTCTGAAAAAAGATCCAAAATTGAAGCAGCTGTAGTATGTGGGGAGTTGCAGGCTATGGGGGAAAAACTGCAATAAATTGCTAAAATCAACCATGCAAATTTATGTTAAAACATGATCTTTTAGGTGGTTATGGCCTAAACATTTCCTCCTCCTCCTCTACAGGTTATTGTTTTGTCAAACAGTGTGACCACATTATTGTGGCTGATATGGCCACAAAATCTAATATTTTTTCAACATTAAGGACAATTTACAGATTTAATCTATGGTTTCTGATTACAAGAACTGAAGCCAGTACATGATTTAAATACTTTATCTATACTAAAATATAAATACCACATTTAACATTCACAGTTAATATATAACGAGAAACAAACGTGGTGTTTATATTTGTTGATGAACAAGAAAAGTCTCTGGATGAAGATGGTTGATTTTGCAATTTATCCATTTTTTAAAAATGTGAAAAAAGAAATTAGAACACGTTACAATTCGATATATTACTGAGCACATTTTTGTATTTGTGTTTAATGCAGTTTCTCTTTTTTGTACCATTCATGGTCTGCATCCAGGCACTTCACATGGCAATACCTGCAGAAATTCAAAACTCACTATATGTTAGTTGTTTTACCCGTGTTAAGTCTAGTTGATCAAAACTGAGCATCATCCAAAGCTGTGTTTTTGAAAAAGTGGGAAAGGCAATGATATAGAGTTAGTTGTAAGTCAATCCAATCACTGACAGGGATTCATGCACACTAACACCACTAAAAAAAAAAACAGCCAAAACGTACATGGCTGACAATATGGAAACTGATGTAGATTTAAATGGATAATACAGCTTTGGTCAGAGGCCAGTGGCGTGTTTTCCACACACTCATTAGTGGAGCTGCGTCTTCAATAAAGTCCAGAGTGGAAAAGGTCTTTCTCCTGAAGCTAATGCCTCCTGTATGCTCACCACCAGCTGGCAACGCCTGAAGCCAAGGCAACATGTGTTTGTGTGGTTAAAGTGATAAAAAAGACACAGGGAGGACCATCAGATAGAAAAACTGATCTTCAAGCAGTTCAGGCCCAGCAGCAGAAATCATAAACCTGCAGGACAACGGTGGTCTTTTATCGCCAATAAACTCTTGAGAGGTGAATCTGATATTCTCTGTGAGAGTAAAGTTGTAAATGTGATAGTGCCCTAAAGGTGTACAGCTGGGCTTTCTCTGAGGTTCCTAAAGAAGTGGACAAGAGGCCAAACATGTAGATGACCACTGCTATAAGACATTCTGCTCCTCTCATACCCTCAGTAGTGGTGTCCACTCTGCTTTGACTACAGTGGCACATGGTCAGCTCTGCAGTCATCAAACATATGCACATGGTTGTGTGTGGCCCATGTTTAATACAGTTCACCCTTTCATGAGTCAGCATTTACATAGTGGGATTAAAAGTCTCTAAAGTGGCTACAAAAATACTGGAAAAACAATCATTCTTTACCATTTACATTTGCCAGATAATCTAAGAGTGCGCATGTTCATCACTGATGCTAATGTGATCTGATAGATTAAACAGATGTATGAACTAGTGATCAACTGATATGGACTTCTTTGGGAGGCCGATGCTAATTTATTTATTTATTTTTAAATCAGCCTTTGCCAATGACTGATACAGGCCTCCGATATTTCTAGGCCAATATTTTGAGCCGATGCCGATTTTTCTGTCATATGATAACAAATGACAGGAAACTGACTTGGCCCAAACTGTCCCCATGTAACAAGGCACAGCACTATTGAAACTTTTAAACTTTTAAAAGTGCTTTTATTGGTTTTAAAAAGTCTTAATGGTCTTAGCGCTATTTATTTATCAGACCTGCTTTTAACATATGAGCCCTCTCAGACCCTCAGGTCCTCAGGTAGTAAACTTTTAACTGTTCCTACAGTTCACACTGAAAGTCATGGAGACGCCTCATTCAGTTTTTATTTCCCCAAACTATGGAACAGTCAACCTGAGGATCTGACGTCCATTGCCAGTGTTCATATTTTTAAAAGTAAACTTACTTTTTTAGATTAGCTTTTAATTAAATTTTTACTTTTAAAAATGTTTATTCTGCTATTTTTATTTATTTATTTTATTTCTATTTATTATTTTATTTAACTGTACCTACAACTGCTGGATAATGGGGGGTCTGATGTAAAGCACTTTGTGCTACATGCACCATGTATGAAAAGTGCTACATAAATAAAGTTTGATTGATTGATTGTTTGAATGATTGAACAACCACCACTGTGATCAGGCAAGGCAAGACAGGTGGATTTATATAACACATGTGATGTACAAGACAATTCAAAGTGCTTAAAACTTACACATTAACATAAAACATTAAAAGCCTTACAGCAGGGAGCAGGAGAAGCAATAAAAAGTGCAAGTATGAAAAGTCAAACCTTGTTGGTAGAGCGGGAGGACCAACTGAGCCACAGCCGCCCAAACCAAAGGAGACTCCACACGGCCAGGTCTGATTCTCGGATCTCCTTGCTTTGAGGTGACAGTTCTAACCACGGTGTTGTCCTTCAATAAATCATTCGTGATGCAAACTTCTTCCAGCTGCTCTGTCCTCCTTTCCATTTCAAACCACTCCCCCACAGTCACACTATCCAACCTCCAGATGTTTAGCTCTTTGTAGTGACATAACAGTCTGATAATAGTATTTAGGTTCCACTCACTACATCAAAATACATGGTGAAACCATTTGCAAATATTATAAAATGCACACTCTTCTGCATGTTTCTTCACATGCCTGTACTTGGTTGATTTTGCCATGGCTAATCAACCAACTGTTACCATACAAATGAGATTACTTTGGCTGCCACTTTACCTCTATGCAAGGTTCACTTGCAGCTGAACAGCAGGTTGGGGGCAACCATCATTGGTGAGGTCAAAAGGTTAAAAGCCACTGAATATGTGGTAGAATTACCCATCATAAAGAACATCCTTGACAGGGACATTTTTATGATGTTTGATTTTCCCATTCAGCAGGATACAAGGAGGACAGCAGAGATGGGACAGAAGAATGTCAACGTGAGCAAGGATTGTTCCCTAAAGAATTATATTAAACATCAACTTACTCTAGATGGCCAAAACAATCTATGAATATAAATCTAAAAAAGAAGAACGTATATCACAACCTAGACTTGGAGCAATAAAGTGCTGCTGTGTGTGTGTGTGTGTGTTATGTGCTATTCTTGGTTAAAGGTGTCACACCCTGGTTAAATGAACATATTGTGAGATGTAAGATCATTGTGTAAACTGCATACAAGCTACAGAGCCAATAAAATAAAATGATCTAAAGAAGACATGGAAACCACAAAGCATGAGTCTGTTATGTTTGAGGAGTTGGTTTTCACACACTGTCAAAACAAAACTGAACGGCAGCTCAACGCTAAGGGATACATGTTTAAACAGACAGTCATATGGAGTTATACCTCTTTTTCATGGAGGTCTGTGGGTTTGATTGATTAGCAGCCAGGTCCGGGGGTCCTGGCTGACGAAAACGGCGCTTGCGACAGGGTGCTACGTCTGTGATGTCACTCAGACTGTCATCCAATGGGCTCGTCGTTGAACTTTCTACGGAAAACAAAAGTCAGTCAGGTTTTTCACAAGTACCTCCAGTGTACAATACAACATTCTGTGGCATAATTTCCAGTATCAAGATTTATCAACCTTTCAATACTGAGGCAACAAGGGATCAGCACCGTCAGTGGGATTTTATTCCTCAAGCATATTTTACTTCCAGTGGCGTTATGTTGTTACCATTGCCTAGCTGTTGGTTAGTGTCACAATAATTCACTAACAGAGTAGTGATCTTACTGGTTGCCCAAAGGATTTCAAAATTACTGGTACACTGAAATTCCAGTAAGTGTCATCCAATGGACTGCATGTTCGTACACAGCATTTATGTAAAAACTGTCTTTAAATTACACTGTAACTTTTTTATGAAGTGCTTATATTATGGTGTGGGTGGGTACTAACTTTTGAGAGGATGGAGACTGTTTAAAATACATGCTGGCCATAAAGTTACTTCCCCACTTTTGTAACCATAGAAATACGCCAACATAATGGCAAACCTAGTAAACTATCTTTTGATTGGCCTGTTTATCCTCACAAATACTTAGGCCACATTTCAAGAGATGGGCGAATTGGCAAACTGCCGTGTTTATTATTGAAATTTAACAAGAGATCCAGTTTTACAACTGTCTAGGGAGAGCTGTAGGTTATGTAATCCACAACATGTTAACTTCTGACTTTTTTTTAATGTATACCATTCCAATATTTTCATAAGGATGACATCTGCTCATCCCTCCTCAGCTCTGTCTGACTGTTCTTTCATCACCTGTCATCTTTTCCTCTGTCCTTAAAACTTGGGATCCCAGGATGAGCGCGTGGAACAACAAAGAATGCAGATGGGCCTCTGGCCACAAAACAGCACGTTCCAAGGATCAAAGAGCAAAGCAGTGTGACTAGATCCAGGAGGCGAAAGCTGACTGTGGAAAATGTGCAAACTTCCTTTAAATTACGTGTTCTTCCTTTTCTTACAGTAATTGCTAAACATTTTCCCCGGTTGAGTCTGATGACTGCTTTCCACATTGTCTTCTCCATTTGTACTGAATATAATTTCTCACCTCTGCGCAACAACACACAGAAAGCTTCAACAACACAGACATGTCAATTATAAAAAAGCTGTGGAAGGCATTTGTCCCTGAGGACATATTGTTTTTGTTCAGATATTTATCTCTGATTAATATTATTTAGCATAATCAGGCTTTCCCCCAGTGTATTATAAGCCTGGCAAGCTACCAGGCCTTATTTGATCATGTAAAACTGGCTGTATGGTTGGCAGTACAGTTATGAACCATCTTATGTATGCTGATAACTGTCATTTTCAGCCCTAGCTCAGCTGGTCTGCAGCAGATCCACAATATTTGCTTGAGCAACAAGATATAAAATACAATGAGCTGAAGAGTGTGATCATGATATGCAGAACCATGGAAGAGAAGGATATGAACTTCCCTGACTTTAAACTCAGGAAAGGTCCTTAACATCTGTAGCGAAGTGAAATATCTGGTACATGTGATCACTGACCAACTTACAGATCATGAGCATACTTATTGCCAATACCATATGCTGTATATGTGCAAGCAAATATATTGGCAAGAACTTTTGGTAACTGCTCTGTCAATGTGAAGCTGTCTCTCTTCAAAGCATATTGTTCCCCACTGTACACTGCTCATTTATGGTTCAACTATAAAAAAAAAAGCCAGCTTCCAGAAGTTACAAGTGGCCTATAATGATGCACTGAGGATACCCCTAAAAAGGCCCAGATGGACAACTGCGAGTGAGCTGTGTGGGAGTACTGGACTCAATACACTGAAAGCAACTGAGAAATATAATGCACAGATTCATCTGTAGGTTGAATGACTCAAACAACCAGACTGTTGTGGCAATAGTAAATGTTTTATGTAGTGACACTAGCTGCACATCTCAGTATCTGAAGCACTGGTGTAAGTGTCTCTTGAAATGAGTATATAGGATGTTTTGAGTTTGTATGTTATCTGTACTGTTTTTGTCCGTATGTTGTTTGTACTGTTAACTTGTATTTTTAAGAGGAAATGGACCTTGAGTCTGTAATAAGCAGCAATCAATCAATTTACACCAAACAAAAATCAACCTGAGGGTGGCAATTGAGAAAATGTCCTAATTATTGGAGTCAGTAGGATTTCATTGTTTGGGGATGTGTAAACAAAATTTCATGTACTGTTTAAGTTGTTTTGTTGTTGCTGTTGTTGTTGCCTAGCTGTTGGTCAGTGCCACAATCATGCAATAATACAAGAGTGATGGTACTAGTTATATAAATTCTGTAAAAAATTATATTGAAATGCAAGACAGATGTGTTCTAACCCTCTGACATGGTAGAAAAGTCAGTCCACACTTTGAAATTTTTGCATCGCTAAAAAGAAAATGTACTGTATTTGTATGCATAGTTGTAAAAGCACAAATAAAATATAGAATTTTACTCTTAATTTCACCTTTATGCAGACTGAAAAAAAAACTTTCTATTTCACTGGAGTTGCACTGGTTTTATATAATTTTGTATGGAGACGTTCACTCATTGTTGCCTCGCTAGTAGCAGCAGCCTCTATAAATAAGACAGAAAACGCCCACACTGAAACCACATTTTTCTTAAAACTCACATTGCCCCTTCCCCTCCTTTCACTCAATCTGTTAGCTTTAACTGGCAACATGCAGTTGTCTGAGTCATTGTCGTGGCAACAGAAACTACATATACAATCCTGTGAGCTTTTCCTCATCAGTGTCAGTGCACAGACGAAGGGGAAACCCAGGGAACAGGGACACCTACGTAGCCCAACAGCCTGGGTGGAGGATTTAAGGTGTGGAAGGTGGAAAGTTAGGAAAGTAAACAGCTGAGTGGAGGGCAAAAATCCCCTTCCACACCCAACTTTAGTTCCACGGTAGGTGACTTATGCCCTACCCAAATCAATCCTCATGTAATAAACAAGTACAGTCCATACATCTGGATTTCTACTAATGGAACATTAATCACATCCAGTCTTGTGGGGGTAGGGGGTCTGGGGGTTGATGAAGTACAATGTCAACAACACTAGAGCTGCTTGTCTTTTTTAGGTGTTTTGGGTCAGTTCACTACAGTCTGCTACACTGGATTACATAACACCTCAGTGATGTCATGGTGTATGAAAAACATACATATGGCTCTCAACCATGATGCAAATACAATCTGCTACCACGGCAACAACTATAATGTCCCAAAAGTAACATTTGTTTCGTCACATTCATACAAAATGTGTTAAATCACAAAGTTATATTTTCTCTTATGGTGGTAGTTTAGTTCTGGGCTGACTTTGCTTCATATTTGCACCAGTCAGTGACATCATAGCAGGTGTTTTCCATTGGTTGTCAAAGTCAGTACACCTGCAAGGGTAATGTTCTGCCTTATGTGGTTTAATATCCTTGAAATGACAAAATGATGCATGTTCTGTTGCTGATTATTTAACGCTGATATCTGATGAACCCATTCATAATTGTCGCTCTCCTAATGTATGGTAGAACATTTTCATATTAAGGTCTAGTGTGGCAGATTGTTCCTTTTGTCAGTATCAACATTTCCTGAAAATGTCATCCAACTCTGTCCAGAACTTTGAGTTATCTTGCCAACAAATAGACAAATGCCAGTAAAAACATAACTCTGTCGTTTGCAATGTAAATATGCATAAGCGTCTTTTCAGAAGTGAAAATTTAGATAACTTCAAACATAGTGTAGTGTTTCTACAGTAGACCAGAAGGAACTTGCTCTTATTCTCTTTTTTTCCAGTTTATTAAGCATTAAAGAGTATTGCCATGGCCTGTTATGTCTGAAAGTAGCCCAGACTTATTACCATAATGGTTTGTTAGGAGTTTGGATGGGTGGAATGTGCAACTTCACCACTAGACATCTCTAAATATCACATCACAAACCTTTGCAGAATTTCTATGTCATACTATTCATACAATCAGCTAATGTTAAAATGGTAAAACAGATCTACTTCTACATGGCAACACTTATTTACCACAGATAAGATATGTAATGAGAGACAATTTATAGTTACATAATTAGTCAACTCTTGAGGTTCCTTCACTTCAATTTTACCATCTTTTCAAGCTTTGCTCTAAGTTTACTGTTCTCACATGAAGTTTTACCCCCACTCAAGCTACAGATGGAATTAATGACAGTAACAATAACTGATTCTTAATCATAGTATGTTTTTCAAGACATTGATACTGTTCATATTTGAATGTCTTAATGAGACATTTCAATGGAACAGAAATTTTAGATTTTGTCCAAAAGAGCAGAAAACCAATCAGCTTATATGGCTCCATATCGGAATATTGTTGAGTTTCCACTAATGCTATGTTTTATAATCAAACACAAATACAGTAAATGTTTGCTCGATTTAGCTTGTGCAGGTGTGGAGACTTTTTAGAAAAGATCTACATGTTTTCACTTATTTGCATTAAAATGCTTAAGGGGTGTCAGACAGTAAAAAGGAGGAGTAAATCCAGTGCAGGACTCCGACAGATCCCTTACCCCTGGTTGGTTTTGTATAGGCTGGTGCAGCCTGCTCTTCCTCTAGCTCCTCTTCAGTGCTTCCTCCATATTCATCTTCCTCAGCTTGATCAGCAGTTTGGTCTGATCCCTTCTTTTTTGGGTCATCTGAACTTCTACAGCAGAGGTCACAGAGTATAACTTATTTATATTGTTCTAAACATGAATACAGTAGTTAAAGGGGATGTATATCACACAATGGGAAATGCACAATCATAAAAAAAACGTTAAAGGTGTTAAATGTTTTTAACACCTGTAGCACATGGAAGAATCTGGAACTGTAACCTTGTCGCTGTCTGCACTGCTGTTACGCATTTCTGTTTAACAGTGAAGAGAGGGAATAATTAAAGAACAGCTGTATGTGTTTGGTACCAAAATATTAATGTGTTTCTCGTGTGAGCAGGAATGACAGAATCACGTTGGGCAAAAAAAAAACATATGGGAAACACTGGACCTTGTGAAAGTCCATAACAGCAGTTAGTTGTCGTTAGTAATGCACTAGGGCGCAGCTGTAGCCAAATCAGGTGGCGGGACATACGGCACTGCTCAGAGCGGCAAAATTAGAAAGATAAATTAGTTCAATATCTTTGTTGTTGGATGTCGTAATGGCGTGAAATTTTGCAATAGAATCTGCCATAGTACTGGAAAGTCATCCTCCACATTTCAGATCATTTAGTGGAGTTGTACAGCTGTTAGGAATTCCACAGACAAACAGGAGCACTACAAATAGAGATTTGCTGAAATATAGATAGATTATCGATAGATGTTGTAACTGAATTCTATATTTCATGCTGCCTCTTATAGAGGACTCCCTTGTAAAAGAGGTTCTTAATCTAAATGGGATATTTTTTCAGTGGTTAAATAAAAATAAATAAATAAATAAAATGACAGGTGAAGTATTTTCTGTGATAGGAGTTGTCGCTCTCTTCGAGGGTACAAGCTTGTCAACTTATGTGTCCGTTGAAGTGTCAACATATCTGGAAGTACTGAAAGTAGAAGTAAAAGATCTTAGGAGTGCTAAAAGCAGTTACTCTCTTACTCAATATAAGACAAGGCCAGATAAAGCGCATTACTGTCGATAAGAGAAACTTAACTGTCAGTCAAAGAAAATAGAGGAATAATGTTTATGGAGGTATAGCATGTGCACCTAAGACTGTGGGCATGCATTGGTGATTGTCATTTTAGGTGGAGAAGCTGAAAGTACATTAATTGATAAATGAAAGTGCAAAATCTTTCTGATATCCAGTTTAGTGTGTAGAATATAGTTTTTATTACCAATATACCGTACCCCACATCCTGCAGGTGTGTGACAGTTTTCTGTAGACTGCGGATCTTCGCTTTCTTCTCATTAAGGATTAGGACAAATCGAGAATATAGCTCTGCTTCCAGCTCCTCCTTCCCACTGCTATAGCGCTTCAGTCTGAAATGTATAGTAACACACAAACACATTTAAGTCATCAAATCTGGTAAACCGCCTGTCATTTACCTGCATCTACAAATCACACCCGGCTGCCATTAATGACAGTTGACTAACCTTCTCTTAAAGAACATAAGACCACAACTGCTAATCAGTAATGAATAGTGCAGTCAGCAGATGGATGTTAAGGCCATCAGTCATACAAGGGTGGATCCTCTTTATTTTGAAGAGTTTGTTGGATGTCATTTAAACATTTTTATATTTAACAACTAATATTTAATATATTAATATATTTAAGTGACTTAAGTTTAAATGGATAATAAACTTGGGTGAACTTCTTCTTGAGTCTTATGGAGAATGAGTCACTGAGGCCCCCTCTAACTTTAAGCTTGCAGTGTTGCACACACACACTTTGGTGACGCCGGTTTATGACTCAAAGTGAATTACAATTGCATGAGGGTCAGATGACCTCTCCATATACGCTCATACAAGAGTTGGGTAAGAACTGGGTGAACACTGATAGATTTCAAAAGAAATTTAACTTGAACTGCTTGATTTCAGACTAGTTATGTTTTGCATCCAGGCTCCACTAAAGTAGTAACATGTAAAAATCACATATTTTAATGGTTATTTTGTGTAGGTTTACTCTGCAGTGATGTGTTGCTGCTCTTGTCTCAGTTTTTGGTTCTCCTTCTGTAGTTTCTTGTTCTGGCACTCCAGTGCATTTCCCTTCTCCAGGCTGTGAATGAGTAACCCTCTCACTGCTTCTACTGGCTCTGGGATGGGGTCCAACAAAACAGAACCCAAGCTGAACTAGAAAATGGAAATGAGAATGGAGAAAAATATTTACAATTCTGAAATATCTCAATGATGTTCTTCATTGTCATACTCATCACAATATCAAAGATGATCACTGTAGTTATCATCAAGTCACCTCAAGGGTTCACTGTGAAAATGTGTAATTTTATGGTCAATGTATGTAGTTTTTGAACAGCATCAACAGGCAGGTATAAAAAGTCTCTTCATTCTTCACCGTCTACATCAGCCCATTTCTAACTTTGTCCTGTTTGATGATACTCAATTGAGAGGTTGGAGATTATAGTCTCTCCATTTCAGCTTTTTAAATCTGGTTACTGATGTCTCCTGGGAAACTCAATTTTCTCTCAAACACTGCTTTCCCATGTTTGCCCACAGATAAGGAGAATGGTGACCATCACTGCTGACCTCTGACCATCAATTCCCTAAATAACTAACCTCCACTGAGATGACACAGCTGTGTTTTCAGGTATGTGATTCTTATCTAGTATGTACTGAGATAACTGCTACAAATAAGCCAACAAAGTTTAATCATTTAAATGGCTTATATTTCGATAAACCCACTTTTATTAGTCATTGGTTAATTTATTTGTATATTTGGACCCTAACAGTTCCAAGAATTTGAATTTAAACCCCCCATATGCTGCAAAGCTATCTTTATATTAATTTTCGCAAAAATCAATTTCTACATACTGTTTTAATTCCTGCTTAATTTGTTATGTCTATAACTAGTTATGTCATGACATTTGCACATATATGGTCAGGCCTTCCGCCAAACATTTCTCCAAGTACAACATACTGTAACAGTTTATCAGCTGCAGTGGTTGTGGTCTACACTGTAAATATGTCGAAACTTTGATTTGGTACCAATCTGAAAGTTCTGTGACCCTCCGTTCTAGGGGATCCAACCGATGATGTCATTTTAACCTTTTAGTTAATTGTGACCTTGATTTTTACTCAATTGGATCATTGCATCTGAAGCACATTAGCTATATGTATATGCCCATGCAATGTCATGGTGATATCTCAAGTATTCATTGAGTCATAACATGACATGTGTCTGTCCAATATACAAAAAAAAAAAAATCACTTCAGCGCAAATAAGTTAAAAAATACAGTCAGTTTCACTTCACTGAAAAAAATACAACAACCACGTTTAGCCTTAATGGTCCAAGTACTAACTGTAATTTTTTTTTCACATTTCTCAGTTTTGCTCCTGGTCTCCTGTGTCCTCTCACCCGCTTTGCTCCTCTCTCACATTTTGTGATTTACTTGTGGCTAATATTTGCCAGCTATTACTTCATCACCTCTAAGAAAGTAAATAACCTCAGATTACGCAGCAGACTAAATCACTGCTCGAATGGAAATACCAATTCCCAAACCTTCTGGAAAACACTCCCAGTTGTTGCGTCATCGTATACACTCAGACGGAATTAGGTGCTTAATGGCTTGCAATTTAACTTGAAACAGTACTTGAGTTGTCATCTGACGGGTTATATTAGTGATGACGACTGTGAAGCTACTGCTCAGTCACATTCAGCACTTGATTTTGACTCCGACGTCAACAGTGGGCTGGCTGGAGAATGCCGGCTGACAAACTGTTGATGTGGGCAAGGTTTCTTATGTTGTCATGGAGATGTGAAAACTGCTTCTGACTCAGTGATTCACATTAATTAACTACTGGATATTTTTATTTACAGAGATGTCTTTGTGTGCAACTCCACCTATTGTAAATGTACTTACAAAATGGGTGAATGTTGCATTAAATATAGAGCTGGTGAGTGTTAAAATCATTGTCCCACCCACTTTTTACAGTAAACAAAACTGCAATCTAAGTAAAAGTAACATGCAGTTTACAAAATACTCTTCTAATATGTGTTGTTTGGAGGCCTCGTGTCTGCATTAAAAGCACACATTTTTATTTTGTAGTATACTATATGCAAAGATTATGAACAGACAGCCTGTATGTTAAAAACAGGTTGAAGGATTTGTAGAAAGTAGTTTAAGATATTAGGTTTTGGTAAAAATGCAATGGTCTATTAAAATCTAATACCATTCATCCTATCACAAACAAAATCATCTTTACTATTTTAGTCACTAAATGTGAGGCATTTTACAGAAATCCATCAAATAGACACACGTATCACTGTCCAAATGACTGATCACTACAGCCCTGTTAAATAATATTACATAATTCTAAATATGCATCTGTTTCTGCCTGTTTCTGTCTAAATGAACGGTAAAAGCCTCAAGAGAAAACATCTGCAATGTCAATGTAGTACCGCATCCATATGAAACTATTCTGTGCATGCAATCCCTGTCTCACTATCCTGCTGTTAAAACTAATGCAGAGAAACAGATGAAGTTCATGGAAAAAAGGTAGAGAAACAGGAAGAAAAAAATTACTAGAAAATCAGCAGTGCAGTTTTCTTTTTTTACATTCCAACTCAGTTTCCTTTCTATGATCAGTGTCATTTATGAAATAAGGAAAATGAAAGCTGTTTTTGTCATGGTAACATAAAATAGTCTTCTTCTGAAGCTAACTTCTATAAATAAGAATTTATTGGACAAAGCTATAGCTGGGGAATAAGTTTTAGTAGGGGTTGAATGAAAAAAGCTAATACATTGATCTCCCCCCAATGTTTATATTGTATTGTTCCACCAATACTTTAGAATAATAAAATGATTAGTTAAAGATGCATTTTCCAAAACAGTTTTACACAATTCCTTCGACCATCTGACTATGATCACAATACACAATACTTATATTGTAGTTGTGGGAACTTGCTTTACCCTAAACCAATTGCATTAAGATATTTAGTAACAAAAAACATTTGTAAAATGCAAACCAAATGTACCTTCAGATGCATTCTGACCACACCATTTCTCATTTGACCTCAGCAGTGTTACAAAAATGTGCTGTCAAACACATAAATGCTTGGTATGCTAATCACCTCAGGTAACACCTGCACATGTGTGCGACAGTCTCATTTTTGGGCTCTTTTGGTGTTTTGCAGCACTGGACATGAGCTGCTATTAGAGGGGAATGACCAGGCATTAGGCCGAAGTCTTTCATTATGACTCATAACTTTATGACAGATGAATTACTGCTTTTTTTTTAATGTTGTGCAAGAGAAGCTCCTGGATATGTCCAATGACACATCCCAGTGTACTTCTGTTCTAAACTCTCATTTTCAGACAGAAGGGTTTGACAAGTTTCCCATTTGCTGCAATAGACCTGTAAGGTTTCCATTCTGTCACAACTACCGTAGCAACAAAGGTTGTGTGTCTTCATAATGAGTGAGTGTTCTTAGGTCATTAACCCATGAGCAAGAATTATTCAGTCAGTTGCCAAACAACATCAAGTTGCTTAACTCAAAACCCACCCTGCTCTAATCAAAAATCAAACTAATGCAAGCTATAGGTACGCGGCTTTGCCAAAAGTAGTCACACGCCAACATTTCTTTGGGTGTCTTTTATAATAAAGAGTTAACATGTAATTACTGTCAAAACCTTTTGATAAGTATATGCAATGTCACAATGTTCATTTCTGTCTAGATCTGCATTAGTTTTCATCCAAGGTCTTGTGATAATGGGCAAGTTGGACCACTGTGTATACTGTAGTCTTTTCCATTACATCCCAAAGATTCTCAATGGGGTCCAGGTCTGAATTCTGTGGTCGTCAGTACACATGTGAAAATTATGTCTCATGCTTCCTGAACAATTCTGTCATAACTGGATCCTGATGAAAATACAGTACTGGTCATTCAGTTCATTCAGGTTCAGCTAACCTCATTTCATGGACCTATAAACATTACTGAACCTACTACTGACAAACTGAAGCAACTCCATACCATACCATACCATACCATACCATACCATACCATACCATACCATACCATACCATACCATACCATACCAATCAGTTAGATAGAAATAACTTGCTGCCAGTTGAAACATATTAATTACTTAAGTAATTATCAAGTGAAAGGTTTTGATCCAATTGCTTAGATGAATCCAGGTGTGGAATTTTTTTGGCCAAGTCGTGCTTATCATCTGACTGTCACAATTTCTTCCAAGTCTCAATCTGGACTCATCAGACAACTTGAGCTTTTTCCATTGCTCCTTTGCTCCACACAAGGCTACACAGCTGTTTAGTCCCAATCCTTTCAGTTCTCTTTAGATAGTGTGTGAAAGTGTTCTTACTTTCATTATTAACATAATGTGAGATCTGATGTTGATATTTTATGATATAATTTCACTAAATGTTTAAGTGATCTTTGATCACAGCCACTTAAGATTTATTGTCTGACAACATTTTATTTGTTTACTAGTTACAGTCATCTCCTTGGTTGTTTTCTTTACTTGCAAGACAATACTTCAACACTTCTGAAACGGAGGTCTTTTCCAAGACCATGGAATATGTTTTCTGACATGAATGTTTAAGAAATGCAGTTACTTGTTGCCAGCTGAAAAAAACAAAAATCACTGTCTTCCAAAGGATAGCCCTTTATTATTAATTTGTCTTTGGCTAGGTTGTTTATATTAATGCATTGGTTGTTCTGTCTTGTTTATCTTTTAGGTGACAAATCAGAAGTTTTTCAAGACTGTAAATCTACCTACTACTCAAATAGAAACCCAAGATGTAACAGGAGATTTGTATAATATAGCCACTTTAAAGACAATTACACATTTAAGTCTTTCATAGTCTTAAAGATGTCATTCCGCTGAAAACTATTTTTCCATGCTCCTTTTGGAATCTGATGGGTCACCCCGAGTTACCAACACATGCTGCATTTGCTGCGGGGTGTGTAACCTCCACTGGCTGCATTTCCCATTCATAGAAAACAACACAGAGAAACAAGCCACTCAGAAAAATCCGTCCACTACATATCACAAGGACATTGGCGTCACCCACATGGGGTTAAACCCATCCTCCATTGCAGCAAATCTGAAGTAGCATTAGCATTAACAAGAGAAGACTGTGTCACAGTTGCTGCACAAACTTGGAAAAAATGGCAGAACAAACTGTTTCATGTGCTCTCTGTGGAAATAAAACATTGGGTTTTTTCCCCTGCACATTTTCAAAACAATCGACCACACACAAAGCCGGAGGGGGGAATGTTCCTTCACACATTCTGAGCCAATCACAGACGCCTCATACAGATACAGATACAGAGATACAGATTATTTATTTGTCATTGTCACAGGTACAACGAAATTATGTTTGGAGCATCCCTGTAAACACCCACTATAATAAATAATAAATACACTCAAATAGCCCAGTGTAAACATTGACCCAGTAGAAACATAGTGCAACACAACAACTACAGCAGCATAAGGTTCTGTCAATAATCAAAAGTGAAGTAAAGTGCAGAGCGGGACATTCAGATACTGTTGGGGGGGGACAGGAGGGGAACAGGAGAATAGTGGATAGTGACATACTGCAACAATGCACGCCGGTACAGAGATATTACTTGATGGATATGGATGTCAATATTGTCCGTAAGAGGGGCGGGTAGGTGATGACATTCTGCAACAATGCAGCCAGATTCAAAAACTTAGCTTATTATTGTGGATATGGGTTAGTGACTTTAAGAGGGGGGCGGCAGAGAGAGGGGAGGGGCAGAGTTCAGTAACCTCACAGCCTGTGGATACAGACTGTTAGCCAGTCTTGATGTTCTGGCCCGTATGGACCGGTACCTTCTCCCTGAGGGCAGCAGGTGGAAAAGCTGGTGTGCGGGGTGGTACTGGTCCCCCAGAATGTTGCGCACCCTTCCCAGGCAGCGAGTGGAGAAGATGGTGCTAATCTCCGGGAGAGTCGTGCCAATGATTCTCCCTGCAGCTTTCACCACGCGCTGAAGAGCCTGCTGGTCCGACTTAGTGCAGCTGGAGAACCACACTAGGAGACCATACGTCAGAACACTGCTGATGGCACAGTTGTAAAAGTTTACCATCAGGTGTCTGGAGATGTAAGTGCTCCTCAGCTTCCTCAGGAAATAGAGGCGTTGTTGTGCCTTGCCCACCGCTGAGGCGATGTGGTCTTCCCAGGACAGGTCCTTAGTCACTGTCACCCCCAAGAATTTAAAACTATTCACCCTCTCCACCACCTCGTTGCCTATGGAGAGAGGTAGATGGGTGGTGTTTCCTCTCCTGCGGAAGTCCACGACCAGCTCCTTGGTCTTTTTGGTGTTCAGAGCAAGGTCATTGCTCTGACACCATGACTCAAGATGTTTCACCTCTCTCCTGTAGTCTGCCTCGTCGTCGTTGGTGATGAGACCGAGCACTGTGGTGTCGTCGGCAAACTTGACGATGAGGTTGGAGACGGAAGAGGCAGAGCAGTCGTGTGCGTACAGGGTGTAGAGCAGAGGGCTTAGAACACACCCTTGAGGGGCCCCCGTGTTAATGACAAGGGTGGAGGAGGTGTTCCTGCCCACTCTGACACTCTGTGATCTGTTTGTCAGAAAGTCCACAATCCAATTGCACAGGGTGGCATCGAGTCCTAGTTGGTGGAGTTTGGCCCGGAGCTTGTACGGCCGGATGGTGTTAAAGGCCGAGCTGTAGTCCACAAAAAGGAGCCGGGCATAGGTGTTTTTATGCTCCAGGTGCTCCAGAAGTGTGTGCAGCACCATGGCAATGGCATCCTCAGTTGAACGGTTCTCCCTGTATGCATATTGGTGTGGGTCCAGTGATGGCGGTAAGGCGGATTTGATGCGTTTGATGACCAGTCTTTCCAGGCATTTGGCAGGAATGGAGGTGAGAGCCACAGGTCTGTAGTCATTCAGACATGTGACGTTGGGCTGTTTTGGAAGAGGGACGATTGTGGCTGCTTTAAAGCAGGCAGGGACCATGGAGCAGGACAGTGAGATGTTATAGATGGATGTGAAGACGTCCGCTAGCTCCGCTGCACAGTCTCTCAGCACCCGGCCCAGCACTCCATCTGGACCGGCCGCCTTCCTGGTGTTGATGAGGCGGAAGGCACATCTCACCTCATGCACGCTGAGGATTGGAGCGGGGTCGGTCGAGGGAAGAGGAGGCAGGGCAGGGTCGGTGTTCTCCCTGTCAAAGCGGGCGTAGAAGAGGTTTAAATCCTCAGCCAGAGTGGGACTATCAGCCGAGGGTGGTGGTGATTTCCTCCCATAGCCCGTAATGGCCCTGATGCCCTCCCAGATCTGTCTCGGGTTCGTGGTGTTTCCAAACCTGGCCTCAATACGCCTCCGATATTGGTGTTTAGCAGTGTTGATGCCCCTCCTGAGGTTAGCCCGAGCAGCACTGTAAGCCTCCCGATCCCCAGAGTTGAAGGCATTGTCCCTTGCTCGGATGAGATTTTTCACATTGTGTGTCATCCACGGTGGTGTGTTGGGGAACACACGGTACTGTCTCCGGCATGTAACATTGTCCACACAGAAGCTGATGTAATCCAAAACAACGGAGGTGAAGTAGTCCAATGTGACCCGATTGTCAGTGTCCTGTTCTTTGAATACATCCCAGTCTGTGTGATGGAAACAGTCCTGGAGCATGGGAACAGCATCCTCTGGCCATGTTCTCACTGTTTTCTCTGTAAAACCAGCGCTCTTGATCTTAGGTGTATACCTTGGGTGTAGCAGGAGGGAGAGATGGTCTGACAGACCCAGGTGGGGATAGGTCTGGGCTTTGTATGCCTCCGCTACATTAGTATACACCTGGTCCAAAGTTCTATCTCCTCTGGTAGCACACTTCACATTGCGATGGAAATTGTGAAGCACAGATTTTAGGTCCGCGTGATTAAAGTCCCCAGCTGCAATAAAAACACTGTCCGGATGTGCTACCAGGCTGTTGTTGATGCAGCTGCTCACTTGTGCTAGTGCTAGCTTAGCATTAGCATCGGGTGGAACATAAACAGCGCATATATAGACACAGGAGAATTCCCGTGGTAGATAGAACGGACGGCACTTTAACAATAATAGTTCTGCCTCTGGGCTACACAGTGTCTCCATTACCGTCTCATCATCGTGTCATGGACATGTATGCGGAAGTACGGGTAAACTCTGTTGTTTGACCTCAAGTCATTTTTCTACCCTCCAAAAACAGCTTGAAACAAAGCAATCCAGACATTTTTCTTTTAAATAGAGCCAACACACAATGGTTTCAATAACAATGGAGAACACAGCAATATTAATGAAATAACAATGGAATGTCTCCTTTAAATAACTGAAATTTTCTTCCTTTATTTTTATGTTACCTATTAGAAAATCCACAAATCTAAACCAGCAATGTGTCTTTCAGTCTCTCTATTCTTTCACATTGTTTTTAGTTAAGTCATTTCACTGCATAGCTTCTGCTAAAGTAATCCTATAACATTCAAGACAACCCATGACTTGTGTTTCTACAGCAGTACTGCCAGTTCAACATTTCACACCTCATTCATTATTCACAAATAATTAAACCAAACCTGGTTTATCTGGAGTTTAAAATATCCCAGGTGGATTTAAGGCAACAGAGGTGACAAGTGGACTGTTATCTATACTCTGACATCATGTGAAAAAACAGTCTCAAAGTGGCTTTAGTGTCTGTTATAAACTGTGCACTTTACTGATATGTGAAAGCCCACAACTACTTGTTTTTAAAGCTAACTTTCTGACTCATCTGTCAGGACCAAGGGTTTTTATATAAACATACACCTACACGAGGTGCAAAAAGTTAATTTCGTAAATCAGCTCTGAGTGAGTGTAGATCCACCAACATTTATCAGGCTCAACACATTATTAGTCATCAAGGAGAATAATAACTGGTATTTGGAAGCAAAACAAATCTACAGTATAAATTTACAAATTAACATCAAACACTAAATATATTTTTATTCAATCACAACAGGAACTAATGCTATATCACAAAATGTTCCTGTGTTAAAATTTAAATTGTGTTTTACAGACATTACAGTTTAAGATTCTGTTCAAATATTCCTAATCTATTAGTTCATAACATTATTTCTGTGCAATCCCACCAAAGGAACCACTAACTGCCTGTCAGACAGTACAAAAGTTATTTTAAGATGCTTCAAATAACCATTATTTGATAAAACAGTGTCAAATGACGAAGACAGTTAGACATAAAGAAAAACAAAAAACAAAAATTAACCTTTGCCATATCTGCATTGGAATAAATACCTAAAAATATCAATACAGTAACATGAAATGAAATATCGTGATATATTGCGGAACTGATATTTTCTAACAGTCAGAAGTGTGTAGAGCACTCACAGCAATGTCCTTCTGAACTTTCTCATACGACAGCGTAACAGTGGAGCTGCATTTTGGAGGAGTCGGCGTCAGGCTGAAGGTGTAAGTGACGGCGCTCTCTGTCCCAGTCAGTACCTGGTGCAGGTCCTCGATGTACCTCTCCAGGTTCATCTCCAGCTCCTCTGCTTCACCACATAATGTTTCCTCGCTAACTGTGCAGAGACAATCCTTATCGTTATTGCTAAAAAAAAAATGCTTGATCTCACACTTATTTGAATTAAGTTTGACAAAAATGTCATAATGGTCTTTATTCACCTGCATACAAAAACTACTTCAAACAAAAAATACCTGATCTCTAACAAATTTTTTTAATTAGCTGGTCCGCACTTTTAATGATCCTCATCCTCACACACCCCTACACATCAAGATGCTTGACTTCAATCAGTATATTTCCCTATTAACTGCTAATATATTTCAGTATTCAGTCAAATCTCTCCTGTGCAATTCTGTTGTGTTCAAAGGAAAATTTAAATGCATTTTTGTGTTCTAGAAGTCAATAGCCTCTTCTTTGTTAGGGAACCTGTATACAATTACTATTTGGTTTAACTGATACTAGCACTATAAAAGGAACACAAAAAGATAATGAAATTATTACGGTAGGAACCTTAACAGTCAGATAATACAAGTGAGGAGCCTGAAATATAGAAATATAAAGCCATAACAGCGCAGACCAAAGTCTTTTATCACAGTGTTGAATGTAACTTGTGAATATTCAGGCTGTTAAAGGAGAAAAGGTACTGCTGAACCTGAAGGGTGAAACTCATAAATTTTCCAGTGGGTGCAGATGAGAAGGTCAACGATGTTACAATCATAAACATGCACAGGTGAAGGGAGAAGGGTATGTGTGGTCAAAAAGGTGAAAGTGTCCAAGTGTTGGGCGAGCAGTAATCTGTCAGTTCAAACATGTAAAATGAGGTGACTCTGGGTGAGATTTCACCTTCTCCTCTCCAGGCATATTGTCCATCAGTCAGCAGCAACTGGAACCCTGAACTCAAGTCCAGCCCTTCCCAGTCCACCCGCAAGAAGTAGGAAGAATCTGAAGAGACATGGATTTCACGCACTGACATATGCATCCCTGCAGACACCTATGGAAAAAGTCAGCAATATTAAAGTCTGACGATTTTATTATCAGTTTATGTTATTGTTTAGTTTACAGAATGATCCAAAAATGTGAAATTCCTGTAATCCCACCATTAATATGAAATTTTCAGATTGTAAATCCAAAGCAGGGAAGACAAATGGTAACAATTCTTATGTTCAAGGAGTAAAAATCTCCAAATATTTATCTTCACTTAAACATCATTTTAACCTTTACGTAAAACAATCAAATTAATTAATCAATCAACTGATTCATTATTGGGAACATTTAAGCAGGAGAAAAATCAGTGGTAAACAAAATGGCAAATGCACACATTCCCACCACAGGTCTGTCCTATCAGTCTAAATCAAAAGACTAAATATATATGACCTGAAAATGCTGCACATGCTATGGGACAGTGAAGCTACTTTTTCAGGAGACAATTCCACACTATAAAAAAAAATGACTGTAGAATTAACTGCCACAGCGTACCTTTCTACAAGTCAGAAACACAGTCTACATGAAGATACAGATGTTTCCCCTCAGACCATTTAATTTAAAATGTACTGAAGGCATGGCTGATGACAGAAGATGGACCTTTAGATTTGTGTCTTTGGCAGTTTTTAAGCATATTTAAACATAGCTGAAAAATGGTAAATTGAGACACTGGAAATTAAAAAACTAAAGTATTCAACCATTTTTCTATTTAAATTATACAGTGCCAAGTCTGTCATTTATATAAATCAGCCACTGTGACAATGTTCAAAGTGCAGAATTCGGAGCACAGCACTCGACAGTCACACAGCACAATGCCACATCTAATATGTAGCTCCACCCACCTTCTCCAGCCTCACTGACAACACAGAGCAAAGAACACCATAAAACATATAGAATATTTAGAACAATAATCCCTAATCTATACTATATACTATCACTAATTTGTCATTTCTTCCATCAAGTGCCATAGTACTGAGGCAGCAAAATGTACAGAAGAATGCACAGAAGTATATGACATATATAATACTGCGGCAACAAGAAGCTAATGACTGCATGGAACAGTGTCCATGATTGGCTCTAGTACAAAGGTCTTCAACCCTGGTCCTCAGGGCCCACTGTCTAGCATGTGTCACCCTGCTCCAATACACCGGATTCACAGCAGTGGGTCGTTATCAGACTTCAGCAGAGCTTAATGATGAGCAGATCAATTGAATCATGTGTGTTGGAGCAGGGTGACATCTAAAACATGCAGGACAGTGTGGCCTGAGGACCAGGGTTGAAGACCTCTGATCTAGCACGACTTCTCGCATTTGATTGACTCTGCGGCATTAGACAAACCATAACCTTGTGTCAGGGGTGCCCAATCCTTATCCTTGAGAGCTATTATTCTGCATGTTTTAGATGTATCCCTCTTCCAACACACTTGACAGTTATTATGAGTCTTCTTCAGAGCTTGATGACAGGTTTATCATTTGAATCAGGTGTGTTGGAAGAGGGATACATCTAAAACATGCAGGATAGTAGCTCTCGAGGACCAGGATTGGGCACGCCTGCTTTGTGTAATAATACTGTGGCAGTAGCCATTGTCATATTAAAAACATTTTGATATGTACAACATTTAAAAAGAGTCCAAGTGATTGATATATTCATGAAATAGCTTTATATCCAAATCAATGGTGGTAAAATGCTTTCAGCAGTCTTAAGACTAAAGAATTGAACAGAGATTTAAGGTCCATCTAGTAGACTATATTTTTGTCAATCATGCATCCTCCTCTTCATTAAATGCAGTGACACTAACTGAATAACTCCATCCATGAGGAAGACCATAAGAAAAAAAAAATGTAACTGTATAAATGTATATTGCTTGATCCAAAATGGGTTTAAGGTTAAGTAGATCTATTGGATGGTAAAACTAAAGTTTTTACTGTATTAGAATATGAATATAGGCTAGATTTGTGTTTTATATGTCATATAGTAGAGGTTATTCCATGTTAAAATGCCACATGTAGTGTTTGTGAAGCCAGAAAACATTAGTACAACAGGGAAAATGCTTTAGTTCATTACAGACCAAATGCATATTATTATTTAGCAAAAGCAGTGATCACTGTCATTTTCATTATTTAGGACATTGAGTCGTCAGTAATGTGGGCACCAAATTAAAGGGCAGGTTCAGAATAATGGCATTAACACCAGCAAGTTACATAATTCTAATAATTATAATAATAAATTTAAATATATTATAAACAGCAGCTTTTGTCATTTTCTTTTACGGATGCTGCTTCTGATAAACCTGAATATTAAAAACTCAAGGTTTTCAAAACTTGCTAATAGCTGGAGGTGTGTCAAACCTGGTAGAGACCTGTCATAATTCCCACAGCTGTTCTTACATCATTTTCCTGGCATGTGACTCTAACTCAACCAACCGTCCAACTTAACAACCACTGGCCAAAAAAACCCCAAAAGACAATCTATGAATGTGGATCTGTTTTACAGCAGCTACACCAACATGCTGTGAATTTATCTTTGCAAACCTTTTAGCAGGAATCGCTGGGGGCCGGGCTTTTGTTAAAGAGAGAATGGAAGCCATGTTTAATGTTCACAGGCAAAATGGATCTGTAAACCATCAGAGACCCCATAAGGCTTGGCCGGGGGTAACCCACAGCCTCCACAAGAGGAAACACACAAAGCCTGTCTGTTGTCAACTGCTCTCGGTTACAGGGTAACTGCCTGACCAGAAAGCTGACAGTGGATGATTCAAGCCTATGACGACAATCCTTATAACTAGGGATTTTACTTACTCAGGTTAAACAAACAATCCAATTTAAATTGATGAATTATGACATTAATCCTTGCCCTTCACTCAAACAACAATAACAGCAGGGCAATCCATTGAATTATATTGACTATATTCCTATGAAATATGCCTAAAATCAAGACAAATCCTTGTGAGAGATTTCTTGCTGGAAAAACACCATGTAACCACCATACAATTGATTAAAACCATAAATAATTTCATTAAAAAATAATAAATTGTCCATAACATTGCAAACAATAATAATTTAACTTTTTTGGTTTAAGCTTTTACCCATTAGGTCAGGCGCTAACTTATTCTAACTAATCAATGCATAAATCTTCAATTATATTTCTTCAATCAATTATAGATCCTTCGATTATTCAATTAAATTTTGCTTTAAACATGTATGTTTTTTGATAGGTTTTGTTAGTTGTTTGTTTTAAAATAAATTGCAGGAAATAGTTAATCATTTTCATTCACTCAACATTTTCTGTTACTAATTATTACATTGTATTTTCTCTTGAAGTTTTAAACTAATGGTCTTACTATTTCACTGTTCTGAAAGCATGTGTATTACCAACCAAGACGTGGGTGAATCACAAGTATGTTGTTTAATAAACCACTTTAAATTTGTTTCCAAGTTTACTTAGTGTATGTTATCTATCACTGAAATAACACATAAATCTTCAACCCATCCCAAATAAAAAAAATTGTCCAATAGCCTACACAAGTTACTGTTTTAATGAATCAACTGATCGCTGATGCACATGCACATTCCTAATTTACAGCAACACAAGCACCCCATTTCTACTACCACTGGTTGCATGCATTAGTTTGGATTTAGGATACATAATTGTTAATGAAATATTCTGGACACTATTTCCAAATTTGATTTTTGCCCTCTTTTTAGCCCCGTCAACGTCATTTTCCAATGTACAGATGCTCATTGGCTGTTGTTTTTGCTTTATTTGCTTGTGTTATAGCTATTCCACAGACTTAACCTGACATATAGTCATATCTGATCAGAAGTGTCAAAAGTACTCACATTCTATTAAGTAGAAGTACAACTACTTGTGTGAAAAGGTGCTCTCGTAAAAGTAGAAGTACTGATTCAACTCCTTTACTTAAATAAAAGTTAAAAAGTACAACTTCTCGATTGTAATTGTAATAAAGCACAAAACTAAAAAGTAAAACTGAATTTGCCATGAATCAAATAATATTTTCTGAATTAATCAAAATCATAAACGTTTCGAAACTAAAGCCCTTAAATGTGAGTTACTGTGTAGACAATGTAATAGATTGAGTCACAGTACTTTGCTTTGTGGGTACGGGCAGGAAATTGTGGAAAAGGTGGACCCATGCAGGACTCTGGTACTGACCCTGGTCACAGCTTGTGTTCCACCACACTGATTTTCCCTCTAAAGCGACATATACATTACACATATGCACTGCTCAAAACAATAAGGGGAACACTTAAATACTTCTCAGTTCCTATGCTTTCTGGCTGATGTTTTGGTCACTTTTGAATGCTGTTGGTGCTTTTACTTCAGTGGTAGAGTCAGTGAGACAGAGTCTGCAACCTACACAACTGGCTCAGGTAATGCAGCTCATCCAATGCGAGCTATGGCAAGGTTTGCTGTGTCCGTCAGCATAGTGTCCAGAGCATGGAGGCACTACCAGGAGACAGGCCAGTACAGAAGTAGATGTGTTGGAGGCCGTAGGAGGGCAATTCAGCAGTCGGACTGCTACCTTTCTGCAGGGAGGAACAGGAAGACAATTGCCAGAGCCCTGCAAAATGACCTCCAGCAGGCAGGCACAAATGTGCATGTGTCTGATCAAACAGTGAGAAACAGACTCCATGAGGGTGGTATGACGGCCTGATACCTACAGGTGGGGGTTGTTTTTACAGCCTAGCACTGTGCAAGATGAGTGGCATTTGCCAGAGAAAACCAAGATTGGCAAATGAGCCACTGGCACCCAGTGCTCTTCACAGATGAAAGCAGGTTAACAGTGAACACGCGACAGGCATGATGCCATGGATAATGTTCTGCTGCCTGTGACATCATCCAGTATGACCAGTTTGACAGTGGGTCAGTAATGGTGTGGGGTGGCATTTCTTTGGGGGGCCGCACAGCACTCCATGCACTTGCCAGAGGTAGCCTGACTGCCATTAGGTACTGAGATGAGGTCTTCAGACCCTCATATACTGGCGCGGTTGGTCCTGGCTTCCTCCTAATGCAGGGCATGGCTAGACCTCATCTGTCAGGTCCTGCAAGATGAAGGTATTGATACTAAGGGACATCATGTCTGGTTCCTTCCACCAATACCACATTGGTGGTATTGGTAGATGGTGGACTAAAGCAACTGCCAACTCCTGTCCAAACGTTGGCAGTTGCTTTAGTCCAGGTCTGGGAGAAGATCCCTCAGGAGACCATCCACCAGGAGTATGCCCAGGCATTATAAGGTCATACACACACTACTGAGTCTCATTTTGACTTGTTTTAATTACAAGTCAATTCATATTCATTACATCAAAGTTGGATCACCCTTTAATTTTGAGTGTGACTCCAAATCCAGATGTCTGTTGGGTTAATAAATTCTGTTCCATTGAGAATTTTTATGTGATTTTGTTGTTGGTGCATTCAACTATGTAAAGAACAAATTATTTAATAAGAATATTTAAATCATTCAGATCTTGTAATGCGTTATTTTAGTGTTCCCATTGGGTTTTTTTTTAGTACTGTCACATTGTTTAGTTTCAAAAAGTAATTAAGCTATTCTGAGAATGTAAGAAGTACAAAGTACAGAGATTTATGAAAAATGTAGGGAATAAAAGTTAAAAAAAAAAAAAGTTACTCAGGTACAGATAACTACAAATCGAAAGTACAATCACAAGGTGCTTAGTTACTTCCCACTTCCGCATCCAATACAATTTGTACTGCTTCATAAGACACACTTACAGGTACAAAGAAATGACATGAGCTCATGTTCAAGAGAAGTGGGTTATGCAATTGTTTAACACTGGCTGTTATTTAGTACTATTTGGTCATATAATGGACAAAGGGAACAGGGTTGCTGTAAATGATTACTCCAGCATCATGCAAGCATATTATCAGAGCCGGGTGAGCACTGTAATGCACCAACACACAGCCTCTTATTATTCGTCTAAGTACAGAGTGAAGCAGAGAAACTCGTACCTCACTTAGTTGTATACTAATGACCAACCACTGACGCATGCTTCCAACACAGCAAGCCACATGTTTAAGGAGAACACAAGAGCAGCCCTTTCTTTAACAACATCCTTTTAACACCTGCTTCTGAGTAAATATATGCACAGTCAGAGAAACTTCTCATTTGAAAATTAGATGCTGGAAAGTGTACTTCTGCACCACAGAGAGGAACTATCCCTCATCTCCGACTATTCAATTTCCAGATGTTTAATGTGGTTCTGTGTGACTTTCTTTCCGTTAATAGTGTCCAGTGAAACCTCATATAACAGAAGCAGGAAAATATTGCTCCCGTCCACTATTACACATGAACACTGTTAATATTGTTAGCTGCAGCCCAGCACTCAAACACATTCACTGGTGTGCGTTTGTAAACAGTCACTAAAGGCTTGACATGTGGTCAGACACGCGACGAAAATATATTTACACTCCGAAGACTTGTATTTTCCTTTTTAGCTCACCTAATATGAGACCACGTGTATCCTGTACGCCGCTTTGAGCCAGAAAAGAGTATTTTTGGGCTGTTGTGTGACCACTCCAACACTGAGCTGCCGGGAGTTGAAATTACGTCATCATTAAGCGACAGACCTAAACAGCTGATCAAGTATGCATTCTTTCTTTCTTTCTTTCTTTCTTTCTTTCTTTCTTTCTTTCTTTCTTTCTTTCTTTCTTTCTTTCTTTCTTTCTTTCTTTCTTTCTTTCTTTCTTTCTTTCTTTCTTTCTTTCTTTCTTTCTTTCTTTCTTTCTTTCTTTCTGGTTTTGAAACACCTGATATAACAGGTTTCTTTTAGGCATCTTAGTATAATAACCACATCCCAATCAAGAAATTTTGTGGATATGAAGAGAACATATTAGTAATGTATTGTTTGTTGACAATTGTTGACGATTGAATATTTCTCCATTAAATATATAATAAATGAAACAACATAAGAATAAATATTACAATATAATAATTGCAATGTTTTATTAAATTAATTAACTATGTTTTTTGCTGCTCTCATACAATATATGGTTCCTTTACATTGTCTAATATTGCTTTTATTTGCTTAATACCAACAGTATTTACTTTCAGACAATGATGCAGCTACTGGAAGCCCCTTGCCATAAGGCAGGGTCACAGTTGCTCTAAAAAATGATCTTGTTCTCTTCATAGTACACAATCAGGCAGCGCCGGTGTATTGGCAGCAGCCGTCTACTGGTGTACAAGTGTGTGTGTGTGTGTGTGTGTACCATTTACCATTTACAATAAAACATTCATTTTCATGAGATTCTAAATAAATATCACAATGCTATATGTTTATGTATGTACTGTATCTATGCCTATGTATTTCTATAATATATCCATACAGCAAACTGAACTTTTTGAAACTGCAACCCCGTTTTTAGTCTATAGTCTTCATGTTCATGCAGTTTCACATCTGTTTGGAGGTCCTCATCTGCAGAGGAAGCATGTTACAACAAAAATAATAACCTTAACTCTGTCCTTGTCTCTCACTGATGTTTTGTCTTCCTTAAGAGGGCAAGACAACAAGCTGTGTGCCACATGTTTTAAGGGGGAATGAAGGGATTGCTTGAAGACCATGATTTGAGTTCTGCAAACAGTCACTTTGTAAACCAAGTATATTGCTTTAAGAGATTGACTGGGCATTAAAATGTATTCTTATTCTGGACCCATACTCTTTTGCTACAGGGCTTCACTGTATGCATGTGTATTTGTGTAGAATTTAAGTACTGCATGCTCACACACACACACACACACACACACACACACACACACACATATATATATATATATATGTGTGTGTGTGTGTGTGTGTGTGTGTGTGTCACTCTCCCAGGTGGCCTTAAAGTGCATGATTACATGTGTGCATGTGCTGTGGGGGCATATTATATTTCAGGGAGAGAAGTGGTTTATAAAAACAATGTTGACATCACTTGTTGTATATATTTCTATGTATTACAAACTGTCAAACCTTTACAGTGATGCAGTCAAACCCCTAATCTTTAATACAAATGTGGGATCTGGATATATTTATGTTGTGGGGAATTCTTTACAGGAAGCTTAGTGTTTCCAGTAAAGACATTAAGACATCAGGAAGTGTCTGACCTGCATCCTCTGGTCCATTTTGGATCTCAAACCAGCAGTGGACCTCTGTGCTCTCTTTATTACTTGGCTGAATTTTAACCTGAGGTGAAAAATATTTGTTTCCACCATCATGAAATCAAAGACAAAAAAGGAGTCTTTACTTTCTCATTGCACTGGCTTATTGTGTTTCCTTTTGTGTTTGTTTAACTGATTCTAACAACAATAATTTCCTGTTTATCTATTTGTATTTGGCATTGTTTCCTTCAATTCTAGTTTCTGTCAAAGTATATCAGTTTTGATCTTAGTAAGTTTTTGATAGTTTTTCAGGGGAGCAGGGCTCCAATGAAAAAGTAGTGTTTTATACTTTTCTGCACTATTTAGAATCTCCACAAATACTGAAATAATCATCTAATGATTAATGCTAAACACTCAAATTTAATCAAACCCTGCCTATTCTGTAGTTGATGTCAAAGTGGTAAATGTTTTCAGAGGCTTTAAAAACACATGCATGACTTTGAGTAATTTAATGGAAATGTACATTTTGATGAATCTATGACAACTTCAACATTTTATCTATGGTAACACATGGACATGCTGGCTGGGGAGCTTCTACAGCTGAAAAATTGATTCCAAATAAATGTAGATGTTGCTCTGTCAGTGTGATGCAAGCACCTGCTTGAGAGGATTTTGGTCCTTAGTTGCTTTTAGTTGAGTGATGTGTTAAAAGTATGATGTGCATGTGAAAACCAAATATATTTACATTACTGACAATGAAGCTCCCCTGTGTACTTGTTTGTGGGAGCAAACCACTAACCTTTAAACACATGAAGGACCAATACAATACAGTGTACTATAGTATCTGTATTTAATTACAGGACCGATAGAGTCAGTTTTGGACATTGTTCATGGTCACAGTGAACATAACCTCCTCTATTCTGCCAGGGGCCTTATCCAAGCTCAATCAGTTAAACAAATTGGCTTCCAGACGTCTATGTAAACACATCTGTGCTTGTTTTGTTATTGTTGTTATTAGTGTGGGTTGTCAATGTTATTACTGTCCAACATATTAGGTCTTCTATGGCTTTATGTGGTGAGATCATCCCTTATGTATTTTTGGGAATGCGGGGAGATGAGAGAGAGAGATGTACTTTTACTTCAGCTATACATACAACTCGTATATACAGCATAGGCCAAACATGGCTTATAGTAGCAGGTTCGTCAGTCTAGTAATATAGCTGGATCAGAAATGCTTAGGCGACTACATGCTCTTTATATTGGCTTTCTAAGACATTGTTACTCAACATCTGAGTTTGTGTTGTAACTCTCATGAGTATTTCCTTTGCAATGTCAGTGGTTTCCCACTATTAAAATGTGCTGAATGACAGCTAGTCTGTGTCTGGTGAGATATTTATACGCTGGATTATAATATGCTTGAGATGATCCATAAAAAGTCCTTTTATTTGACAGGAGATGCAATGCAATACAGCAGCAACATAGAATAAAAGGTTTATTCACAGCTTTTTGAATGTGGCAGAGTTCTGAGGGCCTGGCGATAGAAAAGGTCAACAAACCAGAGCTTTCTGAAAGGCCTGGGTCATTTATTTAGGTTGGCAGAGTAAGGATCTGGCCTTAGCTTGGTTATGTTCTGTATTTGGTGTGGGCGTTGATGTGAAGATCAGGGAACACTGTATCTGATCAGTTAAATGTGTAAATCCCTGGAGGTTTAGCACAGCCAACACATTTGCTCATAGTCATTTGATCTATTTTGACCAATCAAGTCTTGTGACCACACGACTAAGATACAGTGTGTTCCGAGGGTGGTGAAATAAAAACAATGTGAAACTCACTTGCCTTCATACTCAGTGGGAACATGTAGCATCACAAATTTGCTGAATATGACCCAAAATTAACCCTAACTTCAAGCAGAAGTAAATGTGTTGACTATCCTTCTATTGTAATGTGTCCATATAGTTCACTCACTAACAGTTATGACCAAAATACATTTTGTGTGGGTACAACAAGTGGGTACACCTCTGACCTTCGACCAGAACAATCTTATCAGTTCATGCATGAATCAAATTACCTCTATATGTTCTTGAGATATCTGGTAATGTGAATGGACAGACATGACGTCATTGTTACCTTGACCTTTGACCACCCAAAACTTTCCAGTTCGTTCTTGAATGCAAGTGATGTTTATGCCATATTTGAGGACATTCTGAAATTTGTGTAGACTTTGATTAATAAGGTGTTGTATTATTACACAGTAGTGCCTCCCTTTGTTTTGCTGTGATGTACCAAATTTAAGACCTCACTCAATAAATGCAATGTTCTGTCCAATGTTGACATGAGAACTGTCTCTAGCAACCAGTGGGTGTATGTTATGTTTTATATTCTACTGCTGCACAATGTAAAGTCATGACTTGCATAATATGCATGACACTTTTAATTGGTGCATCACATTACTAGTCAAAAGTTTGGACTTACCTTCTCATTTAAATGGCATTAGAAGGATGACCAACACATGCTCAGCATCATTGGGAACTTCTTCAACACTTTTGGAAAACATTTTGGGTGAAGGTCATCAAGAGAATGCTAAGAATGTGTACTGTAAAGCAAAATGTGGATGTTTTTGAAGAATCTAAAATATAAAACATGCTTTCAGTTATGTCACACTTTTTTAACTACATAATTACTTCTGCCAGTGGAGGTTATGTAGTCATCAGGGTTTGTTAGTTTGTCTGCCTGTCTGTTAGTAACATAACTCAAAAAGTTCTAAAGAGATTTCAACAAATTTTTTCACAGACTGTCCGGAATGACAAAAGAAACAAGCGATTAGATGTTGGGGGTATATCCTGATCCTATCCGTCTGGATCCAGGATTGTTTTTGAAAGATTCTTTACTTTTGAGAGACACAGTAGGGCTAGTTTTGACAGAAATGGTTGTAACTATATATATCTATATATATATATCTATATCTATCTATCTATATATATATCTATATATATCTATATATATATATATAGATATATATACACGCATATATATGTATATGCCTAATGCTGGCAGAGGTCTGCACTCTGAATGCTTTTCAAGTTCCATTTGTTCCTCCATAGTTCTGATGTCTTCAGTAAGGATCTACAATATACTGTAAATAGTTATGACAATAAAGAAAAAACAAGTTTTGACTGGGAGTCTATCTGTACGCGTTATAAGCTTTCTGTGTGTTTGTTCATACAGTGGTGTTGTAAGGGTCTCTTGGGCAGACGTCCGCCAGTATTATATATTGAGTTAAAACCATTTCTGTCAAAACCAGCCTTATCCTTCAATAGTAAAGAATTCTTAAAAAAAAAAATCCAGACAAATCTAATCACTTGCTGCTTTTGTCATTCTGGAAATTCTGTGAAAATGTTGTTGAAATTAACTGTTTGAGTTATGTTACTATTGGACAGACAAACTAACAAAGGTCACAATGGACAGGACACATCACACTTAAAAATTTTTTGCACTGTACATGTGCAGGCTGAAGACAGAGGGGGCGGGCATCCACAAGGGGGGGGGGGGCTACTGACCCTGACCAGCCGAGGTTGACTGTTTACATGTTTACATCATTATTAGCACCCTGTCTGATGTGAATCAATGGGTCAAATACCACATACTAAGGGTTAAGGTCATGTGAAGGGGATATCTTGACAATCAAATCAAATAGTGTAGAATAATACACAAAAGCCAAATGCCACAAGAACTGGCATGACATACAACACCATTCATTGGCATCAGTTTGGCTCATGTATGACAAGGAGATATTGAGCTGTGGAAACCTCATAGGGTAGAGTCAAAGCTCTGTAGAAAGCTGCTATCTAATTGGATATGAACTGTCTGATCTGAGCTAAGATACTAGGACCTCCTTACTAACTACCAGTCTACTAACCTTCCCCATTTACATTCATCCCATGTTACAATTGTTCCAGAGGTGCCACTTTTCATGTTTAATCTCTTATGTGTTTTTAAATTGCATTGGTTAACCAATGGACAAAGTTCTTATAGACCAATGTCGAACATATTGAAAAACATATTGAAAAAGCAATGCAAAGAGGTTATTTTTTTTATTCCCCCCAAGGAAGTACTTTGCATAATTTTAACACAAATGTTGACCAATTTTTGGGACTGTAATTTAAAAACGCATTAATTGATCACAGGATTGCACATACGAAATGGCACATAATACATGATGCCTCTGTATTTATATAAGTAAAGTATAATAGTAGTAGTAGTAGTAGTAAGAACAGTATAAGTTTTGGTTGGAAATCATCCAAAAACATATATGTCTGGGCTGAGACAATGCTCTTCAAAATGTTGTGGTCTTCAAGAATCAACCAGTATTTATTTACTCAAGAAAAAAAGTTAGTTAGTGGCATATTATTTCACAATTACATATTATGCCCTGACCATATTTAGTTCAGAGGACCCACACAAAGTCTTAAGAGCTTCACGGAACCCACCAGATAAACAGAAACATGTTTCCCAATGGCTCCTAGCATCACCAGAGGGCCTGAGCAGACAGTGCAGTCTTATTAGCTCCAATAGACTCCAACCAGATTAAAACAGGGTTTTTGGTTTCTGATCTCCACTCCTCCGTCATTAACTGTAACCCTTCACTTTCATCTCTCCCTCCTCTGTACTACTCAGGGATCCTTCCTTCCGCTTGTCTTTAGCATTGCCCACTCCTAATAGCCCCAGGTGGACATATGTGCATGACTGTGGACATGACGCATGCACTCGCACACATGCAGTCAAGCACTTGAGGCTAAAACCTGCAGTAATGACTTCCAGCTCAATCTCTAGGTAACAAGCATTTCCTGGTAGATGTGTCTGCCTTAGGACAACTCTTGACCAACTTACTATCTCTCAAACACCCAGGCTTGTTTTTGTCACATATTCCTAACGCTTACAGTAAACCTTCTGGTATTAACTGGATTTCACATCAACTCGACATGTCGCTCTTATGTTTTCATGGCAATGTGAGGAACCCATTCACTTAGACTGCAATTCAGAGTGACCTGAATATGATCTAAGTGGACCACTACCTGATTGTCCTAACATAAGTCAATCCTACACTGAAAAAAAATCTAAATCTTACTAAGTGTATTTTTCTCATTTCTAATCAAAATATCTAATCACACTAAAAATAAGACATAATCATAAAGAGTAACTTTTCAGTCAGAAAAATAACCTAATTTTAGACAATAGATCTCTAATTTTCACATGTTGCATTGGCAGCTTTTTTTTTCCCTTTTCTTTAATTCAAGATTTGTTATTTATTTATTTATTGCTTAATTCAATGTGCTGTCATTTATGAAGGTGTTTTTTCTGGAGTCAACAATTGTTTTCAACTTATAAAAATAACAAGTCATACAATTTTTTTTTTACTTTAGTATTCTGACTGCATGGATTTAGATTCAGCAGAAGAGATGTTGGCTGGAGATCTAAATAAATGAGGCTTTTGTCATTAGTGTGGAGTGTTCATAAGCTCTGAGTGTCCTGCTGTGCTGGCTTTGTTTGTTTGCTTTGTTTTTGTATTTGTTTAATGTTTCCTCATATTTTATTTATTTGAAAAATTGTATGAATCAAAGTGACATGTGTGAATGGTTAAAGAGGTCGAGATGTTCATGGGCTTCCATAATTTGCAGTTTGCAAAAAAGAATCTTGTGAAGTGGAAAGACCTGCAGCTTGAGTTGTCTATAAAATGCATTTAGGGTTTGGGTACACTGTAGTAGGTGGTACAAAATAATGATTTTATTTGTTCATAAAACTGACTTAACCCATAAAGACCCAGTGCTACCTTTGAGGCAGGTCCAAGGAAATTCTTTTTCTTTATCTAACTTTTCTTAATTGATTGATCACCATTTATTTTTTGTGATCAGCTTTTTTCTTTATTATCTGATTTGTCAGAAAAAATATATGAAGTCATAGATCCATATTAAACCAAAGAGTAAAAAAAAAAAACCTACTCACACAGACCATACCTTTATATATGTACATATGCGAGGAAAGCGTGCAGCAATTTTAGAGGGGAGAGAAACAAAAACAAAAACAAAAAATGTACTACCCCCATAAACATCCCACCCACCCCATGGATCCAGACTGCAATCCTCCATCATACACTACAGTTGAAATGCATGGACAGCAATCAGACGTGAGTGCCAGGCCTCTATTGCAGATCTTAAAGCTGTCATTCCATGGTTATTTCATTAATATTACTGTGTTCTCCATTATTATTGAATACATTGTGTGTTGGTTCTATAAAAAAAAAAAAAAAAAAAAAAAAAAAATGAAACTTTGTTTCCAGCTGTTTTTACACAACAGAAAAATGACTTGAGGTTGAACAACATAGTTTACCGGTACTTCCTTCCTCATTGCTCCCCTCTCGCTGTGTATGTATTTACCTTTATCCAAGTAGCATCCAGCTAGGTTTCGTGCCTTCACTTGTTATGAAAGGGAAAAAACAAGGCTTTATTTCCACAGAGAGCACATGAACCAGTTTTTTCCGGTTTGTGCAGCAGCTACTCTTGTAGATGCTAATGCTAAAGCTACTTCTGATTTGCTGCCAGGGATGGGCTTAATCCCACGTGGGTGACACTAAAGTCCATCTGACATCAGATGGACCGGCTTTTTCTGTGTCCCTCGTTCCTCTTGTTGTTTTCTGTGAATGTGGTATGCAGCCAGTGGAGGTGACAAACCACTGTCAAAGGCAGCATGTGTTGGTCAGATTCCAAAAGAAGCATGGAAAAGTGGTTTTCAGTGGAATGACACCGTTAAAGCTACATTTGACTGTCCTGGGATAGAGTTTGGGTTGACGTAAGCCAAGCTTCCAGAAATCTAGACCATCAACAAATTCATTACAATTACATACATAGAGTTTATTTAACACCGAAGAAACTACATTTGATGAAAGTTAAAATGACTAATCTCAGTCTTCAGATAATCAATTGGTCAAACTGTGTACTCTTGATAGGTTGGAACTAAAACCTGCAGCTGCACCAGCCCTGGCCTGGTCTATTCATTGTCATTTATCAAAAGGGTTTTACTAATGAATCTATGTTGTAGAAGATGACAGTGTTTCTACATTCATTTTGGAGCCTCTGAATGTCCAAATGACAAAATGCATTTTGCACCAGTTATTTGATAGGATTAGTGGTCAGACAGGTATTGAACATCTGTAGGTGCATTTGGTTTCAGGTGACTGTGACCTTTTGGGTTAAAATAAGGCTATACTGTCAGTTGTAGTAATACAGAAAAATACTTATTAAATGTTAACTTGACTGAAGGACCCCCAAGAGTCCCAAGCAGATTTTAGTGAGTGCATGTAGGTTAATTAATTTGTGATGTTCCTGTGGAGTTTTTCTACATCAGCAGAAAAGTAGAGGACTCCCTCATAGTTCTTTCTTTCCTATGCTGTGTCTTGTCAAACCACCCTTCACAGTGTGGGGCCTTTAGTCCATAAATGTAGGCAGTGAAGTTCTGTAGACCTGGCCTACTTTTGAAGGAAGGGGCACTGAATGGGGCAGCACAAAGGCCCAGAATCATCAGACAGATTATAGGTCTTTACTGTTAAAGGCGCCCTGATGAACTGTTGTCACTGAGCCCAGACGTTTTATCAGTGTCCTTGTTTGGGGAGATTACTGTAGCATGGAATGAATCTGCATCCAGTCCAGCTAAAGCAATAACCCATGGAGATGCTTCCTGTTTTGATTTGGTGTGTGATGAGCTAACACAGCAAATGAGCTTCATAATGTATGCCAGGAAATTAAATGTAGAGGGGATCTTTTGTGTCTAAATGCTGCTGGAAATTGAAGTATTACATGAATTGCAAAAGATGTTCAAATATCTCACCTGTAAGGACGTACAGTGTTTTTGCACAAGTTCAGAGGGTAAAACAAGATTAAAAAAAGGGGGATATTGAGCAATCTGATGATAGAAAGACAATAGTTGAGTAAAGACCCCCTCTTAGCTTCCCTTAAATTGAAACCAGGAGACATGAGTGAATGAACCCTCTGTGCTTTTGTTTTCAGGCACATACACATGTATCACTGCATGTACACACACACGTGCAATCCCCACTTGTGGATGAAACGTTTGGGTAAATTATGTAATCAGCCTCAGTGAGCTGTGAGCTGGCAAGGTACGATGGTCTGGCCCAGCTCCTGATCTCCATGGGCCTCACTTTCACTTCGCCTCTGTGAGAACGCATCAGGCTCTGTGGAAACCAGGCATGGGGGGTGGGGGTCTTTTGAGGGGAACCTCCCGGAGTTGTTCTATCACTTAATTTTTTTTTTTTTTACCCAACTTAAGTTTTACTCATTCAAGGAGTCATAGCAGAGAACATATGTCTTAAAAGATTGCACAATGAAACACCACTGCATGGTTTACAGAATCCATATGCTGCTATACACCATGAATACAAAGGTCTGTTATTGTACATTATGAAGGTTTTTTTTTCCTTTTTAATGGGTAAAAGACATTTCCATGGTAGCTTCAAGACCAAGAGGCTTAAGGAGCTGAAGTTATAACCTATGTATTTACATTTAAATACAATAACTTACAACTTACCATTGTAATTTTTTCTGTTGCTCATAAAATAATAATAATAATAATAATAATAATAATAATAATAATAATAATAATAATAATAATAATAATAATAATAATAATAATAATAATAATAATAATAATAATAATAATAATAATAATAATAATTATAATAATTATAATAATTATAATAATAATAATAATAATAACTATTTCTGACAAACTAGGCAGAAAGGTGCAACAGCAGAGGAGAAACATAAAACAGCACAATAAAGAAATGGGTATGACAAACATGAAAACATGACTAAGTTTGACCATATTGTCGTACTGAAGGAAACATAACATGATGGTGTCGAGTCAATGCATAGATGAATGAGTGCAATAAAACAAACCCGCTTTTTCCTCACTAAGGTCACAGGGGTCACTAGGGTCACCTAATCCAGCTACAATGGGCAAAGGCGGGGGTACACCCTGTATGAGTCTCCAGTTCATCTCAGGGCTGAACATATATAGACAAACAATCACTCTCACATTCACACCTATGGACAATTTAGATTAACCAATTAACCTATCAGTGCATGTGTTTGGATGGTGGGAGGAAACTGGAGTACCTGGAGAAAACCCACCCAGACATGGGGAGAACATGCAAACTCCACACAGAAAGGTCTGGTGTGGGATTCAAACCAAGGTCCTTCTTGCTGTGAGACACATGTGCTAACCACTGCACCACTGTGCCACCCAATAAAACAACATAATGTATGTTATAAATGAATAATCAAAACAGGGTAAAATTAAAAATTCAAACATTAAAAACATTAAAAAGTGACAACATCATATAGAGGCTAGATATAATGAATTGAACATTTGGTGACACTATTACTTACGCTCAGGGTTGGATTTTTAAATGACTTTTACTGCGAGAGAATTAAGACAATGTAGGAATTATTTGAACATGTTTTTAAAAGAATGAGGTCAGAACAGGCAGCACAGTGGTGCAGTGGTTAGCACTCGTGCCTCCCATCAAGAAGGACCTTGGACCTTGAAGGACCAGACCTTTCTGTGTGGAGTTTGCATATTCTCCTTGTGTCTGTGTGGGTTTTCTCCAGGTACTCCAGTTTCCTCCCACCATCCAAACACATGCACTGATAGGTTAATTGGTTAATCTAAATTGCCCATAGGTGTGAATGTGAGAGTGATTGTTTGTCTATATATGTTCAGCCTTGAGATGAACTGGAGACTCATACAGGGTGTACCCCCGCCTTCACCCACTGTAGCTGGATTAGGCCCCCAGTGGCCCTTGTGACCCTAGTGAGGATAAAGTGGGTTCAGATGACAAGACGAGACTCACAGAACGATTCCACTATCAAACCAGATAAAGCTGTGGAGTACTCCTTCTTGGATGTCACTGCTTTAGTCTTTATCTACAGTTTTCCTTCAGGGGGTGTACACCTATGTTCCAGTTCTGGTAAACTTTGACAATATCAGTGTTTAGTCGGGTTAGTGTTTTGGATTTGTCAGCTGCAGACTGGACTACACTGGTTAGTTTTCAAAGAGCCAAGAATCTTTTGCATCATCACTGATGTAAAACCTTTTATTCATTCTCTCCAGGGGAACACACACACACACACACACACACACACACACAATGATCTCCATTCTGTGTTCTGGAAAATAAACAGCAGTATCTTCATTGAAAAAATGTGGACTGAGAAGAAAGAAATGAAGTCTGTTGTTGTAAGTATGTGAGAACAGCAGTTTGGGTCTTTGTACTGTAAGTACTGCTGCATCTCGCTTTTTAGCTGCTGACTATGTGTTTAATTATCAGTCTATAATGAACTCAGGCAGATCACAATTTTATTGATCGGTCACATAAGGCTTTGGTTGGAGTACTATCTCTCCATCAATTCTCGGATTAAACCCACTGCAATGAAAACTATAAACAGGCAGTCATATTATCACATTATACCCTCATGTCCATGAAGAAGAAATTTATCTTGCAGCCCTGAAACACAACTTAAAGAGAAAAAGATGTCTGTACTGCCTCCACTAATAGTACTTTTTTCCAGCATAACTCAATGTGAGTACAATAAGCTGTATCCTCTTCAGTACCATTATCAGGACATACATGTAGTTGAAATGTAAAAAAAACAGCAATTTAACATCATATGTTGATAGCATAGGGATTCAGAAAAATACAGTTTAGATGAATAATTTAGTTTTCCACACATGAAACAGGCCAAAATGTGTTAATCATACACATCTTCATCCATATTACAAAACATTACATTGAGGCAGAAGACTGAAGGAGGGTGGGTCAAATCCCAACTTTTGCTAAATCACATCTATAGAGTATGGGTCTTCAGAAAATATATGGGTTTGATAGTTTAATACACTTAACATTGTTATTTTAGACCTAATTATCTAATAACTAATATTCGTCCATTGAAAATCAATGCATTTCAATTAAATGGAAAATTTATTACAGGACTAATGAATGGAGGAATTTGCATTATATCACATGTAGTTTATTTCCTGAGCATTCTACAGTACAAACATAATCTGTCAACTTTAGGATGCTAAGAGGGTGTTGGTGTTTGCTGTGACAGTGTGTGAAAGCAGTTTAGTAAGGCTGCAGTACAACAACACCATGATATTTGGTTGTACGGCTGAGAAATGAGATGACTCTTGATTGATGTGACTTGTTTTATGACTCAGATGTGTGAGAATTAATAAGGACATGACTAATTACAACTACTACCACTTGCTATTTGTGAATGTTTTTGTGAAAGACTTCGATAACCCTAGCTGGCCATATATATGCCTACCAACATCATCATCAATCAGTTTGTCTGCTGTCAACTATTGTCAACTAGAAAAGCCCCCTCACCCCCCCAGATCACTACCAAAATGTAATCATTTCCAGATCTCCCCATTACTAACCTACCCTGAAAATTTCATCAACATCCATCCATACGTTTTTGACTTATCTTGTACAAAAACAAACAAACACTGGCAAAAACATTATCTCCTTGGCAGAGGTAATAAAACCATGAATGACCTCTGGTTTCTGGTATCAATTGCTGGCCAAATGACCTGTTTGGAATTGTCCAAACAAGGCCAGAACTGTCACAGTTTAGTCTGAATAAGTTTATATGTTATACTGTAGCTTCATAATCAAACTCAACTATGTAGAAGAAACACTGTAATATCAGCATCAAATTCCATTCTTTTTATTTAAAGCTGTATCCAGTGGTGAAAAAAAAAGTGTTCCTACCTTTTATCATTTTCTTTTGAATCTAAAATCTGTTCCTCATTTGTTTTCATAACATCTCAAGACTTTCTGATACTTCGGTCAAAGGTCATGTAGTGTTGACCCTCACTCACCTTGGGAGACTGACAGAGTGACTCACTACTCTCTAGTGGTCAAACAAATCTACTGGACTGTGGAGAAAAATAGAATCACTTTCTCTAAAATCCAGTAAATTAGTGTCTTTTGCACAACTTCTGACCTCTTCATTCTAAACAGTTTAGTGATAGTTATGAGAATTGTTCAATATTTGAATAGAGAAATATAGCCTATATCATTTTAGGGGTCACTGTAGTATATCAGTCTGAATGCACTCAGGATTTCTACTGTCTTATATTTGGGTAAAATCAGATATTAAGGTCTTGGTATACTGGTTATACTAGAAACTTTCTCTGGTCTGTACCATAATAATCTCAACAGTGATATGGTGAACACTTTGGTATAGACATCCGTCAAATGTTATAAAGACAATATTAGACTCATATAATCACATCCTTATCCTCCATGCCAAGCTGGTCACTTGCTGCAATTTCAGTATATATTGAAGAGACATTCATTTGACTTGCTGATACAGCCTTATTAACCTCCGCCAGCAAAGGTTATGTAATCATCAGTGTTTGTTAGTTTGTCTGTCCGTCTCTTAGCAACATAACTCAGAAAGTTATCAATGGATTTAAAAAAAAAAAAAATCAGAGAATGTCCAGAATGACAAAGGCAACAAGTGATTAGATTTTGGGGGTTATCTGGATCACCTTCTGGATTTAGGATTCTTTACTATTGGCTGATCTTTGACAGACATGGTTCTTACTCAATAGATAATACTGGTTTGTGCGCCATGAGTGCTTTTCTAGTTTAGACTTGGTGGGGTCTTTAAAGCAATATCTTCTGCACTGAGTAAATGTCAGATCATGTTTAATTAAAGTGGGCTTTTTCTTATTGTGGTCTAACTTTGCATGACCAGACATCCCTTTCAGTAACATTCAGAGGAGAATGACAAGGTAACTGTCCTGTGGAAAAGCCAGTATTCATCTACTCATGCCAGAGTCTATACTGCCTCCCTGTGGCCACATGGTCTGAGTAGAGTTCCAAGTATAGAATTATGTTTAGATATTTCAGTTTATACTTAGAGTATATAACACAGAAGATATGTTCCTGTCAGTTTTCCCAAGTGCTTAAACCTTTGCCTGTGGTGTTGGAGACTATGAAAGTGTAAAACTAGGTCAACTTATTTTTTTTGAGAACTTTGAGAAAATGTTGAGTGGTTGAGTGCACTCTTACCAAGATACGAAAACAACGTCACACCCTAAGAAGCAAGCAAACATATGAGGAAACTAAATATGGTAATGCATTGTAATGCTAGATGTAACTTATCACAAAACGGACCCAAGGTTTGTCCTGAGTTCTTAAAGAAGCATGTTAGTACAACATAATGCAAGTATCCCACCTCCTCTGCAGATACAGACAACACATTGTAAGGTAATGAAAAGACAACAGTTACTATTTTCATGTTATTACGCATTAATACAAACTATTGATTTTCATTTGTGCATTTATATCTCTGACCATCTTTGATACTGAACAGTTCAGTAAAGGCTTGTATCTCAGCCTTCTGACACATCTTGCATCATTTAGAGCCAGAAAGATTCAGTTTGTCCCGATACATAGTTTGCCAAATACAGCATGCCAAAAATGCTAGAATTGGCAAATCATAGCATCCACCCTCACAGATTGACAGACATGAGTGTGTGTTCCCAGTGGATCCCTAAGGGCTTAGGGCTGTCCCACAGTAAGTGTGAAATTGTGGGCTTTATCAGACGTTTCTATCCTTTATGGGCACAATTCAATGTATTATGATGTCCAACTCTGAATTAGTAGTGGAAAAACCACAACATTAAAAAATAAATGTAAATATGCAGGAGATATATTAGTATGTACGAACAAAGACTTAAGATGGTTCACATCAGAATAAGGGTATGGAAAAATCTGATCATAATAATTTTCAAACATTTTTGTGGATTTGCTTAATGACAAAAGTAGTAAACTTCTTTCTTCTAAATTTGATAATTAAGAGATGTACGAACAAAGAGTTTATAAATGTTACTATCACATCTTAAAAGTTCCTCTCACATCGTTATCGCTGATGCCCTCATCACAATAGTGTCACATGATGCATGAAAGTAGAATCTCCTTCTTTTGACACCTTTTCAGACCCTTACAGATTCACACACTGTCACGAACCATCACATTGTGAGGAGATTCAATTTAAACAAATATCCTACTGTATCTGATCACCTTTTAGTGTGTGAGGCAGCACCCTTTTTCAAGCTATTCATACCCACAATCCCCTGCATGCAGAAATGAAGCTATTACAGTCCAGTAGGTAATATACCCTAAGTACAGCATACAATGTGTACGTACAACTACTGCAAATAGTGCACAAGAGGTTTTGTCACTGTTATCTTAACAGAAGTACATGTTAGAGGAAAGCGTTTGGCAAAACCATTCAGTCAGGTGAGGCTTACTTCAATAATGTATTGCACAACTGCAATTACAATTTAAAGGGAATCAGAATGTCACTGTTTATTGTAATGAGTCGAGTTATTACAGTTATGGTTTTGTCTGACGATGTTTGTCTGAAATTCACAGCACGTGGAATCTGTTCTTGAGACACTGCTGCACACATCTTCTTTGACCCAAACGTGAGTGCAACTGCAGAGATACTAAGAGCAGATCAGAAGACTACAACCTTGGTCTGCTTGGGTTTGGCTTTCTTTACTGGAACATGCACATCCTCATGGTCTGCACTCATATTATTGGACAACCAGCCCACTGTCAAAGAGTTGGCTAAAAAAAGACAGACAGAAAAAGACAGTGGAAATATTAGACCTCAGACACAACAGCTGATTGTTGGGTAATAAGCTGTTTGTGAACAGAGAAACTCACTGGCAGCCTGGTGCTCTGGACAGTCTTTCTGAAAATGTTCCACTGAGCCACAGACACGACAGCAACCTCCTGCACACATGAATGATGAGTCAGAATAAAACAACATTCACTTTTTGACACAGAAGCATCTGTTAGAACTGTTTGTACCTTGTGCATACAGTCCTTTAGGATTATCTGGGCAGGACCGTGACAGGTGTCCAGTCTGACCACAGATGAAGCATTTTGCAAATGGATAATCACCTGTAAGATTGAGCATGTTAACATCACTGTGAGTGTTATATTCTATGACTATGTCAGGAATCTACAGCTGAATTCATGTTCTCCTCACCCAGAGCAGGGTCCACTTTTGCTCTGCATTTGTGAATTTCGTGTTCAGTTGACCCGCAGCGGAAGCAGATACCTCGGCCCATCTCCTCATCTCTGTCAGCCTCTGGACAGTCGGCCAAGCCATGACCTGGCTTTCTACAGTTAAAACAAAGCTGGAGAGAAGGAGTAGTAAGATCAAGAAAACACACACAAAAACAGTCAATTTCATCAGGTGAACTAAATTATTATCTGCATCCTTCAATTAACCAAGGCTTTGTTTAATGAAATTTTATGAAAAATACATAAATTACAATGCAGAGATTATTCCTCTGGTGACATCTGTTGATCAACCAAAACACAAAATGAAACCCTTTTCAAAAAAAGAGAAAAGAGTATTGTTGTTTAGAATACTTTTAGAGTTACATTGAACTGCATTCATTAATTTACTTATAGTTCTGTTTTTGTTGTTTCTTTAAACTTCTCAGGGAAGTATTTGGTTATTTAGCTGCTAAATATACTACTTAATCAAGCGCTCTAGCTCATTATCTGATGAGCCATTTTGGTATAAAACACAAATGATTTCTGTTCTGGCGACTTTGATGTCTAATGTGATGATGCTCTTCATACTGGTACTTGAACTATTACAGTTGACACTGGATGACCAGGTTTACTCCTCAGACAGTTCAATTTAAATTATGTTGGACCCTACAGTTTGAAACCACTCACCATTTTGTTCTTCTTGTCATTCTGCCTCTTTATCCGCCTGTCTTCTCTCCTTTTGTCTTTTTTCAGAGCCACCTCCACCTCTGCCCTGAGTTCCTGCTCCTCCTGCTTCCCTCCTTTATCTGATTTGGGCAGTGACTGCCCAGTTTGCTGGAGATATTCCAGAAAGCCATTCACATCCTCATTGGCATAGTCCTTTTTCTTACGGTTTGGTTTTTTCAGAGCCGAGCCATTAGGCTGAGTCCTTCTCAAATGCTCTTTCTGAGGTCCTTGTCTTGCTCCTGTGGAGCCTCCTGAGTGATGTCCTGGCCCTCCTCTTCCTCCTCTGAGTTGACTCCATGGAGTGGCTTCTGCTGGCTTGTGTTTATGGACATTGTTAGCTCTCGCCCATCTCGTCATGACTAGATTCTGTGAGGGAAGTCAAAAAATGAGTATTGTAAAAAAAAAAAGAGAAAAAAAAAGAAAAAGAGAAAATAGAAAATAGAGATATAGAAAAATAAAGATTTTAAAAAATATTATTCTGTGTTTTAGCAATTAGAAACCTTTCAACTATTTACTATACCTTCAGTGACCAACCATTATCCTAATTTGCTGCTTTTTAAACTCTTTGAACAACAGTTGGTCAAGAAATGCAAATAAAATATTCATGACAAGTACCTAGAGCTAGTGGTTACACCATAAATGGTCACATTTTGTCCAACTGGCAGTGCAAACCTTAACAGTATTCGGTAACAGATGAAGAAAACCAAACATAATTTCAGAGCCTGCAAACAGGACAACCTAAAATGAGTGTCAATGTCAAATTACAAAAGTTTACATTAAGTTCATTTATATATAGCTTACTTACAGAGAATCATGTAAAAACTCCTATATTCAAATTGTATAGAGGAGAAATAATTACCTCGTTAGGGGATAATATTATACAAGATTATTGTGGGAAAATGTTCGTGTTTTTTGTTGATAATTGATGTGGTTATATTTTCTTACAACTAGAAATGTTGTATAAAAAGACAATTATATTCCATGTCAAAAATGGGATATGAAACGGTCGTCCAACATTTTAAGGTTGACAAAAATTTGCTGAATCCATCCTAATAACTAAACTAATTATGTACTAATGTTTACACTGTCTGCCACGATGTTACATTTGGGTTTAGCTACCGGTGGATGTTTCAGTTATTATTAATTAAACTCACGTGTTGATCTTCTCTATTGGCTTTAAAAATACTAATAATAATAGCATTTCAACATCTTTAGTTAGAAATGATCGCAGACGCAACAGAAACGGGAATAGCTATCATTGCTCATTACGCAGCCGTTAACACATCCCTCTAAAACTGTTTTAGAAAATATCGGCATACTCAAAACACATTGAAAATAATCAGAGTCAAGCGCTGACTTATTAAAAGTGTCACATAGTACAAGAAAACGTTGAAAACATACCTAAAAGGTTTGGGTCCCATGTGTTTAAGTTGTCCCGGAAGTTGTCGTCTTCTTCTACGTTCACATTTCTTGTAGGTGTTTCTTGTAGGCTATATCACTCTGCAATATAGCCCCCTATTGGCGGGATTGTAACGTGCACGTTACTCGCATAATTACTTTCTCCTTTCACTTCACTTTTGCTAATTTCTCCCCTATGGGTAATATGTTACGCAACAAACGATTTAATGTAAAACATAAAACGTAATGAAAGCAGCAAAATACGTATAAAGTGCTAAGTGTGCAATTTTTGTTGCAAACGAGAGGAAGATATTAAAATATAAATAAATATATAATAAAAAAAAGAATGAATATGTGTGTATTTACAGAGAAATATGTCAGAATAAAAAAAGAGAATTCATATTATATATGTGTAAAATAGCAGTAAACCGCAGCATGGAGGACCATGTTCTGGTCCTTCATGCTATCTATCTCCTCTTCCTTTTTAATATTTAATGCTGGGTTTGAGAGAGGCATGAGGCAAAATGTGTACCTATTCCTGGTCGCTAGGGGAACAATTAGATGGAGGCAGGAAGGGAGTAGTAGCCTATTGTTAGTTGAGATAGTGTGCCATCTTGGTCAAAATGAGCCACGACTGTGTTAAAAACAAACAAATAAAAAATACTAACCCAGGGGTCCAGCACACCTGATGGTCATTGTCAGTCTTCGCAGATCTTGATGAGAGATTTATCACTTGAATCAGGGATGTTAGAAAAAGGATACATCTAAAACATGCAGGACACTGGCCCTCGAGAACCGGGAATGGTGACCCCTGCCCTAAACAATACTTTCAATCCTATTTTCCTTTAAGAACAATGATGAGTTTTCTGAAACAAAAAGGACCAAGGCTTCCTATATTAAATTCTATGCTTTCTCTACAGCTTCTTTCAGCATTTTTCTTTCTTCCTCATACCTCCTACATTTAAATGTAAATATAACATGCTCTTCTGACTCATATTCATCCCAATGACCACATTTTCTATCTATGTGTTTATCTATTCTATGCAATGTTTCATTTAATACAGTTTGCTCTATTCTAATGGTAGGAATCATTACCTCTTCTCTCCTGTTCCTGCCCTTCATATTTTCTTCCCTAACTGCTTCTGTATGTTATATCAGTGTCTCCCTATATCTTGAGTGTTTCAAAAATGTTGCTATTTTAGTGGTATGTTTTTTTTTAATAATAGATCTTCCTTCTGCTCTGCTCAGTAATCTTTCTATCTCTACAATAAGTGACTTAAAACAGTGTTCAACTATTTCTGCAAATAAACTGTCATCCTGCATCCCTATTTGTTAAATGAATCACTTGACCTCCTCATTGTTCCACCCTCTGACTCTTGTAGAGTTAAAGGAGGTGGGGGGACACAGGTGAATTTAGTTAAGTGATGAAGGAAGGAGGCAATTTAAAGAGAGCAGGCTGACAGTTTCATTCACACTTCTGCAGCCATGTTTCATTTGCTCCTTGCGGTAGTTGTGTTCACTGGAACCCTAGACAATGGTAAGAAATATATTTATCTGATTTAATCTTCAAGCTACCAATGAGTTAAACTCTGTCTCATTTTGTCTGTTGTCTCATAGCAAACTCCTTCACCATAAATGTGCCCAGTAAAGGTATGCTTGGTGCTTATTTTAGACAAGATTATTAGAAACACTTCTGCTGTTGCCATTTCTTTAACACGTAAACCTGTCGTATCATAGAACAAAAGGCAGATAATGTCACCCAAGCCCCTGACAATATGGAGAACAACCCAGAGACACTGGAAGGTAACTCATACATGACTATAGAAGTACTATGTGATTAGAGGCTCAGATGTGGAGGTAAAAACACAACAAAACATTTCTTTTTTTCTTAGAGTCAGAGGAGGGAAGTGACCACATGGCTGTTGTAGAGGGGGATGTCATCTTAAATGTGAGTCTAAAATGTTGGATATCTACTATAATCCATAGACTACTTTTGTGGCAGTTTCCAAATAAGTTTTTATTTAACCTTCCTGTTCAGTGAAACACTACCATGTAGTTTTATTGATGACTTTATAGATGTTCTGATACAGCCTTCAAGTTGATGTGAGGGGTCTGAATGACACCTTTAAAAACAAAACAGGAACTTTACTGTTTTTGGACTTTAGGTAATTGTGTTGATGGTTTGTTTAAAAAAACAAACAAAAAAAAACAAATGTGGATTCAACAAATCAGAAGCTGTGCCATAGTTTCTATATGCATGAATTTTCAAAGCATTTGATTTTCTTAAAGCTATACAATGAGAAAATGTAAGCACTAAACTTTTCAGTGAAATGTCTTGATGAAGCTGTTTTATCATAACATGCATTAAATTGTAAAGAACTGCTACATTTTGGGATGGGGGGCAGTGCTGGCAAAAGGATTCGCTCACAGTATCGTTGACTTATTTTAGTCAAAATGAGTCAACACAAGCTATCTGGATTTCATAAACTTTTGGAAATGAAGGTACAATTTTTGTCTTTACATGGGTTTATTTTGCCTAGTTTGTTTGCAGATAAGAACTTTCAGTAATTATTCCCAAATCTGCATATGTAAGTGACAAGCAAATGTGTCTATTTTCCTCTTCAGGATGACAGGAGTTCAACGGTGCACACATGGCCAATGCGGGACATTCCCTACGCAATCAGTCCTGAAATAGGTATTTAGAATCTACTCTATAATTGAGCTTCAATGTATGAAAACAAACTCTTATTTTTAATTATATTTCAGGTTACCGCTCAAAGATAATCACTAGAGCTTTGGATATAGTGTCCAGTGTCTCCTGTCTGAAGTTCCACCCACGAACGACTGAGACACACTATCTGAATTTTGTGCAGGACAAAGGGTATAGCAAATCAATATTAAACTACTTTCAAAACTATCCCTTTTTTTTTCTAACTCTTTACAAACTCCTTGTTCTAGCTGTGCTTCTTACGTTGGCTTCCAAGGTGGTAAGCAGGGTGTGTTCATTGGGCCTGGATGCCAACTGGGTAACATTGTCCATGAGATCTTGCATGCTCTCGGCACAACTCATGAGCATACAAGGGTAGACCGGGACAATTATATCACCATTCACCCCGAAAACATCAAGAGAGGTAACCTTTGACCTGTTTTGCTTCATACAAGATTTAAAAAAAAAAAAATGTGTTCTTGCACTTTTATTGTGTATGTATATTGGTAAACTTAAACCATAAAGATTCAAACTGCTGATTCTCAAAACGATCTATTGTAAAATGTTTAATAATCAAAATGAATCTTATTCATACATGGAAAACTGGCGCAAAATGCCTTTTTTCCCATTTATGGTTATATCTGATGTGGCCCTACTGAACATTAGAGGCTCTATATCGAATATGTAAAACCGTCATTTTAACTAACTGGGAAGGACAAGCACAGCAAAAATCTTCCTTTGCTGTAATATTGTATATGGTGGTAAATCGTGAAGTGCATTTGGGAATTTCCAAGTAGCATTTAGTCTGTATTGGTTAAATCTGGAACTGTCATTGGTTGCTGTGCACTTGATTAAAAAAATCTGTTTCAGGAAAGGAGAGCAACTTCCATATAAAAGATCTAATGAGCGTCTTGAAAAATCCATATGACATCATTTCTATCATGCACTATGGACGGTAAGGTGTTTTACCTGTGAAATCAATGAATTCATGATGCAAGTGCTGCTGGCTAACTTGTGTTTTCTGTCAGTTATGTTTTTTCAGTTAACGGCCAGCCCACCATTGTAACCCATGTGGACGAGACGGACAAGGAAAAGGTCAAATACATGGGGCAAAGGTTTAAAATCACAAAGTTGGATGGCCAGAAACTTCGTACCCTCTACAACTGTGGTATGTGTAGTCGATGTAGTGTAAAGGAAAACCAAATGAACATGTGTCTTTTCATTGTCTTGTCTCTTTGCTAGAGCCCCTCTCCAAAGAGGCTGAGGATGTGTTCCTTTAATGGAGAACAGCCCAAGGTTCCATGGGTTACCCTGCAGTGTCCACATGTTGCCACCAGAGGACGCACAAGCATTTTAGGATCTCTTGACTAAAACTATGAATAAATTGAAATTGACACATACCAATGTCTACCATTGTGAACGATATTTCTTCCAACATGACTTTGCCTAGATTGACCCCAACATAAGAAAAAAAAAATGAAATGTTGCCTTTATGATCTGTTCCTTGAAAGCTGTACAAAGATCTAGCCTAGTCATGCTAACTCTATTCATTACATGTACAGGTCTAGGAATGCTTCATGGTCAGGAGATGTGGGCCTAAAGGTTGTCTTTCAAATCCCCTGTATGCAGTAGGACGGTACTGCAACCAATCGGTATAATCCTCAGGGTGACTTAGGCGCTGGAAAATCCACTGAGGAGTCGATGGTTATGAATGACTACAGAAAATTGGGGATTATGGCACTATAGAATGTTGCTTCTGTAAACACAATTTAAAGATTGCTCACATTCTTCAGTCATATTTAAAATGAAATCAACACCCATTGTTCTTCTATGGTTGCCTCTCCAACTCGTCGTTACGCCTGCCCTCTGACTCTATACTTCAACATGATTCGTTGGCCAGTTTCAGAGAAAGTTAACGGAAAGTTAACTTCGGTGTAACTATATTACTGTAGAACTTCTAGAGTGGTAAAGATTTTCTGCTGCTGCTGGGGGGGAGGGGTTAGCACTGCTGTCTCAGATCAGTCAGTAGCGGTTGTAAACCAGATGAGATGGTTGGTCTTCTGGCAGACTGCACTGACCCAAATGGAAGAATACTCTTTGTAGATTCCAAAAGGTTAGAAAGCACGTACAGATGTGAGTATCCCCAAAAAGCAGTGAATGGTGTCTTCAATAAATTGGGTGTTTCTGCAAGTGAAGAGGGGAAATGAAAGTATTCACATATTTTGTTGTGAATGACAAGTTGGTGGTTCCAGCAAAATAAGATTTGATGTTTCAAATTAAATTAAGCAGCTTATATTGGAGTTCAAGATGGGTCATTTTGACCCAGAGTGTAACAGAAGGGTTAAGCACCTGGATATCAAAAAATGTCCAAGCTGTTGAACTTCTCCCCTGAAACCCGTACAATTCTTGCTAGGGAGTTTTTGTTCTCCATACACTGGTTACTGTACCAACTCATTTCTTTTAACCGTTAAATGTTAAGGGTTAAAATAAATACTTTCTTTAGGGGTGGGGGGCTGGAATTAAGGATCAACCGGTATTAAACATTTTAGATCAGTAGATTTAGTTGAGTGAATGTTTGGGTCTTTATTGGTAAAACTACAAATATCTTTATTTCCTCCAAAAATGGATAAAATACAGCAGCAAAAGCACACATGGCCTGAGTGAAATCATAAGAAGAAATGACTACAGTCAGTTTAACAGCCATGCAAACTGCTTCCTATTTTGTTTTTAATGTCTGTAATGGCTTAAGGCACAGGTGTCAAACATGTGGTCTGGGGGCCAAACCCGACCCACCCAAGGGTGTAGTCCGGCCCCAGGGATGAATTTATGAAATACAAAAATAGTTAAGATTTGAAAAATCATTTTAGTTCAGGTTCCACCGTCAGACCAATTCAATCTGAAGTGGATCAGACCATTAAAATACTATAATCTATAAACTCAGTTTTCTTTATAAATGTTAATATTTTCACATCTTTACACTAAAACAAAGAATTTTGTCAAAAAATGTATATAATCTGAACAAATATTAAGATTAAAATATTTTCAGAGAAGTCAATGCAATTTTAACAATATTCTGTCTGATATTAAATGGTTTGTGTATTTATAGACCCATTGAGATCTGTAAGTTATAATGAAAATGTAGAAATGATCAACAAAAGCATAATATTTTGCATGAAATTCTGCTGAACCTTTCACTTTGTTCATGTTATTCACATTGTTTGAAATGATCATTTGTCGATGTAACTGTTTTCATTGTTCAATTTTAATTGTTTCACTCTAAAATATAAAGAAAACTTTGGAGTTGACATTATTTACAGATTTTTATGCTATTATTTCAATGGTTCAGCTCACCCCAGATCAAATTTAGCCGAACGTGGCCCCTGAACTAACATGAGTTTGACACCCCTGGCTTAAGGTGCATTCACGCCACATACCAGACTGGAGAATGAGCAGTAAATTGCTAGATAAATCAGAGTAAAATCAGAAAATAATAAAAAAAAAAAAAATCTGTCAACAATTTAAGAACAATGATGACTTTTCTGAAACAAAAAGGACCAAGGCTTCCTATATTAAATGCTATGATTTCTCTACAGCTTCTTTCAGCATTTTTCTTTCTTCCTCATACCTCCTACATTTAAATGTAAATATAACATGATGTTCTGACTTATATTCATCCCAATGACCACATTTTCTATCTATGTGTTTATCTATTCTATGCAATGTTTCATTTAATACAGTTTGCTCTAATGGTAGGAATCATTACCTCTTCTCTCCTGTTCCTGCCCTTCATATTTTCTTCTCTAACTGCTTCTGTATGTTATATCAGTGTCTCCCTATATCTTGAGTGTTTCAAAAATGTTGCTATTTTAGTGGTATGTTTTTTTTAATAATAGATCTTCCTTCTGCTCTGCTCAGTAATCTTTCTATCTCTACAATAAGTGACTTAAAACAGTGTTCAACTATTTCTGCAAACAAACTGTCATCCTGCATCCCTATTTGTTAAATGAATCACTTGACCTCCTCATTGTTCCACCCTCTGACTCTTGTAGAGTTAAAGGAGGTGGGGGGACACAGGTGAATTTAGGTAAGTGATGAAGGAAGGAGGCAATTTAAAGAGAGCAGGCTGACAGTTTCATTCACACTTCTGCAGTCATGTTTCATTTGCTTCTTGCGGTAGTTGTGTTCACTGGAACCCTAGACAATGGTAAGAAATATATTTATCTGATTTAATCTTCAAGCTACCAATGAGTTAAACTCTGTCTCATTTTGTCTGTTGTCTCATAGCAAACTCCTTCACCATAAATGTGCCCAGTAAAGGTATGCTTGGTGCTTATTTTAGACAAGATTATTAGAAACACTTCTGCTGTTGCCATTTCTTTAACATATAAACCTGTCGTATCCTAGAACAAAAGGCAGATAATGTCACCCAAGCCCCTGACAATATGGAGAACAACCCAGAGACAATGAAAGGTAACTCATACATGACTATAGAAGTACTATGTGATTTAGAGGCTCAGATGTGGAAGTAAAAAAAACCCCAACAACAAACAAAACATTTATTTTTTTCTGTTTTTCTTAGAGTCAGAGGAGGGAAGTGACCACATGGCTGTTGTAGAGGGGGATGTCATCTTAAATGTGAGTCTAAAATGTTGGATATCTACTATAATCCATAGACTACTTTTGTGGCAGTTTCCAAAGAAGTTTTTGTTTAACCTTCCTGTTCAGTGAAACACTACCCTGTAGTTTTATTGATGATTAGATGTTCTGATACAGCCTTCAAGTTGATGTGAGGGGTCTTCATTTTTGAATGACAGATTTTAAAAACGATGACTTTTGGTAATGGTGTCAACTCCGTTCAATGGGGTGTGTGTGTGTGTGTGGGGGGGGTGGTAATTGTCAAAACACATCACAATTGTCTGGTCAAAATGTATCTCTTTGAAACCTCATCACAGTAAATGACTAAATGAATTTCTTCGTTGTGAGCTTGTGATGAACTGTTCATGGCATGTGAATAGTTTCCAGTTGATTCACAGTAACTTCCCTCATGTTTACTAGAAGCTAATGAAGCTGTTTTATCATAACATGCATTAAATTGTAAAGAACTGCTACATTTTGGGATGGGGGCAGTGCTGGCAAAAGGATTCGCTCACAGTATCATTGACTTATTTTAGTCAAAATGAGTCAACACAAGCTATCTGAATTCCATAAACTTTTGGAAATGAAGGTACAATTTTTGTCTTTACATGGGTTTATTTTGCCTAGTTTGTTTGCAGATAAGAACTTTCAGTAATTATTCCCAAATCTGCATATGTAAGTGACAAGCAAATGTGTCTATTTTCCTCTTCAGGATGACAGGAGTTCAACGGTGCACACATGGCCAATGCGTGACATTCCCTACGCAATCAGTCCTGAAATAGGTATTTAGAATGTACTTTGTAATTGAGCTTCAATGTATGAAAACAAACTCTTATTTTTAATTATATTTCAGGTTACCGCTCAAAGGTAATCACTAGAGCTTTGGATATAGTGTCCAGCGTCTCCTGTCTGAAGTTCCACCCACGAACGACTGAGACACACTATCTGAATTTTGTGAATGACAAAGGGTATAGCAAATCAATATTCAACTACTTTCAAAACTATCCCTTTTTTTTCTAATTCTTTACAAACTCCTCTTGTTCTAGCTGTGCTTCTTACGTTGGCTTCCAAGGTGGTAAGCAGGGTGTGTTCATTGGGCCTGGATGCCAACTGGGTAACATTGTCCATGAGATCTTGCATGCTCTCGGCACAACTCATGAGCATACAAGGGTAGACCGAGACAATTATATCACCATTCACCCCGAAAACATCAAGAGAGGTAACCTTTGACCTGTTTTGCTTCATACAAGATTTTTTTAAAATGTTCTTGCACTTTTATTGTATATGTATATTGGCCAATGGGCAAACTTAAACCATAAAGATTCAAACTGCTACGGATTCTCAAAACAATCTATTGTAAAATGTTTAATAATCAAAATGAATCTGATTCATACATGGAAAACTGGTACAAAATGCAGAGGGTTTTTTTTTTTTTCAATTTATGGTTATATCTGATGTGGCCCTTTTGAACATTAGAGGCTCTGACTCCCTGATGAAGGTTATGATCCCGAAACGTGTTGTGGTTATGATTTTTTTTTTTATGTTTTTGTAACCAAGCAAAGTTAATGAAGGCTTTTTCATTTTCACTTGTAAGAAAGTGCCTTGGAATTTTTTTCTTTTTTGTCTTGCTATTTTCCAATCCAATAGAGCGCCTCTTATTTTGAGTCAAAGTAGCGCTCCATAAGCAAACTTTTTTTTTTTTTTTTTTTTTTTTTAAAAGAGGCTCATATTGAATATATAAAACAGTCATTTTAATTAACTGGTAAAACTTAATTTGACCACTGCTAGTGGATGGACCCTTTTATGCTCTGTTAGGTTTGTTCTAATGAAGATTAACATTAAGCACAGGAAAAATCTTCCTTTGTTGTAATATTACATATGGTGCTAAATCGTAAAGTGCGTTTGGGAATTTCCAAGTAGCATTGGGTCTGTATTGGTTAAATCTGGAACTGTCATTGGCTGCTGTGCACTTGATTGATAACCCACCCCTAACATTTTCAGGAAAGGAGAGTAACTTCTATATCAAAGGTCTAATGAGCGTCTTGAAAAATCCATATGACATCATTTCTATCATGCACTATGGACGGTAAGGTGTTTTACCTGTGAAATCAATGAATTCATGATGCAAGTGCTGCTGGTTAATTTGTGTTTTCTGTCAGTTATGTTTTTTCACGCAACGGTCTGCCCACCATTGTAACCCATGTGGACAAGACGGACAAGGAAAAAGTCAAATACATGGGGCAAAGGTTTAAAATGACCAAGTTGGATGGCCAGAAACTTCGTACCCTCTACAACTGTGGTATGTGTAGTCGATGTAGTGTAAAGGAAAACCAAATGAACATGTGACTTTTCATGGTCTTGTCTCTTTGCTAGAGCCCCTCTCCAAACCGGCTGATGTGTTCCTTTAATGGAGAACAGCCCAAGGTTCAATGGGTTACCCTGCAGTGTCCACATGTTGCCACCAGAGGATGCAGAAGCATTATAGGATCTCTTGACTAAAACTATGAATAAACTGAATTGAACACATACAGATGTCTACAATAGTTTGTTTTTCTGAAGGTGAAGTAAAACTTGAAATTTTGCCTAAAGTCTTTAGTGGATATATATATATGTGTGTATATATATATATATGTGTATATATATATATATATATATATGTATATATATATGTGTTTTTATATTTAAAATCCTGACATTCTTGAAAAGCTTTTATGGACCTCATCTTGACACAATGCAAGGTTGTGCTCTGTACAATGCATTGGGGGAAATTCAAGCTTACTACAGTCGCTGCATCATTCTAGCGTTAAATCTGATGCTTCAGCTGGGAAATATGAGTAGCTTGGTGTTAAGTTGTAAAGGGTCTTTTTCTTAAACTGAACTGTGATATTATCCTCCAGTTGCCGGTTTGTGAAAAATGCCCATACTTATCAAGGTTCAGGCAGATCAGGTTTTTCTTTAAGGTTGGACTTGGGCTATGGTCAGACTGGACCAAGAGCTTTTGCATGGAAAAGCCATGTGTGTTTTTTTTTTTTTTTTTTTTTTTTTTTTTTTTTTTTTTGTCCCCTCGATCACCTTCTCTTCCACAGATTTCTAACTGCAACTTTACATGGTGCCTTTTTGCAGCAGTCCATTAAAAAGCTGAAAATGACCGTAGGAAACGATGAAATGGGGAATTTAAAAGGCTGAAATCTCAGGTTTATACATTAGAACCGATCTACTGTGTTCTGTCATATAGAATTTTTCTTATATGCTGCAGAATGTAGTAATACTTATGTTGACTGTTATAAAGTATTAATGTCAGATATTTTCCACTTGCATAAGGTCAAAATTTATACATTTTGGTAATGAAGATTACAGAAAAGCTGAGGTATTGCAAAAATATTTACTTTTAAACTGAAAATCAATTGGGTTCAAAAGTTTTATGGTAGCCTGAAAACTAAGTCCAGTATCTGAAGGGACAGGACTCTGCAATAACCCTTCTGGGGTTCTTCAGAGAAACTAACCTTACTTTGTGCCAAAGCACACATTCTATATATTGATGACAGACAATGGAAGGGTGAAGACAAAAGTTCCTTGTGTGTGATTATCTTGGCTTTGAAATAAAGTGCAGCATCTGATATTACTGGATTCTTCCTCATACTATGGTGTGATACAACCACCCACGTGAAGGCACAAATATTCATACATCTGTAGAATGTGCATTTCCTGTCACCAGCGCGCATAAAGAAAAATATAATAAACATCTAAGTTTCTGTAAATTGGCTTACTGCTTAATGCAGAGACCATGTGGAAAGTAATTATAGAAAAAATAACTGGGTCTAACATGCTTCATATACAAATGCAAACATCGAAACTGGGTGAAGATCATGAAGACATGTGACATCTGGTTCACGGAAATTAATTTTACTTGATGGGAATGCAGGCCAGAACATCCTCTTTAAAACATAGATTGTATATGTGCGTAAAAGTTAAGAAAAGAAAAAAAAGGAAGTTTTTTTTTTTTTTTTTTTTTATAAATTAAAAATTAAAAATCAAATTCGTGCCGTTTACATCTTAAACTCAGCCCATCTTCGTCTCCAGTGACAGTCAAAGGCGTGTGTTTCACCTTTAGCCTGATTCCCAGGACACTTTGGATCCAGTGTGAGCTGTGCGTAAAGCGCCTCCTCATTTCATCCGGTAACGTCCGCTGCAGCTCCCTCTCATCTCTCTCTGCCAGCGGACTCTGTCTCCAGCGTCCAAAGTCAGATGACAAACCAGGAGAAACACCCATCGAGGATATATCCGAACGGACTGATTTCCATCGTTTGCGTCCTCGGTGTCTCTATCCAAGACAAACAAACTACTTTAACTTTTTTCTTTCCGTTTTTCTTACATATATTTACATTTTTTTTTTTTTATATATATAATATTGCCTGCTTTCCTTCTCTACTTCTCTACAGATTATTTTTAAAATCTAATTTTGGATTTAATGGAGGACTGCATGAATCATTTCAACAATTTGTTGGAAAGTGAACACTTATCTTAAACTTCTACATAGAGTGAATGTAAAGAGAAAAGGTAACTTTTTCTTCTGTGGATTATAACTCGTATGGATTATGCATTGACTACTGTGTGCTGGACACACATTCCACACATTGCAGTAAGTGGGCTTCATACTCTATTCTTAAACCATTATTATTTCTAATACAAGCTGACCGAGCACAGTCCTATAAACCAGTGTCTCTCTTTTGCAGAAAATCCCTCATGGTGTAAAGATCCCATGACTTAATCTTGACTCCCATCTGTTCATCTCCTTGGTCTTATCTACTGAAAACCAGTGTTGCAATGTTTTGTCACAGAAACAGTCCTTTATTGTTGGCCATCATTCTGTAAGGGACCGTTATCATCATCTGTCACCTTCTTCATCATCTCTGCCATGGCAGCTGCCCCTGACACACCCTGCCTCTCAGAGATTGGTGGACTCCAGACAAAGAACATCAGCACCATCTCTGGCACCAGACCCTGCAACCAGAGTACAGTCAGGACCTCGTCTTACTCACCGCCCGCCACCGCAGCCTTCGCTATTGCCATCACTTTCATGATGATCGTGACAATTGTGGGGAACATCCTAGTCATCATTGCTGTGCTGACGTCCAGGTCCCTCAAAGGGGCTCAGAACCTTTTCCTTGTGTCCCTAGCTGCTGCAGATATTTTAGTGGCCACCCTCATCATTCCATTTTCATTAGCCAACGAACTGCAGGGATACTGGGCATTTAGCACCATTTGGTGTGAAATTTACCTGGCGCTGGACGTCCTCTTCTGTACATCCTCCATTGTGCATCTGTGTGCTATAGCTATGGACCGCTACCTGTCGATTTCTCGGCCCGTGTCCTACGCTACCATACGTACACCATTACGCATTAAGGCAGCCATAATAGTTGTTTGGCTCATATCTGCGGTCATCTCTTTTCCACCTTTGCTCACCCTAGACAAGAGTGAAGGAGGAGAAGAAGTATGTGAACTAAACAGTGAGACCTGGTATATTCTATACTCCACCATTGGCTCCTTTTTTGCCCCCTGTGTGATAATGATTCTGGTATATGTGAGGATTTATCAGATTGCCAAGCAGCACACACGCTGCCCACCTGGACAGACACATAAAAGGGTGGCAGGGAATGTAAGCGTCCCAAAGAATGAGCCTGCAGGGAACTTATCAGAGCAGTCACAACAGAATGGAGATCAAGGGGATATAAATGCTAGCCAACGGGAAAAAGTCCTGACCAAAATGCCTGGCTCAGATTCCACCCCATCATCACTTCAGAAATGTCCTGAGAACGCTGAAAACCAGGACACTCAGCAGTATCTGAATTCAAGTGTCGCCCCAGTCCAAAAATCCATCTCCTCCACCTCAATCCCTCAACATGATAGCCAAATCTGCTCAGCTGCTCTGCGCAAAGACACCCAGAAAAAGCCTGATGAAGGGGGGGTGGCACAGGCCGACGCTATCCCTGACAACACTTCCAGCTTCGGGTCTGAGGCTGAGCTGGAAATGGGTGAAGAAGGTGTTACAGGAGAGGACAGCAAAGATGAAGAAGACACCAGGAAGGCTGATAAACCAATGTTGGCACCATCTCAGAGAAAAGGGTTCAAAGTTCAGGTTCTGAACCTGGCCTGTAGATACAAGAACACAATGGCCACTTCCTCAGGTACAAAACTCGTATCTGAGGAAACACCAAAGATTCAGGGGACTCCCATATCCCGCCGTAAAGCCATGGTGAACAGGGAGAAGCGTTTCACATTTGTCTTGGCTGTGGTGATGGGAGTTTTTGTCATTTGCTGGTTCCCTTTCTTCCTCTCTTATTCTCTTCAAGCTGTGTGCCCAGATACCTGCAGCATCCCCAAACCTTTGTTTAAGTTCTTTTTCTGGATCGGTTACTGTAACTCTTGCCTCAACCCTGTCATATACACTATATTTAACAAAGATTTCAGGAGAGCCTTCAAGAGGATACTATGTAGGGACACAAAAGGTACATTTTTTTGAGTGAGGATGGAGAGCTGCCTTCAGGCGGGAATATAATTTTTCTGCAGATGTGCAAAACTACAGATGGAACTGACATTGCAGTACAAAACCTCTGCAGCACAGGACAAATAATGTACAGGCACTTTTGTACATTAAGGAGAAGATTGCATTCATTTTCATTTCAGTTCTCCTTGTGCTTCAATTTGTATAGCCGAGTCAGTGTAACACTGGCAGATTTCAGAAAGCCACAGTTGAGCAGCTGAATCACTTTTCTTTAATGTTATTTAACGATACGGTGTAATTGTATATATAATGATGCAGAATGAGTTGATTGCATTTTACAATGAAAGTCAAAAGAATAAGATGAGCATAAAACAGAACAACAAATGTGTGTGTGCACGTGTGTGTGAGTAGTCCAACTATTTATTATGTTCCAGAGACATACATTTTTATCTCCCGTAACATGTGGACACTTCAGTTTAGGTATATTATAGGTTTGGAAATGCTCTAGGAAATGAATTTAAATTCATCTAAATTCCCCCTTAACACATGAAAACCATTGTGTGGGCTTGTGTGAACAAATATGCGTGGAACGGACACCTATAGGTCTTGTCTGAAGATAACAATTATCACTAAGTGTTCTTTACTGCTGATAAAAAAAATGGGTACTCAAAGAATCTGAGATGTGTGGAAAAGGTGCATATTCTTCAGTTTGTATCTTTGTTACTGTTCTTAATTTCTTCCTCTATCAAAAGCTGTGACTTGGGACTGGTTTATGGTGATAGATGGAGTTTTTTTCTGTCTGTATTCTCCAGCCTCTTTGAAGCTTGGGGTGTTACATCTCTCTCTGGGATTTGCTCATTAAGATGATAGCCTGAGGCTTCAGTGGAGAAACTAAAGTAAAAAAAAAAAAAAAAAAAAGTGAAAATCATGACAGGTTGCATGAAAGATGGGAACCCGACATGTGAATGTGATACTCGGAGGCATTGCAAGCTGAGGTGTTCACTTCTCCCACTTGCTCCTTTTACATAACGCTCTCCTCTGTAAACCAAAATCATTGCAGGAATTATTAGGACACGGGCAACAGCAAAAGTGTGATATTACGGAGTATTTGTGAAATTTAATAAACATGAAGGATACATGGGTGCATGGGTACAGTGAGCTATCTGCCAAAGCAATAGAGACTGTCCTGTATCTGAACCCGTTGCTGATCCTGACTATGAACAGAAACCATGATGAAGAGTTTCCTCTCACAGGACTGATCTAACTGTGTGTGTGGCTGTGAGTGTGTCTTCATATAGTTGTGTGGATGAATCGTACTTACTGGGGAGATATCCTGGAATTGTTACACTTAGGGTTAAGTACGTAGGCGAAGGAATGTCAATAGAATGTCTTCACAAAGACACTGAGACTCCAACATACATTGATATGAGACAGAGGATTTGCAGCTGCACGTCTCTAAATACACTTATTTTTTGGAGACCAACAAAAACTAGCTTAACCAGAGAATATTTTACTTTATACACATGTAAAATAATTTGTCTTTGTACATAACCCTAGGCATTAACTAATATATGTCCTTGATATTATATGGCATTGTATTAGTCCAAATGAAATGAAATTGCATGGCTTTTTTTGGTTAGATTTTTAATTGTACAACCTCTGTTTTGAGGGAAAAAAACCACTTAGATGTTTGTGGGTTTTCAGTTGTGTTTTGTTCAATGCAGTTAAATCATTTACCTTTTTAAAGCTGAAAGCACTGGTTGTTTTACAGTTTTCTTTAAATTAATTGATTAAATTGCTGTGTATACATTTTAAGGAAGTGCTGAGTGAAAAATTGATTATTATTATTATTATTATTATCATTATTACAATCTCAATATTTGACCTCAGTTCCTTTGCAATATTTTATTTTACCTAAGCGCATTGTTGAACAGCTCTAATATCGTTACAGTTTTGCTGTTCTCAACAACATTTTGATTCAAATTTATACTTGAGTAACAATGCAAATGGGTATGTATGGTGAAAACGTGTGTTCATTTGAGGATGAAGCCACAAAGGATTTTATTCAGAGTCTTCAATTAACTTCACTGCTTTATTTTTATGGACCTCAACTTTACCATTTTGTTCAGTCGTTATTGCTCTCACTAATCTATCAACTGCATCTGGTGCTATATAAGCACAAATGAATAGCAGATAAACTCTGCAGTTGCTGAACACTGGGAGCATATATAAGGTAAAGAGTCAAATATTTACCTTAAGCATGGCATGCCAAAGAAATTAAAATTAGTGTGTTTGGGTAGAAAAGTGACTCCATAAAAGTTTACACTGGTCTGTGTCAGCTGTGTTGAAAGCAGCCTTTTACTTTAAGGTGATAATTTGCTCAAATGATTTTTGTTGCTGTCTCCCACTGGCTGAAGGAAAAAAAAAGTTTATATTGATGTAGCTTTGAGGGTGACATTGACAATCCATCCAGAAAACAGCTTAGCTTTAAAGCCTAATGTGCTGGGCCATATGCCGTATCTTCAAATGCACTTTGGTTTTTTAAACAACCTGCCAAACAAATATTCACTGAGGGAAATGTGCGCTGCAGACTGTGGAGGAATGAACCTGCCATAAATAAATGTATAAAAACAAATATAAAATTAACTTGATATAACCATTTAGGTACTACTTATTTCTATTGTCCTTCTTTCATTTGTACCCCTGTATTTATTTCTGCCTTCCTTTCTACTTACATTTTCTTCAGTATTCCCTCTTTTACATTTTTTCCTCTATTTCTGTATCACATATATAGTTGTGTCACATATTTATTTCTGTCATTTATTTATTTCTGTGTTCCCCATTTATATATATCACCTATTTGTTTCTGTCATGAATCATTTGTGTCACATATTTATTTATGTGAAGTATTTATTTGTGTCACATATTTATTTATGTGAAGTATTTATTTGTCTCACCTATTTATTTGTCACTTATTTATTTCTGTGACACCTATTTCTTTCTGCATAGCTTTGTATTTTTACATTTTCTTTATCTTGTTTAAAATGTATTTCTACATTTTATTTTATCTGGCAGCTTATTAATTTATTGGTAGTGGGTTTTTTTTTTTATTCATACTTATATTAATTTCTTCAGTATTCCTCCATTTGCTTTTTATTCTTGTATTTCTTTCTTTTTGTCTTTATGTCTTTCAGCCACTTATTTCTGCATGTATTTCTACTTCACTAAGCAAAGGAGGGTCCGAGGCTCAGCTCTTCTCCTATTGGTTCATTTCTATTCAGTGGGGTTATGCTGCCAAAGGTGAAGAATGAAAATCAACCTGGTTCTGTTCAGCTCAAAGGTCAGAACTGGTGTTGTGTAAAAACCAAAACAATTACTACTGGTTTCACACACACACACACACACACACACACACACACACACACACACACACACAAAATTAATTTATGAAGTAAAAAAAAACACTGCCAAAAAATCTAGAAGATGCCAGATAAAAATAAAATATAGAAATAAATAAGAAAAAAATGAAGAAAATGTAAAAATACAAAGCTATGCAGAAATAAATAGGTGACACAAATAAAAACATGACAGAAATAAATAGGTGATACAAATAAATGGATAACACAGATATAAATACCTGACACAAATAAATATGTGGCAAATAAATTAGTGATAGAGAAATAAATAGAGGAAAAAATATAAAAGAGGGAATACTGAAGAAAATGTCAATAGAAAGCAATGCAGAAATAAATGCAGGGATAAAAATGAAAGGTACCTAAATGGTTTAATCAAGCAATTTTTATATTTCTTTTTATATTTTTTAATTATAGCAGGTTCAGTCCTCCATAGAGGACAAGTACAGGTTCAACAAATGTTAAATGGTGTCATTTCCTCTCTTCCAAATGTTCATCCCAGGTTCAGGTTTCAGGTAGAGTAGTGGAAAAGTTTTTGCACACCCTTAAAATATTACAAAATTTCCAATATTCTCATGAAATATTTGCAGAAAAGTATTTTTTTGTGTTTCAACCTATGTGACTGCATCAGACAAACATATGTAAATAATTCATTTTGGTTTTGTTCATTCTTTATAAGAAAAAACAAAAACCTAAACTAAATTATTGACAGTTTCTACATATCATGTTCTGGATGTTTGTCTGCTGAAACATCCATTTTTTTTTATTTTTTTTTACCTGGACAGAACAGAGCACATGCAGAAGGGAGCATCTGAGTTTGGAGAAGGGAACAACACATGCTAGATTTTATTGATTTAAGAATGATTTTTAATGCAATATATCACAAATGCATGGAATGTCCAAACACTTCTTTCCACTACTGTATATGTCTGAGAAATATCCATTTGCTTTTTTCTTTCTTTCTGTCAATAATTAAAAGATAATTATGAACTAATTACCAGTGAATGGCCTTGACAATTATTTTCGACTGAAATAATGAATGACCCTTGTAATTCAAGTTGGACTTCTCGTTTAAAACAGTGATTGAAATATTGCCTTGTATTTATTGCAGTTATCCCTCCTTCTGTCTTTGGTGTCCCCGGTGCTGTGTGCTTTTTAATTGATTACTATTAAAGGGTTGAATAAAGGACATGGTTTAACAAAGCACTGATACCGCTTGCTTGTTGTTTCTGGCAAGAGTGGGTGGGTGAGCACTTACAGAGCAAAGAATAATGGAATCATGCAATTTACCATCACTGCTTTCTATCAGAGATTTTTTTTTTTCTAGAGGATGAGCTTTGTCTGTTTCAACAACATCTGATGAAAATAAAAGGTACAATATAGGCAACACTGTGACATAAGAGGAATTTGGGCGATTTTGGTGTGTTTCAGTAAGAAAAAAAAAAAAAGAAGTGAAATAATAGAAGTAAAGGTTCATTGTGTATGATTAAGTTGTATTGAAATGCAGAAAGTCTATGGCAGAGGTCACCAATCTTGATCCTCAATGGCTGCTATCCTGCATATTTTAAATGTTTCCCTCTTTTAACACACCTGGCAGTTGTTATTAGGCTCCTACAGAGCTGGGTGAGAGATGTATCATTTTAATCAGGTGTGTTAGAAGAGACATGCATCTGAAACATGTAGGATAGTGACCCTCAGCGACCAGGATAGGTGACCCCTGGTGTATGGAATATTCAGAATTATGACTTCATTAGTCTACAGTCACCTGAAAATAAGATTCAGTTGGTTTTCTTTTCCACAGAAGGAGTTATTTATCTGCAGAGAGAGAGAGAGAGAGAGAGAGAGAGAGAGAGAGAGAGAGAGAGAGAGAGAGAGAGAGAGAGAGAGAGAGAGAGAGAGAGAGAGAGAGAGAGAGAGAGAAGAGAGAGAGAGAGAGAGAGAGAGAGAGAGAGAGAAAGAGGGTTGAAGCTGTATTTTTCTTCTTCCTTTGGGCATCATCTAGCATTAACGAACATTTCTATCACATATATGTGTGTAGACAGCAGTCATTATTTCACTGAATGAAAAGCACATATACTAGGGAATAGAAATATGAGTCTTATTATGGACAGAATGGTTACTTAGTGTGAAGGAACTGTAGAAGAAACCCAGGGATCTGAAGGAGTGACTGATTATTCACTATATAATCATTGAATTTAATTTATCTTCTTTCTTTCTTTCTTTCTTTCTTTCTTTCTTTCTTTCTTTCTTTCTTTCTTTCTTTCTTTCTTTCTTTCTTTCTTTCTTTCTTTCTTTCTTTCTTTCTTTCTTTCTTTCTTTCTTTCTTTCTTTCTTTCTTTCTTTCTTTCTTTCTTTCTTTCTTTCTTTCTTTCTTTCTTTCTTTCTCAGTCCAACCCAGTGCTACTTTTGTTGCAGCTGCATTTTCCCTGTATTTAATGTTTGATTTATTACCATTTATTATGTTATTGTTACTGCTATCAGACGATTAAAAATGTAGATATGATTGAATTATGATCTGCAATTAATTTACCTAATTATTATCTGTTAAGTCCATGACTTAAGGTACTGTAATTTAAATTCATTACATTATTGTGGCAAATCAAAATATTTATATATATATATATATATATATATATATAGACTCATTTATATTCTAAACCAAGGCTATAAACTATTTGCCACCATCTTAGAAAAGACACTAGAACTTATTCTGCCTGACATTATGAACCTTGACCAGACTGGCTTTATAAGATAGAGATAAACTTGTGAAAATATAAGACGTACCCTCCATATAATTAACCACAAGACAGAACAATGGAGAAGTCGTAACACTGGGACTAGATACAGAAAAGGCCTTTGGTTAGGTAGAATGGCTGTTTCTATATAGAGTGTTATCTACATTTAATTTCCATTACACATGTGTTAAGACAATACAAGCCTCATGTAACAAGCCAACATTAAAAAGGGGAATCAATGGAACATTATCTAACTCATTAGATTTACAACAGGGATGCTGGCAAGGCTGTCCCATATCCCCACCTTTATTGAACCGCTAAGCCAGTGGATAAGACAAAATGAAGAAATACAGAGAATCCAAGTAGGAAAAGTGGAACAAAAAACTGCATTATTTGCTGATGATATTCTAATATTTTTGAGTCACCCCATCACCTCTTTCCCCCACTTAATCAAAACCCAAAACTATGGGCTACTATCAGTGTCATGTCTGTCTCCTGTCCCTGTCTTGTTTTCTGTGTCCTTTTATTTTGCTAGATTTTTCTCATGTGTTCTGTCTCAGGTCTAGTCGGACCTTTCCCTCAGTTCCCCCATGTGTGAGCTGATTGCTCCTTTGTCCTGACATGTGTCACCTGTGTCTGGTTTATTGTCTCTTCCCTCTCCAGTATTTACATGTGTGTCTTTTCCTTTGTAACATTACATTATGATTTCTATACCTTGTTTATTGTTTTTTTGTTTGTTTGTTTGTTTTTTATCCATTTTGGAGCTTGGAACTTATATCTGCCGGAATCCTGTTTTTTCTATTCACATGTGTATGACCTGTGTTTGTTCTTCTGATTCTGAATGTTTATCTGCTCCCTACCTGTGCCTCCATCTTCCTATCTCACCCTTCTGGTTTGACCATCACCTGGTTATTCTGCATTTGGGTTCTTGCTCTGGTATTTGGACCTGACAATTAGGCTATAGATTAAATACTCACATATCCCAAGTACTAACATTTAATTACATTCCAAACCAAACCATTAGTGGGACGTTCAAATTAAATTGGGATTCTGTTGTAATGAAATACCTTGGAGTGAATATTCCAACGTACTTCATCCAAAAACATGTCTGTTAGGGCTCCTTACAGGTGCCCCGATAGCATGAAGGATGGGTTAAATGCAGAGGTCAAATTTCAGTGTACAAAATATAATGACAAATAAAGCACTTTACATTGACCTTTTTATATTCCAAGAGATCCTGAAAGAATCATAATATCAAATTATGATAATTTTAATCTCCAAATTAAAATCCCATTATAGTCTTCGACCTTTTATGAGTATAATATAAAGAATAGAAGCAATAAAAAAAATCTATATATTACTGAGACTTCTATACTTATTTCAAACCATTCCAGTTAATATTCTAAATTGATTATTCCAAGAACTTGACAAAAAGATTTTTTCTTTGGCAGGGAAAGAAGCCTTGTATAATATTTAAAACCCACCAGTTATACAAGGATAAGGGAGGACTTCCCCTTCCAATTATGAATAAGACCCTGGTTGATATTTATAATCCTGCTTATTAGATGGATAGAATGCCAAAATATCAAATTATATCATTCTGCAGGCATAATAGGAGACAAAGCCTTGATCAAACATGTAAATGAGGCCAATCCATGGATAGAAACATCGCTAACACTCTGGTTTCAAGTGAAAGCAGAACACAGGACAAAAGAACCATTTCAATTGTTGAGGTGGGCAGCACATTACTCCAATGTTATATATGCAAAATACAGTGACCTCTACAAAAATGGTATCTTTCTGAGTTTTGAGGACTTAAAGGACAATTATTACGTATCAAATAAACCTTTTTATAGAGAAGCTACACTGGAAAAATATTCAAAAGGCATATTCAATTCTGGCATTTTAAAAATATTTCTATTGGCTTATGATCTAGATCTATAAATAGAAATATTTCTAAATTATACGACGGTTTAAATAATCTATAGGGGGACAGCACTTCTTATATAAAAGTAACTTTTCCTTATTAGATGTGAGACTGAATAAACAACAATAGAAAAGCACTTCAACATGGAGAGTTTGCTTGGAGAAAAAATATGATTGTTTTTAAAACAACTGCTCAAAATCATTTTCTGAACATTTTTTTTTCCTGTGGGGAGGAAAAGGCAAAACATTATCATGTCATCTGGCAATACCCTATATTCCAGACTTGAAGCAAGTCACATAAATCATGAAAGACATATTTAAAGTCCAAATCCCATTCACATTTGACACTATATACAGTATTTGGGCTTATGACCAAATGTTCTGGTGCTGGCCTTGGTCAGGTTGGTTTCAAACACACTTGGTGTCATGTTGTTTTATTGTGTTGTTTCTTTATTGTGTCTTTAACCACTGATGCAAACCAAATTTCCCCTCTGTGGGACAATACATGTTTGAACTGAATGATAAGAGACAAAAAACATCTATTCATTATATTTTTTTGTGTGTCACCATTTTTGTTTGTCCAATTAAAATGTCATGGATTATGTTAAAGAGAGTAAAGAAGAACATTTGGTTTAGTGTTAAATAGCCTAATTGACTCAATACTACACATGTATTCTTATAATGATCAGAATATAGAGAAGCTTTAAAATAATCTAAAGAGGTGAACTATTAGGTTTGGAAATCTATTTATTTAATTAATCACCTTTGAGCATCTTTTCATCTTTCATTCTTGTTACTGTGATGCAGATGTTTTTTATTTGTACATCAGTCTTCTTTTAAATTCTGTCACAACTGTTTATCCTTTATGTATCTAAGAGGATCCCATTGAGATTTATAATAAGATCCTCTCTTATTCCACTGGGTCCTAGTCAAAATGGAAGCAACAAATAATCATATAAAAGCATCTGATAAGCATACAAATGTAAGAAAGGTATTGTGATAAAAGATGAATAAAGGAGAAGTAAAGAATGTAGGAAAGAGGCACACACACAATACAAATAATATCTACAGTATAACTCACACCTTCTCCAGACATTTATGTAAAGCACCATTGTGTTTCTCAGACAGTCTCCTTAGATGTGTTTAAAGATGAGAATATTTTGAATGAAATGGTCTTTTGCAATTTACTCCTTGCCCACGACACATGAATAACGAAAACTAAGGTTTGAATTCGCTCGGAAGAATGCAGTCACTCTACACTGTAAACCTGAATGTTCAAAAAAATGTATTTGAATGAGTAAACTTTGAAAAAAAATCTTAAAAATTGTACTTATAAATATTAAGTGCAAGAAGCATTTTCTGTCTTTTTCAGTTTATTAAACTTGTAACTTTTGACTTTGAGTGTGACATTTTTTGCAGATTTATGTAATTGCTATTTATTTCTTAACTCATGGTTACTTAAAAAAACTGGTCCATTTTTGTCGGAGCACAGGATAAGTGTGTGATTCTGTGTGTGTGTGCGTGTGTGCGTATGTGCGTGTTAACATCACATATCATCAAACATGAATGCTTTTCAAAAGTGATGAATAAAAATGAATCCACCATACCTTGATTGATCTGACTAAATATTTAATTGTTTGACAGCACTATATTCATATTGATGATCAAACTATTTTGCATAGACCTGTGTAACCAAACTAGAGCTGGAATTTAGTTGATAAAGATGAAAAGTTATCGATTAAATGTAGTGCAAATCAAACACTTCTTCTTTTCTTTATTTGCTTTTCTTACTTTACTTCTAATTTAGTGTCTTATGTCCAGCATGTGAAAACTCTGGATTCCTCATAGATGGTAAAACATCGCACTACAGTGGCTGAGGTTTGACTCCTTTGCTGCATCTCATCCTGCTCACATATCTGTCTGTATTTAAAGTGCATCCAAAGAAAACAGAGAAATGATTTTGAAACACAGGGTATGAATTTGACAGCCTCTCTATGTAGAATAAAAAGCCTGTCTGTCAGAACACCACACACTAATACATTCTCACAGAATAAACCAAAAGCCTTGCAAATCTGAGCACCAAACCAACCTTGGACGGTGAAATTATTTCAGCTCTGAAACTTTAGTCAGATGGTTCCAACATCATAAAGTGCACTCAGGTATCAAATGATCTCCCACTGTGCTGGGAAATATATCATTCTTTTTCTGTGTATTTATGGTGACAGTTTCATAGCTCAAAGGCATTAGTATTAGAACTGTAATGTCTTTTTTACGATGCAATATTAAGCGTCTGCCATGTCACATCATTTGTTTCTGTCATTCTCAATGTACAGCAGGGGTTCGTCATGAATCACTTAATGACTCTGAACTACAACTGGAAACAGCTCAGAGAACTGTCTGACATGTCGACCACTCAAAAAAGCAACATCTGTAAACAATATTGCCCTACAAAGTAAAAAGGCAGTAACTGCACTCACCAAACTGAGTAAAATGACCTTAAAGTTCTCTTGTTGTTCAGCCCCAGTGTTATAGGTAGATTATTGGACATGAGGCAGTATTGTTACTGCATATTACCTAATTATGCAAAAACCACAGTGTGCCTCATATATACTTAATTTGGCCTTTTTATCTAATAATTTTGACTTTTTATGTCATGATTCACTTAATGTGCCTTATATATGAAAAACCTTCGTAAAAACCATGAATTGACAGTGCGCCTTACAGTCTAGTGCACCTTATAGTGCGGAAAATACGGTAATTACATAATCTGTTTCAGTCTAACACACAGATTCATTGTAAACTATTGGGGTAGGGTCCTAAATGGACATAGGTAAGAACACAGTAATGGTCTTTACTGTCTTTTTGTTTTGCTTTACTTGTACTTTTTGTAGTTACTGTACAAACACTCACCAATTTTCTCCAAACAACAGACATTTGAGATGAGATATTTTATTACATGACAAAGAATGATTTGAATGTTGCAAAAAACACCATAACTCATTTCCACAGAAAAATGCAGTTACTGCATTTTTGCTTTGTAGGGCAGAATAATCCTCAATCTTGTTTTTGTAATTTACCCATAAAGATCCAGTGCCACTATTGTGGCATTATCTATCCATTTAACCTTTCCAAAGTGATTTATTACTGTTTATTTTAATATTAGTTTCTGTTTAATTTTTGTGACAAACTGATATTTTCTTATGTTTAATTCAGTCATCATGTAGATGTTCATCAAAATTCAGATTAAAATTGAGGATTATTAAAGCAAAATATATAATTAATTGAACATAACCCCAGTGCCTCCATTGATCCAACTCCATCGGTTCTACTGGTGAATCATTGTTGTGGAAGATGACTTTGTTTCCATGGTAACTACAGAGCCTCTGAACGTCATATCTGGTGACCATGAAAAGATGAACTGTATTTTACACCAACCTTTGGATCAACAGTTATTGAAGTTTTTATAGACAACTTTAGCTGGAAGTGACAAAATAAACATGTGTGCCTCTTGGCACCAGAGGTTGGAGTGTTCGCTCATTCATTCCAATTCATTCAGACTGCACAATAACAGAAGACTGAGATAAAAAAAACTTTTCCAGCACTTAAATGTTTGGCTGTTGTCTATGGTTGAATGAATCTGTATTCTACTGGCAGACTAAGGTTTTATCAGATACTGAGATGATAATGACCATTTGAGAGTACTGTGTTGACTGGAATGAAGACATCACCAACGCGTCTGCAGCGCCCACTTTATATCAGGTAAGATTATCTGTTTATTACCTCCGCCAAGGAAGTTATGTTTTTGCCAGCGTTGATCTGTTTATCTGTTTGTCTGTGTTCAAGATAACTCAAAAACTTATGGACGGATTTTGATGAAATTTTCAGGATATGTTGGAAATGTGAATAGGAAGAACTGATTTCATTTCGGGGGTGATCGGGATGGGGTGTTGGTGGGGGGTCTACATTGGCAGAGGTCTGCGCTCTCAGAGTGCTTTTCTAGTTCTTTGATTTGTCCTTTTTTTTACATTAGTGACTGTCTAAACCGTGTACAATAATCATAAAATATAGCTGATGTTTGATAAGTTCTAATTCTTAAGCTGATCTGGATCTTTGGATTTGGATCTTCATGGGTAAAACTGAATATAGGGCTAAACAATACTGTAACTATATATATATATATATATATATATATATATATATATATATATATATATATATATGTGTGTGTGTGTGTGTGTGTGACTCTTCCTTCTTCTGTTTACTACCATATCCTGCTAGCAGCACATTTGGATGTTCATGGGTAAAACTGAATATATTATTGTTAATTTGCTAACTAAGAACAACAAAAAACAGTAAAAAAAATCTCTCTTTCTCTCCTCTTCCGCTCTACTCTACAGTGGTGTACTGTATTTACTGCCTGTGTCATTATTTGTCCATTTTTGGACTGCTGCAATGAGCACATGCCACAGTCGGTGATCCATAATTACAGATCACCTCACACATGGTGGTGTTCGTGAGGTTTGACGTAGATATGGTTGACTTACATTGCAGCCAAGCAAATTCAGGACCACTTGGGAAGCCAAATCCAGTGAATAATTCAGCAAAGTTACATATTGATACTGCGTGGTCATAAAGATTTCAGTGCATGTATGGGAATAATTTAAAACTGCATAACATTTTAAACAGTCTCTCATGAATTCATGTGTGAGTCACGATAGTGAAGTATGCACCGTAATTTTCTGGTCTTCAGTCACCTGTGTAATGTGAGTGTGGCATTTTAAAATGCCAATAGTGTACACCGTTAACAAATGCAAACATAATATTTATCACAAACTGGTTATTCAATGAAATAAGGGAGATGTTAAAAAATGAAATTAATGTGGAAAACATCCTTTACGATCAACAATGCAGCAAAACACAGGTGTCAAACATGTGGCCCGTGGGCCTAAATTCAGCCCCCTGTGGGATCCATTTGTGAAATGCAAAAAATACAGTAGAGTATTTTTTTTTAAATCAATGGTGTTAAAATCATTTTCATTCAGGTTCCACATAGAGACCAATATGATCTCAAGTGGGTCAGACCAGTAAAATGCTACCATAATAACTTATAAATAATGATAACTGCAAATTTGTTTTAGTGCAAAACAATGCATGAAAACAAACTTTCCATTTTCAAGAATGTGAATAACCTGAATCAATAGGAAGAACCTGAAAGGTCTACAAAGAAGGAATTTTTTTAAATCAATATCCTGCCCATTATGTGTTTTAAATATTTGTAATTATAATACAAACTGTACTGTTAAACTTAATGAGAACATTGGTATAATTGCACTTATCATTTTTAAGACAATTCAAGTTGTGTATGTTATGATTTTTAAGGAAACATTCATGTATAGAAAGTATGAGTCAAGTACATACATGTAAAATCTCTTGTCATGGTTGAACATAGTGCTGAAGAAGATCTGAGTTCTTCCCTGAATGCCTTCAGTGTGAAGATGAACATGTCCTGAGCCTTCAGAGGCAAATTAACTTTAAAGTACATATGACAATGAAAACAAAATACATACAAATATTGAAAGTAGGCATACAAAATAGTCACTGAAAATTTGTTTTAATCATGATGACATTTTTTTAAAGTATGTTTTTTAAAACCTGCTGATGAACCACTTACTCTCCGTCACGTGACCCCTGACATACGCTCCAGAATGAATCCTCTGTCCAGACACCTATCAATAGTAGCTGCCGCAGCAACAACTGTGACATCATGGATCTTGCAGAAGTTGAACATCCTCATCTTCAGATGTTGAGTCATTTTGTGAAGTGGTTGAGTTTGACCCAATGCTGGAGGACAATGTGGAGGGCATTAAGCTGTACAGATGAGGCAGAGCTCCTCAGGCTTGTAAACATACAATTTCATGTCCTGACGAACAATATACAAATAACTAACAGCAAATGGATCTATATATGGATCTGGGGCAAAAGGAAGTGGTAGAATGAGAGATAAGATGGATGAATGAAACTGGAAAAGTTGATATCATATAGTCTAAAAGGTGTTTTGAAAATCTGGTCCCTACTGTGATATCCAGTGCTTCCTCAATCATTGACTTCACTGCACAACATTATCATATAATGCATGTAAATATTACATTCTGTTTCATTTGTTCTGTCTGTACTCCTGTATGTTCCTCCTCATAAACAGTTGGAGTCACTATGTCTTCATTCTTCTTCAGTGATGTTTTCTTCTTTGTTATTGTAGTTTACTTATTTGTGTGATGTCATTAAAAAAAGACTTGGTCTCTTCTTTTTTCTTTGCCACTTTGCATATGAAAGAAGCGATCTTTATTACTGCCCACTCAAAAGTGAAAGAACAATAACCCATAACCTGCAAGTATGTGTTGATAATGGAACATTTGGATAAATATACTTATCTACTCACACACGTTTCACTAAATCCAAAACCAGTTGTCCACTCAAAGGCACTGACACTGTCTTCCATTCTCCATCACCCAAGATGAGTGTGATTCATTTAAAGAAATCTAAACCAGCCTAATAATAAAGAACACTTCAAGATTAACATCCTTGTAAAAGCATCACAGTGCAAAGGACACAAAGGATTTGCAGCAGGATGTGGCTAATGACTTGAACAGGAAAGGCTCCCCATTCTCACAGTTACAGAGTTGAGATCTAATCTACTTAGTCTTGAGAACCTTATTCTTTTTCAAAATAGTTTTCAGAATCCAAGCCCTTTGTGCATCAACATATTTAAAGGTGTCATTCCATCGTTATTTCATTAATATTGCTGTGTTCTCCATTGTTACACACATTGTGTGTTGGTTCTATTTTTAAAAAAAGTCTTTGTTTCCAGCAGTTTTTTCACGGTAGAAAAATGACTAGAAGTCGAACCACAGAGTTTACAGGTACTTCCTCATACATGTCCACGACGCAGTGATGAGGCGTCTCTGATTGGCTCAGAATGCATGAAGGAACACTTCCCCCTCCCCTCTCACTCTCTGTATATGTTTACCTTTACCAGAGTAGCATCCAGCTAGGTTTCGTGCTGTTGGTTGTTCTGAAAAAGTGCATGGACCGATTTGATCCACCATTTTTTTCAAGTTCGTGCAGCAGCTACTGGGGCGTCGTCTTCTCTTGTAGATGCTAATGCTACTTCAGATGCAATGGAGGACGGTCTTAACCCCACGTGGGTGATGCTAAAGTTCATCTGATGTCAGACGGACCAGCTTTTTCCAGGTCCCTCATTCCTCTCGTTTTCTGTGAATGCAGTATGCAGCCAGTGGAGGTGACAAACCACTTTCAAAGGCAGCATGTGTTGGTATGTCAGGTTGACCCACCAGATTCCAAAAGGAGTGTGGAAAAGTGGTTTTCACCTTTAAGGGTAACGAGTTAACTCTGACTCTGGGGGGCGAGTGTCATAGGCAGATGATCTGATTTAGAAATAAAGCAGGCATTTCTCTTCATGTCAACTCCAGTTTTATGTTAAGTTAAGTGACATATCCTGACTTAACCGATGTCTCTGATGTGAACCTTTATTGTTGGATAAAAAGACAATAGAATTCATAAGTTAACCAGAAAATGTTTTGTTAGTGTGTTCATGGATTTTCCCATTCAATTTAGCATTAAGCTAGAGATTTATTGCCTCCGTTAAGGAGATTATCTTTTTGCTGGCATTTATCTGTCTGTCTGATAGGTTAAACATAACTTAAACACTGTGGACGGATTTCGATGAAACTTTCAGGATAGCTTGGGAATGACACAAGGACCAATTGATCAGATTTTAGTGAAGATCTGGAAGAGATCCTGGATTCTGGATCATTTTGAAATTTATTCTCCATTTACTGCAATCTAAAATTTCAAAGTGATCTAGAATCCAGGATCTCTTCTGGATCTTCATCAAAATCTAATTGATGAATATGATGAATTGATTAATTATCCTATCCTATAAGCCCATGTCTCCATCCACTTATTGATCAAACCATTGGTTTTATTGGACAACCAATGTTGTTGAAGATGATGGTGTTTCCACATTTAGTATGGAGCCTCTGAACTTCCTAATGGGTGATATCTGATGACCATGAAAAGACAATCTGTATTTTACACCAATTACTCACATGGATTGATAAGATTGGTAGATCAACAGTTATTTCACACTTTATATCTGCAAATTGTTTTGAAAAGCAGTGGATGTTTGGTTCTGTATGGGTTAAGATTGTCACTTAAACAGTATTAATATTCACATCTCATTTAAAAATAGAAAATATTGTAAAGCTGTGTGTTCATAGCTCTAATATGTGTTAAAAGTTGAGCTTTTGTATATGCATACAGAAGTCAGACATGACCACAGAGTAGTCACTCAAAAAAGCAAATAAAACATCACAAACTGTCTTTCTTCTTCTTTTTTTAGGGGGGGGGGGGTCTGTCCAAATATTATTCTCTATTGCTTCTTTATTGCCTGTGCTTTCATGGCAACCACCTCTGTCGTATAGAACATTAACAACAGTTTTTTTTCAAGTTGACTTATCCATCAATAAAGTCGAAGTCGAGTCAACAGGTCGCGATGACATCATCACATTTTCAGTGGAAGAACTGCTGTCCAACAATGAGCAACTTGTATTAAAGTTCACTGCAACATAACAATGGCCACTGACAATACACAAGCATCAACATTTTAACCCAAACAAAGCAAAGGCTAACACCTTGAGTTTTATTTTAAATTTAACTTCACAACATCAGTAGGGTGAACATGTGTCCAGATTTTGTCTGGACCGATGGTTCTAAAACCAGTGCGGGACTGACGCATGACAGACCTGCAGACAGTCCGGGTCCGGTTTTAGTGCCGTGGGTCCAAACAAAATCCGGACATATGGTCACCCTACATAAAATACAAAACATTTAAGGCAGTGGCTGCCAAGGTGCACACCACACTGTCCACATCATGTTTGGAAAAAAAAGAGTGCGTTGTCTTAATGTGTGTTGTCTGAGCTGCTGCTCATATAAATCAGGTTAGCTAGCAGATGCGTCTTCAGATGCTTTGCATAACACTTCTGTTTTTGTTGTATTTTAAATTGGACTTGCATATTGTGCAGGTCACTGTGCCATTTTGTTTTGTCAGATCTGTCAGAATTTGTCAGAAGATTTTACCTGTAGCAGCCATATGACTGGTCTGTGTTAACGCACCGAGGGAGAGGGAGGGAGAGAAATAATAACATGAGACTTGTCGACTCCTCCAAATTTATGTCGATTTGTGCTACGGGAGTCGACGTTTCTGTTAATGCCCTACTGCCATGGACTATAGTTCATGCTGTGTCGCCGGCAGACAGATTCTCAGGACAAGTGACAAGTGTCAGCGGGAGGTGGTGGAAGGAGGAAGAAGGGCTAACATTTAGCATCTGTAAGGACCAGGTCACACTGGGGTGACACACACTGTAATTTTCTGATGGGAGTCAGTGTCACGGAGATACTGTAACATGAATAATACACAATATAAATGCTGAGGTTATGGAAGGTTGGTTCCACTTGTGTCTCAAGCAGCGGTGAAACAAATAAAGACTTGTAAAATATAAAAAGTGCTCAAATGAAATGTATCTGTCAAGTGTTTAGATGTCTGTGACACAGGGAATAAGTGAGAGACAGCAAAAACCTCAACCAGTTGAGGAGCATGTTGTGTTTTGTGTGTGTGTGTCTGTGTGTAGTATAATCCAATTGAGTTTGGTTAAAACAAATAAGGATGTTATCCTGTTAGAAAGTAGGAGTTCTGCTCGAGGGTTTGCTCTGACATGGTTAAATGTCAGACCCCATCTCTGCAGAAACTAATAGGATGAGAATGGAGGAACACACACAAACACGCCCACACGCTCATACTCCAACAATTGTACACTTTTTCATTTTTTTGTAGTTACATTAACAATGGAATTAATAATCATGGATGATGTGAAAGGGGTCAGTACGAGTGACAAACCCACAGAGAATTTTCACATATGTGTTGCTTTTTAACTCTGTAGCTTTGTTTATCTGCTTATTGTTTTACTCTCTCAGCACATTTTTTCCTAATTTTCTCAGCAACACCAACTGTTTTAAGCAAAAAAAGATGTTCCCCTCAGCTGGATGTGTAGGTTTGCTTATATTAAACGGTGTAAATCTGAATGCTTTAAAGTGCTTTTTAAGAAAGTTTTTGTTCTTTTGTACTGTATAGATATAATACAATATAATATAATATAATATAATATAATATAGGGCGGCACGGTGGTGCAGTGGTTAGCACTTGTGCCTCACACCAAGAAGGACCCTGGTTCGAATCCCACACCAGACCTTTCTGTGTGGAGTTTGCATGTTCTCCCCGTGTCCACGTGGGTTTTCGCCGGGCACTCCGGTTTCCTCCCACCATCCAAAGACATGCACTGATAGGTTAATTAGTTAATCTAAATTGGCCATAGGTGTGAATGTGAGAGTAATTGTTTGTCTATGTATGTCAGCCTTGCGATGAACTGGCGTCTCATACAGGGTGTACCCCGCCTTCGCCCATTGTAGCTGGATTAGGCCCCCAGTGACCCCCGCAACCCTAGTGAGGATAAAGCGGGTTCAGATAATGAATGAATGAATGATATAATATAATATAAACATAAATATATTATATAACTACACTTGCATCCATGAAAATTAAATATAAACTAATGGATGGATGTATGGATGGTTGGATAGACAGACAGACAGATAGATAGATAGATAGATAGATAGATAGATAGATAGATAGAGTAAATAAGGTAAATGTGAAAATGTGGGTCTTCAGCTTCTATAGGGATTCAGGGGCTCTTTTCCCAAAGCTTTATATCTAATTATCCTTGGGGATTTTAACACAAAAGGATATCACTGCTTTGGCTGAACATATTCTGTTTCTCCGTTTCCTATTGCATTCCTGCATCAATCTGTCATATTCATTTGTTTATTCAGCCTGTGTACCTCTTCAGGTGCAGTAGTGACTGAAGTGTAGTTAAGTAACACATACATCAGAAGTAACTAGTGCACCACTAGAGAGTATTTTTGGTAGAACAATGCGGTCCGGAAACATGCCAAGTGCTTTGAGTGTGCACCTTCAGGACATGCTGAAGGGCCATTCTCTGGCATGAGTAGCACATAATTGATTTTGGGATCTGATACAGTGTGACTGTTTACATCAGTGGCTGCTGGTTTGCTGTAGGCTCAGGGTTACAGTTGTTAGCCATGCATTTATGCTGCTGGTGAGTCAAGCAATCTTTTAAAAATGCATTCTGCTTATGGTGCAGTTCTTTGGGGTCAGGGAGCCTTGCTTTGCTTATACTAATCTCATGAGATTTTTCTGTATGTGTGGTAGTTTTTCAATTTGAGCAGTTGTCATAGATGTTCCCTGTGCTTCATTTAGCCATCTGTCCAAACAAGAAGAATGAAGGTAATCAAGTTATTGTAGTCAGTGTGTGTGTCTGTCTATATGTGTGTGTGTGTGTGCATATCATGCTATAACTCAATGAATACTTGAGATATCACCATGAAATTACATGGGCATATACATATTTCTAATGCACATAAAATGCAATGATCCATTTGAGTAAAAGTCAAAGGTCAAGGTCACAATTAGCTAAAATGTCAAAATCACATTATCGGTTATAACTCAAGAATGGAGGGTCACAGAACTTTCAGATTGGTACCAAACTACGTAGAATGAAGATAATTGGTGTTATCGCCTACGACCAATAGTGTTTGAGATCTCTGGAGGTCAAAGCTGAAATGTAGCAAAATTAACTTCTCTGTGTACGTCAAGTATAGACATATGCTATAACTTAATCAATACTGGATATATTATCATAATATTACATGCAATGTCATATATATACATATTACATAATTAGCAATATTGAAAAAGGTCAAAGGTCAAGGTCGCATTTAGCAGAAAGGTCAAAATCACATTATTGGCCCTAATTCAAGAACGGGTTGTCATAGAAACTTGAGATTGGCACAAAATATGGTCAACATAAGGCATTTTGTGAATACTTGTTCTCAGTAGGGTTGCTAGAGCCTATCCTAGCTACCTATTTTTATACCACTGTGGATACTGAACCTGCAATGCTACATCATTGATGCAAGATGCAGCTCTCACTTATTTTTTCTAAATATCTGTGTATGAAAGTTCTAACCCAACATGAGAAATATAAAATAGCCAAAACAGAAGCTGATGTGTCTTTGCCATTATGAGGACAGCACAAGCAACTACCTCTTCCTGTTTTGTGTCTTCACTAGATTGTGCATCTGTGACATTTCATGAGGGCATCTCTCTATAAGTCAGCAAATCTCTGTCTGTAGTGTTCTTGTTTGTCTGAAGAATGCCTACAGTAACACCTGCACAACTCCACCAAATGATCCAAAATTTGGAGGGTGACTTTCCAGCACTATAGCGGATTAAAGTGCAAAGCTTCACACCATTATGACATACAACAACAAATATATTAGACTAATTACATTCCTCTTTCTAACTTTGTTGCTCTGAACATTGCCGTGCAAGTCCCCCCAGGAATTTGTGGACATTTTTGTCATTGTCGCAGCCACAGCAAGTCTGGTTGTGACCGAGGCTATTATTACAGTGCATTCACAAGAGTTAAGGTAGGTCCGTAATTTACTGAATCAACAGGCGGAACATCTGATTCAGCTTCAACTTAACATTGCACCAATCTTAATGTCTGTAGATTACATTACTATCTGGCTCATTTCAGCTTTATCACTTCACTTTTAGACCCTTTTAATTTTTTGTTCTTTTGTTGTTAACTGTACAGTAGTTTAGTAGGCAGGCACACATTGTCCAGTTTCCATCTTTTCATTTATTCAAGTCTGAAAGTAGACAGTGACATTTGAGTGTCGGATGAGCGACTGGCGGCTCACTTCACGGCTGTAAAATATCTTTCTGGGTGTTGATTGGTGTCACCTGCGTTAGCATGCCACAAACCACTACAGTGGTAGGCTCTCTGCTCGACCTGACACTTTACTTTTACTAATTCCACCAGCAGTAACAACTAATTATTATAATCTTTCATTCTGCTCCTTTCAACTCATTTCACCCACTTCCACAACACATCAGTAGCAAACAATCTCACATTTTCTATGGGCCTTGTGCTAGTTACAGAAGAGAAACAGCAAGCAAGTATTATATTCTTGCATGACTTACTAAAAGAAGATGGATTTTAAGAGACAGTACCCCAACTCTCTGGTCTTTATCTTGATTTTCCTCATCTGTTTCATATGACATGGAGCTGTGACCATTTTAAAATCCAATCCTCTGACCCTAGCAAACAATTTTCTACCTTCAGTCCTGCTTTACCAGCTTCTTCCTCTTCTTTCTGCACTAAGGATTTTATTATCCACTCTCAGTAGAATGCAATCACACATGATGGTACTTCTCATCACCACTGAGGTCTTTTTATCCTGACTTCCATCATGTTTTTCTCCTCCAGATCATGCAGTACTGCTTTCAGGTCAGTCACAGCTTCACTCCTGGGGAATAATAGTGGGGCTGTGACTTGTTATCAGTGGTTCCAGTGCTCATGGATGCGCTGCTCTTACCTACCTACAAATATGTCCTTTTAATTTTTCTTTACAACTCAGTCTCTTGATTTACAAGGTACTGTTACATGTGTTTTCTGCCTTTTGACACTTAAACCCTTTCACTCCTGACATGTCTGTGGTAAGTATTCTTGGAAGTATGATTTATATTCATACAAATTGTACTGTTTACTCAACGGGAAATATTTCAAAATGTGCTAATAGCATAGAATTTGTTTTTTCCATAAAGGTCTACTAAGGACACCGTCCATGGCCCGTGGAAAGGGGAACACAGAGACCAACCCCTTTTTTCCTGTTGTTTTTCCTGTTTTTTCCTCTGTTTTTTTGGCTGTTTACGCAAAATCTGCTTCTCCAATTTCCATACAATTTTTGGGAAAGGTACAAAGTGGTCCAGAATAGATCTAATTTAAATTTTAGTGTATGTAGGTCAAAGTTCAAGGTCACAGTCACAAAATATGTGTGTTTGCAATGATAAGAGATATGACAAATCAGGTACAATGTTTGTGAGGGGGCAGGATTTGTTGTGCCTGGCACTACTTGTTTTCCTTTTTTTTTTCTTCTTTCTGTACTTTTATTGAGTTACTACTAGACTACATACCATACTAGGTGTCAAAAAGTAAATGGTCTACACTTATATAGTGCCTTATAAAAGTAGCTGCACTAATTTAGAAAAACAACTCCAAAACAAAAACTATTGGTCCCAAATTCAAATGCTCATTGTTCAGTGTATTTCACTTCGCAATTCATGTTTAACATCCTAAATCTCTGACATATTTTTAATAAATAAGGCACTAAAATGTGCATCAATCAAACTCCTTCTCCTTCTCTTTGTCTTTTTTCTTTAATTCCACTGTTTTGATCTTAAAATACACAGTAAAACCAAACCACTGAAGAAAAGGAACACAAACACACACTCACAGCAATTTTTATGTTTTTAAGCCATTCTTGTATTGTCTTCATTTTTTATTTTGCTTTTGGTTTGTTCTTCTGTACAGCACTTTGGTTCACTGTGGTTATTTTAAAGTGCTTTACAAAAGAATTAGAGAGAGAGGGGGAGCTTAATTGTAGACTTTCCCCTGTAATTCACTTTGGAAAACAGCATCTGCCAAATGCATAAATAAATAATCAAATACATTCATTTTATGACACAGAAACAGATGACAATTCATAGCAACATGCTTACCTAGAGTAATGTCTCAGAGGTTCAAAGGTCAAAATACCATATTTTATGCAGTTTAGATGTTCACAATAGATTGACAACTGCCAATGTGTCAGTCTAATGCACTAAAATATGATCTGGATCACGCATTACATCACAATGTCACGTCCGGTGAGTGTATTGCTTATCTGATAGCATTGTTGCTAGTCGCTCTTTTCTAGTGCTCTTCAGTTGTTGTTAATCCATGATTTACTACTATTTATAGCTCTTAAAAACTGGTTTAAGTTAGTTTTTGTTGGCTTCATATTCACCCAGGGCCAAGGAAAAAACCTTAAAAAGCTTTCAATTGGTTCAAAATGCAGCAGCAAGATTATTAACAGGATCAAATAGAAAACAGCAGATCACCCCTGTGCTCCAAACCCTTCACTGGCTTCCAGTTGAGTTTAGAATTCAATTTAAAATCCTCCTCCTTCCATATAAAACCATTAATGGTATGGACCCCTCTTATCTTAAAGATGATCTGGTACTGTACCAGCCCAATAGAACCCTTCATTCCCAGAATGCAGGTCTACTGAAAGTTCCCAGGGTTTGTAAATGTACAATAGGAGTTAGAGCCTTTAGTTACCATGGTTACTGTCTTATGGAATCAGCTTCCATTTAATATTACAGTCCCACCAGGATTTCGTGGGCATTTTTTGAGATTGATGCCTGAGCATGAGCTTTTGTGAAAAGTTGCGATGAAAGTTGCGTTACTTTTTAGGCTTTTGTTGCGGGAGGAAGTGAAAGTTGCGATAAATAATTGCAATTTCCCCTTTTTTTTAATCAAAATTAAGTAATATTTAAAATAAATTAAATCAAAGTCATCGTGATGTGGTCCTCAAAACTACCTTTTATCACTTATGACCAACATTTTTTGAGATCTCTCGAGTTCAAACGACTTGTCTAACACCGCTATAACTTAATCAATACTGGATATAGTATCATAATATTACATTCACAGACACATATATACATATAACAAAATTATCAATATTGCAAAATGCCAAAAGTCAAGGTCGCATGTAGCAGAATGGTCAAAATCACATTATTGGCTGTAATTCAAGAAAAGGTTGTCATAGAAACTTGACTTTGGAATAAAATAGGGATGAGATTAGGCATACAATACTTTCTTGTTGATATGGCCTTGACCATTATTTTCCACATTTCTCTTTTTGATGGGAGTTCCAAGTTAATAAATATATCTTAACTTCATACGTTATACATTATTCATAAGTTGTTTTTCTTTAACCCCCCCCCCCCCAAACAATGGCAACCAAAACAATGGTGTCCTAACTTTAGGGCCTTTGTCCTCACATCCAGTATTTTGCGGGCGTTTTTTGAGATTGATGCCTGAGCGTGAGCTTCTGTGAAAAGTTGCGATGAAAGTTGCATTGCTTTTTAGGCTTTTGTTGTGGGAGGAAGTGAAAGTTGCGATAAATAGTAGCAATTTTCCCTTTTTGTAATCATTAAGTAATATTTGCAGGTGTCCTTATTTCCAGTCATGCCGGTGGTCCCCCTACAAGCATTGCATCCACCGCCTTAAGGCTGCTCAGACAATAGAGAATTCTTAAAACTCAGCTCTGATCCAAGATTTTTTGGTCCATCTTTAATCTGTGGTGTTACCCTCCCCTTGTGATTGAGCCCCAGATGTAATGTTTTGAGACATAGTTTGACAAAATATACCGCCTCATCTGCAAACTCCCTCTGCTCATCTATCAGCAGCAACATGAATTACAGTTAAAAGCTGTGCCTGGTGTTGGTTTATGCTGCTACTTAACCTCCAGGGTGCAACATATAGCACAGTACCTCCACTGAGCTCTGCTATATTTAACCACAGCTACTTTTTTCACCACTTTCATCATTTTATTGATTGTGATCACACTTAGCTTTTTTATTACCTTACCAGTGTTGGGTCTGTCTACACCACATTTCAACTTGAACATTTTAGCTGTATGCAATACTTTGGTCCTCCTCCAAGCATCTACATCTGGATCTCAGTTCTACATGTTTTAAAGAAATATTCTCCCCTGGAAGACATGGAATGTTTGATGTTTTTAATCATTTTTTTAAGTGAAGTTAGGTATTGCTTCAGGCTGCATAACACATTTATGAGACAATCACACAATTTCAGTTACTGTTATAATTTCATTTTACTATGATGACTCTACAACAGGCAGTGCTTCTAGTAGACTACACACCCTACATGACTGCACTTCATTTGCACACCCAGGACTGGACCCATTTGCACATACACTGGTCTCTTTACGTCATTTGCACTTTTGTCATTGCCCTCTGTACAGGATGCCACTACCTCATTGCACATTAGTCACTTTTGACATCGTACATATCTTATTTCTTATACTTATATTCCTTGTGTATATTCTATATTTACTTTACGGTAAATCAAGCTTGTATGTAGAAGGCCTTTAACTAACATGATATGTTTTATTCATATATATGTAATTATCCAGAAGATAAGTTCGAGACCATGTCTATGTAATGAATGCATTAGAGGATAATACTATTTAAACCACCAACCTGTTTCAGGGGATACATAGTAAAAACTAATTATGTGACCCAACAACATATTTTTCTTCACACATGGCCCTAATACTCTGTCATATGTTTGGGAGGGCAGCATAGAAGTCAATGAGACTGCTGGGCTTGAAAGTGTCTTTCAGAACATCACAGTTCTGTATCTTCACCAACTCAAACTGATAAGAAAGCTGGGCTTCATCAATGTTGGCAACTAAGGGGTTCTGGGAAAGATTGATTTCTTTTGCATTAACATGAAGTTCATAAAAATCTCATACCAGACTATTCTGCCTTCAGCATTTCCAGCTTCCACACATTTTTCAGCTTTGAGCAGGATCGCTGGATTCTCTGCAGAGAGGTTTTGGGTAACAGGCAGATGGATGAAGTTGTGCTTTTTTCATTTGTTCCAAAAACAGCACTAGTTTCACCTCAAATGCTTTTATGTGGGAATACATGTCACAAATGAGTTTCCCTGGCTTTGTAGCTGCAAGTTAAAGCTGTTCAGCATTTCTGTTACATCTGTTAAAAATGTGAGGTGCCACTTCCATTCTAGGTCGATCAGCTCTGGAACAGTTTTGTCTTAAGAAATGTGTTAATTTTGGGTAGCAGTTTGTAAAAATACCCAAAAACTCTGCCCCTGCTCAACCATGGGACCCCTGTGTTATACAGCACATAACTCTGTGCACACTCAAAAAAATGATTCTTGGCCACAATAAACATGAAGCATTATTTTCAAATAAACTGTAACTGAAATTTATAAAACTAAAAGTTTATTTGATAATAATATTTAAACAGTATGTAAACATAAGCTTTACAAACTGATGTAAACAAATCCCTAAACTTTATCTGACTAGATCACGTAAGTAGACAAGTTTATTTGATAATAATATTTAAACAGTATGTAAACATATGCTTTACAAACTGATGTAAAGAAATCCCTAAACTTTATCTGACTGGATCACGTAAATAGACAGAGGGCGTGTACCAGCATGTTGTCACCATGGTAACTTCAGTATTCTACGGGTTCGCCCACCCTGCCCTCACAAACTCGGCACTGCAGACCGCGGTATTCCTGACCGTGATCCTGACGGAGGAGGGCGACTAGTCTGCGGTTCAGTGAAAACGGTAAGTTTAATTGTTTGAAATATATTGTGTTAATGGTAGTATGTGATATTTTAGAATTATATTGATATATTCCTTTCCCCCGAGTTTCTCAAAGACAATGTGAATGCTTTGGCATTTATATTTTCGGAAGTCTGGTGAAGTTGAGCACTAAAGAAAAAAAAAAGTTGAGAACGTGCCTGAATGCATGTACATAGCTTTTAGCATGAGTTAGTAGCAATGCAGTATGAAGCTAATACTTGTGGTAAATAACTTAAATAACGCAGCCTGAGCGGCATTATTTATTGGGTGTCCTCGCGTCCGAGGCGAGGCTGGATGTCGCATTTTTAATTAGACAGGACGTCACGGCCTTAAGCTAAGGGCTAACGTTAGTGCTAAGCTAACTGTTAAGCGGCTAGCACCTGCTGCTGCACTTTGATGCTGGCTCGCTACAGCGGACAAACGGCCAGGTTATAGTGTTATAAAGGTTTCTCTTTGTCACGGTCACCACTGCTGCCAATGTGGCAAACTGGTTAACTTTGCGCGGCGCACTCTTAACATTAGTTACTGGTGTTATGTCGAGTTGTGCATCCATCCTCATGGGAGCGCATTGTAATGACTTCTACTTGTTTATACGGCAGTGTACTGATAAAAAACTAAAATCTTCGCGGGTGTTCATCGATTATGAGACGTGTAGTTTAGAGCCATCGGTGTTTGGATTTAGATTAAAACCGATAGTCTGTGTGTGTGTTTTTTGCTTATGAGAAATTATTTTATTCAAAAGTACTTGTAAATACTTTACCCGGGCATGGTTCCGTTAATGTGTTTCTAATGTGACAAAAAAAACCTTATTTAAAATTTAAATTAAAGAGTACGGTCTAGACCTACTGTAAGTTCCTTGAGCTGATTTGAGTTGTGTTTTGGCGCTCTATAAATGGGAGTGATTTATTAATTTAACAATGTAAATTCAGATGGGTGGTTGACTGGTTGTATTAATACTCTGAGAAAAACATACAATTATGATTTTTTTTTATCCCACATTATGTTTGTGCCCAGCTAACAAAAACCAGATATAGTTCATCAGCATGTAAAAAATTAAAGAAGCAGTTATTTTTCAGTGTGTTCAAACTTCTTCAACTTAAATGTAAACTTTGCTTTATTTCAACCTGTCTCCTATCGTCATGTGTGCTTCATGTGACTAGTGAGGTGAAAATATTAGTTGTCATGTTGGCTGTTGTCCAGATACAGTCAGGTCACAGCTAGTAGCTTCAGATCTGTTAAAATGAAAACGAACAGGCATACTTTTGAGGGCAAAGTTAGTCCACTAAACTAGGTTTTTTTCCACCAAGACCACCTTACATCCTTACTATAAATATCAGAACATATTTAAATTACATGTAAATGTGTTGTGTTAGCTTACCTGTTTTTAGCCGTCTTTATTTACATGTTTGAGCTAATTATTTACACGCATCTGCATGGTATTATATGGAAATTGATGAAAGCTCACCGGGTAACAGGTAAGCTAAAACAACACATTTACATATTGTGTCTATATGTTCTCTGACATTTATACTAACGATGTGAGGTGGTCTTAGTGGGAAAAAAGCTTGTTTAGTGGACTAACTTTGCCTGTGAAAGTACGCCCATTCTAGGGATGTTAAAAGGTGTTCAAAATCAAATTTGAATACCATTAACGATTTTTAACGAATATTCGAAAGGTGGGGGGGGGGTTAAAAAAAAAAATCTTTTTTTTTTCTTAAAATATACTATAAGGTGTGTCCTAACCCTTAAATGACTATATATACACACAACACACACCTTATAGTATATTTAAAAAATAAATACATTTCTATTTATTTTCTTTTTTTAAATATTCAAATATGATTTTTATATTCGAATAATCGAATATTCGGTAACATCCCTAGCCCATTCACTTACATTGTAATAGGTCTGAAGCTAATAGCTACCTCCCGGCTTTGTCTAGACAACGGCAAACATGACAACTAATATGTTCACGTCACTACTCACATGAAGCATAAGACGATAGGAGACAGGTTGAAATAAACCAAAGTTTCCCTCTAATACCGCTAGCATTTACAGTGTCATTATTGCATGTACTCTCACAAACACATGCACACATTTGTGCAGTTGTTTCTTATCCAAATTGGGAACTAACAATGTCATATTTTTTTCTATCACTTAGGGTACATCATCATAGGGCCAAATTGACAAAGATCAATCTACATTTTCAATGGGCAACCTCTCAAATTTGGTGAGTACATGTCATAGCAATGTTTAAGTGTAATTGAGCCATAGATTTCTGCTAAAATGTTAGCTTAAATAAAAAAAAATTTTCTGCTTTCTTTTCTAGGTAGAACATGTGAATGGGTGTGTCATCACAGGTTATTTCATGTTGTCAAAACAATTCTTGTGTGTGTGTATCCAGCATGTGAAGTTGCCTGTGCATTTCTAATATAATCCAAATTATTAGATCACATATTCCCAATATGTGTGCAGGACTGTTAGATACTTTTATTAAAATCCTTGTTACTCTGTCCCTGGAGCTGCATCTCTGGGAGTCAGGTGGACAGTTGCCTACAACGTGGATGTAGTTTTATCACAATTGCCCTTACTCTACAGTAGCTCACACAGCTTACTGCTGTTATTTCACCATGTAACTGTTGCATGTGTTACCATGCCTCACTTTTATTGTGAAACTTATTGTGAAAGTTTTTATGATGTTGTTTACCTTTAATAATTTCTGTGTATTGCGTTATTTTGATTTTGATTTTTTCAAATTAGTCCTTGTTACTCTGTCCCTGGAGCTGCATCTCAGGGTCAGGTGGACAGTTGCCAACAACGTGGATGTAGTTTTGTCACGATTGCCCGTACTCCACAGTAGCTCACACAGCTTACTGCTGTTATTTCATCTTGTAGCTGTTGCATGTGTTACCATGCCTCACTTTTATTGTGAAATGTTTTAAGATTTAGTTTACCTTGAATAATTTCTGTGTATTGCGTAATTTGGATTTGCATTTTTTCAAATTAGTTGAGTATTACTGCAATGACCTTCCAAATGGTAGTTAGTATATTCATGATGGGATGTATTTTTTGGTTGAATCCCTGGTGCAATGTACGACGGAGGATTAGGGTCACATTAAATTACGAGAAAAAAAAGTCATAATATAACAAGAATATTGTCGTCGTAATATTACGAGAGTCATAATAATATGAGAATAAAGTCACAATATTACGAGAGTCATATTACGAGAATAAAGTCATAAGGTTACGAGAAAAGTCATTTACCAATGAGGAAAAAAGTTATCGAGCTGACGTTACCAGCTCAGCCACCCACATTTTCACAGAGGCGGCAGACTGCTCTCTTCCTTGTAATTTATTTTGGTAATATTGACTTTATTCTCGTAATATTATGACTTTATTCTCGTAATTTTATCTTTATTTTTGTTTAGTGTGGCCCTAATCCTCCTCCGTACTAATGCAGTAGGCTGAGTGGGCATTTTATTAGGTATATGTTTAGAGTCTTAGTTTGAATAGGCTATATGCTGAACTAAATCACTTCCTGAAATTGAACAGGCTCATTCATTTCCTGTCTTACATTATTGGCCAAATGTATTAATCCAGGTGTGCTTTACTGCATCACAACAGCACACCTGGATTAATCAGTTTGGCCAATAATGTAAGAGGAAATGAATGAGCCAGTTCAATTTCAGGAGGTGATTTAGTTCAGCATATAGCCTATTCAAACTAAGACTCGAAACATATACCTAATAAAATGCCCACTGAGGTGGTGGAGTTCGCCATAGAGCTTATAGCATTTATTGTTTCAGTTAATCTTGTTGCTCATGTGTTGAGGAAGACAAATGCTGTGTCTTTAAACAATGTTCAAGTGCCAAAAGAACAGGTGTACAGTGGCATCCATGTTCAGACACAAGTTAATGTAATTTTGAAGTTTGTGGCAATAAAGTTGTCAGATCTATACTGTGTTGCTTTGTGATTTTAACAGGAGATAGGATAATATACTGTATTTGAAATGCATTATTAATGTATATATACTTTAATGCAGTGTTTGTGAAAGTTCACTTCACTTTTAACTGAATAATCACATAAGGTTAATGTATATGTTTGCAATAACTTTATGTAAGTGATTCACACTGATTCAACATGGTAGAAACACATTGAATTAAATGGGATCCTTACATTGAACTTACCCAGCAGAATTACGTGGAAAAACTTCATGTAATTAAAATACTTAAAGTCTAAGTTTTTGGTATAATTTTTTTGAGTGCACACTCCAGTTCAGACAAATTGTTGGAACTGCCTGTGTTTAAGAACCTTTGCTGTGATGAGTGTTATGCACAACACCCACAACCTTCATGACAGAATCCCACTTCAGCACTCTGCAGCACAGTGCTTGCTAGTAACTTAAAGGTGAACCCACTTTCTTGCGTAAAAGTAGAGAAACAGATTTCTTGCTTATGTGGCAAGGCGAGTGGGGGATGGGGGATAGTGATAAGTAATGTTACTAGGTGTAGTATTAGGAAATAGGTGAAAGGGACTTTCACCCCAGGAAATATATTCCAAATTATGTAAGGATAAACAGGAGGACACAGGTTCAATTCTGTAGAAGGACAGAGACAGTTTCTTAAATAATTAAAAAGGTTTTATTGATAAAATCATGAAAATTAACTAAAGCTGCAAAAGAAAGGAATGATTGACAATTAAAAGTGAATAGGTGGAAGGTGCAAATACTTTATTACAGAATTTAAAAGAGGGCCCTAACAATAGAATCTAAAAATGACATTAAAATGGTTAGAATTCAAATACCAAATTAAACAGCTAAATATAGAGGACAGAGGCCACCAGAGGGGAGGCAGACTATGTAGTGGGGTGCTACCAATACTTACTGGTGCTGCACATCAATCACTACAAACAAATGTATCCCATAGTAGTGTCCCAGTGTGCTTACTCGCATGCAAAAAAAAGTGTAGGAACCTCACCCGGGGGTGCCTTGCCTCCCCCACCAAAATGGCACTCTTCCCTACTAAAACAGACAGGTAAAAACAAATTTATAGAAAAAAACACTAATGCAACCACAACCCAGTCCTTTTAAGGTCCAAATACTAACAGGTATGGTGGAGAATCAAAAATGAAAAAACAGATATACTAATAGAACAAAATAAAGGCAAAACCAATTTAAAGGGAAAAATAATGTAAAGGGAAAAATAGGTAAAATATTATAACTAATAAAAAGGCAAAGCAAGGCAAACTTAATACAACTAAGGTAAAAAGGCAAAACGGGCAAAACAATGCAACTAATGAAAAGGCAAAACAAAACAGCAGGAAACCAAAAAGGATCCACCTTGGGTCAGGGGTGGTCTGCTGTCCTCACAACTAAAAGAAAGAAAGAACAAACTAAGGATTAAACAACAAAGGAATAAACAGAATCAAAATGGCCTCCTGACCTACCTGCCAATCCAGCAACTGAGCTGCCACCATCCACACCAGGAGCAGGAGTCAGTGGAATGAACACCTGCTCACTGGGTGTTTATGTAGCCCAGGTGCTGATTGGATGGTGATGTTGGTGGTGATGTAAATGTTGGTGGTGATCCGGAAAAGATCCTGAATCACTTTGACATTTTATATAGTGGTAAGTTGAGAAAAATTACAAAGTGATCCAGAATCTCTTCCTAAACATGGAAGGTTTACCTCTGATTTCTATGAGTTGAGCAACATTGAGCTTGGCATACAAATGTCTTCTGCTGAGCTAGCAGGCCAGGTGAAGATGATGAGAAGTAGGGGAAAGGTCATGAGAACAGATTTAATAAAGAAAACAACCAAAGCAAATGAGAAACAAAAGAGAACCACAGAACCTAAACAAAAAAATCCTGGGTTGATCAGCCAGAGTCCAAGATGATGAATGACTGTCCAGGCTATAGCCATGACACACACACGTCCACTTTATGGAGGAGACAAGCTGAATGGTCCCACACCAGCAACTGCAAGATTCAAAGCTCAAATAGCTCCCTGATTAGTGAACCCCTGCATTTTAACAGGGGTTGAGCCATCTGACAAAATGAACCGTGAGCTAGGGGGCTGACACCCTGCACTAGGTGGAAGTTGTTGGAAGTAGGGGGGAGGTCATGACACCTATCTACCTACTGGCTCTGTAGTGAATCTGGAAACATCAACTTCTACAACACTGATTCACCAGTGACACCCATGGAGTTTGATAAATGACAGTGAAGGGAGACACACATTTTTATGTTCACTTATGGACATCTTTGCTGAAAAACTCACCTTTTTTTTTTTTTTAACCTCCGCCAAGGAGGTATTAAAGCGCGGTCCCTTTGTCTGTCTGGCTGTCAACAGGATTACGCAAGAAATTCTGAACAGATTTTGATGAAACTTTCAGCAATGGTAGATAATGGGTCACGGAAGAACCCATTAGATTTTGAGCAATGAAGGTCAAAGGTTAAGGTCACAGTAAAGGTCAACAGCTAAAACACATCAGTGGTAATATCTCAGGTTTCAGATGAGATAGAATCTGGCGTTTTTTTGCATTTCACATCGTCGCACATCACATGGGTCAACACCTATGGCTCAATCACATCACGTTTTGACGTCATATGATGCCATATCAAGCCTTGTTTCATTTATTTTCTTTCTGATATAAGAACCCTCAACTTCAATCTGAATCAGAATTTATGAACATTTACGTGATCGGTAACTTAATTGTAGCTTAATTTATACTGAGAAAACAGAATGTTAATATTGCAATCAATGGTGATAAATCACTGAAAAAGGGATACATCTCAAGAAAAAAAAATCATATTAGAACTACCACAAAAGTATCACTGGGTCTTTATGGGTTAAAGCTTAATTTGATGTTATGAGCCACATGCTTAACAACTTAACTCATGTTTTCTGTAGCTACACATCAAATTGTAAAACAAAAATGTGTAAGTTGTCACTCTTTTAGATTTTCCTCATTATATTATACTGTACCATTAACTATGAACTATAAAACAAATACATGAATAAATCTTACATTGTTGTTTCTATAGGAGTATTTTATAGCTGTGTCTTAGTAAACAAATGGGGCATATGGCAGATTTATTGGCTACATCATTTATGAGGAAAGTCAAGGTTATATAGAATGGTATATTTTTGTAATATCTTACTCTTTTATGCTCTTCACTGTGAATCTTCTGACTCACATATTTGTTGTACTGTAAATGAGACAATGCACAGATGAACACGAGAAATGAAGGGATTATGAGGGGCCTGAGCTGCTTATTTTGTGCCTGGAGTAGCAGCTTAATCCAGTCCAACCTTCACCTCTCAGGTCTGTGGGCTCCTCAGCAGAAAATTGAAGTCTTTGTGATTTTGTACAGTTTTACAGACAGCTTTAAATCTCATCTCAGCAGCAGCCCTTTATGGTACTGCAGACGCTTTTCTCCTGTCCATACTCCTACATCTAAAACTATTCAGATGAAAGTGTCCTTTATTGCATTTTTTCCTCAGATATTCAATCATTTCATAAAAAATAGACACAAAAAACTGCAAGTGCCACAGTACATTATGTTGAATACTATAAAAGCTTTGAAAGTGTTTATACTCTGGAAGGGAAATGACCAGCTAAGCTGTGTATTTCATCTTAAATGTGAATGCAGTCTTAGTTTATCAAACACATTTTTCATATGAAGGTTATATATGTAACTTATGTACTCTAATTCAGCCCTACACTGGGATATGTGCTGAATATCAAGAGAATTTATGAGCAACAAAGAGATATATAGACAGGACTGGGCTATAATTTTGCAGAATAATTGCTCTGGCTCAGTACACAACCACAACAACACACACAGGATGGTAATTATAACAATACAAATACACTAACAGAAATATTATCCTCATACCACAGCAGAAACACAAAAGGCAAGTTTGAAAAAAAAACAGACATTAAATGATGATAAGCATTTATTTCAGATAACTTTACAAAGATCATCCATTAAGGTCAGCCGACATCAGGAAGGAAATGAAAGTGGTTCACAGCATTATTAACCGCATAGATCTATCATGAAAGAGAAAACAACATGAAACGCCAGCTCCCAACACAGACAAACAGAATGCAATCAATTTCTGCTCAGCACTGATAAAGCTGAAATGTGAATAAAGATTGTAAACAAAATCATGGATGTGATTTTTCTTAAAGTGATATCGTCAAAGTTTGGTGTTAAAGAGGTTTAGTGTGCATGACACCCTACACAACAAAGTGTTTGATTATTTGAACTGTCTTGTTACTACAGACCCCCCCCCCCCCCCCCCCCTCCCAAATATATAATAATAAACTGCAGAGTAAAAACATTAACATCAATCTGTTCCATTAGCTGGAGAGGAGGAGGTGAACCAGTCCAAGAGGAGGCGGGAAAGGGAAGGAGAGGTGAAACATGGGGGAGTCAGCTGTGAAAAATAACTGAAAATCAGACTTAAAATAAGAGGGTGATAGATGGGTAATGCTATACATTTAATAAGATTAAACAGGCAACAATATATATAAAGAGTAATGCAATGAATATAATATTAAATATTAATGAAAGACATTTTCGCTGACTTGTTTTCAGTGCTCTACAACAACATAAAAAAAACACCAGGTTGGAACTTAGTTGGGAAGGATTGTTTTGCTATCTCTTAATCAACACTAATCAAATTAATGTTAACACAAGTAAGAATAAACTGGATTTTTTAGGGATGTCCAAACGGATACATTAATGAATATTATTTATAATCATGATTAATCTGATTAAAATGTTTAAGTCAATGAACCCCTCCGCAGTGGAATGATTGTAAACATCTCTGACAACATCTTTGGGCTTTTCTCGCAGAGTTAAGAGTCATGTATGAACAAATTGTTTGTTGATCTGGTAGTGACAGGCAGCAGAACCAACCCATAAAAATAGAAGACACTAACCAGTGTGATGAGCTCTGGATGGAAATATGAGAAACACAAGACAACAATCAACCAACAAAGTATTATGCACTGGAAGAAGTTTTATTTTCACTGAAGTACTTCCAGTTTAAAATATTACATTAGCATACATCAGTCAGGTAATTTGCTAGCACTTCTGCTAACGCGTTGCATACGTATATGTTCCTTTCTTTCTTGAGTCTACGATGTCATGAAAAATAAATCACAATTAATATAGATCTAAAAAATTAATATTTGATCATGATTAAAAAAGTAATCCTTCTTAAATCTGTGATTAATCCTATTAAAAATGACAGCCCTAGTAGTTTTATTTCATCATCTGTTTGACATGTTTGAGCTTCTGTATTTTCAAAAGCTGAACTTTGTGAACACAAAGGTCCAGGGTTAGAAATGGAGACAAAACAAACAAAAAAACTAAACTACATTTCTGGAAAGGATTAGTGAGCAATGAAATCCACATATCATTTGATGTTTCGTTCAGAGGGAAATTTTTGTGTCATGTTATTTCAAATGAAAAAAGTCTTTATTGAGAACCATCTTCTGGGACCAATACATGTTTAGAAGAACTTCAATGAGAACCCAGATGGTCATGTTTTAGATCCCTCACGTACAAAGTTTTCAAACCTGCAAATGTTGGTCTGTTGTGCACAAATGTTGTGTTTAGCAGGTATCAGGCTGAAAGATTACCAAATAACTACTATCTCCATCTTTAGATCATGTTGCTTGCTGGCAGAATCATAGTGCAGATTTGTAAACAGCTTTCCCTGAAATAAGAGACAGGAATGCACTAAAGTAGATATCAATCTGCAAAAACAAACCGCTTCTTTTACAGTCCACTGTGCTTTGAAGGTACTCATGATTGATTTAACACCTTGTGGCAACAGTCTGTGCAGAGGTCAAGGTGATAGATGTATGTATAAAGCATTCAACCTTCAAACAAGAAGTACATTTTTATCTTTTCATGAAACATACATGTCTTTAAAGGAATGTTTTAACAGCCTGACCTTAAATGTACATTAAATCACTACTGATCAATAGTTTTGTTTTTCTTACTTTAACAATACACCAAAGTAACAGAATGGGGGGGGGGGGGGGATATCAAGCAAAATGCACTTTAAAATTTTTTTTTTACAACACAAATATGTGTTGTCTGTGTGAGAGACCCTTAAATTATGAAAAAAAATCCATTTCTTGTTGCAGGGGAATGAAACCACTCCATTGTGGATTTTCCATGCTTCGTACGTCACATGCATAGATTAATTTGAATACCCCACCCCACCAGCTCAGCTAACCCCACCTACTGCTCACAGTGACCTCTACTCAGAGTCAGAGATTCACCATTATTCTTTATTGGCAGCCATGGTGTGTGTCCAGTGTGTTGGGGTCTGACCCCTGGTCGCTGTGTGTCTACGGTTGGTCTGACATGGGTTGATTGGGCTGGTCCGTGGGTGGCACCGCAACCTTGGCTCATCTGGCCGGCCTGAACACGGGGAGAACATGCGAACCCCGCACAGAAAGGTCTGGTGTGGGATTTGAACCAGGGTCCTTCTTGCTGTGAGGCACGAGTGTTAACCACTGCACCACCCGCACTAAGATTCTCTCCAGCTGATTTTATTTCATCATTGTCTTTGTCTATTTTTCTCTGCCTCAAATTTTTCAGGGTCCATTTCTTTCTCCTCTTCCTCTCAGTAGGATGCAGAAGAGAGGGGCGGAGTTAGCTGAGGCTCATTTGCATGAAAGCAAGAGGCACTAAAACTGAGTGTTTTGGAAAGGTCTGTTTCTCCAGGTTGAAGAGGCTGCTGTATTTCTTCATCAATGTGATATTTTGACCAAAGCATGTGACAGACAGGTCACTGAGACACCAGGGAACCTTTAACAGTGAATGTTTGGGTGTGTTCTAGGCTTTTTATTTGAACAAACATTAACTCTGGTCCATACAGGTTAATGCTGAATGCCACCTGGTATACAACTAAAAAGATTAAAAATAAATAAATACAAAGTTGATGTCCATGTTGGTTAATAGGTTAGCTGCTCAGACTGCCCCAACATCTGAGAGATTGCTGGGAGAAGGAAATAGGTACCACCATCACAGAAGATGCGTGTCTTAATAGTATACACACATGATCAATCAATTCAAGACACCACTTAATCCAATATATAATTAGACACAGACTTCATTATTTACATGTTAAACTGCATTCATCCACCTCTCCATTATGTGTAAAATGCAAACAGGCTGAAGGTACACTAGCTCATATATATTTTTTATATATATTTAGCTATAAATTTTGTAGATTCTAGCAGGAAGTTTTTCACTTCTATTCAGAGGTCCATAGATATGACCTCACAATGGACCCAGAGACAGGCATCCTTGGCTGGTCTCATCAACTTCAGACACTTAACAATTGGAAGGTTTTGTCAATCCAATATGGCCTGGTTATTGCTAAAAACATTATTCTGAAAGTCTGGAACGAGGATATGTGTCCACATTTCGAAGTGTGGCTCACAGAGCTTTCAAATACCTTATACATGGAAACATTTTGATATGAGTTATTAGAAAAATCAGACAGATTCCATCATGTACGGCAAACATTTCTTGATCATTTTACACAGTGGAGGGGACCCTCATGACACCACAACAATATTCTTTCTGTGTTTTTTAAAAAAAAGTGTATATCTATTACAGTCTTTGATGACCATAGAAGCTGTTGAAATGGAGTACCTTTTGTTTTGTTTTTTTCTCCAAACCTGCTTTTGTGGGTGGGGGGCGGGCCGATTTAATGAATAATGAATAAATAAATAAATAGTGGCCTAATTCCTCTTTAAATATAGTTGTTCATGAAGCTGGAATCAAATATGTCCCCCTCTTTTCATAAAATGATTGTGATAATGTGATTTATTTTTGACAAATAATGTGGAATTGGATATCAGTACTCAGTATGTAATCATTGTACCTTGTCAAATGTGGTTACTAATGTGTATAAATGGTCAAATGTGGCTGAAAACAGAAATTAAATATTAAATATTCCTCAGCAAACACAACAAACACAGTGGTCCTTTGACTTTATTAGTTCTGCATTGATGTACAGGTATTGAGGATAGGAAGATTATCCAATATGTATTAGTACACCAGCACATACGTACACGATATATATATATATATATATATATATATATATATATATATATATATATATATATATACCAGTGGCTGGAAAAGGCTGGACTAAAGGACAGCACAGAGGCGCTACTCATGGCTGCACAAGAACAAGCCCTGAACACCAGAGCAATAGAGGCCGGGGTCTACCACATCAGACAGGACCCCAGGTGTAGGCTGTGTAGAGAAGCCCCTGAAACAGTCCAGCACATCACAGCAGGGTGTAAGATGCTGGCAGGCAAGGCATACATGGAGAGGCATAACCGGGTAGCGGGCATACTGTACAAGAACATCTGTAAAGAGTATGGACTGGAGGTCCCAGGGTCAAGATGGGAGAACCCCCCAAAGGTGACAGAGAACAAACAGGCCAAGATCCTGTGGGACTTCCAGATCCAGACTGACAAGATGGTGATGGCCAATCAGCCTGACATCGTGGTGGTGGATAAACATGAGAAGACAGTGGTGGTGATAGATGTAGCAGTCCCCAGTGATAGCAACATCAGAAAGAAAGAACATGAGAAGCTTGAGAAATACCAAGGGCTGAAAGAGGAGTTAGAGAAAATGTGGAGTGTGAAGGCAACAGTGGTACCAGTAGTGATCGGAGCACTAGGGGCAGTGACCCCCAAGCTGGGAGAATGGCTCCAGCAGATACCAGGAACAACATCAGAGATCTCTGTACAAAAGAGCGCATTGCTAGGAACAGCTAAGAGCCTGCGCAGAACCCTCAGGCTCCCAGGCCTCTGGTAGAGGACCCGAGTCTGAAGGAGACACCGCCCACGTGGAGCGAGAGGAACATTTATATATATATATATATATATATATATATATATATATGTCTAATTTAATGTAACATATTACTGAGAGTTGATCAGCAGTGGCTTTTCTTCCTCTTGGACCAAGAATAACAAAAGAAGAAATACTCTGTGATCTGAGAGCAGAGACAATAACAAGCAAGAAAACAGGAGTGGTGAGATTTTCTTTTTTTTCAGTTAGCACTCACAGTTAACAGAGGGGAACAAAAGATACAGGATGAGTTGTTGCCTTTGACCTGTGATTGCTGTCTTTTTGTTGTATAAAGGGTCCAAAGTGCAGCTGGCAAATTATGAAAGTGTGGGAGAAGAAGAGTTGCTTTTGTATAAAAGTCGCTGAAATGTGTGCAGAAATATAATTCCATGGCACCTGCAGAGCACATTGGCCTGTCTGCTCATCCCTGTATGAGGACGCAACAAATAAGCTTCATTACTTCCTTCCGTGTGAGGCTCAGGAAAAAGACAGTTCAGTCCTACAGTCTGTATAATAGGTGAAATATGTGAAGTGGAGGGTTTATTTACAGGTATTTACAGGCACATCTGATACACTGACGTAACTCCACGTACACCGTTAGGATCCTATGGTGCATTACCTGCTAAGAATGGAAATAATCAGTGTAGTGACAGTGAAAGACAGTGTAACAATGGTTACCCACTGAGAGGCAGAATTAATAGCACCCACACAAGGTCCCATAGGGGGAGAAGCTCACAAGAGGATTTCTCCAGAGGCTGGTGTGGGCAGTGCTCTAATGGCGGCATATTAAAAAATCACACCCCATCTTCTGGTGAGTGAATCATTTGTCTGATGCCTGTTGTGCCAGAAAGTGCACTGAGGAAATGATATTTGTGAGTGGATGCTTCCTGTAAAGAGTAAAGAGAGGGAAAAGGAGCGAGAAAAACTGTGTGGATAATAAATAATTCATACTCATATACATCACATTAACTGAACATCTGATGGCAAAACTATTCAAATACTTGAAGAAAAAAAATCTGGAATAGTCTCTTGAAGACTGTCCTCTCAACTCCCATGAATCATTTTTATAACCCTAAAGCTGATTTTTCTGTGCATAAATTCACAACCTGTCATGAGTGTGAGTAGTAGTCCTTTATTTACACCTAAATGGTCCATTATATATGCAACTTTATGCATTGTGCTGTTATATTATGCCTGTTAGTGAGGGTTTGCCTTTTGCTCGCTATTGCATCTTCATAAGGGCAAAGGGGACAATGAAGATTTTACTCCAATAAGTGCAACCACATTTAATCGATGAGCAGAACACAGACTCTGACAGAACAAACATAACTAGTTTCCAATTGAAGAAATGTGTAGACAGGTTTGAGACGTGCCAATGAGCTAGATCCAATACAGTACATGTATGAAAATTTTTTTAAAATTTGATTTAATTGAAGCAAAAACCTGGTTACAACAGGCTCAAGAACGAGAAGATGGAAAAAGAATTAAAGATGCTATGTTCCATTGAAAAGAAGATAATGAAACACAATGCAGTCAGACAAGATTTAAATGTGACTGCTCCAAAGGTGGAGGAAAATACTCTTGAAGTAACAGGAGGGATGGTGGAAAAAAGGGAGGAGGGGCCAACCGGGACACCTGTGCCATTGTCCTCCCCCACTACACATCCAACGTCCATGCAGCATCTCTACCCTTCTTTGGTAGGACTAGATACCCCTCAAAAACCTCCACCATACACTAACTTGCGTAGTCGCACAGGTAGTGTGACTTATAAGTGGTAAAAAAAAACTGGGAGGTGGACTAGAAAGAAAATCAGAAGTAGATGACACTGTTGAAACAGAAGTATATCCTTTGGTAGAGGTGGCTAATCCCAGAGCAGGACAAGATAATCAGGCAGATACTATATTGGTATAAAGGACTTGGACTATGGGAGATGTAAAGAAAGCATTAGAGGGGATCGCTAGTCATATAGAGAGGATGTAGAAGAGTGGTAGAATGGATTTAAGGACTGTTGAAGTCATATACGTTAGATAGATGGACTCAACGAAAAGACGACAAACTTTTTGATGACTACAATATATAAAAATATTTTTTAAAGTGCACAGTGGACTTAAAGACAGCGATAATGATGAAGGACAGTAGAGATAGTAGTTAAAGAATAAATAAAGACTGCATTCGACATTGGGTGCAGAAACATGACATAAATCTCTCTCAGTAGTTAGTCTTACAGACTGTAAATCATACCATACATGATGACAAAATGATAAAAAAAATCATGATAACAAAGGGCATTAGAACAGGAGACAATGTATGTATGGAGAAGAGGAAGTGTTTTTTTATCAGGGAACTGAGAGGCAGAGGGAGAGGAAGAAAACAAGGATTAAGAGGAAGAAGTAGGAAAAGAAATTTCCAAAATGAGGGACAAAGCAAAGTAGAAGAAAGTTTATGGGTGTAGCTGATGACAAGAAGGGGCTTTTATCATATTTTAATGACCTACATAAGACTTTAACAACAATTTATTTTTTATATTTTAAGGTATAATAAATAAATATATAAATATATAATCTGGTAAAAGTAGGAGTACTGATTCAACTCCTCTACCTAAGTTCAGTAATAAAGGTTTTTTGTTTTGTTTTGTTTTTTTTACAAACAAGTGTTTAAATGTTTTGCTTTGAGCTATTCATTAACCAAATTGAATTCTAAATTTGAGAATATACATGGACATTGATAGAAATTTAGGTTGCATGTTGTTTAAGGGATACTGTGTTTAAAGGAAATGAATAATTGTTAAGAAGGTTTTGTAAAAGATAAAATAAGTGAATAATTGTCATTTCATGTTTATTTGTGATTGTTTGATTGTTTTAATTAGAGTGAAAACAGGATCCAGGAAATAGATAATGACATCCTGGTAGACATGCAATAACAAAGACCTGACATTACCAAGAAAATGCTGATGTCCAATTGGAAAAGTGATATTACAAATAATAAGAATAATAATGTATTCACATATGCAACCATTTAAGTCATGGTAAAACATGTCTCAACAGAAGGGATGGCATCTTTAGTACAACAATATTATACTGCATATGGTTTTAACAATTATTCAAATAAATTTTGTAGTAATTTGTACAAAACATTATCCTCAATGCAATGTCTGACCAAAACATGGACAGTTTCCAAAGCCCATGTATCCTTTTGAAAGAAAACATATGAATTTTTATTGAACTAAAGAAAATTTTTCAATCAAAATAGTTTGGTAATGATAGATGCTTTTAAAATCAGTGTGTCTATCAACTTGAAGTAGCAGGATTGATGGAAAGGATTAAATAGAGCCGTTAAAAATAGATTAAGAAAATGTATGGAAGAAACAGGAAAATCAGAGATTCAATGTATTGAGTGATTTTAGTGAAGAGTTGCATTAATAATACACCAGCAGAACTCATTTTGAAGTGTTGTAGAAATTATAGGCTACCTGTTTTTTCTGAAATAATACAGACTTGGATTATTTAAGGAAAACTTTGGCACAGAACAGTAAAAAGACTAATTTTAATGTTGATTTTAATTTGTGAAGTGATTGTGTCTTTATGTATTTAACCCTAGTATGGTTTTGACATTAGGTTTAAGGAGAGTTCCCTGAGGAAATAAGACAACTGTGTGACATAATCCAATCATTAGTTAATAAAACTGTTGTTATAAGTAAATTCAATCTCCAAAAACAGAACTAAAGCAGATAGTTGATACAAGAAGAGTTTTGAAGCAAGGAGGGTTCATCCTGTGTTTAATTTGTACTTTTGTATTATTTTTACACATTCTGTTTTATTGTGTATTAAGACTCTGTAAATAGTACAATCTAGTAGAATGGCAACAAGTACCTTATTCTTGTGGTTTGTTTAATGTGGAAACAACCTGTTTTAGTTCTGTGACTACCTCCAACAGTATAAGTTTTAATGGCACCATTTCCAGTAGCAGTAACTCTCACTCCACTTAGGTTGGAAAAATATTAGACCAGACACATATTTTCATTGTTCTGTAACAAAGGTGACAAAGTATGTATGTATGAGTGTGGTTAATGTATAATGTGGTTTGGAAAATTGTCAAAATAGTATGGGTAAATATACAGATCTTATGGGACCTATTACATCCTCTCCAGTTCCTAGGATGGTAAAAGTAAATGTCATGGTAGTATTTTTATTTTTGGTTGATTTCCTCCACAGATACCAGTATCCCTCACAATGAAAGCAGTATGGAATTTCCATCTAATTTGGGATAAATGGGCGTGTGAGAGACACTAGTACATTTATTTTCCTAAATGCTGGAGTGAAACTCGTTCCCTGTCACTCCATATGCCTGCCCTTTGCAAGTCAAATCTGTTTTTATGGGCTCATTGCATTGGCCTATTATGTTGATGGGCTATCAGTTGATCTGGAAAATACCAACAGCCCCGTGACCAGAGGAAAAGCTCTGAGGATATTGTCCATACAGTCATATGGCACTAGGTTTGACATTGGGAGAGAGACAAGAGTGTACACTGTTGCACATATGTACCCTGTGTGTCTTCTTACATGACGAGCGTCAATTTAAAAAATTGCAATAATTAAGAGCTAATTTAAACAAAGCCAATGATGCTCATGGTGAACTGGGATTTCTGGAGTTGATTGACATTGGGGGAAATCAAAATTGGATTAAATAAGATATTGATGTTGTTATCAACAATGATAGTATGTGTTCCTCTGTATAATCGTTATTATTCAGTAATATAATAATAATATGATTTGCTAAAATACCATTTTGTTTTACGAACAGGAATCCAAGGTGAAAATGATTATTACCACGACCTGCAGAGTGAAGATGAAGTAAGTTTTTAAGACTGTCTGATATGTTCCTATAGAGAGCATAACAATTATTCAAAACTGCAGAGAGAAGGCGTCACCAAGGAATTGGTGAAAAAGTGGGATGATACTGTGGCTGAGACTCTACAGGGCTGTTTCGACTGCACTGACTGGGAGGCCTTAATTCAGGGTTGCAGCCTTGATGAAGCCACTGAGGTGGTTACTCACTACATCACCTTTTGTGAGGATATGATTGTACCCACAAAAACTGTAAAGGTATTCTCCAACAACAAGCCATGGATTACTAAAGCCTTGAAATCAACTCTGAACGAAAAGAAAATAGCGTTCAATTCAGGAAACAAGATTGAGTCTAAACTCATCCAAATTAGACTGAACAAAGAAATTAAGGCAGCTAAGAGAGGATACAAAGAGAGGGTTGAGAAACTCTTTCGGGAGGGTAAAGCCAGGGACGCCTGGCAGGGCGTTAAAACACTGGCCGGCCTCCCCAAGAACAACTCGGCATCCTCACCTACCATGGCTAAGGAATCGACCATCATGGCGGAGAACCTCAACAAGTTTTACTGCAGGTTCGACCAGCCCAATTATCACCCGGCGAGGGAAGAGCTCTCTGCTGAGCTAACTTCGATGCTATCTACTCAGGCAAACCTGAAGCTGCAGCAGGTGGAGGTGGAACTGATGCTCAGAAGGATTAAACCAGACAGAGCACCAGGACCTGACCGGATCTGCGGCCGGCTGCTGAAGGCCTGCAGTGGCCAGCTGGCTGGTGTTTTCTGCCATCTCTTCAACCGCTCCTTGTCTGAGCATTCAGTCCCCTCACTCTGGAAGTCATCAACCATTTGTCCCATAGCCAAAAAAAACAAACCCCTTTGTGATAACGACTACCGCCCCGTAGCATTAACATCCCTGGTCATGAAAAGGTTTGAGAGGCTCATCCTCTCCCAGCTCCAGGAGGAGACCAGTATGCATGCTGACCCTCTTCAGTTTGCCTACAAGCAGCATAGGGGAGTGGATGACGCCTTACTAACTCTGTTGCATAGCACTCACACCCATCTTGAGAAGCCCAAGTCATTTATTAGAATGGTCTTTGTCGACTTCTCCAGCGCTTTTAATACTGTGCAACCTCATCTGATGGGACGAAAACTGCTCCAGGCAGCTGTCAATCCGCATCTGATTCTCTGGATCCTCTCTTTCCTGACCGATAGACACCAGAGGGTCCGGGTCAATGGCTACTTCAGCTCATCCAGAACAATCTCCACAGGAGTCCCTCAAGGCTCTGTTATCTCACCAGTACTGTACACACTATACACAAATGACTGTAAGAGCACTGACCCAGGTTTCACATACATCAAATATTCTGATGACACTGTAATCATTGACACCACCAACTCCCAGGGAGACCTACAGAATGAGATGGACAGTTTTGCAGAATGGTGTAGGAAGAACTGCCTTGAGCTCAATCCCTCTAAAACTAAAGAACTGGTTGTGGACTTTCGCAGAGACCCCCCCATCATCCCCACCCTGTCTGTCAACAACCAGGCGTTAGATAGAGTTGAGTCCTTTAAATATCTTGGGACAATTATTGATCACAAACTCAACTTCCAACCAAACTGTGAATACATATTTTCCAAATGTCAACAGCGTCTCTTTTTCCTAAGGAAACTCCGCAAACTTCAGGCTCATCAGTCAGTTTTAACAGCCTTTTACAAATGTTTCATCAAATCAATTATCACCTTCAACATCACAGCTTGGTTCGGGTCTCTATCCATCATTCATCGCAATCCACTAAACAAAATAATAACAATGAGCAGTAAAATAATTGGACTGGAGCAAGAACCACTCATCAGCATCTACAACAGAAGGACAAAACTTAAAGGATCCCAGATAGCCTCAGACACCACTCACACACTACACAGCCAATACAGTCTGCTCCCCTCAGGTCACAGATACAGGTCACTCATGTTTAAGACCAACAGAGCCATGTCCAGTTTCGTGCCTACATCTGTTAGACTTATGAATGGCTGAGCCATCTTAATCATCCTATCACCATCTTTTTAAGAACATATCTGTTCTTTTGTTTTACATTTTTAATCTTTTTATCTGTTATTTATGGCAGGCGTTGTGTGTAATGTATGTATGTCATCACCATCTTTTTAAGAACATATCTGTTCTTTTATTCTACATTTTTTAAAATCTTTTTATCTATTATTTATGGCAGGCGTTGTGTGTATTGTATGTATGTATACTGTCTGTGATTTTATGTGACTTATATGTGCAACATATGCTCTGGCACAAATGAAGTTCCTAACGGAAAAATAAAGTTCTTGAATTGAATTGAATTGAAACAACTACAGGATTCATTTGTCTTTAGAGTATATGTTCTGTGATGTATGTAAATATGATTGAGTAACAGAAAATAAAAAAAAATATATTAATCTAGCGTTTGAGAAACCAGGTGATTAGAACAATAAACTGGAGGGAAATGTTAAAGTAATGCAAAAATATTATCCTTCAAATCTTTATTGGGAATGTTTGCAGGTAGCTTATTCACAAGAAATTCTGATGTATATTGGAAATGTCTGGAGTTAACGATTGATAAGACTGTTAGAGCCAACGGTGAATTTGCAAGTGATGAAGAGACAGGAGCCGAAGATGAAGACGACCCATCATTCAAGAATGTAAATCTCTCAGATTTACCAGAACCATGTAAATTTACCCCCCCCCCCCTTTTCCCTGAATAAAAGAGGTTGTGCAGGCAGTGACAGACTCAGAGTAAATAGGACAATGTTCTGCTCTCCTTCCTATTTTATTTTAAAGCATATTCTCTCCTGTCTTGTTTATGTTTGTGATTTTTTTCTTCCAGATTAAACCTGAAAATTATATAATCTCTGAATGGGATCTTTGGGCATAAACCTTCACCATTAAAATAAATATTAAGTAATTACTGTTAATTGATAATGACGATGCATACTGTAACTGAATACCTAAACTGTATTATTATCAGTGTCATCATCTTCTTCACACTCAGTATATTCATAGTTTTGCTGTGAAATATTTTATCAACATAATAGTCATTTTCTATTTTCTCTCTCCATATTAATTCTCATTTTGTTGTATAATTATGTAAACTATTGCTATTGCTGTATCAGTAAATAAAGTAAAGTAAAGTTCTGTTATTGTGATGAAAAAAAAGGAAAAACAGTCAAAGATTACCTTTAAAAAAGCTGACCTCCACTGAGTAACATGAATCATAACAGACTGTAAACTATGATAATCATGAAGGTGCACACTGTTTAGTACATTTTAGGCTTTATTTTCCAACCAATTCTAAATCTTTCCTTTGTTTCAAGCATCTCTTCAGCTCTGTGAACACCCAGCATTCAGAAGCTCTTAACAGCGTAAGCATGCACTTGCTCTTAAGTACTGCTTTGGGAAAAACAAGTCTCTCTGATACATCCCATGGGAATGTTTGATGGATTAACTCAGCTACTGGAAGCAGGGAAAATCCCATAACATGCCAACTATAGGGTTAAAATGTGCAAAATTAGTGATGCGTTTTCAGTCAGGTACTTGTTTTAGTTTAGAAGCTGTTTATCATCAATCATCGTTACGGTAATAAACACACAGTTATGGATGACTCATGTAAATAAGCACTACCTCTGGGCTGTTCACATTTGGCCAAAAATGCAAAAATTGTTACACATGTACGAACTGTTGTTTGTCTTGGCCTTCAAACTGTATTGAACGTAAAGGTTTTAATCTGTCATGAAGATGAAGCAGCAACAAGTTCAATTATAAACTAAAGTTATCTTAAGCCTTAGTTCAGGTTATTGAAGTGTATTCCTTACATGAGGTGTATTTGGTGTTTTCTGTGTAGGACTGGTTATGGTTTTGGTGTTTCTGTTTATTCTCTGTCCTATTTATTGCTGGAGTTTTTCAATTCTGTTAGCAGACATTGTGCTCATTCCTGACCCTAAGATTGCCTTGTCCCTGTTGGCCCCGTTGTGGGTCACAGATTCCTGGTTTGACCTTGGCCTGCCTACCATTGCTGTTCCTATCTGGTACCACCTGACGATCAACTGCACAGCACACACCTTTTGTAAAATAAACATTATAAAAGCTTATAAAAACCTTATAAAACCATTAACCCATAAAGGTTATCTGTAGATTTAACTGGATTTCATTTAATTACTAGATTACATTTTTCTTAAATGATTTATCTCAATATATTACAATAATATTCTCTATATTTAGCATTTTTTTCAGTGATAATCATGTCCACCCACCCACTCATCCATCCATTCTTTTCCGTTCGCAGAGGCAACAGTCTAAGCAGGGATGTCCACAGTTGCTTCTCCCCAGACCCCTACTCCAGCTCTTCCAGAGGCACCCAGAGGTGTTCCCAGGCCAGCTGACAGACAAAGTCTCTCCAGTGTGTCCCAGATCCCAAGGCGTCCTCCTAGTGGGACATGCCTGGAACACCTCCCCAGAGAAGCATCCAGGAGAACAGTTGCCCAAGCCACCTCAGCTGGCTCCCCTCAAGGTGGAGGAGCAGCGGCTGCACCCTGACGACTGAGCTCCTCACCCTATCCCTAACCCTACAAAGGGTGGCTGATAATTATGTGTATTCCTAAATTTACTTCACTGATCATATAGATGATTTTTAAAGCACCAGAGTAAATTGTATCACAGGGGAAAAAGGCTGAAAAAACTGACTTTTAAATAAATTCATCATGAACATAAACCAAGTCTCTCCATTCACTGCCATTGATCCAACTCTCTGGGTTTTATTGGTGAATCAATGTTGTAGAAGATGACAGTATTTCCATGTTCACTCGGAGCCTCTGAACATCCAAATGGGTCATATCTGATGACTATGAAAAGACGGCAAACTGTATTTTATACCAAGTATTTGAATATAAATTAGACCCAGGCAATATATCAATTTTATTGATTAATTTAAGTTTGGCTGTATCTCTTTACCAATGGGTTATTTTGACCAAAGCATGTCACAGAGAGGTCGTTGAGACTCCCTTTTAAAACCTCCAGTTGAGTTTCATAGGAAAACTGAAGAAATTGTAGGTAATCTGGTCTCAGTCTAAGCAGAAAATAAAGAAGATATGAAATCGAAATGAGATTGAAAAAATTGATAAATTGAAATTGAATTGACAATAATCTAGTCTTATTTCTCACCCTTCATAAATATGTATCTATAAAAGGAGGTCTAAGCTGATTGCAGAGGTCATTATAAAACCATTTTTGACCTAATGGTTCTGTGCCTCTAATTTTAGTGAAATGACAGAGGAAATAACTGGACTAATTGTGATGCATTGTACAAGTACAGTGTGAATAAATCAGGATGGTGTGCAGGTAATCTGAAGGATATAAATAATTAATTTAGCAGGTTTGCCATTTTCATACTTGGAGTATCACAGTCTGAAGTTGCTCTGAGAGTCTTATACCCAGAGTGCATCTTTATTGGCATCGAGTGAGAGCACTGCTTTGGTAGCTAACTCATTATCCACACCACTGATTTATTATATCATTGATGTAATATAAGTTATTACATAGATAATTGTACTGCACAGTGAAATATATGAAATACTGAAAACAGCACAGAGTATGTGGGAAACTAGTATAAAATTGTCTGTCCTTTATTAAAGTGGAGACAGTCATAATCAATAGCAATAATCAAGCTCTTTGTCTGTGCATGTGACCACACACTCACTCTCCTGGTTGCATTTTGGTTTGATGATTTGGTGTGTTGTTTGATCACTGAGACTGATGCTGTGTATTTTATGTGCATTTAACATTGTGTGTTGTAGTATACATCTACATGTGTTTGTTTGGATCCCAATTAGGATTTTCAGAACAACAGCTACTTTACATGTCAATATACATTGTATGGACACTTTAAACTCTACATACTATACAGTGCATATACACTAATCACAGTGTGCAAACAAAACAGTGTCAGAACATTTAATACAACATAAACACAAAAGAGACAATTTAATCATCACAATGAAACATAAATAATGCCTTTAACAAACAGAATGCACATGAAATTAATACGCACACAAGTAATAATAATTTGTCAATATACTCTTAGCTTTTTAAAAAGCTGAAATAATGTAGTTTTATATGTAGCAGAGGTGAAACAATCACAAGCAGCATGCTGTGTCAAACATTGGTGTACAGCTTCAGTAAAACTTCACTTGCTGCAAATAATACATGGAGTCATTCTTACATCATTTCACATAAAAACAAACAGTGAATAAAATCATGTATTTTTAAATGACGAGCAAGACTGACATTTATGAATATTAAAATTGTTTGTGTTGCACCTTCAAAGAGACACAATTGCGTACTCCATTGCTGCCCACAATTCAGTGTTGTTCAGTTCACAGTTCCGTATTTGCATTACATACCATGTTATTTTAACCACAAGCTAACATGTTTTCTTCTGTACAGCTCTCTCTCTCTTTTTTCTTCTCTCATGCTTATTCATGACATGACCTGTGTTAACTTGGACCTTTTGACAATACCAAAAACAAGAAAAAAAAAACCTCCGCCAAGGAGGTTATGTCTGTTAGTTAGCAAGATAGATTTTGGTGGTGATCGGGGGGGGTCAAAGTGATTCAGAATCCAGGATCTCTTCTGGATCACCACCAAAATGTAATAATTTGTTCCTTGTGACACTCCCAACACATCCTGAATATTTGACATGTATGCAGAAGAACCGGTAAACTCTGTTGTTCAACTTCAACTTCAACTTCAACCCTCCAAAACCAGCTTCAAAGAAAACAATCAGGGTGTGTTTTTTTTTAATAGAACCAACGCACAATGCATTCAATAACAATGGAAAACACAGCAATATTAATGAAATAATGATGGAATGAGTCCTTTAAAACTGTTGACTGGGTGATAATAAATGTAAATCAGTTTCTAAATACCATACATTTCACTTTCAGAATTGACCATTTGTGATTATGCAGGTTTAGAGTGTGTTTACAGTTGTGTGTATATGTGGGTGTGTGCGTGTATATGACTTTACTACCACTGCTTGTCTGCATCTGCTAGTAACTGCTGTGGCTCTTTTTCCAGCTCTTTAGCCACTCCCTCATGCCACTATTTATTCTTTCAGATAATCACATCCACCTGTTTCTCCACATTCACTTGCTCCCTCTTCTCTCATTAAACCTCTGCATACACTCCAGCTACTTTCCCTCCTTATCGGATTATAAAGTTTTCTTCAGCCGTGAACTCAGTCTGCTTTTCTTCTTTGTTTTCACACATTTAATTCCTTCACAGAGGATTTGACTCTCGTGGCTTTAGGCTGTTGGACTTCCTTATTTGCAGCTGCCTTCTCACCTCTCTGTAAACCATTGTGTTTTCTTTAATAATTCACTGAATTATTAAAATGCAAACTGCATTCAGTTTGGATTTTGGCTCCTATTCTTCTTTCAGATTTCCAGATCATAACTGTAACCCACATCTGAGACACCATGTGTGTATAAAGTAGCATAGGACACTGACTATACTCAATATTAGTGGTCAGATAAAAATTTTTTATTGACTTGACTTCACAAGACAACTATATGTCACACTGCTCTCTCTTGCCTAACTCTGATCAGCGGGATAATTAAAGAGACCAATTACCACAGGCGATTAACATCCTAAATGTTATCACTATAGTAGTATAGGAAGCAATTTGGAGGCAAAGGTGAAACAAATACTGCTACATTACTGAGGTATACAATATCTGTGCAATCAAATACGTGTGTGAAATGTGCAAATACATGGGAAAAACAGAGAGCAAGATGAAAAATGAGATTCAGAATGAGAAATATCATTCATTACTCAAACTGCTGACCTAGCCTGAGGAAGCATATAGTGAGCAAAATCACTGAAGAATAGATTCAATCTTCCTTTATCTTTCTTCAGCCCCCTACCTTTACCTTTCCCATCTTTACAGTCTATTTCTCACCCACTGCTTTCTTTCTACGACTTATACTCTTATCACAGTGATCATTCTTCCAGGTTCCGTTGATAAGGCATTATCAAATAATATTTCTTTCTCTTTTGCACATTTGCGGCTTACCACCTCTTCATATACTTTTCCTCTTCTTCATGGTTTAATGAAGTCTAATAGATATCACTAAAGCTTTCTCATTGATCTAGTGCTACCTTTTTATGGTGGTTCTGCTGGATTTATTTATTTTTCCATTTATAATGAGGTACTCTGAATGTATAAATTCCTACCACATTTCAGAAGCAGAATTGTGCTCATGCTGGTAACAGATGTATACAAAATGCAAAGAACTCTAGAGGAGGCCAACAGTGTTGACAATTTCCATTTAATTACCTAGGCTTTTGAGTGAAGGGTACGAACTGGCATTTCTGTGCCTTTCAAAGAGCAAAGCAAATAGGCTGAAGAGCTGCAGCCTGTGCATTCACAAGGACAGCATTATTGTGTGCTGGTTTTTCTGCAACCAAAAGGTGACACTGATTAGAGGTTTTCTGTGACCTGCTGTCATCACAAAGCCTGTTTCTCGAGTCCACTGTTGCATGTTAACTCAGATGTGACAAATATATCTGACCTGGCTTTGTGTAATTGCTTATCAGGTGCCACTTCAAAACAGTAAACCACAAATTATTACAACAGGCTAAGGATAAAAGGCATCTTTTTTTCGTATCCACAGTTGAAACTCACAAACGTGTAGTTTGCATTGTTTTCCATTAATTTCCTGGAGATTTACCCTCGCAGCAAACACTCTTAACCCCACATTTAATGGTTTACATCATGAATTAAGGGAGCAGACTTACCCACTAGTAACTGTACATAATCAGATTTGCGTCGCCATAACAAAAGTAATACATGGTCACATAAATGCTGTTGGACAGTTCTGCCCTGCACTCAGCTCTGCCTCCTTTGTCTTGTTCCTTATGTTTAAGGCTGCTCTTTTGTTTTTAATCTGTTAAGGTAAAAAAGAACAAGTACTGTTGATGTTTTAGCATTGGCAGTTCGTGGGGGGGGGGCAGAAGAAGGACATGTAAATGGATATATTTTGGTATCTGGCACTGTTCAAACTATTTTAAAAGCCAATGTTAAAAAAATACATTGACATATTTCCCCCCAGGTTGTACCTAATGATGAATGAATCTAGTTTATTTTGCAAGTTCACCCACTTTTGCTGTTTGTTTCCTGTGATACCAAAGGCAGTTTTGAAATTAAAAACAGGTACTGTTGCTAAATGCACAATCATTCTCTTGGTTGGCTAATCCAACTGTGTTCATAATAATTCATTGCTAGTGTTATGAACACTCAAGGTCAGTGAATGAGCTACGCTATCCGTATTATTAATTCCAGCAAAAATATAGTTGATTTCTACAAACTGTTTCAATTCCATTTTAATGTGTTACATTTTACAAATATTTAAATCACGCCATTTGCACATGTAAGGTAAAGACTGCATATAAGGTCAGGACATTTCTCGGAGTACAACATAATTGTTTGTCAGCAGCAGCAGTTGTAGTCATACTGAAAAGTATGTCCAAATTTCAAGCCAATTATCTAAAATGCTCAGTTTTGGTTGAATTAGTAAAGACAAGAGGGTGGACAGGAGAGAGCAGCACAGTCAACAACATAGAGGGGATGAGGTGTGAAGTGGCTCATTTGCATTTAAAGGACCTGTGCTCAAAACAACATTTCTTGAAATGAATTAATTAAGAATTCAGACCCAAGCATTAACAGTTTATGTAGACCACAGTGCATGCACCAAATGCACAATTCCATTTAAAAAAGAAACCAAAAACAAAACATCACTCATTTAATGAAAACTTAATACTTTATACTAAGGACCAACATAACCCATGTAACTTTGTAGTGAAGGTTTATAGGAACTGCTCCTTTCACTCAATGCAGCATTTGAAATGAGGAGGGTTAGATGAGGTCTGATCACTCTGGAGGCTGGAAGTGTAGCCATTGTGACTCAGCCTGAGGCTAGGATGAGGAGATAGAAAGAAAGGAAGACATCTGATCAATAACTTGCTGACAGGGAGAAATGTGGAAAACAAAAAAGTAAAAAAGGTGAAAAGAACAAAGAGCGCACACACTTGGTGACTGTCACCCCCAGTGGACATGAGTGTCAGTCATCATTACATCTGTGGTGAGAGGTGAAGGATGCAAGGCAGTTGGGGGATAGAAGTTGATGGGTCCAGAACACAATGAAATAGATGGAGAAATAAATTAAATAAATAAATAAATAAAATAAAAGTCAGCCCTGTCTCTCTATTTCTGACAATTTGTGTATTCATGTTGAAGCTACGAATGTTTACAAGAAAGATGGTGTGCATGTCAGCTTGTCTACATTTTGCAAATCTTGTTGGTTCCCCTTTTTTCCTCAGGCTGCACTCCTGAAATACATATATTAGATCTGTTCCATTTATTCATGACTTCTTTTCCCAAACACATGCCATGTCAGCCAAAGAGATGGTGACAAAATGTCATTTTAGATCAATATGCACAGCAGGGGCCTATTGTACATTCCAAAATACTGAATATAAATGTGAGACCAAATATCAGGAAAAATAAACATGTGAATTTAACTGTGCATTCCCCTTTATTTTTGCTGCACTTCCTTTCCACAGCAGTATGTTATCCTTTACAAAGCACTGGTTTGTGCATCAAGGCATGTGTGTGATGTGTGTCATATGATTAAAACAGGCAGACAGTGAATGAGCCTGTACATTAAATTACTCTTTAGCCATTGACATAAAATTCGATCTCAAAGCGGCAGAACTTTCAGAACATACACCATTTTCCATAAGTTAGCGTGAAGCAACCATGACAGAGTGATAGAGAGATACACAATAAATACACCATTTAACCAACATTAATTACTACTCCCATGAGTTTGACAAAGCCCAGTACAGCTTACAGTTAGTCAAGTAAGTAGCAATATTGTAGACAGACTGAGACTCCAGGAAGGCACATAGTCTAAAAACATTTTTTTTTAAATTCTGTGGAAGTTTTCGACTCTTATTTGCTTTCATTAAATGTCTTGTACATTGATTCCTTTTTCAAATTGAGATTTGGTCAAGTATGTTGATCAGTAATGTTTGCTTGTTTGTTTTCTCAAGAGACCACATTTATGGAGCGAATTGGGTGTAATTTTATGACAAGTTTTGCCCATGTCACCTGTATGGGATTTATTTTCATGCAGCTAGGTCAAAGGAAAGGTTAATAAAAATATTAAAAAAATATGTCAGTGTCCAGTACTTGAACTATATATACCCACTTCTTGGGTATATATAGATTTGCTGTAGGGTTCATCACTCTGAATATATGACTTCAAAGACTTGACCTTCATGGTCAATGTTGACCAAATATCAACCCTTTTTTGTTTATGTTTGCACCATATGAAGTAGTACCTCATATTAAAGCTAATAAAGAGTGCTTTCAGAATCCATGTTGATTTTGTTGATATGATGTCATCACGACTGAAGAGCGTGAGGTTGTCTCCAGTATTAGATTTGGCATTAGAGTGGCAAGGTGTGGTTGTGGTTCCAATTAGAGAACACGGATACAGATGTCCTTATTGAATGTTTATTCACTGCGGTCTGCAACAATACAGAGCAACACTCAGTACAACAAACACACATACAATCACAAATTAACCCGGACCAACTATATGACTATAAACTATATGAATGACTCAGATATACTACATAGGTGATTGAACACACGAATCACCTCATGGAAATTACCGATGACAGCTAGCATACTATCGTATTAGCCTTCAACAGTACACCGGCGCTAACATCTACCCGAACTGCACTGCGAGTTATCTCACCTTGTGGCATCTACACACAGCGATAAACCAGGAACAGATCAATAATAAAGGAGAAAAAGAAGCCGAGATGACGAATTTAGCACGGTTACTGAGCAACAACACAGCAGCTAATAATAGCGCGTACGTTCATAATTGTTATAGCGTCAGTGGTGCGTTCAACAGCGTAGGACATTTGAAAACTTACAGAATAAACAATTAAACTGTGTGGGCTTTCTAACAATGACGTTTTGATTTGGTCGAGTATTGTACTATGAACGACATTTCATTAGTCTGTCTGTTTGTCAGCAACTTTATGCAAAAACTACTGGACCCAAAAAACTGCACCCTCTTTGCACACATTTTACCTAATGTGCTCTGTCTCTTATCATTACAAAAACACATTTGACCTTTGACCTTGACCTTTGACCTACATTTACCAACATTTAATGGAATGTATTCTGGACGACCTTGCAGCTTTCCTAAAAATTTCATGGAAATTGGTCCAGTAGTTTTTTTGTGTAAACCTGCTTACAAACAAACACACAAACCAACAAACAAACCGACTCAAACACAATACCCCTGTCCCCTTTAGGGAGGGGTATAATTAGGATCAATGGTCTTGTAGTGGGATCTTCTGTCAAGAATCAATCAACTCAAACTTGCAAGACTGTCAGTTTCTGAATAGCTCATGGTCTATCGGAACTTAAGTGAAACTAAGCATTTATTACAAACTGCTAAACAGTTGAACTGAACTTCAAAATAGTCCTAAATAATGAAAGATGAACTGGTTTATTTATTATTTCAAAGTAAGTAAGAAGGTAAGAAACATGAGTTGGGATCGTAGGTTCTTCTTATAATGATTGCTTGTAAAATATACTTGAGGTTTGACTAACTGGCCAAAATGTTTAATCTATACTAAATATACTAAAAACCAAACTCGTCAAAGTGTCACAGCAGGGATTTATTTTTTTTTACCATTAAAAGCACAAAAAGCATGTAATTCATGTAATTTCTAAATGCATTTAAATATATATTTTTTTTTTTTACTTGTTTACTCTTTCCTGTATCTTTACTGAACTCTTGCAACCCATTTCCAAGGCAGCTTTTTTCTGCAAATGGTAAATAAATTGATTCTGATTTGGAAAAAAATTGCACATCAAACAACAGCTTACATCTCAGAAGTATCTGCCCACTCAGAGCTTGAATATAAATGATGTGCTCATGTAGCATTCAGAGGTTCAGTGACATATGAAGCCTGAACAGCCTGTAGCCACATGTAATGTCACTTAAGCTATTTACAGTTATCTGATTAATATGGAAATAAAATCTAAGAATAAATTGTAGATAATCGTTGACATATTTATCCCACATAGTCTTTTGTTCAGTAGATATATTGTGTACTGTGTTATAGATTATACAGTGAATATTTCAGGTGCTTTTGCAAACATATGGCATTGTCTGTTTTTGAAAGGTTTTTGTTTTCATTATTTGTCGATGAAAGCTGAAATAATACCCTCCTTTTTTCTGTCATTAGTAAGAGAAAATGGCATGACCTGTTTGGATTTAGGATGACAAAACATATTGACTGAAGGACGACACTCTGCGATATAGTTTGGATTCTGCAATAACAATTTAAATTAAGTGTTTTGTGTCCCTCTAACAGCTGTCATAAAGGTCCTTGTTGAACAGAGGCTTGACAAATGGGATAAACATAGCTCACATTTATATTTTGCCTTTTGTAAAACCAACTCCACACAAAGTACAAGCATAACTTTGTTCATTATTGAAACATCAAATCTCTAACTTGTCTTGTTTGGTATCTTATCCACTTCTACCATTCCCACTTCTTTGCTTATGCAGATCTGGTTTTGGTACATCAGTGGTCACCTTGTCTGCTTAGTTATTCTGTTCCCCAACACCAAAGAGTAGACGAGGTGTAGGAGTTTTTCCTGCACTTGACAGGGGCCACAGTGAGTCCAACGATCAGCCTTAAGCATTTGAGTCACTCACAGCGTTCAGTTCCGTGACTCTGGAAACCCAGCAGACCTCTAACAGTTCTACGTTAAATGCCCTAAATGGAGAGAAATGCTTTCAGGGAGACACACAAAGTTCATCATTAAATATTTCCTATTAACTCTTCAGCCTGAAGGAGTGATATAAAAACCAGATCACATTTTCAATCCCTCGGTAACTATTGCTGAATCATTAATGAAGCGGTACAGGGCTCTATCATTGTGACTGCAGTCACTGAACCCAATGAATACTGCATGTCCAGACTCATTTATTCAGGGAGGTCGGTCAGTGAACCCCCCTTCATTCATCCTCTCTCCATTTGCACGCAGCATATACACAAAAGCAAATTTCTACCCATAAAAAAAGCACTCAGGAGTGGCTTCACTGAACCAGGAGACAGACATACAGTATTTAGGTTTGCAATTAAAATTTTTTTCTTTGCAGAAAACTTATATGAAACACTTTCTTGATATTAATACTTTAAATCACTGTTACATCCACTCATGCAGTCAACTTCCGCTTTCATTAATGTCACAGCATAAAGAGCTGAAGCAGGGTGCAATATAACAAAGATACAATGAGAGTCATAATAAGGGAAGGATGTGTAAAATTCTGACGGCGTGAGATTGCGATGAACTTAATGAACCGTATTTAATATTAATACTCATTCTTCTGTCCATCTTTGCCTATACAGCTGGAAGAGATGGAGATGTACTGCAAAAAGAAACTATGCGTCTGTCTCATCAATCTGTCAGTGTAAACCTGTGTGTTGCAGACAGATGCATTTACAGAGCAAGAGAGTTGAGGTGTATAGATCATTAACTGGGATAAAATCCGGTCAATGACCCTGTTACCTGGACGATACAGACTGTATGTTCCATATCACAAGCACTTCCATCTGTCTGCAAACACAATTTCCACGTCATGATTTATTTCAATGCATACCAAACTGTGTCTGTTCTGTAGACTGTCTCCAACTGGAAACCAAGAGGATATCATCAGCTGACAGTGATTCAGGGACCACTTAGGCTGAATGTATACATGAACAGTATTGTGAGCGCTAAATAAAGCTGTAAATGACTTCTGTCCCATTAAGTCTGTGGAAACATTCCAAGTCTCTGTAAAGACAGGAAGGACAAACTGACTCAGTCACTCTGAAATCTTAAGATGTTCAGTGTATAGTATTTAGTAACATCGAGTAGCAAAGTCACAGATTGTACCTTGCAGCTCTCACCCTGACCTACACCACCTGCTACAAACACTAAAGTCTCTTATTCAGAGCATGTATTTGTTTTGTATATTTTTAGTTTAGTCGGTTGTAAGTCAAACACACTCAAACAACAGCAGTAGGAGAAGGTTACGCACCTTAACACTGAATTTTGCTCCTACCTCTTTTAATATTCACTAAAAACACACCCATTTAGATTTTTGTGTGATTGTATCTTGATGAAAACACAATTATGAACATTACATTCCACTTATGTAGACAGTAGATTCTGACATTCCTGTAAATGTCATACACTGGACCTTTAAGTCTTGTATATTAACACATCTTACACTGTTACCTTTAAAGTTGGAATAAAATAATTCTTTCTAAAAATATCTCTACTGATGTAAAGACTGTGACAATGTCATTTATTCTGGATAGATAGAGTGTAACTTGGACTATGTATGTATTCATTGGACCTGGTCAAACGTCATTACTGATGTGTAGAAACATGAATAAATAAATGTGTCTGTAAACAAAATTATTCTAAATTCATGGAAAAGAGTGTATTTAACAAAACTCCCATTTAATTTTATGTTGAGGAAGATAAAAGATCATTTAAAAAGTTAGAAATAAATACATAAAGTATGAATAACTATGTGAAATTGGGTCCACTGTAAACTTAACTTAGAGGATCTTAATGGTGATAGAAAAACTGATGAAGTCTAATATATTTAATAATGTATTAATAAACTCATCGGACATCTAATTCCTGGCTTGACCTCCTTCTGCTTAACAGTAACGTTCCCTTAATCAATATCTGGACCGTGTGCGTACTGACTCTGTTTTGCTGACCACTGTTTCCTTGCCTTTTCCTGTAGTTACAGATGGCTACAGTGAATCTAAGCCCCAGACAAACACTACAGCGGAGGAGAATACATTAATTAATTAATTAATTAATTAATTAATTAATTAATTAATTAATTTTAATTGTATTAATAAATCTGATTAACTGCCTGAGTCCTGCATTTGGATCAGCCAAAACACTTGCGCAACCTGACCCTACTGGGAGCAACTTAGGGTTCAGTGTCTTGCCCAAGGACACTTCGACATGTGGACAACCAGAGGCGGGACACGAACCACCAGCCCCTTGATCATTGGACAACCCGCTCTACCAACTGAGCCAGAGGCGCAGTATATATACAAAAATCAATCACATCCAACCATTCACTCTTATTGGTCCCAGTAGAAACAAGTATTCATAGAATGCCTAACCTCGCCCCTATTTTGTGCCAATATCAATTTTCTATGACAACCTTGATTTAGAGCCAATAATGTGATTATGACCTTTCTGCTAAATGCAACCTTGACCTTTGATCTTTTGCAATATCAATAATTTTGTCACATGTATATATACATCAGTGCGTGTAATATGATAATATATTCAGTACTGATTAAGTTTTAGCATGATATGTCTATGCTTGACACACACAAACAATGTTACAGAAGTTAATTTTGCAACATGTCACCTTTGACCTCCAGAGATCTTAAAAATTATTGGTCATACGTGATAATACCAATCATGAGCATTGTAGAAATCTTCATTCTGCATCGTTTCGTACCAATCTGAAAGTTCTGTGACCAATAATGTGATTTTGATGTTTTAGTTAATTGTGACCTTTGACCTTTACTCAAATGGATCATTTAGCTATATGTATATGCCCGAGTAATTTCATGGTGATATCTCAAGTATTCATTGAGTTATAGCATGATATGTTTCTGTGGACACACACATTGATTACAATAATCTCTCCCAAACAATGTTGGGTGAGATTAATCAGTGGCTAATGGTCCCCTGTGTTTGCAGCAGCTGAATAAAAGTAACAGCACTCCAGCTGTTGAGTTGAAACAAGGCCAAGCATTCAACACATGACTGTATCTGGGAATCATTTAAAGGTGACCTGTTCATTACTCACTGCCCCACATCTGTTCTGATCTGTTTCTGCCCATATTTGGAATAAATATAAGCAGGAAAAGGTGAATGAAGTGATACAGATTCCTCTAACTTATCACTTATCATTGAAACACAGAACAGATCTATAAATCTAATGCCAGTGGTGATACATTTTGCCCATTTAAAGTAATGAAGAAACAAAATGCTGGTTAGTGCACTGATATAAGGGAGTAAATGGTATTTTCAGTATCATCAGGCAAAGTGAAAATACTGAGTGCTGTAAACATGTGGCAGCCATTAAATTAAAATTCAAAATGTTGAATATGTTACACATCCAGTAGCATTAGCATTCATTTGGAGTCATATTGCTGCAGCCACCCTTGATGGATGAAAATTAGTTTTGTTGCTCCTAATGCACACCGCAGGAAAATATTAATTATATAATTTTCCAAATTCTTCCTTCTGCTCACCAGCCAGATATGTGGAAAAACTCCTGGTGTTCAGTCGGGTGCTACATACTGTGTTTTTTAATGTTTTGTTAAACCCACTGCTTGCTGTAAAAACACATGATGAGAACCATCAAAATGAACAAAAACAGTGAAGTGGGGAGTTAATGAACTAAAAGACGAAGAAGAAAAAGCTGCATTGACATGTAACTTGCTTATTGAATTATTGTATAAACATTTATTACAGCATCTTTTAAATATGGTGCTGGTGATAGAACTTGTGCCTCATAATACAGCAGGTCTGCGGTTCAAAACCAACAGCAGTCGGTGGGGGTGAAGCCTTCCTGTTCCCATTTTTCACTAGCCCTGAAATTGTGCAAATATAACCTTCACAAAAAATGTACTTAGTGGAAAAACAACAATTTTGCAAATAATAAAACCAACTCATTTTTTGATTAAAGGTTTTTGTGCCTGCAAGAGGTATTTTTGGGGGATAATGCAAATGATATATGATGCAAAACTGCAATGGAAAGACCTTGTTTTGCAACTATAGTCAGGTGAATTTAAAAAAAAAAGATGTTGACAGACATTACCACAAGCAAAGAAAAAGTTGATTCAATATGTCTAGACACACTAGGAAAGGCCATTTTTAATGTAGTATGGGATAAAGGGGAATAATAATAATAATAATAATAATAATAATAATAATAATAATAATAATAATAATAATAATAATAATAATAATAATCATCATCATCATCATCATCATCATCATCATCATCATCATCATCATCATCATCATCATCATCATCATCATCATCATCATCAGGGACCATGTTGGAAACAAGTGTGTACACTTTTACATGTTATCCCTTGGATACCTATACCCATAAATAAACCACACCAAACCAAACATCATCATCATAATAATCATAATAATGAATATATCTGTAAAATATGATATTTACTAGGGATGTCCCTATCTGATTACGTGATCAGAAATCAGGACTGGTCATGTGATTTCAGACTTGAACGGCATTCCAGCATTTGGAAATAATATGTATATATATTGAAATTGAAATATTTACCAGATCTATAATAATAACAGCTTGGTATTTATTATTGTGCTGTAGTAGTACAGAGTGAGACCATCTGAATCATACTGTCATTGTTGTCAACTCCATACAGTAACAAGCAAATGTATTAGAAGTAGAAGTACTGAATCAATACTTGGTATCGGCCAATCACTCAAAATCAAAGCTCTCTGATTCAGTGGTAAAAAAAAAAAAAAAAGCCTAATCAGGACATCTCTAATATTTACATTCATCACCATATTTATGGGATGACTTCTTGTGTCATTTTGCAACAATAAATCAACAAATGACCACATTTGTGTTGTAATGGTAGAAAAGGACATTACACACTTCTGCTTCTTTCAACAATTAATAAATATTGGTAAATTCAATCCAATGGACGAGTCACTTGTATTGAGTTTCAATGTTCTCCCTCCGTGTGTGTGGTTTTTCTCTGGGTACTCCAGCTTCATGCCACCATTCACAGACATGCATGTAATAAAGGTTCATCTTTATTACTCATACATGTGAATGTAAAAGTGATTGTCTCTATATGTCAGCTCTGTGATGAACTGGGGACATGTCCAGGGTGCACTCAGCCTTTGTCCATAAGTAGGTGGGATAGGCTCCAGGTCGACAATATCCATGCACTTTATTACTACTTTGCTCTCTTACCTATTTTCCACAATCAGATCTTGTTGGCATAGTACTGTGTGACAAATTATCTGAAGATGATTAACACATATTGGCAAAGCACATTCTATAACACAGCCCACTTGACTTAGAAGAGTGATAGAGAGGAAATAATAGAATGATTTCCTTTTCTTCCCGCTGAGAAGGTTAGAGAAGGAACTAAACTAAATAACTAAATACTAAATACACTGCACTGCTAAACCTTACAGAACTTTGCCTGACCATGTATGATTTAATACTACACTTCAGTACCAATGCACATCCTGGAATGGCAGCCACAAGCACCCTGTACTATTTGAGAGCTAAAAATGATCAAGTACTTATTTTACATATTACCTAATAATGCAGACAGGCAGGTGAGTTACAGCATATCCTGTGATGAGTACTGTGTTGTAACATATAGCATTAACTTTAAAAACTTATGAATAATGTTTCTGTGGATTATAGATGTTGGTATTTAGATTGATATAGACAGATATATAGCTAATTGTAATTTCGCAAAAACATCATGGATGTACTGCAGAAAACAATATTGACACACAGTAAGTCAACATGAATAAAAACATGAATAAATAAATAACAAAATAGTAATTACAAAAAACGACATATAATACTATAAGAACGAGTTGATGAATAGATACCTGAAATAACTATTGCACATATAAATAGAAATGTTATTTCACATAATTGCACATTCCCTATTTAAAATGCTTATTTAACAGCCAGATTGTGGGTGAGACAAAACTCTTTTTGAATTCTTTTTTTCAATATTTGTACATGTTAATGGGTAAAATCATAATTTTGTAAAAACTCTTCGTTATCAGTAATTCATGGAGCAATTAATTGCAAAATTACAGATACAATATTATGAAGTGAATATATGGTTTGGTTATTGTTAATATGAGTCAAGATCAAGTCTATGAATTGTTTAACTTGGCTAGTTTCGCATCTCTGGAAGTCTGTTTAATTCACACTCACTCATGAAAAATTACAAGCACACTTTAGGTCGAAGTCTGTTTCTAAAGGTTTGAAGCAACACTTGTAGAAACAATTGTGTGGAATAGATTTTAGTTACAGATACTAACTAAATATTAAATAAGTTTATTTCACTAATGTCTTTTTGGCACCCATGGTGTTACTCAGTTAAATACTCATTAAAGAAGCATTACCCCTGAAGTCTAAAAGTTTCTCTTGAAAAGCTTTGCATTTTGTGGACCCTTTATCTGGTTGGTGTTATAGGGGTCATCATCACATCCGTTTCTGGATGGGATCCACATAACACTTTAATGTTGTTCATCTCTTCCAAGTGAGATTGATGTCACGGGAAAAGCAGATCGATATCCATGTTCCCCAGAGGAGAGAGATTAATGTGAGACCAGGAGCCACTTGAAAGGCAGTTAAGTAGAACACTTCCCCCCCAAGGAGATCATTCACATCTTAATTAGCTGCTAATGGGACAGAAAGTGACATAATGTGTGTGCATGTGTGCTTCTGCATATGTTCAAATGTGTATGTGCTTATATCATTTCTGCATTTAATAAGATTGAAACTTCCTGGATAAACTCTCAAGTGGGCTAAAAAGACAACCCTTGTTGCTTATAATGATCAATTAATCATGGCTAGTTCAATTTTAAATGAGGCTGATATGAGTGTTTTCAGTCATATCATCTGCCTTTAGTATTACTGTAGGCTGTCTGATGTTGTATCATATTGTTTTATGCGTATTTATGGTAGTTTATTAAATTGTGCTATCTGATATCTTAACTTTTATATGTAATACACTTTGGTCTTCGTTATGTTGTTGTAAAACGCTATATAAATAAACTGATTGAAGTGGCACAGGAATTACAAAAACAAATTAAGACATTCACATAGCTAATTTTGCTTTTTTTCATGTATTCCTATTATATTGCGCTTCTGTCTCTTATATTAAAAACTCACATGAAGCTTAGTGGTCATTGAGTTAAGCTATCTCCTTGTACTTGCTATCATAACTGCAATTTCCTATCGCTAGGTTCTATCTCCATCAAATCACACCCTCACATGTTACACAATCAGCTGTAAACTGTCAAACATTAAACCTGTTCTGTTTCTCTTCTACTATTTTAGTTCATTATTGTTTAGAACATTCTGTCCTCCATAATCCCCCCCTCAGATGTTTCCCTCTTATAAAGCCAACTACCGTTCCTCAAAGCTCCATCCATTGTTGTCATCGTATGAACGGATACCTCGGTCTCAGGGGAGGTTTGTCTGTAACTGGAACATGTAAGCTGCACAATTATTTCACATAGGCATCTTCATCCTACAAGGGTTTAAGTGGCTTTTGTCTCTTCCTTTTGTTTGCATGAAATTAAGCCATACCACACACTTTCTCTGGAGTGAACCAAACCAATAGTGCCTATGTGAAAACTTTTGTGTGTTTTGTTGTTGCTTGAGTATCTCACTTTTGCAAGTGAATGGAAATGTCCAGTCAATAGGATTTCAGTACAGTACCCATTCATATATATATATATATATATATATATATATATATATATATATATATATATATATATATATATATATATATATATATATATATATATATGTGACCCGCCACCACGAAACCAGGCATAAGTTGTGTTGACCCGTTAAGAGCTAGGCTGGAAGGCGATTTGTTATTTGTGTTTACATCTTATCAAAAAACGGTACCTTAACACCTCTATGTTCAGTTCCTGTGGTCATTACATTGAAATCCAATCAATAAAGGTGTTTATTGAGTCAATTATTTAAGCGGCGACGAAAGTTCAGGGATTGCTGAGCAAAGACAAAGCCGACTTCCACCTCTTTTCGCCGAACAAACCGATCTCCGTTCCGTGAGTAAACACCCAAGTGTTTGGTACAAGGAAAAAGCCTATATTGAATGCTCTTGTCCAATGGTGTAAGCCAAATGATTATAATATGTTACACTTCTGTCCTATTATTATAATATATAAAACTTCTGTGACATGTCCATCAGAGTGTCCTTTAACATCTGTGAAGAATTTGTGTCAATCGGATACAAATTATTATGCATTGCTAAGGACTTCCTACCCCAAAACAGTCCAAAACTTTGACGGACAATATCTAAAAATATGCAAATTGCATAATAGGTCCAACTGTGGATATTAAAATGACCATAACTTTGGTTCTACTTGTGATAGAAACATAATTTTTTCACCATCTTAAACCTTAGTTTCCACTCCACCAAGCTACACAGATAACTCAGTTTTGATTTCCAGACACTTATGCCTGGTTTCGTGGTGGTGGGTCACATATATATATTTCATGGACACTAATTGTACACAAGGTCAGTGTCATACAAAATGACCAATGCCACAAACATTTACTTGTGTGTGAGACATTCTCAGTTAACCATGGGTGGCACACATGGCTCATTGGATTTAATATTGAAAATAAAAAATAATTGGACGACCCCTTACATAGTGTTGTGGTAATTTTTGCTCTGCTGCTGGTAAATAATGAAATAGAGAATTCTGTCAGCCGAGAAAGTTTTATTTCTTTTCAAAGAAAGTGGTGTTCACATGAGTGGTGATTGTAAGTAAAGACCCTGAGGTGCTCACAGGATCCATCTTTTAAAAGGTGAAACCCATTTCCAAGTGACACCTCCAAGTTTCCTCAGAGGGGCTTTTGATAGTGATGACCCCCAGATGTTACCATACAATCACCTTTGTTACCTTCCAAGACACTTAGACCCCGTCTGCATGGAAACGAGTTTGCAGAAAACCGATGTACTTTCTTAACAGATTGGCCTTTTGTCAAAATGTGACCGGTCTTGCAGGTACCCCAGAACGATCTCTTTGGAAAACAGGTCCAAGAGTGGGAAGATCTAGATATGGTGCCACTTCTTTATCCATCTTGACGAGTATCCGTGTGTGTTCACACCCACGTCATGACCACATGATGGACAAAAACGCAGCCTTGCACCCGTAACATTCATTGTCGTCACAAGACAGCAACAATGGCAAACAACAGAGTAGCAGTGGTGAATGGGTTAGGGTGTTAGCAGTGTTATTTTTGTTTGTGTCTGGCGTGTGTTGCGCTGGTAGAAAAAGGATGTGGGCGCATGCACACGACTTCTTCTATTGTTCTCTTGTATCCGGTGGGAATGGCTTACAGCGCTCATAAGGGTGTGGCGTGTGAAGTGCATCATTTCCAGCTGTGTTTCACCCCCATGCTGGGGTTCCATTTTTATGTAATATCTTTTTGACACGGTTTCAAAACTAAACCCGCATTGAACTCATCTGGACATAGCCTTAGACACTTTGCATAGAGTAGTTGGGGACAGGTAGGGTAAAGGTATGGGACTGTCAGTCGGTAGTGGAGTGGGCATTTGGGAAAACACAGTATGCGATGGAGGGGTGTTGGGTGTTGGGGGGGGGGGGCACAAGAGACACAAGAGTGGGAGCAGACTGAGACGTAGTTCTATTCCACTTATGGACAAGTGATCTTGTTACTAAATGATGTCGTTACTTCCAGATGAAGTCATAACACAATCAAGCAGTGATTTCAGTATAATTCCATGAAAATAGTCAAGCATGATGTCAAACTGTCTTTAGAGATTGATAAGGACACTGAGGCTATGTCTACACAGCAACACTATGAGGTTTCTTTTTATACCAGGTAGAAAAAATATCACATCCACACTGAATGGATCAGTAAAATATCACGTAAACATGGCAACAAAACGTGTGGCAAAAACAATGCAAAGAACATGTCACACCTCTAGATGCACTTTAAGACAGTCCCACAGGGTACACCAGAACAATTGAAGAAGTAAAGCACATACGCATACCACCTTATACCAGCATGTAACACACCCCAGAAACAAAAAAACAACAACAAGGTGTGTGTAGTCATCTCTGCTGCTCGTTTTGTCAGTTTAACATCAGTGGATTTACCTTCAATAACACCAGTAAACTTAGCAGTGACTGCAGCTCTGCTCCTACTACGACCCTGGTGTCCACCATGATGGTCACCGTGTTGTTCATGAATGAATTTTGCATGTGAAGCTGCTATTTGTGTTGGTCATGTGGTTGTGACGTAGATGATAGACATCAACAAATCGGTTTTATTCATTCACCGTTGCTAGATCTTTGACGAGCACTGGGGGAAAAGTTGTGACATAACTGGACCTTAGGGACTTTTAATTGAACACCCCTGCTGCAGCAGTTCACATCTAAGAAGAAGGAACCGAACTGACATATTTTTTCTTTCTGTTTGTATGGCTAGGAAAATGTATGCCTGTAAGTATTTTATGTTCAGTTATTGTGAGAATTAACAGCAAAGATGTCTCTGATGTGAATCTTTGTTGTTGTATAAAAAGACAATCGAATTTATCCTGGTTCTGGCATGTCGAAGTGTCCTTGGGCAAGACACTGAACCCTGACTTAGGCTCCCAGTAGGACTAACAGAACCTTTGAAACCTACTGGTGTGAGGGTTAGGGTTAGCGCTAATGTAAAGCACTTTGAGCACCATAAAGGTGGAAAAGCGCAATATAAATGCAGTCCATTTACATAACCTTACATTGTTAGACTAATTCTTAAAGGGTTAAAAGTTTAAATTGTAATTCAATATACAGCATTACCAAATATCATCATCAATTAAATATGCTCTGGGACAAACCCAGATCTTCTTCACATGACGCACTGATATTAGAACTAATTTATATGAAGGTGTTTTTAATTTTTGCAGCAATTGTCACACCCAGAGAAAGTCACCAGTGAACAGGAAAACTCACATGAAGTTAAAATGAGAACTAGTCTGGGACCTCACAGCTAAAGGTTCAGACTGAAATGAGCTTGGACATAATCAGACAGATGAACAGCTAATCTGAAGAATGATCATGGACAAAAGACTATGCTGAATAAGCAGCATTCATAACTATAAGCCTATCATTGTATCAAAGCACGCCTGACCTGCTCCATATTAGACTTATGTAATCGAATAGCAGAGATGTACAAATAAGAAGTAATGAAATACTGTATGTAGGTACTGAAATGCAGTATCTGGACTTTTAGAAGTATAAATGTTTTATCCTACTTCCACTTTTACTGCACTACATAGTTTTGATTAATTTAATAGTCTTACTGTGATACATTTTTCTTGTGGTGAATTGTTCCTTATAAAAATCATATATCAATATATATACATTGTATCAAAGAGCAGGGTTAGGGTTAGGGTTAGCAGTATGGCTCTGTCACCAGGTCTGATAAAGCTGGCTCATCATCATTGGGCCTATATAAGAAGACTGCATGTTCCCACATGGCTTTTCACACACTGGTAGAAGACGACTCAAGAACGCTACCATCAACATCCACAAACTCAACATAAATGCCATCGGTTTCAAACAATTGTGGTGTGAGTGAAGATGAAAACAACCACCCCTGACCCCATTTGTAGTCCATGTTTTCTGTTATGGGACCAAAATGCAACTCTTATGTAATGACATGCCTATTCTACCTCCCCAAATAATGTGAAAAACTGGCCTTCAAATATTCACCATCACATTTGAAAAAAGTAAGGTTTACCATGTGGCCCATGTTTGCCATTTAAACAGCTACTGAGAAAACCCCCCAGTAGGACACATAAAAATTGTTTTTTCCTTCATGCTTGTATTTAACTTAATGTTTGAGATAATAAACAATATGGTATTGAAGCTTTTGACTGTTTTCTTTAGCTTACACAGTAGTTATACTTTTACTACAAAACATTTTGAACATTTTTGATTATGGTACTGCTACTTCCACTCCATTCCTCTACTCCAGTACTTTATACATCACTGTCATATAGTGACAAGCTCTACCCAGTCTATGTTCAGTAAATCAGACTGAATTGGAGCAGTACCAGATACATCTGGCAGAGCAAATATTCACCCTTAGGACGATGCATCTGGTTCCCATGCTATAATTCCTTCACATTTTTTATCTAAGTTTCTTCTTTCCACATACCGCTGAGGAATTGTTCAGTTGGACCAATGGCACCTCCTCTGAAAATGTGTCCAGGTGATGTCAAACAATAAGCATGGTTTTGATCTGTAAACTGACTTTTGTGTGTTAATTGTATTGAAGCATATCAATGATGGCGGAAAAAAAGAAAATATGCATAAAATAAGCATTAAAAAGGCACACACAAAAAAAAAACTGTGTTGTAAAATCCTTTTGAATCTTTCTTCAGCATATTACACATGCCTGTTACAGCCTAACACAGCAGATGTCAAGCCCCCTGAGACCTGATATATTAGGAATGGCTAAAAAAAATGAAATGCAAACCACCAGATTCCTTCTCAGAGGCTCTGAGTAAAACAAATCAGAGCAGAGTAAAGGCGGGGGGGAAGCACATGTGTTTCATTCAGTAGGTTAGGTGGAGAGGGAGTGAAAGTGAAGCCGAGTGCTCATTTGGGTCATTGGGGGTTGATATGCATTGCTGGAGTCTGCACTGCTTTTCTATTTTTATGTTACTTTTTTTTACCTGAAATCCTTATCACCCTGTGCAGAACTAGTCATCTAGAGCACCTAACCCTAACCCTACCAGCACTAGTTTGCTGTATTAAGTCACAATGACCGCTGTAAATTTACATGGTCGGTTCAAAACCGCTCCATGGAAATTACACCAATATTTTGCCATTGGTCACGGGTCCGGACAGAACCATCTCCCAGTCTGGATCTGGACTAGAGTTTGCTAATCTGCGATGCCCAATCTAGTAGTCTGGGAGCCAAAGGCCCAAATTTGGCTGAACCTGTCACGGATCGGGGTGAGGTGGAACAGGAGGACTCCAATGCACAGTACTGAAGGGCAAAATAATTTAATAACAAAACTACAACATAAAGACAAGACAAACACAACCTGGGAGTGGACGGCCAGAGTCCGTGGTGATGATGAGTGTCCGGGTTATGGTGATTGGGGAGATGGAAGCGATTGTCCGGGTTATGGAGGTGACATATCTGAATGGTCCTGCACTGGCAGCTACAAGCCTTACTGCTTATATAGCCACCGATTAGGAACGGCTTGCAGCTGCGCAGTGCAGGACCAGGTGAGTGTGGAGATTGGGGGAAAGGTCACTGGAGCGGAGGTCATGACAGAACCTGGCTTCGTTGGTAAAAGTGTTTTGTTTATTTTTGCTGTTTGTTGTTGTCCAAGGATAAGGATGTCTATTAAGATAAGAGAGGGTGCCCAGTGATATCCCTTGGGCAATTCCGGATGCTGGCCCTTTATTGTTGGATGTGTGGCAGTCATAGTCTAAATTCTGACATTTTGACATTCTTTACTTTATGTTTGCTAACGTCTATATATCATACTTATTTTTGTGTTTGTTGACATAATAGGATGAGTATAAGGCCTGGGGGGTGGGGCTTGAACAAAAAAGCCCTATATTACTCTATTACTTTGGTTGTTAATGCGAACCTTAATTTATTAGGCATACACTCTATTGTCATCCTTGTTTTTACTTCTGCAGGGGCATATGAAGGACACAATTAGCTAATTCAAGCCAACTTGTGTAACTATCTTGCTAACTCTATCAATCACTCTGCCCCCAAAAGATCACAGCACACATATGCTAAGCAGAGAAGCTATTTGACTGTAATTATGAAAAAGCAGTGACTTGTACTCACTGCTTACCAGTGAACTAGACCCATAGTTTCACAACACTGGCTAGCAAACCCAATTCTCAGCTAGTAAATGCTAATCACTGATTTTTTTAAGCTAATACATTAAGCTAATAGATTGCTTATTTTAACGATATTGACTGTTGAAATTGTAATGTCCCTGGTTCCCAAGTAAAACTCAGGGCATTGTCCTCGATTATCATCTAAAAAATCTGTTAACCTTACCCTCACTAAAAGGCATTAAAGGGTTAATATATTAAATTGCCCAAGGGATTGAATCGAGCACCCTCTTAAATCGTGAAGTACTACCTCAAATCCATAAGATAAAGCAAAAAAAAAAACCTTTAACCAAAGATTCCAGGTCTGACCCCATGGCTCCCAGACTATAGAGGATGGAGTTCAGAATAATGAGGTAAATATATGCTTTACTGTCTTGGTTATGATATACACACATAAATCCTGTAATCTCTGCTCCTCATAAAGTTGGTATTTTTACTTCTTCTAATGAAATTATTATGCAAACGTGATTTGTTAAGATAACTTCTGAGACTCAGTATGTAATCATTGCATCAGGTCAAAGGTCATTACTGATGTACATAGACAGGAGTAAAAAAACAGAAATGTGTCTGAAGTCAGAGTTATTCCAAGTTTATATCTTGATAGATAGTTTCTCCCATAAGCTGTGTTCGTCATTTATTTTACCTTATACTTAATAACCTTATGGGCTACAGCACATATAAAGTCCTATTTTTGCATTAGCTCTGTTCTTTATACTACACTACATAACAGGTTAGGAACCACATTTCCTGCTTCCCACTGAAGTGAAAAGAGCAGCTACGTGGCTTTATGAAGTGGCTCACTCAGAAGGTATGCAAGTACTCCATGGTATTGTAAGGCATGTGAGTCATGTGCTTGCACAACATCTAATCCTATAGAATCATTAATGTGTAAATGTGGATGAAAAGCGACTGTCTTTGTGAGTGCTCCATTGTTTGTCTCTGTGCAGGCCTGGGCTGCCAGTTACTGGGGCAAAGTAGCAGAGATGCCTGAGCTCCGACTCAACAGATCGACCCGGAGAGAAAGAGTGGGAGGACACTCGATTGTTTTCTAAACCATGGTTTGACAGATTGTGTGAGTCAGCCACTACTGTTATGCTGGAGTTTTAAAAAGCCTTTGTTTTATTCCAACATTGAGGTGTTGTTTATGAAAGTCATCAACACTGATTAATGCTCTGATAAGTGTGAATGGCATCCTGCATCTGTCCAAAGAAGGCCAGTTGTTTGTCTTCAGCATTGAAAATAGATAAAATGGGAGATTTTTCTGGAAATATGCAATACATACATATTTTAAAAAAGATGCGTTTTCCGTAGTGACGTATAAAGTACTGGAGTGGAATAGAAGTATCAAAAAATGGAGTTGGATAGAAGTTGGAAGTGTTCTTCAAATACCTTACTTAAGTGGAAGTACTAAAGTATTCAAAATGTTTTGTAGTTAAGCATTGCAAGTAGAAGTATTTCATAAAACACTACTCAAGTACTTAAAGATGGAGTATATGTATGTGAATGAGGGAGCCAAGTGGAAGAATGAGGTTACAGGGAGAAGAGACAAAGAAGGTGAAGGATTTAAATACAACAATTCAACAGTCCAGACCCTTGTGTGCAGCCAGGCTGGATGGGGTGAAGAAAAGTGTCAGGTGTGATGTGTGATAGAAGAGTGTCCGCTTAAAATGAAAATAAAACTGTACAAAACTGTAGTGAGAGCTGCCATGTTGTTTGGTCTGCACAGTGGCACTGAGGAAAACACAGGAGGTTGCAAAGACGAAGATGCTGAAGTTCTCTTTGTGAGTGACCAGGATGGATAAGATCAGGAATGAGTCTGTCAGAGGAACAACATATGTCAGAGAGGCCAGACTGAGATGGTTTGGAGATGTCCAATGGAGAGATGATAAATATATTGGTAGAAAGATGCTGAGTTTTAAACTGTCAGGCAGGAGGCTGAGAGGAAAACCAGCGAGGAGTGATTCGCTTTGGTGACCCCTGAAAGGAAAATCCAAAAGGAGAAGTAGACTCAAGTACTTAAAGTAAAAGTGTAACTACTGTGTATGTTAAAGAAAGTATCTCAAACATTAAGTTAAATATAAGCATTTATGGAGAAAAAAAACATCTTATATGTGTCCTACTGGGGGGTATATTAAGGGGCCATTTACACAACGATGATTACGGCTAAATACGACTGCATATTTTATCAGAAGTGCCTTTCGTTTACAAGAAGCGGACGCCGCCAGGGTCTGAATATGCACAGATCTGAAGACTCCTTCCAGAGCGGGGGCATATTGAGGATGTGCTAGGTCACGTCTCCATCTAAATGGCAAGAAACCCACATGTTGACATTGTGGGCGTCTTAACATCACATATGTTCAAGTCACATACGCTTTCACATTACATTCATATGCTGAGCAGGTAAAGCTACAAACATGTCACACAACCTGGATCCCACAGATATTCCAGCTGCACTAGCATTAGCATTAGCACTAGCAGAACAGAGACGGGTGTACAATTACAGAAAAGGACATGTCGGCGGTCTATCACAGTACCACAAAGCTGGCCTGGCATGCTTATCCAATCATACTTCACCTACTGTTGCATCTTTGTATAAACAAGGATTTCCTCCTGAATGCGCTTGTCTAAACATGGATGAAAAACTGAAGATGAGACCCCACTTTTGTGTCTTCTGTTTTCATCATCTCCATATAAATGTAGCCTAAGTAGTCTTGTAAAGGTTCATACTAGCTTTCAAAAATAACTGTATAATTAGATTATTTAAACATACAGGTGCAGTGTTTGTTTACCTGCTTTGCTAGATTTAGCTACTTCCTGTAGCCTTTGTCAGAAACATCACATGATGTTGTGAGCTGTCTTATAGGCTGAAACGGCCCATTAGAGTGTGACGCTTCTGACAAAGGCTACAGGTCAGGATGTAGCTGAAACTAGTAAAACAGGTAGACAAACACTGCACCTGTCTGTTTAAATAATCTAATTATACTGATATTCTAAGTAGTTGATTAAATGGCAAACATGGGCAAGTCAAGCCTCATGGTAAACCTTTCTTTGTCCGTATTTGACAGTGAATTTTTGAAGGCCAGTATTTCACATGCTTTTGTGAAGTGGAGTAGTCATTTCATTGGGTAAGAGTTGTCTTTTGCTCCCATAAAGGAAAACATGGACTCTAAATAAAGTCAGGGATGGTGGTTTTTATCTTCGCCCTCACCACAATCATTTGAAACTGATGGTGTTGATACTGAGCCTGGTATTGATACATATTGGTACCTGATACAATTTGTAAGATTTTTATAAGCAATAAGTAATGATTCAGCATATGAAAAATGCATATCAGAGTAAAAGTATTAAATTAATCAACTAGGAAAGCATTCAGAGTGCAGACTTCACCAAGGAAGATCAGCATCCACTGATCACCACCAAACTTTTCACTTGTTCCTTGTATCAGTATCAACATTTTGTTACCGGCCTCAGACCTAGGGGAATCTGGGCCAGTACAAGTGATACACAGGCAGGATGCACTGTAGTATCTGTAAAAGATGAGGAACGGACACAAAAGTTTAGCTGTGCTTTGCTCTCATAGCAGCGTTTTATTATGATTGCGCATGCCTGAGCAGAGACTCGTTGTTCCTCCTTCAATCATTTACAGGAGTGCTGTAGCGCCATCTACTGCCTAGGTAGTCATACGACATGCAAATTATTCACATGAAAAATGTCAATGTTTGTTGGGAAAAATTCTAATAAACTTAAAAAAAATGGGGGGGGGGGGTGTTTAAGTGTAAACTTTTAATGAGAGGCATTTTCTAACCCTCTACACTCTTCCCTTCTTTAAGAGATGTCTCCGGACATCTAGAACTAAACCAACAAGAAGTGTAGTCATTTAATGGTCTAGGTAAGTCTCCTCTTGGTTCTGTAAGTACGGTGTCTTTTCGTGATTAGTCATAGCATTTTAGGTCAGTCGGGGTATGGCAAATCCTATTCTAGTGTCAGTATGTGTCTAATAACTCCATACGGTTGGGGGAGGGTAGTAGTAGGTTTCAGGTCGGACTGGTCCCACTGGGTAAGGAGTCATGGGGTAGGACAAATAGGGGAACATCGCATTTACTGCAGGTCTCCAAGGCTGGTATGATGGTTGACCAAACTGTTCATATGTGAATCTTTCTCTGGGTCTTACAGTTCGGTTGGACCTCCTTACGGGTTCAGCAGCTTGTTGCTCCTCTGCAGGCTCAACCATTTCATCAGGTATTTCTGGCCCTGTATCATCCTCATTTTTCTCCACTGTAGGTGGTTGCTGTTCAGTCTCAACAGTCACTGGTCTTTCACCTAAAACGGCTTCCTCCTGCTGATGTGTTGGTGTTTGTCTGAGAAGTTGGAATTCTTGTGCCACAGCTCTGAGGTTACTTGGTATTTCAGGTTCAGGCTGTTCTTGTTGGACTGTCTTCCTTGTATACACAGGTAATCGTCGGAGGTTATAGACATATCCATCTTCTTCAGCACAATCGTCGGAATCCTGTTCATATGTTTCACTGTGGTTTGTTTGTTGGGTTTGCCGTTTTTTCTGTTTCTTTTGTGCGGAGCAGGGATATTCCTCTTGTTCGAGTGGCAGATCGTTCACTGATAACAAGAGGTTGCGGTGCAGGACACGAATAGTTTTGTCTCCTTTTTCACTTTGAACTTTATACACCGGTCCATCTCCCATCCTTTCAATGACTCTGTGTATTCTCTTCTCCCAGTAAGCACGGAGCTTGCCAGGGCCTCCTCTCTCTGACAGGTTCCTAACAAGCACACGATCCCCTGGCTGAAGAACAATGCCTTTAACACCTCGGTCGTAGTATCTTTTCCCTTTTGCAGAACTCTTTTGGCTATTCTCTGACGTGATCCTGTAAGCATCTTGCATCCGAGTAGCCCATTTCTTTGCATATTCCTGTTGGCTTGACACTTCTTCCTCCGCTCTCAGGTCAAAGACTAGGTTGATGGGCAAACGTGGGTTTCTTCCATAGAGGAGAAAGAACGGTGAATAGCCGGTAGCCTCATGTCCCGTACAGTTGTACGCATGGTCTATATGGGGTAGATAGTCTTTCCACTCAGATTTTCTTTCCTCTTGAAGTGTCCGTAACATTTGTAACAGTGTTCGATTCAGGCGTTCGACAGGGTTACCCTGTGGGTGATATGGGGTCGTTCTTGAATGTGCAATGCCAGACAGCTGGTGGAGTCGCTGAAAGAGATCGTTCTCGAACTCCTTTCCCTGTTCATGGTGTAAAATCTGGAGGTATGAGAAACGTGGGATAAAATCACCAAATATTTTCTCTGCCACTGTTTTTCCTGACTTATTTTTGGTCGGGTAGGCTTGTGCGAAGCGTGTGAAGTGATCTACCAAAACTAAAATATATTCAAATCCTCCCTTACTTGGTTCGAGGTGAAGATAATCAATAGAAACAAGTTCAAATGGGGCAGTGGTTGTTATTGATGACATGGGTGCTTTCTCGGGGACTGTTGGTTTTTTCTGTTTAACGCAGGAGCACTGGCGGATGACATAGTTTTCGATTTCACGCTGCATAAATGGCCAGTAGAATCTTTGCCTTGCTAAGTTGATTACTTTGTCAGTGCCGACATGACCAAGGTCATCGTGCAGATGTTTGAGGACGGTTGACTTCAGTTTACTGGGGAGAACAAGCTGTTTCCATTTTCCTGTTTGTCTGTAAAGAATTCCCTTGTCAAGTTTGAGTTTGTTCCATTCGTGTACCAGTCTCCTTGTCTCTTGTCCCATTTGTCTTTTGTCTTTGTCATTACGGTTCCATCCCCTTTTCTTCAATATCACCACTTCATTGATGGCTTCATCTTCCCTTTGAGCAGCTTTGATGTCCTCTGGTGTGATGGTAGGAACCGTTACTGAGAGATTGTTGACATCACCCGTGGAGAGGTGTAATGCAGCCATCCATGGTACATCTTTCTCAGCCATCTCCTTGCTGCCCTGCCATATCGTGAAAACTACCTCTGGGGGAAGCGTTTCAGTGTACTCGCCGATGTGACCCTGCAGCTGTACTGGATATCGTGAGAGCGTATCAGCGTCAGCATTGACCTTGCCCAGTCTGTATTTGATGGTGAAATGAAAATCCGCCAACTCACCCACCCATCGATGGCCAACGGTGTTGAGTTTTGCAGTGCTCAAGACATACGTCAACGGATTGTTGTCTGTGTACACAGTGAAGGTGGGTGCGTAGTAGAGGTAGTCCCTGAACTTATCGCAGATGGCCCACTTTAGGGCCAGAAACTCGAGCTTGCCAGAATGGAGGTGGTAGTTCTTTTCTGCCGGCGTGAGTGTTCTGGATCCATAAGCGATTGCACGAAGTTTACCTCCCTGCTGTTGGTAGAGCACGGCCCCCAGACCTTCATTGGATGCATCCGTATTTAAAACAAAGGGCAAATTAAAGTCCGGGTAGGCTAAAATGGGTGGATTTGTCAACATATCTACAAGGCGAGAGACGACTGCACTGTGTTCTGGGTTCCACTGGACAGGTGTACTGGAAGGGAGTTGGCCAGGCTTAGAGACTTTGCGTTTGGCTGGGTTGTTACTTTTAACAGGCTTCTGATTGTGCTGACTGGTACTCTCTACAAGCTGGTAAAGAGGACGAGCAATTCTCGAGAAGTCTTATATAAACGATCTATAATAGCTGAGAAAGCCTAACAGACCTCTGACTTCACCCACATTCTTTGGCTCTCTTTCTTTCAACTGCAACACTGCTTTCAGGTCTTGAGGGTCTATCTGGACACCTTCACTTGTCACTAGACGCCCTATGTATCTCACTTGTCGTTTGAACAAGTCACACTTCTTTGCACGTAACTTGATTCCATGCTCCCTCAGGCGTCGGAGCACCCGCCGCAAGTCCTCCACGTGGTCTTGGAAAGATTTGGAAAAACAGAGCACGTCATCCAAATAAGGAGAGCAGCATTCATCCCTCATACCTTCTAGAACACCCTCCATACATCGTTGAAAGGCTGCTGGGGCATTGGTAAGGCCGAAGGGGAGGCGAAGCCACTCATAGAGTCCCCAAGGGGTACTGAAGGTGGTCAGGTGCCTGGAACTCTCATCGACAAAGCCCTGATGGTAAGCACTGCCTTGGTCGAGTATTGAGAACCAAGAGTAGCCCCCCATTTTGTCCAGCAAGTCTTGAATGCGGGGTAGAGGATGACGATCTGGGACTGTTTTGCTGTTCAATTCCCTAAAGTCCACGCATAGACGCAAAGTTTTATCTTTTTTACGGACACAGACCACGGGGGATGAGTACGGCGAAGTGGACCTTCTAATCCAGCCATGGTCAAGAAGTTTCTGCACATACTCTTTTACCTCTCTATACAAAGGTTTGGGAATGGCAGTGTAGCACTTTTGGACAGGGGTCTCATCATGAAGCTGAATCTTGAGTTGCAGATTTGGAATGCAACCGATGTCTGTCCCATCTTTGGCAAACACATCTGACTCCTCATACAACATGGCTCTAACGATGCTTTGTTCATCCTCACTCAGGTGTGATAATTCAACAGGGGGATGCCATTTCTTTTCAGTCAACGCGGAGCAGATCTGAACAGTGGGGTGGTTTGGTGGCTTTGGTCTGTTTGAGGAATGGGCGATAGGTTTAACTTCACTAATTTCCTCCAGTGTACCCAATAAAGTTCTCTGGGACAGATAAATATCATGTTTGGTAACATTCTGTATGGGGATCTTGACAATTTTCGATAAGCCTGGGGCAACATCTACCAAAGAGGGAAAAGGTTCTAAACCCTCAGGGCAGTTGTTTTCTGGGCTGGGCTCAAATAGCATTGTTCCACCATGGGGCCACGCCCTCAGTCTGCACTTCACCTCACATATCTGACCAGCGGGGACAGTCAATCCCTTTTTTCCAACTCTCACAATGCACGGAGAAGATGCTTCAGGAGTCAATATCTGGAGGACAGCCACCAGGTTGTCTACCATGCTTTCACTGACACTCATGACTTCCTTTAATATGGCAGTAATATCCATGTTATCTTTGTTTTCTTTGATTATCTCCGCTATGACATTGCTGCCCAAAAGTGGACAGTTAACACAACTCTTGCTGATTAATATGGGAACTTGTATGTCAGCATACCCATGGCGCTCACTGCATAACCTTAAGTCAACATAAGCCCATCCATCAAAGGGCACTGACGTGCCATTTGCAGCAGATATTTCAAGGGGTTGAACTGGAAATAGGGATGATACTGGCTCTATTTTGACATTGGGCAGTGCTTCCTCTATCCACGCTCTTCCCACTATTGTAACCTGAGCACCTGAGTCTAGCAACATTTGGAGCGGGACACCATTGATTGCACATGAGACCATACATCTTTTGCCATTTGTGCTACACGCTTTCTGGGTGTTGGCTGGGACTGTGGGGTTGGGTTTTCAGGTTTTACGGTTCTGACTGAGTTAACATGAATTGGAGGCGTGTTTCTGTCAGTGGTCACAGGCAGCCTCATTCCTGTGACCTCCTCACGTTTCCCGATGCCTTGTTCTTCAGACAGCCAACTGCTCTATGTCCCTCTTGGCCACAAACAAAACAGTGAGGACATGTCTTGATGTGATTTTGTACACACTCTTGACATCTACCCCTGTTCTCATTCGGTGTCTGAGATCGGTTTGGAGGTCGGGAAGAGCTGGGACAAGGGTTCACATTGGTCGCAGGCTCTGAGGGCTGGACTACGCGGGCCAAGTGTTGGGCTATTGACGTGACTTGTGCAGTCAATTCCAGAATAGCGGCACGGTTAGCCTGTAGTTCAGAATCAATTTTGGCCTGTTTAAGCTGGTCTGTCTGTTTCATCTCATCGGCCTGAGCTGAGTTCACATAAGATGATCGGCTTTTAGTCACTGTACCAAGACGTTTCATTCTGTCAGTCTCCTCATTAGTGGACTTGGTGATTCGTTCTAGGAGGAAGTTATCAGTAACCTGCAAGTCTGTGAGAAAAGGTTTCAAGTCAAGTCTTACATGGTTATTTTTCTCATTTAACCCTTGGTAAAGTGTGTGAAGGAATGTACCTTGAACAAGCTTTTTATCATAACAAAAATCTGCACCTGGCTGCTGTGACTCAAATATAACCTTTTGTTTCAGACCCATGATTCGATAAAAGAATTGCTGTGGACCCTCTTTTTCTTGCTGTCTAGCAGTACTGAGTTCTTGAAAAAGCTCTGTTCCGTTTTTGTCTCTAGTATGGGAACAGAGAAACCTCTTTAACTCACTAATAGTATGGTCATCTTTGCTAGTTAACATCTCCCTGAATATACCAGGTTTAGTAATCTTAAGCGCACTGCGGATAACCTCTGTCTCACTAAACCCTTCTAGCAAACCTTGGTCCATAACTCTCAGCTTCTCACTTCTCAGGTAATCGACAACAACATCAAATAGCTCGGGTTCACTCAGTGCCTCAAGTCTCTCTGTGTCCAATTCTGACTCATCATCTATCGAACTGGCGACTGTCAACAGCTGGTTGAAAGTTAATGCTAAGAGTCTTTTATTTATCTTGTGGATCAGCAGCCGCCGTGGGGTTGTGGTAGCCATTCTTAGTCCCTGTAGCCTCTACTCTCTGGATGACACACAGCTCTACAGCCTTCCCTGAAGTTTTTGGCACAGGTTCTCTCCGTAGCAGTTCCCACTCTCCCCGCTAGGTGGCGCTAGATCCCGGACGAGCCCCCAATTGTTACCGGCCTCAGACCTAGGGGAATCTGGGCCAGTACAAGTGATACACAGGCAGGATGCACTGTAGTATCTGTAAAAGATGAGGAACGGACACAAAAGTTTAGCTGTGCTTTGCTCTCGTAGCAGCGTTTTATTATGACTGCGCATGCCTGAGCAGAGACTCGTTGTTCCTCCTTCAATCATTTACAGGAGTGCTGTAGCGCCATCTACTGCCTAGGTAGTCATACGACATGTAAATTATTCACATGAAAAATGTCAATGTTTGTTGGGAAAAGTTCTAATAAACTTAAAAAAATGGAGGGGGGGGGGTATTTAAGTGTAAACTTTTAATGAGAGGCATTTTCTAACCCTCTACAATTTCCTGAAAATTTCAGTCAAATCTGTCCATACCTTTTTAACCTATCTTGCAACAAGTCACACACATATGACCCCCCCCCCCCGACATCCCTCTACCGATCACCACCAAAAGTTAATCAGCTGTTCTTTGTGCCAGTATCAACTTAACTTTTTGAGTTATCTTGCTAACTAACTAACTAACAAACACGCAAACACCAGTGAAAACATAACTCCACCAATTCCTTGTTGGAGTAAAAATATGTAGTGTAGAAATAAAAAAAATAATACTCCAAAAAAGTACATTTACCATTCAACTACAGTACTAAGTACAGTTCTTCATTACTTCTACTTCGTTACTTTCCATCTCTGGTGTTCAATGCCAGATTTTTCTTCCTGCATATCGTTTGTGTGTGTCTGTGTCCACTAATCTGAGTTATTCACATTAATAAGAATCTTTTCCAGTCTCCAACATTTATTAGGTGCTCCAGATATCCTGTAAGGTCCAAATCCAATTAAAGCAGATCAAAAGGTTAACTGAGGCTGACATCATCGCTGGTTAGAGTGGAGAAGAGATATGATTAGATTGTGAACTGATATTTAACACCATAAGTTGGTCCTTGACTGAACCTCCTTATCCATGTGTCATCCTTCCACACAGCTGGGGCTCTGTAAGAAAACTCTGATTAGCTCCCTCCATGATCATCTTTACAATGTGATGACAAGTGCAAGAGAGAAACTGCATACGTGGTCTCAGGTTATTCATAGACAGTGCCCCAAACTTTAGGCAGATCAAATCAATACAAAAATAAGAGGGAAAAAAATGTCCTTTACTCTACAGGAAATGGACGGGGATAATAACCATGACAAACAGATATAAACACACCATCTGGAGTTGGGTTGGATGAGTGGTACATAGAGATAAAACAATCCTTTCTATAATTAGTTAGTGCAAGTGCAGGATGTTGCTGTTGTTAAACCTGCTTTAATCAGCTTTTGGCAGCTTGGCAGAAACATGGACATATGAGTCACTTTTCCATTAGATATATATGCAAAACTTTCGCGATATTTACATAATGGCCGGTTTATCATGAAGTCACAAATGCGGTAATTTGTTTATTCATTATCCAGAGATGACAAGAGAACTCATTCCATAAACATGGCAGTGAACATAAATATCATGTTTTACAGATATATTCATTATTATTATTATTATTATTATTATTATATATTACCCCTCTATCTTGGACTAAATTTTTTTTCCTGGTGTGTTCACACATACCACATCCATGTTTCTTTTATAAGTCTTCCTCTTCACTCACGGTAACTGTCAACATCCAGTTTTATAATTCACCTCACTCTGAAGGTCTTTCCATTGCCGTTTTTCATAATATACCACATACTACATCCAAATAAAACACTTCTTTACAGCATAAAATCTTTTAATTGAAAATGAGAGTTTTATTGAAACAGTTGTTTTTCAATTTGGTATATTTTTACATGCAAGTTATATTTGTACAATTCAAGGGTCAATGAAAAACCCACTATTGTCAGATTATCAGAGTAGTGTGGTCAGTGTGCACACATGTACACACACACACACACACACACACACACACACACACACAGAAAAGTAAAAGAGAAAGGAAAGTTGTGTTTATATCCCACATCTGACACACAAATCCAATTCCTTGCTACCTCCTGATAAAGTGAACTAGGCCTTTAGCTGCCAGAAGTAGTCATTAGTAAATATTAGCCATATCATTCTGACCATTTATTTTAATTGTCATTACAATGAGACCTGTCAGTTGGTGGGATACAGTATATTAAGCAGCACGTAAACATTTATCCCTCAAAGTTGATGTTAGAAATATTACCTTAATATGGTTACATTTTGGGAAAGGTAAAACATTTTTGGAGTTGCTATGTATTTTTCAGTCTTTTCTTATTATCTCTTTTTGATTTCAAGGGTCTGCTGCACTTTATGCGCTGTGCGTGACAAGTGTGGACTGACAAAAAAAAATTTAAACTACTGAAAAAGAATGAATTTGTTTAATCTTATCCGGTATGATGAAAGTTGGAAAAGACTGGAAACAGAATTCAGTCCAAAACAGGATGATGCCATTTGACAACACAAACTGAAAAGGAAAAAATAGCAAAAAATCAAGGGATTAGATACCGTTAATAGACTTCATTCAACCTTTAAAGATAGGAAAAAAGAGAAAAAAAATCAATTCAGTTTGACTCAAGCACACAGCAACAAAGTCACAGAATCAAAATTTAATACATTCATTAAAATAAGTCAGTCAAATATTTCAGACGGTCAGTTATTTGAACATGTTTAGTAGCTGTTAAGGAAATACTCTCAGCATGGATAAAAAAAAAAAACAGGAGTTTGAAGACCAGTTGTGATGAACTAAAGTATTTATTTTCTCAAAGAACAAAAGGAAGAAAACAAAAAGGGAGCTCTGTGGCCCACCTAACTTGTTCAGTGACAGGTAACAAAGAGGAAAAACTTACAGACCACAGTGTGACAAGAACATGAGTGGAATGACGCACTGGCAACAAACAAAGGGGAAGAGGAGAATATAGTGAGAGGGATTAAAATCAGGGAATCAACAGGAAGACACCAGGTGCAGACAGTGAAGGATCAGGGAAGACACAGACCATTTCTCCATACAAAGACCCTGTTCACATGTAGCCAGGTATCTGCTAAACCAAAGATATTTTTCCATATTTTGACTTGTCATCCACATGAAAATGCATCAAAATGAATATTAAAAAAAAAAAAACTCCGGGCAAAGTGAAGATTTTTTAAAACTCTGTTCATTTGCGTGTAGACAGAGATAACAAGAGTTTTGCGTATTCGAACATCACAACCTGCAACAAAATGACAACAAATCTGCTTTGACGTCAAATGTGCGACCTATGTTTACTGCAGAAGCCAGAACAGAAGCATGGACAAAGCTGTGATGGTGTTAATTATTCTGCAGGCGCTATTTACCAGTTTAATTTTAGAAGCCCAACTACTGCACCCACTACCCCATCTTAACCACTCCACATAGACACATGAAGTTTATAGTCCAAAATTGCATTTAAAAGCAACTCTGTCGTCTGTCCAGACAAATGAGCTTGGCACCATGTTTTATGTTTAGGCAGAAATGATGCTGCCAGAAGGTTACTGATGTGATTGGGTAGGACTTGGGGAAATAATGCCATCTACAGGTTTGGAATGTTTATGAATGTGATTGAAAACGCAGCTGTTTGATTATGTGTGGAAGGGATTTATTTTTTTTTTTTCAAAAATGAGGTGGTGTGGATAAAAAAATAAAAATGGATGTCCTCGACTATTTACTTTTTGGTCTGGTATTTTCAAATAGTTATCCAAATGTTATTCATTGAATATTAGTTCAGACCATAATATGGCCATATTTGGATGTTTTTAGATAATAGGGGATATGGGACTAATGTATGCTTGGCACTACAGCTTGGAATGGTGGTGGCCAAAAAACTGGCAAACCTGACCTAGAAATCTATGGAATTTCCGAATTTTCAACATTGGCTTAGAGAAATGATCTCCACAATACAGATGGAAAAAATCCACTTGTACAATATGGACAAACATATGTCAAATTTATGCATCTTGATAAACTCAGAAATTTGCAATCTGATATAGGCAGTTGCTTTATCGTTTTTCTTTTGTTTATTTAGTCTGGTAGTTTGTTTTATCGTATTGTATTGTTTTTTGTATTGTTTTGTGTATGTAAAACACAATTGAAAAACTTAATAAAGATAATAATGAAAAAAAATTTAACGGGGGGGTGTATTCAATTTTAAAACTGCCTGGTTACGCCGGTTACATGTGTACGTGGCCCAAGTCCATCTGGTTTGGACTTGCATACTTGGCAGTTCGGACTTAACAAGTTCAACCTGAGAGTGCAGTCTCTGGATGTACCCAATAAGGTGTGTTCACATTCTATTACCTCAGGGTGGGGCAAGAGAATTATCCAGAGATCTACTTGTCTTACTGATGAAACTTTATATCTCCAAATATTTGCCGGGAATATTATAAAGAATTTAGAAACTTATTTGCATGTGTGTTCCCCCTACGTATGCACAGAGGGGAACTGTGCATGCGCACCAAATGATCCAAAATTTGGAGGGTGACTTTCCACTACTATGGTGGATTACAGTGCACTGTTTTCATTATGACATAAAACAACAAAGATATTAATAAACTAATTTAATTTTCTCTTTCTAACTTTGCCGCTCTGAGCATTGCTGTGCACATTACCTAAGTCCTGTCCCCTGATTTGGCTACAGCTGCACTGCAGTGCATTACTAATGCTAACTCATTGCTGTTACGGACTTTCACAAAGTCTCTATGACAACATCACAACTGTGCTACATGCCGCTAACAATTTGACTTCCCCCAGGAATTCGGACATTTTTGTCATTGTCGCAGCCACAGCAAGTCCGGTTACAACTGAGCCTATTATTACGACACATTTGCATGAGTTAAACAAGGTCCGTAATTTACTGAATTAACAGGCAGAATTTGTGATTCACCTTGAACTTAACATTGCACCAATCCTAATGACCGTAGGCTACAATACTATGTCGTTCATCTGCTGTTCAGCTTTATCACTTAACTTTTAGACCCTTTTCATTTTTGGTTTGTTTGTTGTTCACTGTGTGGCTCACTTCATATATCTTTCTGGGTGTTGATTGGTGTCGCCTGTGTTAGCATGCCACAAACCAACTACAGTGGTAGCCTGTCTCTCCAACCTGAAACCACTAGCAGTAGCAATTTACACCATTTGCATTACCATACTCACAGATTACAGTACACATTTCCCAAACAGCCCAAACAGATTATTATTATAATCTTCCTTTCTGCTCCTGTCACCCACTTCCACAATACATTAGTAGCAAACAATCTCACATTTTCTATGGGCTCTGCACTTGTAGCTTATGATGCACCACAGTAGCATGTGCAGCATTTGGTACTAAATGTACCAGAATAGACCCTTAACTCACATGACCTTTTATATCAGGGGTTCTCATCCACCTCCTCAAATAAATGAAAAGATAAGACATGACTTGCCAAAAAGGCAATGGAGAAGCTGCATATTTATCCAATGCCACTGTCAGTTAATGACCAAAATAAATGTATTACATCCCTTCTCCAAGATTTTTGGGAATGGTTTCAGGAAATGATGTGACGAAATGATGTGACACAGAGCACTGGAAGTCCAGGAATTCTGGTATTCATTGTGGATATAATAGCAATATTTCAAATTTGTTCAGTGTCATATTTCAGTACCACATTTCTTGTCATATATTGCCTCCAAAAACAGGTTTATCTATGAGGATGTGTTAATGTGCTGTGATAATTAAGTGTAAATAGTAATTTAAATACAGATCTGAATAAGATATATATAATTCATGACAAATGTAAATGCAAATTTCTACTACTCAGAAAAAAAGAAAAAGAAAAGTTCAATTATTTGAGCCTCAGAGTAAATACTTTGCACTGACCTATATCTCTGAAGTGTATTTTAAATGGAACATCACTTACAATGCCAACAATTCAGTGTAATGTACTGACTGCATCTTATTTATCTAATCTATCATCTCTCACAGAATATCAGAGTACTTCCTCAGAGCATTTTGGGCTTTGTTTGCATACATGGTTTTTGGCCTGTTTCTCTTCAACTCCCACACATACTCATAATTTTTTCATGACAGTTTTGCCCTTTTTAGTTTTATATATTTATTCTTGTATGATATATCTGCAGGGTATTTGTTGTTTTCAATATAGTGATGATCCAGAATGATTACCTAAAGTCCTGTTTATTCTTTACACTTTACTTCTGTTTAATATGGAGAGTAAATAATAACCATTTTCTTTGCCATCACATTTTTCTAGTACAGTTTGTTTCAGCTCTTAATCTTTGTGAAAGTTTAAAAGCCACTTGATTCACTTGTCTGTTTTACTGTGTGCCATCAATTTCAGAATAAATGCTTTGTGGATAAATCTAACATAAATCTATCGAAATATGAGAGATAAGTTCTTTCCATGCTATTTATCTCCAAATACGGTGGTGGAGAAAAGTCTTTGCACACCTCCTTCATTTATGATATATTGCATGAAGAATCATTTTTAAATTACTGAAACCTGCCAAGTATTGTTCCTTTCTCTCAACCCACATGCATCCCATTGTATATTGCCAGAGTTTTATCAGTAAGAAACACAACATGTTAACAGTTACTCAGCACTTTATTACAAATGCTTGTTTCTGCTTATGAGCACAATTTCCCCTCATATTCAGACTATTCAGTGGCTTGATAATCATCCTTTTCATTTAAAGCCTCCTCTGCACCCTTGTGATATTTATACAATTTGCACATGTTGCATTGTAACTAATTAAGATCCCATAAATTAATGGCAATTGCCAACTTATATAAAGAATGAACCACAGAATAATTAAAATGGATCTACAGCAAATTCTGAGTGATGGCAACAACCTTAAATGCTTCTCAGATCATTAAGAAACCCATACATCAGCACAGCTTTAATTCAGTCTGATCTGAACCATAAACAGGACATGACCAGAGTACCAAATTATAGGGAGGAAAGACCAAAAAACTGATGAAAGAATCATAGACCAGTCTTTACGTTCACTGAACATGAACAGCACACAAGATGTAACTATGGTGTAATTAATGTGTTTTACATAGGCTGTAAATTAATTGCTTTATTATAACAGACAATGCACATTTATCATCATCTGCAGCTGAACACTACCAAAGAGATGGTTCTGGACTTCTAGAGACCCATGTCGTGTGGACCTGTGGGTTTACAGCTGGCCGATGATCGGGTCAGCAAACACTAGCACACATTACAGGAAGGGGCAGAGGGGGGGTCTTTCCATATCAGTAGGAAAACACCTGCTGATGTGTGATCACTGGCTGTCACTGTGGCACTGGGGTGACAGAACTGGGAGGAGAACTCTGGATGTACGGGCTGGTGAAGAGTACTAGCTCTGAGTTTCGATAAAATCACCATGTGAAGAAGTAGAATGTAGCCTCTGCTAAACAGACTGAGTTGGGAAATATTTATATTATATTACTGGAATTCTGCTCTAGTGGAGTTACGCTGGCTTTCAGGGTAAAAAGACAAAAAATTGCATAAGATTTTTTTTCTTTCACTGTGTATAACGATGTATGTGACAAATAAAATTTAAGTTCAGCTTAAGAAAATACACATCTATCATCTTTGTCAGTCTTTCTGACAACATACCTGTGTTCTCAAGAAGTCATGAGCAGAAGTGTACTGTGTTTATGATGATGACATAATGAACAAAGAAAAATGTATTTGATCTACAGTCAAACATAAAATGAGGGTTTTGGAGCTACATGAGTACTGATGCCATGTGAGAGCTCACAATCACTGTGAAATGATATAAACAGAAAGCTCATACAGCTATTGTTCTTTATCCATAATCTCTTCCGAGACCCGTTAATATGAGCAGACTGTCATGATTTCCATCTATCTTAATGTGGCTGTGGCTGTGGCTCAGTTGATAGAGTGGGTCGCCCAATGACCGAGAGGTTGGCGGTTTGCGTCCCGGCTCTGGCTGTCCACATGTCGAAGTGTCCTTGGGCAAGACACTGAACCCTGGCCCCAGTAGGACTGACCTTTGACCTTAGAAACCTACTGGTGTATGAGTGTGAATGGGTGAATGGGCTAATGTAATGCGCTTTAAGCACCATGAAGGTGGAAAGGCGCTATCCATTTACCATTTAAAAAACGTTGAGACTGAAAGACTTTGTTTGGCATGGAAGGAACCACCTGCAGCTCAATACTTTACAATGCTACTCAATGGCTTTGAGAAGTCAAGACCATGTCAACAGTAAGTTGTGATAGAGAGAGTTGAGGTAGATGTTGTAGACAGCTATAAATAACTCAAGCTGTAGACTGGAGATGTATCACAGATCACCTGTACAAGAAGAGCCAGAGAAAGATGTAGGCCTACTCTCTGAAGATCGGTTAGAAACTCCCGTGGATATTGCATCAGCCCATGGTCACCACCAGCATACTAAACTGAGGTGTTCTGAGGTTGCAGCTGATATAGAGCAGAATGTTTAATGTCCTACTAGTGGGATCTGTGCACTTTCCACTGTGCATTATTATTATTATTATTATTATTATTATTATTATTATTATTATTAGTAGTAGTAGTAGTAGTAGTAGTAGTAGTAGTAGTAGTAGGGTTGCCACCTCTGTCTGACAGAAACTTGGACTTTTCAAACTCGATCAAACCTTGTGATTGTATGCAATGGCATCTTTCATTTACTGTAAAGGAGAGGTTTTTTCTCGAGACAGACCATTTAAAAAATCGGGATCGGGAAAAAACCGGGACAGGTGGCAATACTAAGTAGGAGTAGTAGTTGTAGGCTACTCCTAAAGTGCACTGTAGTTGGCTGATTTACGGCTATTTTTATATTTGCTATTTAATTATAATTTTCTTGTTTCTTTTTTTCCAATCTGTTTTATCTTCTAAGTCCTACTGGAACCTTGGGCTCCGTCCAAAGGAACAATACCTGTGATTTTTTATTTATTTGGCTGAAAATGCAATACATGTATTTAAAACCGGGATAGCACAAAAAAACGTAAAGCCCTTGTTTCCATGCTGGATCCTGATACAATAAATTTGTAAATTAATGTACAATATCCACGTTATATTTATTTTAGTGAAATTATAATGTTTTTCGTATTTTAAAGCGTACTTAATTTCGTTTTGTGCAGGAAAATAGTAAAAAAAAAAAAAAAAAAAAAAAAAAAAACCAGGAACTAAACCGGAAACACGTGCCGGTGACGTTGCGAATTGAAAACAAAAACAAGTCGTCTTGCAACATCAGCTGTGCTTTTGTTGTCCTGTGCTGTGTAAAACTGAAAACATCGTTATCAACTTGATACTACACGCACATGGTAGGACTTTACATGTTTTAAAATGTTGGAGAAAACAAAACATTCAAGTTATGTTGAAAAGTCGTTCGTGTTGTGCTAATATGTGCTAGCTACCGCCGACGCCAGAGGGCTAACATTTTAGCATTGCTTCAGCTGTTGTTATTTGCCATAGATTGTCTTCTAGGTCTGACTTGACCGGTAATATCGCAGCCATGGCTCAGCAGAGAGGAGTCAACAGTCTCCAGTTCAACCAGGACCAGAGTAAGATGCTAAAACCTACATATGCTGTCTGTAAAACAACATAGTCACACAGTTCTTTGTGTGTGTGTCTGTGAGAGTATATATATATATATATATATATATATATATATATATATATATATAAAACATTTATTTTTCTTTCAAAAATTACCAGGCTGTTTCTGCTGTGCTATGGAAACAGGGGTGAGGATTTATAATGTGGAGCCCTTGATGGAGAAGGGTCATCTGGGTGAGTGTACTTCATTAGGATTTCTGCTTGTGTTCATATATTTTTGCTATGCTAATATACATTATGATTCTGTGAATTTCTAGACCATGAGCAGGTGGGCAGTGTGGCCCAGTGCTCCATGCTGCATCGCTCCAACCTGCTCGCCATAGTTGGAGGGGGGGTGAATCCAAAATTCTCAGAAATATCTGGTTAGTTACAGGGTCTTATTACTGCTTGCAGTGTTTGACATATGAACAGCAGACAAGCTCATTACCCTTACAGTATGTTTGTTGAGTTCCTATTGCATCTTGATGGTCACATGTTAGTTCACTGGCATCATATTTTTGGTATTTCTTTTTCAGTTCTGATTTGGGATGATGCGCGTGAATCACGGGACCCAAAAGACAAACTGGTGCTGGAGTTTACCTTTACCAAGCCTGTTCTAGCTGTCCGAATGAGGCATGACAAGTGAGTGGGCAGAAATTCACTTCTCAACTTTGTCATCCAAGTAATTACTATATACTATGTGTTATATTGCTCCTTTTTCAGGATCATCATTGTATTGAAAAACAGGATCTATGTGTACAGTTTTCCTGACAACCCTGTCAAACTTTTTGAGTTTGACACCAGAGATAACCCAAAAGGTTGGGGTTTTTCCCTTCTTTTTTAGATCTATTCATATTGTCCTATTTTCTAAAAATTTTTAGTAATGTACATGAAACTTCTTCTTCCAGGTCTGTGTGATTTGTGTCCCAGTCTAGAAAAGCAGCTGTTGGTCTTTCCAGGTCATAAATGTGGCAGCCTGCAACTGGTTGTAAGTTCAACAAGTCTGCTTTTCAGAAGTGTTGTCATGATCAGAACTAAGGATTGGTTTGAACTCATTATTCTTTTCAGGATTTGTCCAACACCAAGCCAGGCACATCATCTGCTCCTTTCACTATAAACGCTCACCAAAGTGAAATAGCTTGTGTGGCACTGAACCAGCCTGGAAGCGTGGCAGCATCAGCCTCTCGCAAAGGAACTCTGATCCGTCTTTTTGACACAACAACTAGAGACAAACTAGTGGAGTTGCGCAGAGGAACTGACCCAGCCACCCTCTATTGGTACAGACTAAAGTTTTAACAGTCTGCATTTCAATGTTTGTTTACTTAGATTAAAGTAGTATAACTGGTCTTTTTAAAATTTTCTAGTATCAACTTTAGTCATGATTCCTCCTTCCTGTGCGCATCCAGTGACAAGGGCACAGTGCACATCTTTGCACTTAAAGACACCAAACTAAATCGCCGCTCTGCGTAAGTACAGTCCTTCATCTTTTTTAAGAATTTAATTTAGTGTTTTTTATGATGAAATAATCCTTCCTCTTCTTCTTACAGACTGGCACGTGTTGGGAAGGTGGGCCCTGTGATTGGTCAGTATGTGGACAGTCAGTGGTCATTGGCTAGCTTCACTGTGCCAGCCGAGTGTGCCTGTATTTGTGCATTTGGAAAAAACACTTCCAAGAATGTCAACTCTGTCATTGGTAAGGAGAATGTTTTCGAAGTGAAATAATTCGGGTACAAAAAAAGTTCAAGGCGGATTGATTGCCTTCATTGTACAAAGTTTAACACCTTAGAACTTGGATTGATCTGATGTGGTATTTGGCAGATAAATGTTTAGTTCAGACAACACCTTTGTTTCCAGAAAATATTTAGGGCTTGGAATAAAAGATTTATGCACTAATTGTATGGATAAACTAGGAAGTATAATGTCATAACAAGGTGGCTCTATACAGTAGGCCATGTTAGACACACAATCATAGAAGGTGATTAAATTATATCAGTCTTATTGTTTTAGTGTTTACTGACGTAATGGGGTGATGTTTTCATCAGGCTTTAGTGAGAAACCTTCCAGATTTATGAAGTTTTAAATTAAATATAATTTACCACATAATGTGTCTTTCAAAAATAACTCAATGTTGAACTCAGTTTTGTTGGAAAAAAAACCCACAAGTTAAACTTCCCTTTGTCTCCTTTGCTGCAGCCATATGTGTGGATGGCACCTTCCACAAGTATGTATTCACCCCTGATGGAAACTGCAACCGAGAAGCCTTCGATGTGTACCTGGATATATGTGATGATGATGACTTCTGAGACTGGAGCTAGATTACATTTAGCAACATTACTGGAAGGACAAAGACGTAGGACGAGAGAACGGAATGATGACAAATGAGAATGACTGAGTTAATGATGATTGTTCTGTTCTGGAGACAGATGGGGAAAATGGCCTATGGTTGAGAATCACAAATGCTGAAGCTGAGGCCTGTTTTATCATGTATTTGTGTTTGTAATCATTGTATGTATGTAGCAGTGTGAATTTACACTCAATACATTTTTTATTGCCTACTCTTTCATTGTACTGTGTATATCTAGTGACAAGAAAAATCATGACATCACAAGCACAATAAGCTGCGATATGTCTAATGATCCTACAAATGATCACATTATGTGCACAGATTGCCATGTTATTTCAGCCTGACAGTGAAGGCTTCTAACAAAGCACTGTAACATATTTGGCGTCACTTAAGTGATCACAGGGAAAGCGAAGCATCAACACTTTCAGACGAATACAAGTTCAGCTTTTAAATCTTCATCACCAGAGCTACCAGTTTAAACTAAAATAAATTACATCAAATCACCATGTACTTATAAAACCAGCTGGAACTAAAACCATTTGAAAACAGCAGCATTTTACATGTAAGATTTGTGAAGTCATTTTCCTGGAAATTGAAGAGCAGCTGTGGAAAGAATGAAATCAGTCATGATCATGACTTGCATTCCAGTTGAATCATCTGAAAGTCATCTTTGCAAAACACTCATTGTTATAAAGTGTACTTTGAAATTGAAATGGCTGAAATATCCATTTTCTGGTTTATTTATGAGAGTTCCATAGATGATTTTCCTTTACTGGGGAGGATGCTGCAGTTCTGTGAGTCCTTAATGTCCCCTGTAACTTGGCTAAGACTTGCTCGCTACGGCTAATCTATAAATCAGGAAGCCACCAAAAAACCTGAATATGTATTAGAGGTTGGAGCCTGAAACCATGCACAGGTAATGATGCAGTAGGTTAATCAGACAAATGACTAATGTTCCCCTAGGCACATACACTGTAGAACAGATTTTAGAAATTCAATACAAGCTGTGGGCAAATCCTTTTCTTTTTTTTTTTAATCCATGTGTAATTTATATGAAAATAAATGTACCATGAAGATCAGGCATTATCTTATTACTCATCTCAGATAATACAGATTCTAGAAAGAAATCAAACAAAACGAGGTGTTAATACTGAGAAGCATTTACAGAAATAAAAGCTTTAGCTCTATGAAGTAAAACTCATATTTGACTTTGACACATGCTCAGTAAATCGAGCACAGGAAGAAAGCATAATGTGCCACAAACTTTTACCCCCCACCCCCATGCAAGATTCTGTTGAAAGTTAATGCCTTTTTGTAAAATCTATAAAGGGGTAATGTTCAAAGGCTGATTAAGATTGAATAATTAAAACGTATGCTTTGGCATATGGCCAGGTATGAAACTGGTCAGAGATTCTGTTTTTGCTTTTATTTGGTCTTCAGCAGGATTATTACGGGATGAATGGATACAATGATGATATGGATGAGATTATGTGAATCTTAAATGAAGGAAAAACAACTATCATCAAAACACTTCCAAACTTAAGCATATTCAAATAACCATAACATAAAATATAATTTCCTCAGATATACATCTATGTCCTGTCAATGCCTTTAAGTCTCTTACTCAGGCTACGTTCTTTCTCCCTGTCAAAGGAAAGAGGACATGCCAGGCCTGATCCTTGTTAAATATTTGTGTGTGGCCTGATAGGTAAGACTATGTCCTGCCTCCCCAACCAGGACGTAATTTTTTTTTTTCAAAAAACATATAATTTAAATTAGATTGTCTTTGTATAAAACTTGTTGCATGTTTATATTTGAAAGTAAGATTAACTTCACATGGCCATTTGACCTTGAAAAAGTAGATGATCATCTTTTTCAATATTCTTCTGCTTGACAAGCTGCATAAATGGGGTGCAGATATATCAATGCATTCCTCAGATAATGTGATTATGTCATTGAGGGGACACAGAATGACAGATGACAAAATGATTACCAAATATTTTTCAAAATTGACCATTTGTTACTGGACGAACATACCAAAAGTGACTAGAAGAGACCAAAGCTGGATTGTTTTAATAGCAAGAGTGACACAAATGATAAACGTGACAGGATATGGCCGTTAAAAGCAAAATGCAAGCATTCCGACATTCATATTGTGGGGGCTGTCACTGAACCGTATCATAGCTCATTAGTATAATATTCACTTAAGTTCAACTACAAACTGTAGCTTGAGTCGCTCAAATCGCCTCTTGTCACCCAAATTACTGTTGTCTCTTCTGTTGTCAATTCACCCATACAAAATCAAAAATATCCTGCTGTTGGGCTGAAGGACATGTGTAACATATGGCAGGCCAAAGCGTTCACATTTCATGTACTTCTTAACATCTTAAAAAGAAGAATGCCGTAAAATACACCATAATTGTAATGCGTCAAGATGAAAAATACCGTAAAATAGGCCGTTGTTCGGGCATTTTACAGCATATTTTGCTGCATATTTTATGGCATTTGAATTACGCTGTAAAATACATCGTTATTTTAACATGTTAAAATTACGCCATATTGTACGGCGTAATTCAAGCGGCGTAAAATACACCATAAAATGCAAGAAAAACTGTGTATTTTGTGGCATTTTTCATCTTGACGCGTTACAATTACGGTGTATTTTACAGCGTTCTTCATTTTAAGGCGTTAAGAAATACACGAACTGTGAACACTTTGGCATGCCATACAGGAATGCTTCCAATCTGCGTCCAAACACGTCTTTCCATTGACTTTGTATGTAATCTCGACGTGCGAATGTGAAAATTCGCGTGCGGTGTGGCCGTACCATTATGGTTCACGTCTCGCAGGACCTCCTTCGGCCTAGTAATCTCCACAAAAAGTAAATCCGAATGTTGAGATTATGTGTAAAACTACATCATACCTGATGGTTATGACACTGTGTTGAAAAGGGACATATAAAAACAATTAAAATAATAAAGCAAAAGCACACTCGAAAGGGAGCAGATGCGACAGCGTCTGGACACACCTACGCCATCTTGTAGAAAGACTCATTTTAAGGCATAAAAACATATATATATATAAAACTTATATACAACTTTAACTAATTATTTGCCAAGCCCTGACAGTGTTTCAATGACATCAAAAGGATATTCCAAACAAAGTAATGGAACAGCAGAGAGATGAAGATGGAAAGGGTCAGAAAAGCTGTCTTCAAAATATTGTATTATTTTAATCAATAAAAACTAATATGTCTGTTCTAAGGTAAGACACTATGAGCTCAATTGCACAATGGATGATAAACAAAGCCTTAATAATAACTTTTTGTTTGAAGGCTGTATATTGTTTGAAACATAATAAATGCCATACACTGTATATAAAGAATTCTAAAGATTTGTATAAAATACATTTGGTATGCAAGAAAAGGGTAAATTTGTTTCCTTTTCTTTCTACCAACAGTGTGTTGAGATAATGTAAGATCATGTTACCTACCTTTTTTTTATTAATGTATTGATATTCTTTAAGGTCACATTATGAAAACAACTCTCAAATTCACATTCCAGTCTCTTATGTCTCAGACACAGACAGTCTGTGTTCATTATCATTTACCCAGTGTTTCATCCTCTGGAGGATTGTGGGAGATTTTAGAGACTACGTCTTCCAACTACCTATGGGCCAAGAAGGGATCATATAAAGTATAAAGATGAATTACCATTCACTGTCACATGCAGACAAACATCTATAGCATTTTTATTTAACAAATTAGCCATTTAGTTATTATTATTTAGTTGTTATTGTCATAAAGAATAGACAAACCTTTATACCAGTGGTCCCCAAACTACGCCCCGCCTCCACATTTGGTCCGGCCCCCTGAACAATACCAGAGACCATTTTGACTTTTTTATGTGTGTATTTGTATTTGATAACAAAGTTGGACTTTTGCAATAAAATGTTCCTTAGATATTAACTATTTTCATTATTAATGAAGCGGAGAGCGTGGGGTTGTCTCCAAGATTTGGTTCAGAGTGACAAGGTGTGGGTTGTGGTTCCGATTAAAGAACACGGATACAGATGTCCTCATTGAAGGTTTATTCACGGCGGTCTGTAATAATACAGAGTAACACTCAGTATAACAATATATACATACAATAATAAATTAACTAAGACCGACTATATGAGTCACTCAGATGTATTACATGGGTCATAGAACACACAAATCCCCTCACGAAAATCACAGATGACAGCTAGCATATTATGGTATTAGCTTCAAGAGCACACCAGCGCTAAACAGCATTAACTTATACAGTACACCATGCTAACATCTATCAGAACTGTACTGTGTTATTTATCTCACCCTGTGGCATCTAAACTAAGTCATAAACCAGGAATAGATTAATAAAAAAGAGAAAAAGAAGCGGAGATGGCGAACTTGGCACGGTTACCTAAAACACAGCGGCTAATAAAACACGGGCTACGTTCAACATCAGTGGTGCGTTCAAAGCGTGGGACATTTGAAAACTTACAGAAAAGGAGTTATCCTGAACAAATATAACCAAACAATCAAATAAACAATTAAACTGTATGGGATTTCTAACAATTAACTATTATTAACTAGTTTGACACAATAATTTTGAGAGACTGCTCATATGAGTCATTTAAGTCAGAGATTCTGCTCAAACAACTAAGCTGAACTTGGACCTGTTAAGATGAAGAAGTTTATGTTCCATGGACCTTTTTTCTGTGAAGAACCCACAGAGGGTTACTTATTTCATAAACAATTTATTATTATTATTATTATTATTATTATTATTATTATTATTATTATTATTATTATTATTATTATTATTATTATTATTATTATTATTATTATTATTAATTTTCTGACTTTTGTTCTGTGAAGAATCCAGAAAGGGTTGTGGCTTTCTGGAAAACAATATATATATATATATATATATATATATATATATATATATATATATATATATATATATATATATATATATATATATATATATTTTTTTTTTTTTTTTTTTTTTTTTTTTTTTTTTTTTTTTACATCTAGGCACTCCTGCATTCGTCACACTTTTTCTGTTACAAATTGACCCCGGCCCCTCATCTGAGAAGGGAAAAGTTATGTGGCCCTCACTGGAAATAGTTTGGGGACCCCTGCTTTATACCTTCACCTCTTAAGTTCCAAAAGAGTATACAGTTTAGTTTTATTTGCACAAATGCTAATCTTATGGTAAAATCATGTTTATGTCATCGCAAAACAATTACATGTTCATGGAAAATGATGTGTTTCAAGGAAACAGTACGGTGTGTTATCAATCAATCAGTCAATCAAATGATATTTATATAGCACCAAATCATAAGCCTCACTCTGAAAACAATTTACAGAAACTCAACAGATTCCTCCAGGATTAAACACTTCTTATTAGTGAGGTAAAAACCTAGAGCAGACCCTGACTCCTAGAGGATGGAAGTCTGCTTTGACCGTCTGTTAGCCCTCACAGGACATAAGGGGCCTTGTGGAAACAACTGCAAATTAAATTGCATGTTATTTTTAGTATGTTTATGTCTATGGTCCATAATGAACCTCTTACATTCTTAGTCTGCATGTATTAAGTGACATTGATCACTAACAGTTCAACTGTGACTGACCTTTGGCTTTGGAAAAGAGAAACTGTTACACCACTTCTAAACTTTAAGCAAATATTCCATTAAATGTCTTTACACAATAAACTGAACTGGTCTGTCAACACTGAAGTCCTTTACTGGTGTTTTTGTTATATTTTCACTTATGTATTTTATTCTTATTCTTATTCTTATTCTTATTCTTATTCTTATTCTTATTCTTATTCTTATTCTTATTCTTATTCTTATTCTTATTCTTATTCTTATTCTTATTCTTATTCTTATTCTTATTCTTATTCTTGTTGAGTGGTTGTGAATAGCTGTGTACTGTCTAATATTGTACTAATAATGTACTGTTAACTGGACGATCTAAGTCCCCTATAGGTGTCAGTGGTTGACACTGACAGGGTCAGCCATGCAATGAAACCTTCATGACACTTATGTGGATTAAACAGTTGAAAATGAAAGTGCATGTAGTGTAAATATTTAAGGGCTTCATGTTCTGGTAGCTTGACAGACCTCGTGTGCCTAGTTACAGTTGCTAACACAGGATTGCACAACTGCCATTTTAGGGCGGGACTTAAAAAAGGATCACTTCTGAATAATATGTTCTATTTCTATGAATACCCTTCCCTAACTACTGATTTTATTGTATCTTGAAATAGAATAATTGCATATTACAGTATACGGGGGGAAAATGTTTTGGACACCATTAAAATGTTACTCTATCATCCTAAAATTTTGAAAGAAAAATGTTTGTGTTTGTTTCCAAAGGTGTGGCTGCATCAGACAGACACAAATAAATACAAAGGATTTTTTTTGTCTTCTTTTCCTTTAATAAGTAAAAAATAATAAAACTTACTTTTTGCCAGTTTCAACCTGTCATGCCCTGGAGGAGTTTAATGTTGTTGCTTTTACACATCCAGTTTTGACCTTGAGTTCACTGACTTACAGTGAATATTAATCCAATATATCCCCCTGAGACCCAAGAAAATAAAAGTTTTGGCTTTTTTACTTTAAATAACTACCTTGATTAGAAACAGTATGATGCAACTGCTTTATTATATCTATTTCAAATTTTAGGTTTGTTACTGAATGCCCTTTGCAGTGGACAGTGTTGTCTTTTTTTGGGGGGGTGGGGGGGTGGGGGGGGGCAGAGAACAAAAGAGGCACTTATGAAGATATCACAAATGCAATGACTATCCGAAAACATTTTCCCTCCACTATAAAAGTATGACAGCTGAGAAATACGAGAATGTGGACACCTCCTTCAAAATTAATTTAAAGCACTACAGTACTGGTCATGCTCACAACATTAATTGCAATTTCTGTATTACTTATAAGCAAGAGAGGCACTAAACCTAATAATAATAATAATAATAATAATAATAATAATAATAATAATAATAATAATAATAATAATAATAATAATAATAATACATTTTGAGGTGATGGAGTGTCAGTAAACAAGCAGCAGTCAGTGAGCAAGTCTGAGTGAAACTCATGTTTGCATTTGTTTGTGCAGCCATAAGCTTTGCACTTCACCATTGTCCTATGTATTCATAGGACAATGGTGAAGTGCAAAGCATACAACCCAGCATTGGTTAATAATGTGTCATTATAGGTTCTGCTGCACAGTGTTAGTGACCGGTGTCATCTCTCAGCCTAAGTAATTGGACAAATCAATGAGTCTGTGTCACAACCAGTGCTGGAAACAGCCTGTGAGGAGATAACTCTGACCATGTCTGACTGAGGAAGCAGTGACTTAGCAGTTGCACCTACTTGACAACATGCAATGATGTAAGTTGTAATGTAATAGCTATCAGTGAAAATTCAGTAGAGGTATCCTTTTACCCTTTGTCTCCATGTTCACTCCATACTAAATAAATAGCACTGAAGTAGCACTAAAAGTATCTCTCTCGCTCACAAACCCAGAGGAATTATTAGTCCTATGTGACAGTATACCTCATACACACTCATTTTCAGTCAATGAAGTCTGCTCAGTATTTGTTCAAACTACCTTTTTATTATGTGACTGCAGCTTTTATTTATAGAGTCGGTATTAATTCACCTTTTATAATGAAAGAGGCAGACGCCAGCAGTAAAGACAATTTATTGAGGAGAACGTGCTACTAAAACTTACAGGCAGATAGATTTGTTTGTAGAAAATCACGTAGTCCAAGAAGACACAAGTGCAAAAAAAAAGAAGCTAAATCAGTCTTAAACAGGATGAAAAAAACGTGGGATCAAAAGGAAGAAAATCCACAACAATCTGACAAAGGGATGGTGAGTTTTATGGCAAGTGTTGATGAAATGGCCTGAAAAGACAATGAAAATGAGTGAAAGAGGAAAAACAAAGAAAACCTACCAATATAATAATGGATGAACTGATTTTTGTTCAACCATGAACTCCACAAACTCAAAGTGCTACTTTTGTATTTTTCAAATAAATCACCACTGTTAACATTTTAACATCATCCCACACAAACAACAAGTGCCCACAAAAAGCTTAATGTAAAAATCAAACCTTGGACATATCAAAATAAAGGGTGAGGGTGGGGTCAGGGGTCAGTGTTGACAGTGTTGACAGTGTTTGTCTCTATTAAGTGTTTGTAAATGAAGAGGTGTTATCCAGACTTACTTTATCTATAAAACCTGTGAAATAAACACAGCTTGGAAGGTGAATTCATCAGAATGCTTCAGACAAAGTGTGTTTGAATCATTTACAGTAACAGTTTCTAAAACCTGATTTCTGACATTTCAGTCAGGAGAGCTGTTGATCTTTTATACTCAGTAAACAATTAAGTATCATACTGTTATAATGAAGACTTAGTTACATTTTTACACATTAATCAGAGTTTCCAATTGGTCTCATCTTCACAATATCCAGAGAAAACATCAGCACTGATATTCATGAACAACATGTATTTAAACCACATCAAAGCAATGTGCAGAGGCATAAAATTGTTTTTGAACCACAGGGAAACTGCATGTTAAATCAATATTTGTGGGTTTGTCACTGGAAGCAACATGTCACAGTGACTGAATCTATGTCACTGTATGGATTAACAAAAAACATGATAGTGTGGATGTTAAAGCCAATCGATAGTATCTCAAAACCGGTGTGGTGTCAGATAACTCAGGAACTATAAGGTGAAAGCACACACACACACACACACACACACACACACACACACACACACACACACACACTGTTAGCCTTTACTGTATCTTGTAACAAAACAGGCAACAATACTGCACACTCCCTACCATATAATATGGGAAGAAACCTTTAGTCTATCAGCTTTATAATGTTACTAATGTAATGCTGAGTCACTGCTTTGATGCAATTGTTCTGCATCACAGTGCTCATGTACCAAAAAACCCCCAAAGAAACAAACAAAAAATAAAAAACAGAATATTCATAAGATTAAGAAATAATATAGGCCATTAAATTGGTTCAAATTCAGGGTTGGAAAGTGTGTGAAATGTTTATGCTATTTTGGAAAAACGTTGACCAGATCCATGTTACACCACATCGAATGAACACATATTTAGTAAATTTCGTGTCAATTTTTTTTTTTTACCAGTATTGAAATAGATTTCCTCACCCAAAATTTGAAACACACAAAACTGAAACACACACATTCCCTTTTGAATTAAATTATTAGATTAAACTAGGACTTTTCCCCACTCCCCCATGTACAGGCTATATTTAAAGATTAATGTAGGTTGTTTTCCACAGTTAAGTAAATTAAAATGAATATTTTAATGTATTTTGTCATATAGAATTTGAAAGTTGAAATTACACATACCTAAAAAAAACCTTAATCAACCATTATTATAATATACAGATTGAGAACTCACTTTCTTTTATTTTTCATAAAATAACTGATGTTTCGGTAGTGACAGCACTGTTTTGGTAATGACCTTAGCATTAAGTCATTATGTACTGTATATATGGTCACTGGCACAACAATACAGCAATTCTGAAATCGTTTGGATAAATATTAACTCAACATTCCTTATGTTGGGAATATAATAAGCAAAGGATCAATAGAATATGGTAATTCATTATAAAAGACAACAACTGGTTTCATTTTATATGGAATGACAAACAATTTTCAGTTCAGTCATAAAACTGACAAATAGAATTAACCAATATAGAAAAGACTCTGTATTCTTATATTCTTCTTAATAATAATAATAATAATAATAATAATAATAATAATAATAATAATAATAATAATAATAATAATAATAATAATAATAATAATAATAATAATAATAATAATAATAATACGGTGGTGCAGTGCTTAGCACTCATGCCACACAGCAAGAAGGACACTGGTTCAAACCCCACACCAGACCTTTCTGTGTGGAGTTTGCATGTTGTCTGTGTGGGTTTTCTCCAGGTATGCCAAGTTAAGGTCCAGTTTTGCAAAGCAAAAGTAGTCCCGGCAGTCCTGACGTCTACAACGTAAAATGTGTTTCTTTTCAAAGCAGTATGTGTTCAAATGAGTGATTTATTAGTATAACAAAACCATCACAGAACAAAAACTCACACTTCGTAATTGCTTGGAGCTACTTTCTCTCAATAGCGGTGATGCACGCTGTCACTGCTAACAGCTGTGTGCCTAATTGAGCACATGTACAGTAGGGTAATAAGGTTATAAAATAAATCTAACAGCCTGTAGATAGACACTCACTCTGTAGACAACTGCCCATCAGGTTCAGCTGGTCTGGGATGCTTCTGCCAGTTTATTTTCGGGATGTGGAAGAAGGTATCCAATACAACTGTATTCAGAAGCGCAGGTAAATCATTATTGTTGGTGATGCCGACAGATGCTGATGCGCCAGCCTCCTTGTCAATTGAAAGGTCTTGCATCCTTGGCATAACCGGGTCCTATTTGTTGCAATAGTAGTATTCTACCTCAGTCGGCACTTGAAACAAGTACACCAGGAGTCTGGCAGCTCCAGCTGTGGCTCCAGCTTGAACTTCCCCCTCTCTGCCCATTCTACTTCCATCTGATTATTTTCAGCATCTGTATATTCAGGTTCATAAAGATAACCCCTTGGTTGTGTGCTGAAATCAATGCTTTCATCATCGCTGTAGTCAGACATGGTGCTGTTAACTTCCCAAGCAGTAAAGTAAGTGAATCAAATAGGTAGCCTAGATGCTAACTGTCACTTTGCGGCTGCTATGTGCAGGTGCTAACAGCTGTTAGCAGTGACAACACACATTGATCGCTATTGAGATAAAGTAGCTCCAAGCAATTGTGAGGTGTGACTTTTTGTCTTGTGACACTTTTGTTATGCAAATAAATCACTCATTTGAACACATACTGTTTTGAGAAGAAACATGTTTTACTTTGTAGACTCCAGGAAACCTGCCGGGACTACTTTTGTAAAACCAGACCACAGCTCGGCTCACAGGACACTTTCAGGGGTATGTTAGTGTGGGTGCACCAGAGTAAAGATGCTGTACAGATTCATGTGAAAAATACCAAACTATCCCTGTGATACTCCAAAAGTTTAAATGTGTGATTTGATCTCATGTCACTAATGTTTATGTTGCATTACTTTACACAGGCATTTTATCGGAGCTATTCAGGGGAAATTCCCATCATGTGGCTCAACATCACAAAGAGAGTACAGAGAACATGTGGCACCATGACTGACACATTTCACCATGACTGACACATTTCAGTTAAGAACATTTTATTGAACTTAATGAATAAGCTCTAAATATATGCCATCACCGACTATCATTAAATCCTGACTCAGCTACTCACAGACAAAGTTAGAGCCATTGATTCCTGTCATGCTAAGTGGTTGAATGCTCCAGTGTCAAACTGTGTGGGTCTACAGTAAACATTCCTAAAATGCAGTGCAGCACTGATGGATGGATTAGGATGGATAAAGTCCAAACTGTAGCCTGTTTGAGGTTGTATTAATTAAGAGCTTCAGAGACAACTGCTTCAGGTGTCTCTTATTTGAGTCACTCAGATTCAATCAGCAACACTTCTTGACAGAAATAACTCTCTGATCTGGAGACAGAACGCACACCTTTTGTCATTTTAGGAGGTAATTTAAATATCATTGCACTTTAGACTGGATGCAAAGCATTAGAGCTCACTATATTGTTTATATGTGAGTTGTATACATGAAAAAAGAAATGAATATGAAAATTAGATGGATTAATCAATAACTTTGACAGAAATATGACTGATGAGTTTATAAAAGGGGGAAATCAATGAAAAATATAATATGTATGATTTCCCATCATATACTATTGATTCTAAAAATGTGTAAATCAATGGGAGAAAAGGCTGTCTGATAATTTCCACGAAGGCAGGGTAAGTTTTATTACACTGTTGCCAGTCCTGTGACTGTGTAAAATGTAATTTCCTTCTCCCTGTGATGTTCTGCGTTGTTATTCTGTCAGTTACTGTCATTACAGGGAGGTGTTTATCAGAAAATAGTTAGCTGTATATTACATAGGCTATTAATTGGTTGGCTCATTCTACAAAGCTGAAATCTGATCAAATACAGAATAAATAATAAATAATGTCTTAATTCCCCCAGGTTTCTGGAGTAACAGTGACATACTTGAATAAAACAAGTTATAAGAGCAGGTGAAAAAAACATAGATGACACATGATCCTACACCACCCTCTGTTGGTTGGAGACTGTATGAACATGTTACTGTGGACCACATCAGATCCCAAAACTAATTTTGTAGAAGGTACAAACAGTGACTGTATTTGAAAGTTTATGTATTAAAATACTTAGTACTCATAAACAGTAGCTTGACCCTGTAAACACACACATACTGGCCTCTATCACCTCCCATGCAGCTACTCGCAAGACACTGTCCTGCTTATAATATCTGCCTTGTACTTGTACTTTCTTACTAACTGAACTCTGCATATCATACTGATCTCCACTTTGTAGTGAAGTACTAACACACACTGCTGTATTTTATATGGATCTTAGGATGGTCATCTTTAAAGTAAAAATGTAAATACATGCATATGATGCTTTTGCTAAATTACTGCTCGTTAAAATACATATTTATGTCCTAACACACTACCAACTATACCACTACAGTTGATCCACTGTTAAAAGTCTTCTGAATGTTCCTAAGGTGAGGGCAAACCATGATGAAATCGCAAACATTTTTCTTTTTTTTCTATTTTCTTTTTATTGGCATTTTTTCATAATATACACAAGATATATTTTGGAAAAAACAACTCTAGAACTGTAATATTGGGGTGTGTGTCTGTGACATTAAAGTAATACCATGATCTCAAACATTTTTCACATGTCATGTGAACTGAATAAGCTGAAAAAACAAAAATCATGCCTGAAATAGCTATTTTTAAGAAACAAATTGCTTTTTTACATACTCATTTATTTTATTTTATTAGTTTATTTCAACAGGGACAATGCACATTAATCAACATTTCTGTAAATGCGCCAGTTTTAGCTCGAAAGCTAGTTTTCAACTGTAGTCCCTGGGCAAGGTGTAAATTGCCATTTCACAAAGTATGATGGTTACACTTCTTTTATGTAATGCATGTTGTTTCTGCTGTGAAACTGTCGCTACTATCTTGACCAAGACTCAATGGAAGAAAAGATCTTGCATTGCAGTGTGTATTTGATAAAATAAAGGAAAAGAGTAGAAAAGTACTCCCTTTAATAGTTTGCCATGTTTTACATGTATTGAAGGCATTACACATTTTTGTTTCATATAGCTTTATAATATTTGCTATAAATTTAATATGTATGTGTGTATGAATTTAACTGTTAACTTAGTGCTGTATAGCTGCAGTTATTGGTTACTGTCTTTATGAGACCGACTCTTGTGGTCAGTCAAAGTTAAGTGGCTGGAGTGCAGTGTGGACACAAGCAAAGATGCTTGTACCCACGCAGTTTCTGACAATGTTGAATAATCTTTTTTCTGTAACATTCTTGGAATTTGTCAATACACTTGTGCAATAAATGTTATTCATTATTTTGAACATGACAACAACTTTCCTTTTTATTTAAAATATTTTGCATATAAATTGTGACATAGAAAATCATAACCTACTGTTGAACCATTATTACCTGCACTGGTTAAAAAAACAAATCTTTGTGATCCGTCAGGTCAAGTAATTTTTAGAAGTCATTCATGGACTGAAAACTCCCAGAAGAAAAGGTGGAGTGAAATTTACTTATGATTCCACAAAACTAGGCCCTGTATCATTGAGAAACAGGAGGCCCAAACATCTCTATTGTCTCTATTATGAGTGACAGATGATCCAGAAATGAATTCACTGAAACACGAAGAATGCGAGCTTCATCTGCACTCCACCTCCTGAAACAGAGAAAAGAAGAGATGTAAAACAGATACATTAATTTATCAACTCTGAGATACAGGTTGATAACATGTAATTGAAAGTCAGTATTTCTTACACAGACAGTGTGCTTCCGGACACTGTGAGCTGTTTTCTGATGCCTCCTTTCCGTGGTTCTCGATCTGGTGACAGAGACTTTAAAGCGATGACAGCTTCACGAGACGATGGGAAGGGAACATCCAGAGAACTGCATGAGGGTGAAGGAAAACTGAGATCACAGATTTCAGGGGGCAGTTTGTCTGTTGCTGTACAGACAATAGAAACAAGGAAATAAATCTCTTAAAAATGTAGCCTGCACTGACAGCAACTGAGTATTTGTATTTTGAAACAACAACTACAGTAATCCATCTGCAGCCTGGCCTGGCTACCAATGGGCAAAGGCACGTTCATTCTGGATGCGTCACCAGATCATCACAAGCCTGACACATAAGACAGACAACCATCCACTCCCACATTAATACTTATGGGTGATATTTTACATTAAACAATCTATCTATCTATCTATCTATCTATCTATCTATCTATCTATCTATCTATCTATAGCTCTTACAAATTGATTTGCATTACTGAAATATTTCAGTAAATTGTTTGGATGAATAAATACACAGGCACAATAATACACAATACTCATACTAAACAGAAGGTACCTTCTGAAAACTCGTATATTTTTAAAACGCAAAATCTTAATCAAAACCTGAACATGTCTGGCAGTTTTAGATCATTTCATTTTCCCAAATGTTTTCAGAAGTCTTGAACTGTAACCTTTTAAAAAAATACAAAAATACAAAAATTACCACGCTTCCTATTCCGACAACACTTTACGGTAATTTACGACACACTGAACCGATGAACAAGCTATACACACGGTTCATTAAAACAACATTAACAGGGCATTTAACAGTAACTGAGGCGTGAGTTTATATATACATATAAGGATACAATTCCAGTTTGCCTGTTCCGGCGTTCGTTTCCCTCTCTAAAGTCGCCATGGTTGTTCCGTTGACGTAAATACAGTGGCTGTGGTTCTTCTTCTGGTTTAGCCCAACAGAGGCAGTGCTTCCCCCTAGCGGCAGAGGAAAGCACTACAGTTGCCACCCAAAAAACAACACACACATACACACACGAATGACAGTAAATATGGAAATAAGAAATATTATAAATGTTATACTTTCATAAGATTACACTAGAGTCACAACTGGTCTGTACACATTTCCAGAATAATGCAACTGAATCGAACATTTTTAATCATAAGTTCTTTATCAAAAATGATAAAAGGCAGTTTCTCCAGAAGAAATACAGGAATAATGACTACACCGCATGCAACACATCATGTATAGCTAATCCATATAATTCTTCATCTTTTCAGCAGTTCATCTGAGGTAACAGACTGCACATCTTTCCCAATAGATACATACAAATAAAACAATATAGAGTATAATCTAAAAACAACCACATTCTACAGTACAGTAGAGGGTTAAATACATGTTAAAATGTTAAAGATCAGCAAAACAATCTGCAGATATAACTGAATGAGAGCGGATGGGGAGGTACCGAGGAAAAATAAAACGATGCAGATATAAAGCATAGTTTATTAATGCCTGTCTTTGTCTGAAAAAGTCAAGATTTGTTAAAAAGAAAAAATCTTAACTCATACAAATTGAACTGTTCTCTCTTTTCTGGTTTGAGTTTTATTTTGAAGCATTGCTGTCAAACTCAGCTGTACGCATCTGACTGAGCATCGCCCCTTCCTCCTCCTCCTCCTCCTCTTCCTCCTCCTCTTCTTCCTCAGAGTGGATCTGAGGCTCTGCGGCTTTGGTTTTGTCGCCGGTGATGTTTTATCTTAACGAGTCAGTTTCCGGACTGTTTTCTTGATTTGATTATTTATTTTAAGCGAAAACCAAGTGAATCACATCTTTCTCTAAAGTCGCCCACATCAAGGGCTCACCTCTTTTCACTTTTATCAGCTGTAAAATTGACTGAAGGTGAGTATTTGTTTTCCACTTTTCAATCAAACTTGTTGTATATTCAAATGAACTACTTTCCATTCAACTTTGCACGGTTTATAATCTAAATCCTGTTGTTCTTCCTCGTCCTACTTCAGTACATTTGCGCATACATGTGCGCTCATGTCTGGGTCCAAGTGTGCGGGAACCCTGAGGGACCTTCAGCTGGCTCTGCAGCTGAAGATCGAGGAGCTCAGACAGAGAGATGCTCTCATCGATGAGCTGGAGCTGGAGCTGGACACTAAGGATGATCTGATCAGACAGTTACAGATAGAGCTGGACAGGCATCGCAACGTGTCACAGCACCCAATCACTTCCACGGAGACAACCAACACAGGTGTGCCACTGTCTTTTCCACATCTAATAGTATACAGGGCAGCTCAGCCTAAGCCATGACCAAGTGTATCATATACAATACAAGGAGAGACTTAAGGTTCAGGAATCAGCGGAGTTATGAGCCACCAACATCTGAACAACTTTGACCACAGTTCATTTTATAGCTTTCTCAAACTGCCCTGAATAAAAATGGGGATGGAAATAGTGAAGCTTGACTTGATTAATATTTAACTATTGGCCTAAATCACATTTTACTATGTTGACTAAAAAGATATGTAACCTACATATGAGCAGAAGTGAATATTTATACAAAATATGGTCTTTTTTTAATGTGAGCTTCATATGAAAACACATATTTGCTAATACATTATCTTATTTTATCTTTTATTTTCTTTCTACTTTCTTTTTCTCTTACCCCATTTTGAAGCCATGTAAGGCATATATTGCATTCAATTTTCTTTGGTTGGTTGACAACCTGTCTGTCTAACTAACTAACTAACTAACTAACTAACTAACTAACTAACTAACTAACTAACTAACTAACTAACTAACTAACTAACTAACTAACTAACTAACTAACTAACTACCTAAGCTTGAACTTTAATATCAATTTGATTGTCTTATATTGCCTGTTTAATAATTATATTGCACTTGTTTAAATTCAATATTTTAGGGACCTTTTTGCATGAGCACCATTTGTGACAGTACAATCCTTGTCTTTTTCTTGTGTTTTGTTTTATCAAAATAAAAAGCAATAAACTATAATTTAAAAGAAAATAGTTAGTACTTATTCTTTACGATGACTATTGATTGTTTGCAGCAGTCTATTCAATCTTTTTCTCCACTCCAGTCCTTGATGAACACCAGATTCCATTATAAATTCCTACTTTATTTTTTCTTCAATGGTAATAATAAAAAAGTCCTCCTGAAAGTGTCTCCCTGTCCTTTACAATGTCCATTGTTGTGGTCTGAAGGAACCAAGAAGAAACTCCTCCCTCTTATAAAATAATCCTTTAGTTCAGGCCTAAAACTTTTTTATCCCAAATGTTAAAATACAATCATTAGAATTCAAGGTAGGAAATTGTTATTTTATAACCTATGGATGCTGAACTGAGGATCCAAAACCTAGAAATTCCCATAAAATACAAATAACATCAAGTCTTTTTTCATCAGGAGACTCATATATCAGAGGAAATGTGCAGTTGTTTGAGTATAAAGGAATATTTCTTTGGATGTGTCCATAAAGAAGCAGCAGCGCTGTCTCCAGCAGCGCCAGATGAGCCTCAGCGCACTAAGAGACAGGCCATTTCTGCAGAACCCACAGCACTGGACCCCTCCAAGCTCACAGACGTTACACTAACCAGCTACTGCAAGAACAAGGAGTGAGTAGAGGCCAGATAATGTGCAGAAAGTTATAATAGTTGTGGATTTGTCATCATAGTTTAGTTTTATTTAGTTTTTACTTTTTTTTTCTCTCTGATTCAGTGAGTTTTAATAAATTTTAGAGCAGGTTTGCTTTTTTTTTTTTTTTTTTTAATTTTCCTTTGTTTTAAGTGTTTAGTTTTAGTATGAGTTGAACTTTTTTCATGTTTTATCTTCCTCACCATCACATTCAAAGACATCCACCCAAAATATTAAAATAAAATAAATAATAATAAAATGAACAAAGAAATCCCAGCTCTGCTACTTTCTCCCAACTTTGGTTAAAACAAAAACAAAGGGAATTTTAACCATCATTTTTCTAGGTTTTAGTTTTATAAGCACACAACATCATTGAACCCTTTATGGGGACACTAGGAGTGAATGTTAAAAAAAAATATTTGGTGCAATTTTTATTTATTTCAGTTCATGAAACATATTTTTTCAATTCTAGTTTTTGTCACTTTGTTAGTTTTTATTAACGATAATAATGTGGCTGTACATATCATCATATACACACTGTGCAATGGTAACACCCTGCCTGTGTTTGAGTAGGTCCAGTGAACTGATCCAGAGGGCTCTAATGGGTAATGACTTCATGAAACACCTGGAACATGGGCAGGTAATGACCATAAAAGCTGCTGATGGAAAAGTCATTCAGATAAACTACTTTCATAGTTAAAATGTGCATGTGCCCGTGTGCAGATCCTCACCATCATGGACTGTATGTATCCGACCAGTCTGGTCAAAAGCTGCTGTGTCATCCAGGAAGGAGATGATGGGTCCACAGTCTACGTTCTGGAGGGTAGGTTTCGTCACATCACATTAGAACTTATTCATGTAGGCTGGGTTAACATTGAATGTGGAACTAATGCTTACTGTCAAAACATAATTTAAGCATTTGATTACTTTGGTGAGTAAATGACTTTGGTCTATAAAATCTTTCAACATTCATCACCATTTTTCCGGTCACGAATCCTTCACTTTTTTCTCTTTCTCATGGTCTAAATTTAACATCGAGAATAACAGTGGTGACACATGTGAGAAGTTGAAACCAGCACATGATTTCCATATTTTTAATAAGTGGCATAAACGTAGATTGAGTTTAACACTGTGGAGCATTCATTTATTTTCTACCGAAGCAACAATCAGCTAAAATCATTCTAGGTCAAACAGCACAGATGAAATACATATTAAAATAACCAGATGAACAATAGACTGACCTTTTAAAATGGTGGGAGTCAACATCCAACTGCACTGGTGCTGTAGATTACTTTAATTCCTGACAGCACAGTACAAAAAAATAATCTGACATAATAGAAAGAACGAATATTTCCTCATTTTGGGATGAAGTGTTGTCTCAGGGAGCTTTTGTGTATACGTAATTAGCATGTGCTTTTTTAATAAAGGTGAGAAAACACTAATATTAATGAAAACACTTTTATTTACATATTTATTGTAGAAACATGCTACATACACAAACAGAGTTTGGCTTTACCAAAGAAGCAGACTTACAGAATAAGGTCTAACAGGTTGATCTGGTAAATACAGATGTGGTTCATGTCCTCTCTACAATAACAAAAAAATAAAATAAAATAAAACATTGCAGATGTATTAATGGTATGCCTCTGGGACTGTTTCATCTACACTGGATGACACAGTTACACTTCTGAAATGTAGAAATTAAATGTTCTACTAAGTGTTTTATTCCTGTTAAATCCTTTGTTTGTTTGTGTTGGGCTCTCCATTATTATTATTATTATTATTATTATTATTATTATTATTATTATTAGTAGTAGTAGTAGTAGTAGTAGTAGTAGTAGTAGTAGTAGTAGTAGTAGTAGTAGTAGTAGTAGTAGTAGTAGTAGTAGTAGTAGTAATAGAAGTATTTGTATTACTATTAGTATTAGCAGCATTAGTATTAGCAGTATAGAAAATACACTATCTGGACAGAACTGATTGAGCTGTTTGACAGTCTTTTTATTATTATTATTATTATTATTATTTATTTATTTTTATTTTTTTTTTTCTTATTTGAGTCAGTATTTTTGATATATATTTTCTCCAAACAAATTAGGACAGTCATTTTGAGGAAGATTGTTTTCCTTAGAAAATTAATGCAGGGAGATAAGTGGGACAATATATTTGACTATTTATTCTATTTGTAAACCCTAATCTGAAGATCTAGAGATGATAATTACTTTAAATGTACACAGATCTAGGTGTTGAACAGATGCAAATACTGTCAAACACTGCCACTGCAGCAATAAAAACAGCCTTGGTTCTCAGGTAAAGCGTGTTCCGGCTGCTCAGTAGGACCAAACTAATCCAAGGTGAGATGCTGAGTTGGATAGATATGGACAGACAGCCCATTTGTCTTGACAAAGGCAACAAAAGATTCGAAAAAACAGCCTGAACCAACCAGAGCAGAGAGATCAAGGCTCTGTCAGAGACATTATGTGGCATCAAGTCAAATGTGGAAGCGGCTCCGTGAAAGAGTTGGATGAGAACACATATTATGTCAGGGTGATATCACATTGAGCTCGCTGTGTGGTCAGAAGTCAATACTGTATTTCTACTGCTACTCTGCACATTAAGTCAATGCACAGAAAATCTGTGTGTTTAGCTCAAGTCCACTTCAGTCATATGTTCTTGACACCTTCACTCTTCTCTTGTCGAAGTCTTCTTGTTCTTTGCTCTTTGTGTCTGCCAAGGACAGACAGTTTTCTCACACACTTCAGCTGTCAGTATTGCTGTTGTGCTGACATGAAAGATGTCGAAAATGTCACTCATGAGACAACATTGTTCCATTTAATCTGATTCAACTCTATACAGCAGCGTAATCATCTATTTTCAGTCATTTTGCTCCAACTCTTTTGTCAGGGTTTGTTTCATTTCATCTTTGTTGCATTACTTGGTTATTATTGTGTATGTGTATGTGTATGTGTATGTGTATGTGTATGTGTATGTGTATGTGTATGTGTATGTGTATGTGTATGTGTATGTGTATGTGTATGTATTTGGTGCCATAAGGTCACTGCTTGTCCCTGGGTGGGCTTAAACTACCAACCTTTTGGTTAACAGCCGAATACACTAATCCATTACAGCAGAGACTTTGGTAAGAATGCCTACAATTAGATAAGATTAGATTTATTGTCATTTGGGATGTCATGGCAGAATGAAACATTCAGAATGTCACAACAAATTAAATTACTTGCACAGGCTTCCAAAACCCAGTGTAGTCACTGCCAAATTCCAGACGCCGCCATTATCAGTGAACTCAGAAGTTACATTACATACACAGATAATGCAAGAACATAGATAAGACATGCTTAAATATCACTGTACCTTTATATAAAGACACAGTACGCTTGGACATTATCTATAAACAGTTGAGTTTAGATACATGTGTTATGAGTCATACCACGTAGCCTGTTTTTTACTTAACAAATGTGAGTGTATAACAGCATAACCTGTGTTGATGAAGAGGTTGAACACTGTTAACATCATCTTCCTCATGAATCCAAGCTCAGACTGCTGCAGATGTGACCATGAAGACTCAGTGTTTGTTTTTGTGCATTCACAGAGGGAACAGTCGAGGTGACCAAACAAGGAAAGAAACTGTGCACTATCGGTCCAGGGAAAGTCTTTGGGGAATTGGCCATTTTGTACAACTGCACTCGCACTGCAACTGTAACAGGTACATAGCACATGCACACGCACATGCACACACACAATTTCCACCATACTGTAAGTGTGGACTAATGAACTTAACTCAAGGTTTCAACCTTAGTATCTATGATTAGTTTTTTTTTGCTTTTTTTCCCTCTCTCCTCCCTTCAGGCAGAAGGTATCTCAGCCATAAATGTTAAATAAGCACTTTAAATAGAGAATGTGCAATTACTGTGAATAGACGTTTCTATTTATATGTATAATAATTAGTTTAACTATCTATTTATCATCGTGTTTTCATAGTATTTTATGCCATTGATTCACTTTCAGGCGACACAGTGGTGCAGTGGTTAGCACTCATGTCTCACAGCAAAAAAGTCTTGGGTTCGATTCCCACAGCAGTGGGTGGGACCTTTCTGTGTGGAGTTTGCATATTCTCTTAGTGTCAGTGTGGGTTCTCCAGCTTCCTCCCACCATCCAAAGACATGCACTGATAGGTTAATTAGTTAATCTACTGTATATTGCCCATTGCTGTGAATGTGAGAGTGATTGTCTCTATATGTTAAGTCCTGTGATGAACTGGTGACTTGTCCAGGGTGTACCCCGCCTTTGGCCTTCAGTGACTGGGATAGGCTCCATGCAACCCCTGTGGCCCTAGTGAGGGTAAAGGGGGTTCAGAAAATGAGATGAGGTGATACACTTTCTTTTTACATCAGTATTTTAGAATATTTTATATATTAAATATGTTGACTCTGCATCAATATTCTATTCCTGCAGTGCATCCATGACATTTGTGTGAAATAATAATAATAATAATAATAATAATAATAATAATAATAATAATAATAATAATAATAATAATAATAATAATAATAATAATAATAATAATAATAATAATAATAATAATAATAATATATTATATATTATATATCATATCATCATAAGTTCAGGAGAGGTACAACTTTTTACAAAGTGGTCACCATGGATGGAACATACAAATATAGAAAAAAAACACACACACACACACACACACACACACACACACACACACACACACACACACACACACACACACACACACACTTTCACACCTATAGTAACTATAGTAGTACCATCTGGGTACTACTTGTTGATTTTCAGATGTGTTGAATAGCATATATGCTTTTATCTGTCATGGCTACATAAGTCATCCAGTCCTAATCGGAGCAGTCAGTCAATAATATTGTGTAAATGACATGTTACATCACTGTTAAACTACACATATCCATTATCCTGCTCTGCTAGTTCCCAAGATGGACATGTGTATCGCCTATTTGTGTCCTTTTCAAAATATGAGATACTGAACCTTTATATGAGCTAAGAAGGCTCTACTATATATTACATTTTTAGGAGAAATTTTTCACCTGGAATCTTTCTCAATGTGGCACCGACCTCTATTTTTCATTATTCTATCCTGTTACCATCACCTTTCTTTGGATATTATAGCCTGTTTACACTTTGCATTTCCAATATCCTTTTTTTCTCGCTGACAGAAGTACTTCAAATGATGGATTGAGATTAGACATTCATGATTGTGTGTTTGTGTGTGTGTATTTATTTATTTATGTACAAGTGTGTATACTTGATGAGCTAGAGCAATGCCTGAACTCTATTTTGGCACATCTTATAATTTATTTACAGCACCCACATTCTTTACAGTGTGTTTTTTTTGCTAGCTTTTATACCCATTTATCTTTAAGGACACTCCTTTTTATCTGCTTCCTTCAATCTGTGCCCTTGGTTTCATTAAGTATTTTTCAACTAGACTGACCTTTCTCTCAGGAAAAAAGTTCAGCTCAGAGTTCAGGGTGTGAAATAATAAAGGCAGTTTAATTAAAATGGTTTACGGAGAATTAGGAGAAAGAAAACTATTTGACTGAAATGTTCTTTCTGTCTGCCAAGTCTAGTGAATAGACTACAATGCTGTTTTGTTCATTAGGATGTCAGTCAAAGTATCAATGCAGCTTTTAAACATTTCAGGAAATGTCTTCTTTATTTCTGTCACCTTGGATCCTTGAACAAGAGTTTTGATTCTTCACTGTTGTAAAAAAATATCAACACAAATTCTACAAAGTACAAGACCAGGAGAGTTTAATTTTTAGAAAGTGTTTTGAGATTTATTCATTCTTAACATCACAATTTTATTCTTAAAGTGGTATTTCAACTTAAATTTTAAAGTAAATTTAAAGCATCTTTGGTGTACCACTTTTCTTCCTTTTTTTCTTTCATGCCTCTCAGAATGATCACATTATAAAAGACTTAATTGCATCGCATCATTGAGGCATGAATTTTATTTTATTTTATTTTTTCCTACACTTGTCTTGTCCTTTGTCCTTAACAGCTGAGTATTAATCTGAACTTATTTGCGTCGCTAAGGGAGACTGCATAAAGTGTATGTATGTAGTATTCTACTGACTTTATTATGAGTTTTGATAAACCACATTTTGATGCCAGATCCAACAAGGAAGCACAGTGGGTGCGTTTAAAAAAAAAAGAGGAAGAAGAGGAAGTTAATATTGTCCTCCACAGGACAATATCAACATTACTTTTCTTCTTTAATGTCACCCTTGTTGTCCATCATAACTATGCCTTTTCAGATGCATACAATAAGTGTCTATTTACAATATACATACTCAAGCATACCCATACTCACAATACTGTGTTATGTCATTCATTACATTTAATCCATGTCTGATTATTTTTTGACTACCTATTTATATAAAATTCAGATTCCTTTAACACCACACATTTAGTTATGCCTAAAAATGCTAATGATATCAACCAAGTTTTTTTTTCAGCCAATCTAGATCACCCTGCATCACTATTACATGCTGAACACTCTCCTTGACGTATAAACTCATCTAGATTCTTAAAAAAAAAAAAATGGCAGTATAGTAAAACAAATGCATGGCTGCAGAATGAGCAATATTAAAAGTACTTCACAGGTTTTACTGTGGGCGGTGTCCATATTGCCTCTGTACTGAGAATGGTAATGGAATTTAAAAAAAATTGTGTGTGTGTGTGTGTGTGTGTGTGTGTTCTATGTGAAGGTGATGATAAAACAGAAGCAGCAGAAAAATGAATGTTTATGCAAATCAACATGATGGATGCAAATGAAGTACCTGAAGTTTGGTTATAGCAGCATCAAGGTCGACAGGCCATAAAATTGAAAACTCATAGAAACCAATGAACCACTGCTCAGTTTATATATTTACAAGAGGTGACATTATCTTCAGTGTGGAGAAAGCTACAGTGTTAATGTCCAGTTGGAAAATTAATGCTCTGATTGTATTGCAATCATGTTCATACATTTAATGTCTAATTGGTGTGTTGGAAAGAAATGTGTCTACAGCGCCCCCTAGAAAAGTCAAAATAGATTGTATTAGACCAGATCCCACTCTAGTGAAGTGAGAGCTATGAAAATCAGTACAGATGTTCATCATATGATTAGGAACAAAAATCTTATGAAAAAATTTAAAAAAATAAACCAACAGGAAGTTCACCATCTTGGATTGAAATTTTTAAAATTCTGAGTCATGGCTTTTGCTGTCATTGGAATTTAAAACTGTCATTCCATGGTTATTTCATTAATATTATTACATTCTCCACTGTTATTGAATACATTGTGTGTTGGTTGTATTTAAAAAACGATTTGTTGTGCAAACGAGGTTTGTTGTGCTTGGCACTACTTGTTCATTTTGTATCTGCTCAGGTTTGTTACACTTTTGTTGTTGGGTTTTACTTGTTCTTGGTAGAAAGAAATCTGCAAGGCTCCTGTTACACACATGCAGACTTTACATTGACTTGAATAAATATCCTGCAGTCTTACCCAAACATCAGTACACAGAAATATATGTTTTATGTAAGCTACATGTGGTTGAAATGCATGGGAAAGTCCCGATACATGTCCTGAAATCATGAAGAAAGTTACAGGCTGTCACCACAGAGCCCATATATATTATAATAACCCACCCACCTATCAGCCATCCCCCTTTCACTCCTCTTTACAGAAGCCGTTGCAAGACACTCAAGGTCTCACTAGCCAGGAAGTACAAAAATCCTTTGCGTCCTCTGTTGTGAACAGTTCGAACAAGGACATAATAAATTCACCTCCTCCATCGTCCAGGAGGACTGCTGCTATAAAAGCACATTTCATGCAATTTATTACATAACGAATTTGTTCTTCCTGTGTTGCCTGCAGAAGTGAATCCTTCTAAACCTGGTCATCAAAGCCTGTAGTTAAATCTTATGTATATAATTGTGTGTCTTTCCAATAAAATCTTCTTTGTCTGAGGGAAGGTTACAACATTGGAAAAGACTGATGTTGAAATACATCAGTCTTTTCTGAAGAACATTGAATACACTGATGATTTTCATGTCTGAGGACAAGGAGGCAAAATATATGTGTACTCAGCAACCGCTGGCTCATCGGGGCGCTAGTAGGCATAAAATGTAGGTCACTCAAGGTCATTATGCCATTTTTGGAGCCCATGCCAACCAGTGTTGGGCGAGATTAAAAATACACAATTTGGCTTTGGTTTGAAGTCGATACAATGATTTCCATGGACATTATGCCAAAATGTCCATTTTTGAACTTTGAACTTTCTCAGCTGTACTTTGGCATACTGTTGGGAAAAACTAATCAGGTCAACTAGAGAATATGGACAATCATTTGGTCATGATTTGGTATCAATAATCCTTCAAATGTATCAAATAGAGCAAATACAGACAAACAGACCTGATCAATATGTTTACCCTCCAGCAACCAATATTATCCCATAATAAATGTTACAATCCCATAATAAGTGTTCCGTCAAAAAACCTCAACAGTGAGTGTACGCAATTTCCCAATTGTGGGAATAAGGTTCTTCTATTCTATCTGCTTTGTTAGTTACCATGATGTAATAATGTGCAAAGGGATAATGTAGATGTTGACAGGTGTCTGCATCAGCACTTATGTTGTTGGAATGTTCTAAAATATGTTTTTTTTTCACCTTGCATGTGTTGTTGTTGTATTTTTTAATATTTTTTTTTTTTGCTACTTATGTATGACAAACTGAATATAGTAACTTCATTAACATTGGCTTTTAACATAACAATAAATAAAAAATCACGAAAGTAATGAAGTAATTTATCCTCAAACAAACACACTGAGATTGAACGGCTTAATTTCAGAGTAGGAGTGCCCTCTAAAGGGTTAATAAAAATATGCACAAGTGATGTAAAATTTGTCATTTGAGAAGAAAGGCTGGATTTATCAATTTTGTAATCATGAGGATTTTTTTATGTGTGTCTTCAGACTGTTGTAATTTCAAGGCTATGTTGTTTTTTTTTTTTTTTACTGAAAACAAGTTCATAGAGACTTGAATATAAATGCAGAACTTTCAGATGTCATCCTATACTGTTTGTTTTTCTCTATTCTGTTCATCTTCAGCGCTCACTGATATCAAACTCTGGGCAATTGACCGTCATGTTTTCCAGACTATCATGATGAGGACTGGTCTTATCAAACATTCCCAGTACACAGACTTTCTGCGCAGGTACAGCTCCTACATACAGTATACTCATCACTTAACAGTTTTAGGCAATGAACACATCAGAGTGACTCATATCTCTCACTTTAACCTCACCTCTCAGCGTTCCCTCTTTCCAGTCGTTACCTGAGGACATTCTCAGCAAAATGGCTGATGTTTTGGAGGAGGTGATACTTTTCAAACACTCACTTTTTTCTATTATAAGCACTTTCAGAGACATAGATTATCTGTAACAGCCATCTGTGCCTCCATCTGATACATAGGAAGCATTAGAAAACTGTAATCGATAGGTATTCTGTACACACATTTCACATTTTTATCTCCTTTCTTTCAGACTCATTACAGTGACAGTGATTACATTATCCGTCAGGGAGCCACTGGAGACACATTTTTCATCATCAGTGAAGGACAGGTGAGGAAGACAAATGGCAAGGAAATAGATGTTCCTGACTTTGACCTGTCAGGAAGGGTAAACAGGAGCACAATTAACATGAAGACTGAGAGGGATATGAAGGGGAAGAAAGTAATTTTTCACTGTCTGAAAATAACTTGTGTTCTGAGAGACAGGTGTGAAAGCCAGGTGGCAGATAGGTGAAAAAGTCAGCATCTGTCTCGAGGTTGTCATTTCTGCTCTTCACAGGTGAAGGTGTCTCAGCAGAACTTGGTAAATGAAGAGCAGGTGATGGAGAAGACGCTGTCCAAAGGGGACTGGTTTGGAGAGCAGGCTCTGCAAGGGTGAAACAAACATTCACAGATTTTGGATTCTGACTTGAAATGAAAACGTGACAACTTAACCCATAAAGACCCACTGGCGCATTGTAATTGTTCCCAAATTATTTTTTTCCCTCTCGACTTAACCTTTTTCAACGGATTTATCACCATTTAGTTTAAAGTGATCCACTATATTTTACATTTTTTTCAGTGTAAGTCATATATTTTACTATATTTAATTCAATGATTGTGCAGCTTTTCATAAAAGCTCAGATTAAAATTGAGGGTGTTCATATCAGAAACAGAAAAAAAACAGGTGAGAAAGTGACTTTTTCAACAAAATCTATCATTACCTGAACATATACCCAATTTGTCAATGCATTTTTTTTAAGTTTATTTGATAGGGGCAATGCAAATTAGATAAAAAATATCTAGTATAGATATAGATAAAATAAATTATATCTAGTGATAGATATAATTTATTATTGTCATTTTATATATACGTAGTATAATTTCTACCTGTCATAAAAAAGCTGTGGTAACTTATGATTCATTAAGGAAATTATAGCTATTACTAGTTTACATCTCCAGTTCCTAGTCAGACTTTTAGCAGAGAAAAAAGAAAGAAAGAAAGATTAAAAAAGAAATGTGAAATAAAAAAAGAAAAAATACTTAAGGTTAAATAAAATGACAATGTATAATCAGAAAAGAAAAGAATATTAACAAAAAGAAAACATACATCAATACATACACTCATAAACAGGACACCAGCATATGTAAATATTTAAAATCACATGAAAGTTACATAAAATGACAATAAAATCAGAGTTAAAATGCTTGCTTGTCTGATTTTGGTGAATGAATGTTATAGAAGATGAGTGTTTCCATGTCCACTCCCCTGAACATTTAAATGGGTCATATCTGATGAAAAGACAAGCTGTATTTTATACCAATTATTGACATGATTTGACAGGATTAGGGGTTCAGAAGTTATTCAACATTTTAGATCCTTTTAGATGGTGACTGTTTGGGTCTTTATGGGTTAAAATGATGGATTTATCAGGTGTGTTGCAAAACTGAGTACTGTTTAATCACCAGTACTAGGATTTGCTCTCTCTTGCTGAATCCTTCCTGCAAAACATTTATGAAAATCCATTAACAGAAAACAGTGTGTTGCTATGGACTAACAAACAAACATACACAAGGTCAAAATAGCTGAATGTCTTTCAGTCCATCTTATGAAATGTACAAAAACAAAGCATCCATTTAATTTTTGATGCTTCTCTCTTCTGTGAAGCGAGGACGTTCGCACCGCCAGTGTCACAGCCGTGGGGGATGTCACATGTCTGGTCATCGATAGAGAGTGAGTGAGCCTGCGTCTTATCCAAACATATCTATTTGATATGGTGGCGGAGCCTGTGGTTTCAAACACAGACAGGCTCTTTTTCACTTTCTGTTTGCCCTTTAAAGGCCCTTGTGTACTTGTTGGTTTGAATACTAATGTGTATGCATCCTAGGTCCTTCAAGCAGCTGATTGGAGGACTGGAAAATGTCAACAACAAACAGTATGACAGCGATGAGCTCAAGGCAAAGTAAGTCCAAGTTCACCTAAGTATTCTGGGCCACTCCTCATAATGATTTCTGTTAACTCGTTTTCAGCATTTTAAAATTTCAGGCAGTTACCAGTACAGTTTTTAATTTTCTAAGAGGATATGACTGTGTTCTTTCATTCCAGTGATGTTCCTCATGTTGCAATGGAACATTTGGGCTCTTTGTACATTGCCTTTGGGATAGAAGGAAGAATAAGTCTAACTTCTTTCATTTTTATACTCCTCTATAGAATTCAGGTAGAGGCAGATTTCTTTTCCAGTGTGTCGCTTAGTGATTTCAACATCATCTGCACTCTGGGTGTGGGAGGTTTCAGTCGTGTAGAGTTGGTGAGTGAAAGAAATAAATGAACAAATATACAGGGGTGTTTTGTTATCATGTCATGCATATTGTAGCTAGTTATGAGTTTTTTTATACTATACACATTCAGGTTCACTTGAGGAATGAGTCCAATCGATCATTTGCCCTGAAGGTGTTAAAGAAACGCCACATCTTGGACACAAGCCAGCAGCACCATATCCTGTCAGAGCGTCGCATCATGTTGGAGGCACATAGTCCTTTCGTCATCAGGTCAGACTGTGTGCGCTGCAGAGGTCATGGTGAAGAAAACACACACAATACCTCAGACTCATGTGATTAGTATCAGTGGCTGTTACTGCTCCTTATCTCCATCAAACATCTGAGGGATAATTATTGTTTGCTGCTGAGAAAAGCAGACACTAAATACACTTTTGATTCCTATTATCAGTTTGTGCAAATTAATGCAATAACCCACACTGCTCATTTCCATATTTGGGGAGTAGGTTGTAATTTTCATGATTTGAAATGTACTTCAGAATCAGAATCAGAATCGTTTTTATTCGCCAGATACATTTGCACATACATGGAATTCTATTCCGGCAGGTGGTGTCACTCTCAGAATAGTAGAGATATAAAATATAAAAATATAAAAATATAAGATAGTATGTACAAGAATAAAAATAAATAGTATTATACAAAAAGAGTGGTGCAAAGTACACGAGGTAGTGCAAATCAGTGTGAATGTAGGACTTGAATGTATGGCAGTGCAAGACTGTATCAGCTGTTAATTAAAGTTATGATCCACAGTGAGTTCATGGCAAGAAGTAATTTCATTTTCATTTCTATTCAGGTGCTCTTCTTCCAAGGGTCTCTTCTACATTACATTAAAATGTTATTATTTACATTAATTCTACACCATTCATCACACACGATAATAATAAAAGGATGTTTAGATTTCTGTAACCAAGGTATTCACTCACTGCATATGTATGTAACCACATATAATAGCAGTATAATCGCAGTGATCAAAATATTACAATATTTCCAACCTCAGATTTGAGATTTCCCTGAATGCCTCTGTAAAAAAAAGAGCTGTTCTGTATCTGCTAAAGGTGTGAATTTTCCTATCTTTGCTAAGTCTTATTAGTTTTTTGAACTAAATAAGATCAGATTTTTATAATACATCATTTAAGACTCATTCTAATGGCTAAACAATCAAATGAATGCAGTGTTAAGCACATGCTACCATATTACCCAATTCTTTATCTATTCTTACTGGCAGTTCCAATTAACATAACAAACAGGACTTATTTACACAAATGCTTCATGATGATGGTGTTTCTACAGTAACTATAGGGCCTCTGAATGTCCAAATGGGTCATATCTGATGATCATGAAAAGATGGCAAAGTATATTTTAAACCAATTGTTTATATTTAGGATTAATGAAGGAAACAGTTTAGATCAGTAGGTGATTTATAGAATATAGAATAGAAGTATTTTATTGATCCCACAATTGGGAAATTGCTAAATAATTGGTTTAAAATACACATTTGTTGTCTTTTCATGATCATCAGATATGATCTATTTGGTTCATTCAGAAGCTCCATAGTTACCATGGCAACACCATTATCAGTAAAACCAGTGTAACCCATGGAGTTGGATCAATGACAGTGGATTAGCACACTGGCTTTATGTTTGGTTAATGATCTATTTCACTTTTTTAACCACAATTTAAATCTGCTCTTTTATGGATGTCTACATTAATTAAAGGAAAATGTGTGATTTCTATTTTTAAAAATCAAAAATACAAAACATAATATTGGAATAAATGGTGATAAATCAGTTAAAGATGGATAAAAATAAAGAAAAAACATAATTTAGGAGATTCCATAAAACTAGCAGTTGGTATTTATGGGTTAATTACACATCCAGTTTGTAATATTTGTGTAGTTTTAATTGCAATTTTTTGGGTACAACACCAGAATATAATTTAATAGCAACTAACTTCTCTACAGTAATATAGTGTAATGCCCACTCTTTCTTCCTGCAGGTTATATCGCACTTTTAAAGACTCCAAATATCTTTACATGCTGCTTGAGGCGTGCCTTGGAGGAGAGCTATGGACACTACTGAGAGAGAGGTGTGTCCATAATTGTAGAACTTTTTTCTCTAAGATAGATTGTGAAATGATGACGTCATCAGAATAAGTATCTGTCTCTGTCACAGGGGTTCATTTGATGACAGCACGACACGTTTCTACACGGGCTGTGTCATAGAGGCTTTTGCTTTTCTGCACTCCAGAGGAATCATCTACAGAGATCTCAAACCAGAGAATATTATCCTGGATCACCGTGGATACGCCAAACTGGTATGAACATGTACCGTGTCCATTAAATAATGCGAGTTCAGAAAGATGGGCAGATTCATCTAGATAAAACTATATCATCTGGCCAAAAGGCAGTATCCACCTGGATTTAATTTGCAGATAGGTGGTTATCTTTGGATAATTACTATAGTGATTAACATGTTTCACCCACAAGTTCTTTAACACAAACTGATGCAGTGAATATCTTGTCATTTCTTAAACAACATTTGATTGAAAACAGAAAGATTGGACTGTGTTTCAATGGAAAAACGTCATGTGGTCTGTTGTGTCCAGAGTGGCCCCGTCCCAGAGTGATGAAGAGGGTAAGACATGAGGTAGATGAAGTGATTACCCATCATGCCTAGTGCCAACAGTATAAACCTGTGTGGATAGTGTTATGGTCTGGAGTTGGTTCAGCTGATCAGATCTAGGTTAGGTAACATTATGTGTAGTGGTGGTTATTGGCAAGAATCTGGCATTCTGATAATACCAGATTCACAATGTGTCGCAGTTTATCATAATACTATGAATAAGGTGATTTTTTCCCCTTTTTTAAAAAAGATGATTTTCTGTAAAAATTGAATTACAACAGTAATATTCACGAATACAAAACATGTTTTTATTTGATCAGAATAGGATATAATGCTTTATCACAAAACGTTCTGATTTGAGTAAAGTTGGCTTCAACTGTACAAAGAACACATTAAAAAAAAAAATAAATAAATAAATAAATAAAGGCATAATGTACAGACATTAAAATTTAACATCCTACTCAAAAGTTCATATTGTATTAGTTGTGAAAAGAATGCATCGTGTACTACTATCTGTCTCTGTTAGACAATAAAAAGTGCTTCTGAATGCTTGAAATAACCCTTATTTAACAAAACATCATCATCAATTTAAAAAAAAACTACATCTATAACCTCTAATATCTCAACCCTTATTTTTTAGTTTTGCTACAAACAACAGGTCAAAATACTCATGTGAATATGAAAATAAAAGCAAAAATTTACTTCTGCTATGTCTGTATTTGAATAAAAACCTAATAATGTATTATAATAATAATAATGTGATAAATTGGATTGGGGCGATATCAGCAGTAATGCAGGTACTAAACCGATCTTTTGTGGTGAAGAAGGAGCTAAGTCAGAATGTGAAGCTCTCGATTTACCGGTCGATCTACGTTCCGACCCTCACCTATGGTCATGAGCTTTGGGTCATGACCGAAAGAATGAGATCACAGGTACAAGTGGTCAAAATGAGTTTCCTTTGCAGGCTGGCCGGGCTCAGCCTTAGAGATAGGGTGAGAAGCTCAGACATCCGGGAGGGACTCCGCTGCTCCTCCATGTCAAGAGGAGCCAGCTGAGGTGGTTCGGGCACCTCGTGAGGAGTTCCGGGCATGTCCATCTGGGAGGAAACCTCGGGGTCGACCCAGGACACGCTGGAGGGATTATATCTCTCGGCTGACCTGGGAACGCCTCAGGATTCCCCTGGAGGAGCTGGCTGAGGTAGCTGGGGTGAGGGAAGTCTGAGCTTCTTTGCTTCTTCACGACCCAGACCCAGAGAAGTGGGAGATGATGACAGTGTGATAAAATGAAATATTACAATGTATTGCTGGACCGATATTTTCTTCCACTCCTAGTTATGTGTCCAAAAAATGATGGAAATAAATGTTGCTGCATTCTATAACCATATTGAACGTATGCCTATGTGACTATGTGCTATAATTAAGCCTTTGTTGTTCAGCTCAACCGTTTAGTAGAGGTTACTCTGAACCCTGATATCTAATCTAAATTTAAGTCCTTTGACACCAGAATTCATGGGCAGTCTCCCCCTTTTGTAAGAAGCATGTGATGCACAAAAACACCACTGGGTGGCACTGTCAATGATATATTCAGGTCATATTAGTATACCACGAAAGAAGAAGAAGGTGACAACTCCTCTGCTATGATCTTTTCTTTTAAACACAAAATTGCAGGCAACTTTTACAGAGTCTATGTTGAAATACATACTCATCATGTTTCAGAAATACTTTGGTATTCATGTAATAATTTTTTTTGAAAACATGCTCAACCAATCAAACGGTAGAGATGATAGTAAAGGGTCATGAAATGCTAATGCTAATCACTAATGTTACAAACACAAAGAGTTAATACATCTAATTTGAACCAAGTCACAAATTATGTTGGTAAGATTGGTGAAGGAATTATGTTTGGGTTTTAATAATTTATTTAAATTTAGGGTCAGTAAAAAAAATAAAAAAAAATGTTTTATGTTATAATAGTCCCTGTGAGGTGGAAAAAGCCAAAAGCATTGTTTTTATTGTTATTTTTGTAAGGTGACCAACAAATATAATATACATATGTAAGATATTTTTCATTGACTATGGAACTGCTTTGGCCTGGTTGTGTATGAAGGCATGCTGTTTCTGTTCCTCAGGTAGACTTTGGCTTTGCTAAGAAGATCGGTCTGGGTAAGAAGACTTGGACATTTTGTGGGACTCCTGAGTACGTTGCTCCTGAAATCATCCTGAACAAAGGCCACGACAGTTCAGCCGACTGCTGGTCTCTGGGTATACTGATCTTTGAGCTGCTCAGTGGCAGGTACAGCAGCATTTTAGTTTCACATTAAGCCTCAGGGTTTAAAACTAATCATGTTTTTTTTAATCCTTTTTCCATCTCAAACCAGTTGTTTTATTATACAAATATTTGACTCATAAAAAACTATAGTGAGGAAATATTCAAATTAGTGGTGTATTTGTTCTAAATTCTGAGTTATTTAATCTTAGCTTAATTCACAAATCATTTCATGGCTTATACAATATTGTACATGAAATATGCCTTTTTGTACCAGTGGGACATCATTATATGACTTCTTTCACACTATTATATGTTACTATTTACTTTATCTTAGTGTATGACAAATTTACTTAATGCTTTCCTGCCAGTTGAACACAGTTATTTTGGGAGCACTAGCTGATGTTAACAGACAAAAATAAGAGTGTGTGGTATTGATTTTCATCTTTCTGCACAAAGGTATTTACTTCAAACTCTCTGGTTTCCCTCCAGTCCTCCATTTTCAGATTCTGATCCAATGAAGACCTATAACATCATCCTGCGAGGCATCGACATGGTTGAGTTCCCTAAAAAGATTACCAAAAGTGCGGCTAACCTCATCAAGCGTCTCTGCAGGTTGTACTTCATAGAAAGATGAAGTAGAAGTCACAGTTAGTTGAAAGCATCCGTCTTATACTGTGCATTTGTGTTCATGTCTTATAGAGACAATCCTTCAGAGAGGTTGGGGAATCAGAAAAATGGAGTAAAGGACATCCAGAAACACAAGTGAGATGACAAAGATGAGATTTCTTATTTCTATAACTTTAATTCTTAATTCTTCATATAACACAAGGCCTGCTACAGAAGGGAGATTTATTCTACCTAAACTGAAAACAAATAAAATACAGTGATGTGTAGAGCAATGGTGATATGGAACTCTCTGTTAGGATAAATCATTCAAGACAATAGTAAATATAGATTTAAAGAATTCTAGAAAAGACTGTTTAGTTGTAAAACAATGCTTTGTATCTGGTTAATGTGTAATTGATTAATATTATATTGATAACTGTAAAATATATTTGACCATTTAGAAGGTATTCTAGAAAAAATACTTTTTTGGAAGTTACTGTTAATGAACAAAGTCCTATATTATATGGTGGATGTTTTTCTTTTGTAATTGTGATGAATTTGAGTTGTTTGTGATGGTTTATTTTGTTTTGCATATTATAATTGGGTTGGATGTGGATTCTAGGAAGAATAACAATAACTTAAATTAAAACTAACGGAGAGCCAAGTAAATGAGAAATCAAAAGATTTCACTCTCAGTTTGAATGCTTAATGTTGGAGATAAACCTGTCGTCATGGCAACCTATCATCGTCCTTCAGGTGGTTTGAAGGCTTCAACTGGGAAGGCCTCCGACAAGGAACCATAGACTCTCCATATACACCCACGGTAAGTGTTATTCAATGCATCTGTTATGGATGACAGCACAGATACAACTATTCAATCTCTGTGTTTTTGTTGTAGGTGAAAGGACCTCTGGACAGCAGCAACTTTGACTTTTTCCCAGAGGACAATGATGATCCTCCTCCTGATGAAGATTCTGGTTGGGACCTGGACTTTTAACAGAAAATGACGTGCCATTTGTAAAGAAGAGAAAGCAAAATCACTTCAAAGAGAGCTACAAGTTTTAATCTAATGAATCTTTGCAATCTTTCCTTTCAAATACATTATATTAAATTATTATGTAAAAATATGACTTTATTGACAAATTGCGGATTTTATTTTGTAGCGCAAAGAGGCAGACAGCCTTTTCAAGAGTGTTTTCTCAGGTCTTTTTTCAGGATAATTTATAGGAACATGTTTTGATTTTGACATTATGTTCAGGAATACACAAAAGTATGATGAGTGCACTTATCGTCGATGTGCAATCAATCCAGCTCTCTACACACTCATACCTCTTGTGATTTATTTGCCAAACATGACTCAAAGCATATTTTTAGATGCGTGGTCTATTTTCTTTCTATCCTGACTCCAGTGACTTGGGGGCTTAGTACTGATCACTTTAAAACCAGAGATGACCTACATTAGTGAAGACATGTAACAACAGTCAAATCCAAAACTCAGTCTAAGGTTCAAATATGTTTAACTAATAGTGCTTCTATATTTTGCTTTCTTGTTGCCTAAGCAGTATTTTAAAGTCATTCTGTCAAACAATTACAATTTTTAATCAGATTAATCACAGGGCTGCTATGAATTTAAGTTATATCACAATTGGATATTCTTTTCTTTTATCTATATTAATCACATTTCATTTTCCATGAGGAAACAAACTCAAGAAGAATATAGGCATTGTGTTAATGTGGTATTTGAAGCTTGAAGTTCTTTGATGGAGGGGGAAAAAAATTCCTTCCAGCCAAGTGTGTACAATATGTTATGTTGATCCACTGTTCTGTCTTTTTTTTCCTAACTCATATTTCCATCCAGAGGGCCCACATGCTGTTTAACATCTTCCGTCTTTATCTGTTGGTTCTGTTGTCGGTCACTACCAGGTTAACTGTCCAATTGCACATGTGCCACAGTTACTTTACTTGGACAACATGGTGTTATGAATTGTGTACAGATAACACACCAATTTACAGTAGTTGCTTTTCCATTGGATATATCTGCAAAAATGTACCAATAGTTACTAAATGTTGAAAAACAAGTGCATACAGTAATGTCCATTTTATCATTAAATCACAAATGCAATTATTTATTTATTTATTTATTATCATGAGATGACATTAAAAGTCATTCCATAAACATGGCAATGAATGCAAATACCACTGTGTTTTTTTACAGATACATTCATTATTATTATTATTATTATATATTACCCCTCTATCTCCTACTAAATTAAATACGATTGCTTTCCTGGTGTGTCCACACATACCGCACCATGTTTCTTTTAAAAATCTTCTTCGCTTGTTGGAACATCTGTTAAAATTTTGTTTTTTATTATTCACCTGACTGTAGTTATGAAAGAAACTCTTTCCATTACATTTTGAAATAATATGCAAATTGTGCTATGCCTGAAGATCCACCTCTAGCCAGTACAAAAATGTCTAATAAACTAAAACAAGGGTTTTGTAAAAATAAAAAAAATAAAAAATAATAATAATAATAATTTTTCCATTCGGTATTTTTTTTTTCACATAACTTAGAGTTGAGTAGTTTGAGGGTCAATGGAAAAGTGATTAGTAAGTGGTGTGTTATCTGTACACATTATAAGCTGTCCACATGTATGCTCAAACTTCATAAAATACTATGTGAGATTAGTAGTTATGGTTAGTGTTTACAGTTATATAAACTGGACATTTGGCAAAAAAAAAAGGCACTGAATAACAGTCAAAAGGATGAAACAGTGCAAGTAAAGCACACTGCACACCAAATGACCTAACAACTGGTGGGACGTACAATTTAATTTGATGAGATCATTCTGACTTGAACAAACTCCCTGATTGCATTAGTGGAGAGTTATTCTACACTGCAACTGGGTTAATTGCATTAAAATCTTTAATCAGATAAATCATGATGATAGATTATTCAATGTAATGTGTTAATTTTGACATTCCAATGGTTTATATCTATCTATCTATCTATCTATCTATCTATCTATCTATCTATCTATCTATCTATCTATCTATCTATCTATCTATCTATCTATCTATCTATCTATCTATCTATCTATCTATCTATCTATCTATCTATCTATCTATTAGAATATACACTACAAAAATATAAATCTTACCAAGGTAAGTTTTCCTTGTGCCATTTATAGATTGTTTTCTTGAATTGAGCAAAAAATAAAAATAAAAAAATCTCTCAATGGAAAAATTGAAAAGTATCTTGGTAAGATTTCTTGAAATAAGATTTTCACTATCTATTGTCTAAAGATACGTTCTTCTATCTCACTGGAAAGTAACTCTTTAGGTGATTATGTATTATTTTAAGTGTGAGATATTTGGACTAGAAATGAAAAAAATATAGACTAGGTAAGATTTAGATTTTTTTTCAGCATAAGCCTATACTGTGTTTGATTGATCAACCATATGATTATCTTAACATGAGGATTAGAACCAGAAACACCTCAATAATCTAACACGTTCTCATGTTTAACATTGAAATAAATCAATTCATTATTTTTCTCCACATATAACCTCCTCGTGTATATAATATGATGCTTTACATTTTGTATTTCTCAGTTAAAACAAGTATTTTCCTATATTTAATTTACCATCTACTGTTATGCATGAAGTTGAAATAATTATGTTTTCAGACACATTCCTCTTTTTATTCCTATTCATACAAATAAGTGTCACTTTTAACCAGGATCAATGATTACATACTTAGTCTAAATGATGCTTTATCCATCAAGAATAAATTACAATACTTTCATGAGAAGAAGTCCAATTATTAGTGCACATGTTTATATATATATATATATATATATATATATATATATATATGACTATTATATATATTTTTAATTACATTTATAATTAACTGAATGTAAAAACAAGCATCTGTTTGCCAAATTCCATGGGTTTTATTATTAGTGAATTATTGTTACTGAAGATGAAGGGAATTTGACATCACTATGGAGCCTGTCTCTGAACATCCACAAAAGACATACTGTCCTGTATCTGATGAAATCTGACACATTTTACCTGAATAATTGACCTCTGTTGTTGAAAGGATGAATCTTTTCAAATGTAAATGTTTGATCATTAGGTGTTTTAGAACAACCTGTAGCTGTTTAGGTGTTTGAGGGTTAACTTGTACACAGATAGAATTATTTTTGCTTTAGGTCAATATACTGTACACTGGATCCAAAACTCTGGAAAAAATTAAGTGACTGTGCAAAGTTTCCAGACCTGAGCTCCATTGAAAACCTCTGGAACGTGATCAAGAGGGAAGATGCAGCGCCAGGTCTGACACAAAGCAGCCAAGAGAAATGTGAAAGACTGGTGGAGAACACGCCGGAAGGCAGAACACCAGTGAAAGAAACTCAGGGCTGTTTCTCTTAATATCTGTGCATTGTGTACAGATGAAACTCAACTTGTTTTGCTGCTTCACACAAGATCTGAAAACATTGGGGTCACTTGGGAGAATCACTTTCAACCATTTACTGAATAAACAAAAAGTTAATTTTATACAAACAAATGTCAATAAACAGAAAAGGTGTTAGGTGTTTTTATGTGTTTTATGTGAGCTGTTGGATACACTCATTTCCCTATGGGGGCCAATAAAGTATATTCTAAAACATCTTCTGTTTCTTTTGAGAGCTGTATTTCCTAAACAATAAATACTGTAATTGTTGCATTTGGTTATAATTTAGTTTAACCTGAGAAAACATATTGATCAGTCAGCTTTAGAAAATGCTGCTATCTCACTAATGTGTATTTTATATCCTGACACCTAGTGCTAAAGTGATCCCTGGAGAAGTGGGTATACTTTTAATTGTTGCCTTTTTTTAAGTAGCCCAGAACAGGGTTTTCTCCCCAACCCTGGTCCTCGAGGCACACTATCCTGCATCTTCTAGATGTTTTTCTCTCTCAAACCACACTTCATTCAAATGATCAGCCTGTCATCCACATCTGCAGAAGAATGATAATGGCCGTCAGGTGTGTTCAAATAGGGAAGCATCTAAAACATGCAGAATAGTGTGCCTCGAGGACCAGGGTTGGGAAATACTGGCCCAGAAAAACACTGTTTTAGAAACAGTGAAATATAAGACTACTATATTTAATTTATAATGAGTAGTATTTGCTTATTATTATAAAATTATTAAGATGTCAGTCAAAAATAAAATGTAAATGATACAGAAAAAACTATTATCAATCCATTTTTATATTTCTGTATGTCAGGGGTGTCCAAACCTGGTCCTTGACAGCTACTATCCTGCATGTTTTAGATGTTTCCCTCTTCCAACACACCTGATGGTCATTATCATTCTTCTGCAGAGCTTCATAAAAGGCTGATGATTTAAATCAGGTGTGTTTAAAAAGGGAACCATCTAAAATATGCAGGACTGTGGCTCTTGAGGACCAGGACTGGACACTCCTGATGTATATATTCCTGTGTTTATTTTTCAATATGGCAGGGTCAGTCCTCCACACTCCTCAGGGGGATTTAAAAGTGTGTGTTTTCACTGCTGACTGAAAAATAAGTAGGTATACTCCATATACACTGGACTACAGCACTGTGATGCCTTCAGGTGCTGTTCCAGTTGAACCATAGGAGCAAAGAGCACAATTTTTGTTCTGACAGCTGTTTTTAAACTAATTTTTGGGTATGAAAACTGATCTCAGTTTTTCTTTATCACATCAAGTTTTTGAACTACAGTATGGGATCCCTGTTTTCTGAAAACACACGAAACATTCTGTATTTAACAGGTATGCGTTTGTTTTAGAAGACTTTTTAAATATTTACATACAATGAAATGTATGAAAGTTTATTGATATTTGATATAAACTTGACGTGCTAGGAGACACATTGGAATCAGCATGCCAATTTTAGTTTTAATCAGCATAAAAAAACTAACTCAACAGAATTTTTTTCCAAATTGTTCCCCAGTGTAATACACACTTTAATAAAAGATAAATAAAATGTGTATGAACAGGAATAGTTTGAATAATTTCAACAGACGTATGAATCACATTTCATCAACCTTTTCCTACTTGAAGCCTACGCGTGTGTGTGTGCATGTGTGTGTTTGTTAGATCATGGTTTATCTTTCCTGTTTCACTTCCCAATCCCCAGTGCGTTAATTACCAGTGTCGATGACAGTTTAACGAAGCTGAAATGAAGTGTTTGTTCCAGCTTTGCACTGAAGCCACATGTTACTTTTTAAGAATTATGTTACATGTTAGTATAATTTGGTTTCCATTTTTAAACACACAGGAAGACTTAAATCTGACCAAGTGACTGTTCCGTTTCCTGCTTTGCCTTTTGATTCCCCCTCATCCGTCCCTTATGGTTTGAGTCTTTGCAGTGCAGGCTTCATTGTGGAGGTGCTTGGCATTCTTTTGTGGTGTTTTTCCTCACACACCATATCAAAATAGTGTCTTACACCGACAATAACATGACCTTGATTGCGGTTTTCTTGTGACAGAAAAGTGTTTGTGAGGAACTGACTCATTTGTGTGTTCACTCATGAAGACCATGAATCAGGTAATTCTTTTGAATATGATAAAGATAAATATGACTGGGGAAAAAAAATTTAAGTTGTGCTTCTTTACAAGACTGTATCTTTTCAACCCTCCATGGCTCAGTATTAAAGATGTGTGAGTGCAGTTAATGAAAGCCTAAAAGATGCAAGATGCTTATCAGAGTGTGTTTGACCTCTGGGCTAATGAAGTCAGTAGTATCCTGTGTGGTTCAATGAGTAACTGCTGTAAACAAGAGCAGAATGGAAACACAGCCGCCTCCACTAATGACTCTCCCACTATTTACTGATACCTGACACAGAGATAAGACATACAGATTTTTCCACATTTCCAACAGAAGGCAGTGATTACAGGTGTCCATTATGAATGGAAATACACAGATCTGTTACTTAAAATTTGTGATAAATATATAAAGATATTTATTAACCATATAAACTTCTACTCAATTTTGCCTACATTTCCTAATAAAGTAAATTCACTGCTATTCTTGAACCATTTTAATAACATGTAGTTGGTGTGTGATTATATTATAAATGAAAATATTCAGATGAAAACTGGGATATTGGAGGCATGTACTGTTAAATGATGCAATAGATAAAACATTTGTGGATATTTATTGATGTTTTGATGTGTTTTGGACAACATTTGGACAATTTTTGGTTTGTTTTGATGTTTTTATTGGACTATAATTGTGTTTGTTGGATAATTATGAGACATAAAGGTTCAGATCAGCTGTTTGACATTTGTGTTTTGAACAAATGATGTGGTGATTGTACCTGCTGTGGATATGTTATTGGAAAGTGGCCATGTGACATTTGGGACAGGTTTGGGTGGTATGCTTAATATTTTTGAGTGACTACTTCTGCCCTATATGTGGACCCTGTGAAGGCAAAAACTTTTTTTTTTCATGCAGTGGTCAATTTTGATATTTTATTATCCATTTTAATGAGCTTCAGATGTTCTGTATTCTCATTACTAAGGGCCTGGACATTTACTGTGATTTTCAGGAATTGTTTCCTACACTGTAGATTTTGCAGTGTTAATTTGGAGACAATGGGACCAAATACACTCTAGAAGAAGTTAAATAAACTCTCTAAGTGTTGATTTAACACTGCAAAATTTACTGTGTATAGAAATGCATTAAATTCTCTTATGTAAATCTTTAAATGCCTCTTTGTCAAATGACTTTTCACCCCTATACTCCATAAGAAACATCTCAGCCTATAGCACCTATGTACACAAAATTTTCCAATTATACAAGAAGAAATTTACATAGGGATTTGTTAATAAATCATTCTTGACCTGTTTTATGTGACGTTTAAATTAATTTACTTTTTTTTCAAGGATATGGGCAGAATATTTAGATTTCCTGGAGAATGAAACCTAATATCCTGAAATTCCTCTGTAATTTTAGTTTTATCTTGTGCGTGAACAAAATGGAAAAACAATAATTTGCAACTGGTTTCATCATATCTCTAGATCTATCTACTGAAAATGTATGAAAAATGAGACATATAAAATTAGATAATGCCTAATTTGAATAATGAAACATACACATTTCCAAAACTTGCATTTTTTCATGGTGATATCTATTATTTAAATTTTTTTTAACCTATTCTCACCTCTCATGCCTCATACCAAGAAATGATCAGGACTGCTGTGTTGTTGTTATATTGTTATCATGAGCAAGTATATTTGGTTCTCTTTTCTCCAAATACAATCAGAAAATATGGGAAATATATATTAATAAGTCACACAAAAAAGGCAAAAAACGGAAGTAAATTGCTTCTACAGGCAAAAGTCAGTATTTAGTGCGATATGCTTTCTCACGACAAAAAGCAGGCAAACAATAAGAAACATCTGACATATGATCAGTGAAACCTGAAGTGAGACGCCAGAAAATTGATGCCATAAATGTAACATTGTCTGAACAAAAGAGTTAAAGACATATTAAAAGCAAATGGAGGGTACGCTAAATACTAAACAATTGGGCTTTTAGGGGCTATTTTTCCTTTAAAGCTTTGTTTTAATGCTGAACATATTCCTCACATGTTCTGATTGTATCTTGATGCAAAAAATGTGACTTAGTTATACATGGATATGAGAAGTAAAACAAACCTAATGGACTATACTTGTGCCCCGTACTATATCAGTGATGAATAAGACATGTTCAACATATTATCTGAAACACTGGCAAAATCACAGCAAACTTGTATTTTCTAATATTGGAATCAAAAGTAAAATAACTATTACATACAGATTGACATGAAGAGTGTGTATTATTTAAACACCACATGCAACAATGTTATAGATTGTTGAAATGGAGCTTATTTTTGAGATATTCCAGTATTAGATAAATGTAATATTTACTAGACATTGCATCAAGATTAACCCCTTAACATCATCAACTGTCACTAATTTGAATAAAAACCTATCTATTACTATCTATTTTATCTGCTGTATTTAAATTAACAATCTCCACTACATGTGGCACCTGCTTGAAAACAAAAGCACCAAATAAGGCACAACAAACCCCACCCCTCGCAAACATTTGACCTGATTTGTCGTATCTCTTATCATTGCAAAAACACATTTTAGTGCATGTGACCTTGACCTTTGACTTACATTCACCAAAATATAATGGGATCTACTCAGGACCACCTTGCACTTTTCCTGAAAAATGCATGGAAATTGGTCCTGGAGGTTTTTTTTGTAAAATTGCTGACAAACACACTAACAGACAAACAAATACACACACTCTCTCTCTCACACACGCGCAGACATGCACGTATAAACACACACACACACACACACAATTTATTTTTTACCCATAAATACCCAGTGCTATATTTGTGGTAATTACAAAGTGAATTTTTATCTATATTTAACCTTTCTTAAGTGTTTTATCATCATTTATTGTAGATACTATACTGCAGTTTTTAAGTGAAATACATGTATTTCCATATATTTCATTTACTGATCATGTAGATGTTTATTAAAGCTCTGATTACAGCTGAGGGTTATATCAGAAACAGAGAAAACTGAAGACAAAGTGATTTTCTTTGCAAAATATATCATTAACGGTATATAAAACAAGCATCTCCTTCCACCGTCATTGATCCAACTCCAGTTTTACTGGTGAATCACTGACGTAGAAGATGAAAGTGTTTCCATGGCAACTACTAAGCCTCTGAACATTTACATGGTCATATCAGGTGACCGTGAAGACATGACAAACTGTATTTTACACCAATTATTCACATGTATTGACAGGATTATTGTATCAAAAGTTATTAAACATTTTAGATCTGAGGCTTTGTCAGTTAAAATGATGGATTTATCAGGTGCGTTGCAAAACTGAGTGCTGTTTAAGCACCAGTACTATGATAAATAACTAACCAATACTGAGCTCATACGGCAGAAGCATCAACCTCATTTTAGCTCAGGGGACACATTCAGGCCAATATGATCTCTAGTGGGCTGGACCAGTGAAATAATATAACATAAATATATATAACATAAAACAATAATATAAAATATATATAATAATCTACATTTTTGTCTTTGTTTTAAACTTAGCATTAAATTATTTTAATGAAAATGTGAATAACCTGAACACCCATGTAGATGCTGAAATATCTATTAAAAATATAAGTGTAATTTCACTTATGTTACCATTTACAGATCACATTCAGTCTCCAAATACAGAAAGCATTGTCCATATTTTTTCAGATTTCTTATAATTAGGTTTCTCAAATGTATCTGCTATCATGACGGGAAAGTGAAAATATTTTCATAATGCAACTTTACTAGTTTCACATTATCCCCAGGAGAGAATTTGGAGTTGTTATTTATAGGTATAATGTTATTATTACCCCAAAATGGGAAACAAGAAGTATTTGGTTTGTTTGTTTGTTTCATTCATTGTTTCTTTGATTGTTAACACTCTAGCAGAACAATCTGTTGATTAAACTTATACCATGTTGTGTTTATAGATTGGTAGTTACCCAGAGTAGTTGTAATTACATTTTGGAAAGAGTTCAAATGGTTTATTTATTATTACATGTTTTCTTTTCCCATGTACTTATAATAATGGACAAAATGTAACATTTGTTTTACTTCAATTTAACTTTAAACTTAGGTATAATGACACCATGACATGCATAGAGATGATGACATCAGCTGGATCAATGCCAAAATTAGTAACCTTCACTTAATAATTAATAATAATCTTCACCAATATTTACTAAATGTAAAAAAAGCATGTATAATGTCAGTTTTTCCACTAAACCATAAATGCAACCATTAGTTTATTATTGCAAGATGACACGGGAACAACAAATGTAATTATCATGTTGATTTATGGATATATTTATGATTATTATTATGATTATTGTGAATATTATTATGGTTATTGTGCTTATTATTATTATTATTATTATTATTATTATTATTATTATTATTATTATTATTATTATTATTATTATTATTATTATTATTATTATTATTATTATTATTATTTTATATTGGCCTCTGTCTCCTACTAAGTTTTATTTTTTTTAATGGGTTTCCTGGTGTGTCCTCACATATACTATTCTTTAAAATCTCTTCTTCACTTGTAACATCTATCAGCATCCATTTTTTAAATTCACCTGACTGTAATTGTGAAAAAACATCTTTTCATTGTACTTTTGCATAATATACCATTTGCGCTCCACCTAAAACAGTACCTCTTGCCAAAAACCTCTAATTGAAAAATGAGGGTTTTGTTGAAATTGATATTTTTCCATTAGATACATTTTATATTTGTATCATTTGAGGGTGAATGAAAAAGCGACTAGTGATCTGTATGTTACCCCTGAACACTTTTGACTGTTCATAGTCTAATTATATGTTACTTACTTGTAATTACTTGTTATTTGACTGTTCACAGTGTAATTTTTTTCCATTTCTGAAATCTACCCCAGGTCCTTTGGCAGGCTACAGGCCTTATGTTTGACACCCCTGCATTAAGAATTTACTAGTGTCCAAGATAGAATGGCAACACCGGAAGTCCAAAAATGGGGATGATCACATGGTCCATGTAGGCTCAGAAAGTTCCTGGAAGTGGTTGGAGGGCAATACAAAAATAACAGAAAAACCATTATAATCTATAAATAATATCAAATAAATGCTTTGATTTGTATTTTTTTCTGTTTATGCTAATTCATCTGATTCATTTCATTTGCTAAACCTGCACATCCTTCAAGAGCAATAAAATCATAATGTTTCTGTTGATTTTTTTTAAAGATAAGTGAAGCAGGCTGACAGTGATTTCCCAGGTGACTACTACACATTAAGTCTGACTCACAACAGCACAAAAACTGTGTTCTAATATATGAATTCATTGCAGATAAATGGAATCAAGTCACTGTTTCTTACATCTTCTTCCTTATAAATTGTATTAATTGCTTTGACTTGTTCTGTCTTCACTAAATGTGTATATTTGTTGGTAGCAATAAACTGTTATTTCCTCTCTTTTTTTCCTAAACTTTCAGACTTGAGTCAGGAACACTAAGAAGTAACAACTAATTAGTCAACCAATTGTCAGTTAACGGCACAATACGTACATCTGGACTTACAACTGCATAATAGCTGTGTTCTAATATATGAATTCATTGCAAATAAATGGGAATTAAATTTTTATCATTGTTTCTTACCTCTTCTTCCTTATAAATATACACACTTGCTTTGACCTGTTATAACATTAATGTCAAGAATAGAACTGGTTACATGACACACATGATACATTTGTATGAATAATAAAACTATGCACATACACTTGGTTTGTGTTCTGTCAATTACATAACAGCTGTAATCACAACCTCTGCACATTAATCTTGCTACTAGTATAAATCAACAGGGCAGGATTAAGTTATAGTTACGGAGCAGAATTATCGGTTGTTATCATTATCCAATGTGCTAGCATAAAGTTTTACCTATTAACATTCTCTAAATCCTATCATTTAACCTGAGAAAATATGCTAACGTAATGAATTATTCATGTCAATTTAATTCCGATGCCCTACTGATTTTAAAATGTCATTTTTAAATGTTTTACCTGGAACAAGTGTTGCTCCGTACATGCTCTCCATTGACATACATTGAGCGTAAGTTAACGGGAACGTTTAAAGGGCTCCATGTTCCTCTATTGCTGATTAAAATCATCACCGTTGCAGTAAACGGAGATGCCGCCACTCTCTCTCTCTAGGACTCAAGAATTGACTTAATATTTAGTGCTGTTACTTCTCATGTTGAAAGTTGTATCATTATATATATGAAGATTAATTTGGAAACTCAAACTGGATCACATTAAAGAAACATCCAAAGCATCAAAGTGTTGCACTCCTCAAGGGATTAAGTGAAAAACATGTGCATCTGTACTTTTAAAACATCTACAATTTGCATCTAAAGTAAAATCTGCAACAACAAAGAGCTGGTGTCCTGGGGAAAAAATTAAATTCAAGAGCAAACATTCATATATTCAACTCCAATAAAAGTGATGGTGTGGCAGGTGGATGATGTAGACCAGGGGTGTCAAAGTCCTTTTAGTTCAGGGGCCACATTAAACCAAATTTGATCTGAATTGGGCCATAACCACTAAAATAATAATGTAATATATAAACAATGTCAACTACAAATTTTCCTCTATGTTTAAAAAACAACAACACTTAAATTATGTGATGATAATTTTCACATTTACCAACTGTCCTTTAAAACAATGTGAATAACATGAATAAACTGACACTTCTACAGAAAACTAAATGTAATTTTAATACAATTATGTATCACTTTATCTTTTACAATATACAGATTATTTATTAGTGTATCTACAAATACACAAAATATTTAACAACAAGCAGAACATTGTTAAACTGACACTTCAGACATTTAGAAAAGTTCAGGTTATTCATGTTTTTGTGAAATTATAGTTTGTTTTATTGTAAATACAGTCAAATGTTTAAATGAACAAAGTTATTATGACAATATTTTATTGATCCAACCCATTTTGATCTGTATGTGGAACCTGAAATAAAATTATCAATATATTTACTATCATTTTTGTATCTCACAAATGTATCCAAGGGGCCGGTCTGGACCCTTTCAATGGCCGGATTTGGCCCCCGGGCCGCATGTTTGACACCCCGGATGTAGAGAAAAACAAGTCTTACAAGTGTTTATAATCTAGGAGGGAAGAGCTGTCCTGTAGAAGTCTGCCTGTTCTGGGGAGTGTGTTTCCTGCCAGTGGTGAAACTCATATTGAAGTGATTCACATCTGAAGGAACTGGGAGGATGGAAGGATGAGACTGAAGGAACCTGAATACCCTGAAGGAACCGAGTCTGTCTGTTGTGATATTTAAGACATTTTCAGATGTAAAGCAAATGGAAATGTTACTGTGAGTGCCAACAGAGGTTCACAGAGGACACGTACACCCTCCTCCTGTGATCACTGATCTGTTGGTTCTACTCCACTGAGCCTCTACACAGGAAAAACAGCCAAACGTGACTGGAATGGGAAAGTGACGCATCCGTTTCCCACTCATAATGTTATTTATAGAAACTAACATGTTTGATTATCACAAGTCTTATAACCTTAGATCTCTTTCAGTCATTTATAGCCCACGTTTACGATTATAAAAAGTTTTTTTTTTTAAGTAATTTGACTATCAGCCTGAAGAAGCTTCACTGTCTTTATTCACAAATTTAGGTAAAATTCTAAAATTAAGCGATGAGTTCACGTCTGCTCGGAAATTCCAACCTGTCTGGTATGTGGAAATATCCAATTAGCGCTCTAGGTTAATTACAGCTATGAATAAACCATTAACAGCGCCCCCACGGAAAGAAAAAGAGGAGAAAAAAAGTCACTCTCTGATTGGACAGTTGCAACCACACTGCATATAAAAACCAGGGCAGAGGACAGTGGAGGGACAACAGTAGGAAGACAACACACAGCAGCTGAGCAGACCCTCCTCCAGCTCCAGAATGCAGCCTACTTCAGCCCTGCTCCTGCTCCACCTCCTGGGCACCGTCGCCTGCTTTGAGCTGGTCCCAGAGGAGACTGCACCCCGCCGGGCCCGCTTCTCCTCCAACAGCCCCAGTGAGTCATCCACCAAGTTATCCTGCAGGGAAACTCTTCTCTGTTTGTTTGTTTGTTTGTTTGTTTGTTTGTTTGTTGACTTTAGCATTTACACAGTGTGAACTCACAACGCACGAATATTATCAGCTTTCACCCCCAGTGTTGCTTTAAATATATCCTCCTCTTTCTATATGATTTAATTGGTCAAATAAACACCCGCTGTTGTTGAAGTTGTTTTTCTTATCCATCCATTCCGTCCACATACACACAAACAAAATTTCATAAATCTGCATTTCATTACAGTCAGGCCTGTAGCCAGTCAGCCTTCAGATTCTAGGCCAAGATACGTTTGAGGCCTTTTCAGATGGTTATAAGGACTGAAAGCACATGCAACTTTATGTATGTAAGTATGTATGTATGTATGTATGTATGTATGTATGTGTGTATGTGTGTATGTGTGTGTGTATGTATGTATGTATGTATGTATGTAAGTATGTATGTGTGTATGTGTGTATGTATGTATGTATGTAAGTATGTATGTGTGTATGTGTGTGTGTATGTATGTATGTATGTATGTATGTATGTGTGTATATGTGTATGTGTGTATGTATGTATGTATGTATATATGACTATCCTGTATTTTTTTTTCCTTTTTTGAGGAAGGGGGGCTTCCAATTTTGGGGGAGGAACTTACCTCTTGAGAGCCAGCAATGCATTTTTGTCCTCTGTAGTGGACAAGTGTTTCACAGTTGTATGCTTTCCACTCCAACAGAGAAAAAAAAATCTGAAATAACTGTTACAGTATGGTTCTAATCAAGTCAAAAATGTTACTCAGGACAATATTAAACAAAACAAGTTTATATGAGAAAGAGGAAATCTTAAATTGTCACATCTTACTAATAATGAACGTACTTAACATGAGTAATTAAGAATGAATTCATATGTATCTGTGGATGTGTTTGCAGCTGATGTGGCCAGATGTTTGAACGGTGCAGTAGCTGTGGGCTGTGGCTTCTTCTCCTGTCTGGAAAACTCCACCTGTGACACTGATGGAATGCATGAAATCTGCGAACTGTTCCTCCACACAGCTGCTATCTTTAACACTGAGGTCAGTCTGTCCTCCTGTCCACTTGTCTGTCCACCTACACAGGCAATTTCTCCAAACAGAGTAAAAGTTACTCAGTGGGTAGAACTCTCCAAAATTAATATAGAACCACATTTACTCTTTTTAAGAATACAACATTTGACTGTGGATCTGTCCACTTCACCTGTCTGTCCATGTGACTGTCCACCTATCTGTCAACTTCACCTGTCTGTCCATGTGACTGTTCACCTATCTGTCCACTTCAGCTGTCTGTCCACTTGTCTGTCCATCCATCTGATCACTTGGCTGTCCACCTGTCTGACCACTTGTCTGTCCATGTGACTGTCCACCTATCTGTCGCTCTACCTGTCTGTCCACTTCACCCGTCTGTCCACTTGTCTGTCCATCCGTCTGATCACTTGTCTGACCACTTGTCTGTCCACCTGTCTGTCAACTTCACCTATCTGTCCATGTGACTGTCCACCTTTCTGTTGCTCTACCTGTCTGTCCACTTCACCCATCTGTCCACTTGTCTGTCCATCCGTCTGATCACTTGTCTGTCCACCTGTCTGACCACTTGTCTGTCCACCTGTCTGCCCACTTGTCTGTCCACTTGTCTGTCCTAAAGTCAGTTTGTGATGCTTCACAGGGTAAAACCTTTGTCAAGAAAAGTCTACACTGCATCGCCCAGGGAATTAATGCTAAAGTATTCCAGACTATCCGTCGCTGCAACATCTTCCAGAGGATGATTGCAGAGGTATTCACACACACACACGAACACACACACACACACACACACATACACAGGGACAGAATGACAACTCTCTAGGCTGTTCTCTGACCAGTCCGTGTTTTTAAGGTGCAAGAAGAGTGTTTTACCAGCCTTGACATCTGCACTGTGGCTCGTACCAACCCTGATGCCATTGGAGAGGTAGTGCAGGTGCCCACTCACTTCCCAAACAGGTGAGCACTGGTCTTACACATCTGTGAAACAAATTACACAAAGCTACACAGACACCTAAAACAAATGACAAACACATTATATGGGATGAGATCACACAGGTAGAATTAGAGCTGACAGTAAAAATGCTAGAAGACTACATTTTAAAGGTCTGCTGTGTATGGTCTTATATTGCATTACTGTGTGGAGCAGAGATGTGGACTAGTAAAACATGATGAATAAGAGTCACAACATGTTTTATTTTGACATTTCTGTATTTTTTTTCTATTGTAACTTTAGTTTGTGGATTTTACTGGAAATAAATGAAAACGGTCAGTTCACTTTCAATCTTGCATCTTAATACACATACCCTTAATGCAAGTAACTGAGTCAAAGATCATTATCTGTGTCTTAAATGGAATTTTCAATAAGTGTTCAATAAATCTCAGCCAATAATCCACACATATGTTATAAAATGTAAATATAGAGGTTCAACAGTGAATGTGTGTACCTAACAATGTGCACCATGGACTCGTCAAAATTTCTTATTTTGAGCAAATTAATGGGTATTGGGTTTTGGAATGGCTACAAATTAAAGCAGACAATAATTTGTATCAAGGTCTTTAAAAAAAAATAAATAAATAAATATTTCGCAAAGTATAAATGAATGAGTAGGTGTTATATACATAACAAAAGTAATTTACAGTGTCCTTGGTAAAGGAGCAAATAGACTGAAATGAAACTAATTATTTTAGCAAATAATAAAGATGAATATTGGTTTGACATTTACTTTTGACATATGGGATGTATTATATTAAATTTTAAGTCTAGTTACAATAATTTGGTGTTTACCAACTTTTTATTTGAGATAATGGTTAGATGGTTGTGATAAAACCTAATGGTTTTATTGTGTAATTCATAACTGCTTTCTTCACTGTTGCTGAGATCACCTGCCACAACAGCTGGCCTCCACCCAGACCTTTATATTTGATGTTGTAAAGTCCTTCCTTCTATTAGATAAATAGAATAGAATACAATAGAATAAAATGGAAGAACTTTATAGATCCCACACTTGGGAAAGTGCTTAATGCTATTTCATCTGTTGTCAGTGTGCAACATTAAAACACCAAAAATTTAAAAGTGACTCAAACAGACATAAGCCTTTTGTTTAATTACAACCTGAAACTGCAACACTTTACACCCTGTGTCCTTTATCCAGGTACTACAGCACTCTGCTCCAGACCCTGCAGGCCTGTGATGAGCAGACGGTGGCGTCAGTGAGAGCTGGCCTCATTGCCAGGTTAGGCCCTGATATGGAGACCTTCCTCCAGCTGGTCCAGAACAAACCTTGTGCCACAGGCTCCACCTCTGCCACTTACAACAACCCAACCAGCTGGAGAAACATGCCTGTGTTCAACATCCAGCCTGGCTTCAGGGGCAGAGACCCCACCCACCTGTTTGCCAAAAAGAGATCTGTTGATGGAATGGAGGGAGGGGCTAATGGCCAGAAGTAGACACACACAGGAATGCTTGAGCTCGCATGTGCACACACACACACACACACACACACACACACACATACATGCATGCTGTAAACACACATCTATGTACACTGATACACTTGCAAACGTGCAGCTTTCTCTTCTTTTCACAAAATGATTACCTTTGCAGCCAAATACTTTAGATGATGGTGGTGGTGTGGGAGGGGGGTGTAATTCCTGTTACATGTTTTTTTTCTTTTGTTTGAGATGGTTTTTGTGGAAGACATAGATTTGGGCCAATGTTACTGATATTTGTGCAAAGTGTATTACAGACAGTTTAAAAGAGACCTATTATAATGAGTATCATTTATATTTATTTTCTTAAATAAGTTAATTTATAAGGCTTTTGTGCTGTTATATTTAATTTAGTATGTGATTAAAAAACAGAGTTGTATCCAGCCCAGAAGCTTTGGAAGTCAGAGGATGCCACCATGCTGGTCATGGAGCTCTGTGTGACTCCTGAAAGGGCTAATACGCTGATCTCAGATCAGTTTATTCATTATATACATTGTTGAAATAAGAGGAATGTGTTGTAAACCTGATACAGTGACCAAAGTAGTAGTCTGTTTGGCTGTGTTGTGTTAGAAATAAATTATGTTACATGATTATTGTTGGCTGATTTGATTGCATTTAAGGTATGTGCACTGTAGCAATGATTGATCATAACTTATAATCAACATAAAGAATGCAAAAAATGAGCGACATAATAGGACAAATTATTAATGAATAAAACCGATGGACTCCATTTTGTCTTTCAAATGAAAGTGATTTGTTCTGTTTGTATAAGCCTGTTTTGGAGAACCCAAAGAGATCACCATTAAGATGGGATTGTTTTTGTCACGTTCATCCATACCTCATCACCTTCATTATAAATAGGAAACAGGGTTTATGATTTGTCCTTCTAAATATTCATGGTATTTGTTACTGGGTAAAACAATCAACTGGTTAACACTATGATGCAATGCTAGAAGATCAGTCAATAGTGAGTTAAACTGATCTGAAGAATACTATTTATTATTTATATTATATTTACACTGTTGATGTAATACTATTTAAGTTACTATTTCAAAGGCAACAATATATTGTAGTGATTAAAACTACCAGGAGGTGGCATACAAGGTACATATATTGAAATGTCAACATTTTGTTCTATGTTTTTCTAGATCTATAAAAGTCAGAGTTTCTTCATACACAGCCAGCTTCTGAATTCCTCCTAAAATGTTAGAATATGAAGCCACTAAGCTGCTACAAAACTGTAGGTTTCCACTCATTGAGTCATGCAAAAGCACATTTTAAATTAAGTTTATTCCCAGAGCTGTCACAGGATGGCAGCACTGGTCACAACCCTGTCCTAAATAATGGGTCTAACTTTGCCAGATGTGGCTCCTCTCAGATATCAAAAACATCTCATTTTCTGAACCCGCTTTATCCTCACTAGGGTCACTGGGGGTCTATCCCAGTTACAATGGGCAAAGACGGAGTACACCTTGTATGAGTCGCCAGTTCACCGCAGGGCTGAACATATGGAGACAAACAATCACTCTCACATTCACAACTATGGGAAATTTAGTTGAACCAATTAAATTGTCAAAACTGTCTTAAAAAGCCTAATCTGGATGCTTCAGCAATAGGTACAGGCCCATATCAAACATTACATTTCTGAGAAAAATCATTGAATGGGTTGTTTTTCAACAAATGTGTGCTTTTTTGGTGCAAAACAATCTTTATAATAACTTTCAGTCTGGATTTCGAGCACATCACAGCACTGAAACTGCCCTGATCAATGATACAGTTGACCACAACATACTGCTTGACAGACTAGAAAAGTAGGTGGTACTTACTGGCACTGTGTTAAACTGGTTCAAATTGTATTTACAAGGTAGGAACTACTTTGTCTCTGTTGGTAACTACAAGTCAATGAGTACAAAGGCGATGTATGGGGTTCCCCAAGGGTCCATTCTGGGACTGCTTCTTTTCAACATGTATATGCTGCCCCTGGCTCAGATCATAGAACATTTCAACATTTCTTCCAACACATATGCAGATGACACACAACTTTATGTGTCATTATAACTACAGTCCCTTACCAACCAATGAGTAAATGTATTTATTAAGTCACTGAGTGGATGTGCCAGAACTTTCTCCAGCTTAATAGGGACAAGACAGAAGTGATTTTTTTCGGTCCCATAAAAGAAAGGTCAAAGGTTATTGCTCACCTTGAGTACATGTCATTGAACTGAAATTGAAACCATTTAAAAGCTATTACCAAATCTGCCTATTACCACCTGAAGAACATCGCTAGAATCAAGGGTTTTCTGTTCAAACAAGACACAGAAAAACTTATTCATGAATTCATTTTCAGTAAATTAGATTATTCTAATGGTGTCTTCACTGAATCTGAATCTGCAGATACAGATTCAGATGTCTTTATTTATCCCCTAGGGGCAATTGAGTTTGCAGACAATTGGCCGCAGCAACATAAAAAAAACCACACATTCCACACTTAGACTAGGATCTGTCAGTATTCCGAACAGCTAAGAAAGCCCAGCAATACAAATTCTGTGAGTCTGACTGATGCATCATTACTTCTTACTTCACATTGTAGCTCTCCAGCTCCAGTCATTGTTTAATTGAATTGCATGTTTCCTGCAAAAGCTTGTCATGTTGTTATTGGTCTCTGAATAAAACATCGGTGTTGACTAGGGTGACCACTGACATGAAAGGGGAAAGGAGGAGACTTGTGTCCAAAAAGGAGGACAAAAGCCCTAAAGTTAGGACAGATGGGGGCTGCTTCGGTTGCGTGCGCTGCACGAATATTTACATTACATAGCCTACGACATGCTATCTGCCTGTAAACATCGCAGAGTAGCAAGTGTAAATAACGGGTGGGGATTTATGACGATTAATGCAACGGTGGCGGACGCTTGTATAAAAGGAGGACAAAATGTGAAAAAGCCGGACACTTGACATACAGCCGGACAGATGGCTCTAATACCGGACTGTCCGGACGAATGGTCACCCTAGTGTTGACCCTTCATGCTAGCTTCAGCTAACTGTTTCTTCACGGCTCAGTCAACGTAGTCTGATGTCACATTCTTCTTCTACACATGATCAGTATGACAAGGCTAAGTCACGCCCTTCTACTTCCGGTCCATGGGTGCTCAGCTTGCAAAAATTTGAATGGGAGTGAATGGAGCGAGTCAAGCTAAATTTCCAGTCCACCTCAAACTGCAATACATACCGCACCACAACTTCTGTGAACCGTGCCACCCCTACTGTAATAATGTTTCTCATTTTAACTTTCTTATGTTTTAAGTAAAGCACCTTGAATTGTCTTGTACATGAAATGTACTATGCAAATTAATTTGCCTGATCAATGTATGTTTTTGGACGGTGAGAGGAAGCATGGAGTAAACCCACGCAGAGGTTGGACTTGAACCAAGGACCTTCTGGATGTGAGGCACAAGTGCTAACCACTGCACCACTGTGTCACATAAAATAGAATTCACATAAAGTAAGAACTTTTAATATGTCACTGATTTGAATTGGAAAGCAGATTATTATTATATATATGATTATTAGCTTTAACATCCTGAATGTGACAAAAGGCAGCCTTGCATTAAACCTCCTGCACTTACATGAGGGATAAATATCTTTATGACTGCTTAGTGTTTGTCTAAGCCTGTCTTTGGAGGTGTTAAGAAACCCAGTGGTGGACCTCTAATGTCTCACTTGGCCATCTGTCCAACGAGGTAATGGTCAACCCATAATGGCTGCTCGCCTCCTCATCGTTATGGGCCATTAACTCCCAATGAACAGGGTGAGAAAGAAAACCAGGTTTGTCTCTTTGCGGCACCTTAGCAGGGAGGCTCAATAGCCGAGTGTGTTCTGAAGTGTCACAGCTGACAGCAGGGCCACAGGGCAGGTGGCTATGTTAACAGCCCTCATTTCCAGGGATTAGGGGTGTTAAATAGCAGCCCAAAGAAAACCCACTGTTTACCAAAGCTATCTGGATTTGATTTATGTGGACAATCATTGTAAAAGAAAGATATTCAGCAAAGACCTGCACCGAATGGAGGCAAAAGCTTTCTCTGGAACAGATAGATTTTCAAGGAAACCAGGGAAAACAATTTTTTTTAAATGAAGTTACGCAAGAATGAGAGGGGATAAGGAAGAGTGAAGTGAGAGCCGGAGGTTGTAGGAAACGTTCAACTAAAAAAGACTACTGATTTAATTTAGTATGAGACTATAACAAAATACACTGCACAGCAGGTACACATGTGTAATGTCAGCCAGAAACTAAACAGAGGATAAAATGTTACAGACAGAAGTACATGATTAATGGTCACGGAAGCCTCCTGTCATATATAACAATGTTTTTCCTCTCTGTTACCTCTGTGGGAAGCAAAAGGAGCTTTGGGCTCTGGGGAGCACCAAAAACCAGCCGCAGGAAAGGGAGTGAGTGTCTAAGAGTGAGATGTGTGAGGTCCAGATTTGTGAGATGGATGATGCAAAGGTTCTTGCCAAGACCCTCTTCCCATCGTACATCTTTTTTCAGTCTAATAACACACAGATGTTTGACAAGTGTAGAGTTCCTGTTGGATGCAGTGGGGCTCATGCTTCATGTCTATGCTTGTTGACACACTCCAAACACACCTAACACTGTTCATCCGTAATTAAACACTACAGCTGTAATCAGCAGGTCAGTGGGAGTGATAATATTGCCTTGCATCACCTTTGGTGTCATTACATGCCTGTAAAGAATCAAACGCGACTTGAGAAACACATAAATATGTTAATTTATTGTATTAAAATGTACAAATGAGTAAGAATGCTACAGAGGCTGCTGAAGGGGAACATTTACAAATAAAACCTGTGACGTTATAAATGTCAAATTTTTTTTTAAACAATTATAGCTTTATTAATACATTTTGTGGTGCATTATGATGTTATTTTAATACTATGTCTATCCATCTTAATGAACATGTTAATCACTGATTTAGTTTTTCCCTCATAGGGTTTCCACATATACAAGTAAAAAATATAATTTACAGTATTTACACATATTATTAATACTTAAGCACAAATCCTGTGGACACTACAAGAGACAAGACCATACTCTCACCCTCAGTCCTTGTTCAGTGGGTGAACTCCGTCTTTACACCCCTTATGAATGAGATGAGATGGTGTGTGAGCTGCTTCCTGAGGCCTTGTCGGGGAGTCACAGTCTAGGACAGCTGTTCTTCACATTACTCCTGCCAGAGCTTAAAGTCTGCTGTAACATACGACAGAGGAGCAACCAGTTCCTCCCGTTGTCTGCGCTCCTGTGCCTGGCCTCGTGTGGGACTGCTGCTGCACCGCACAGCAGAGGAAATGGGATGAAGGTGATCCAGGAAGGGAGAGTCCCAGGACGCCTATGTGGAAATAGAGGAATGGGCCAAAGCAGAGGGGCTGTATGTGTCCAATCTGACTGGAGAATACTGGACCAGAGGGATGGCCAGGTCCAAGTACTCCTGGAGAAAAACATTCAGACAATCAATATTCAGTCCCCCTTGTGTTTTACTGAATAAGCATCCTGTTAGGCAACACGTTACCTGATTAGCCATGAGTGAAAGCGTGCGGTCTAAATCTTCCACCAGCTGTTGGAAAGTTGGCCTGCGAGATGGGATGGCATGCCAGCAGTCCCTCATCATCAGATACCTGACAAAACCACAGAGTGACTATTTATTATATGACTGTATCCATGTTACACCATCCTCTCTCAAAGACATGGATAGGACATCTTGTATCAGTCCCTAATAAATTGCATTTCAAGCTTTTCAAGACTATCAGCAAGAAGCATAAGTAGAAAGGACAAATCAGAAGGTGATAAGGTCAGTAAAAATATTAATTCACATTAGTACACATTTTTCAAGGTCAAATTCAAGCACCTTTTAATCACAAATAAAGGAGTGATATTTTGCTTTTTTAAAATGAAATTATGCATGTTAAAGTATTTCCCTGTCATCTATGTAACCTGAAAATTCTATCCGTGGATCTGAATTTTTCATTAATCCAATTCCACAGGTCCATCTTCAATCCCATTTCTGAGGAATGACACAAAAAAGTCATTTATAGCTGTGGCCCTTTTAGGGCACAACAAACAACTGAACATTTTAAGACAATCGGCTCAAACTTTGGACATATTTTCAGTTTTTACTACAACAGCTGCTGCTGATAAACAGTTATGGCAGAGAAATTGTCATTGGAGGTCTTGAGCTTATATGTGCAAATTTAATGATGTAACTAGTTGTAAAAGTAACAAATTAAGAAGGAACTGAAACAGGTTTAACATTTTTGCCGTAACAAATATAAAGATAGCTTTGAACGGTCAGGGTCAAAATACACAAAAGAACTCTAGCACACCACCTTATTGCTGGAGGGAAATGCATATCTATAGAACACATACACGTGATTATTTTTTCACTTTTTGTTACAATGATGTATATTGTATTATGCTATAAACAATTAAAATTATGATTCATAACAGCAAAATGTTTAGAAATTAAAAGAGAAAGCAAAGATTTATCCAAAAAAGGGAAGTAACTTGGCATTCTTCAGACACACCAAACCAAAGATTAAGATAAAACATGTAGCTGGAGTTGACCTGAGAGCACATAGTAATGTTCTTTTTTGAAATCAAGTTTTATTTTTCTAAACCTAGCGCTTCTCTGTAAGTAGCTCTGGCTTGGCCTCTACTACTACTTACTCTCTCGCTCACTTTCTGTGTGTGAGTGAGAATGACAGAATCACGTTGGGGTGGGGGAAAAAAATAAAGCCCGGCACAGCTGTAGCCAAATCAGGAATTGGGACTTGGCAATGCTTAGAGCGGCAAAGTTAGAAAGAGAAAATGAAATTAGTTTAATATGTTTGGTGTTGTATACCATAATGCCGTGAAACTTTGTACTGCAATCCACCACAGTACTGGAAAGTCACCCTCCAAATTTCGGATCATTTGGTGGAGTTGTGCAGGTGTTAGGCGTTCCACAGACAAACGGGAACACTACAAAGATTTGCTGAATTATAGGTAGATAATGTTGCAATTCTGTTCCTGCTGTATTCCATCTTTGGGTCTGACCAGTAATTGTCTGAGGTTTTTTTTTTATCTGTTGTGTGACCCCTCAAATATATGGCAGAGTGACAATGGCGAGTGGGTTTTTGTCCTGTGCCCTTTCCTCCTGAAACAGCCTATAAGACATCATGTGACACTTCTGACAACAACTACAGGGAGTTGCTGAAACTAGTAAAGCAGGTAAACAAACACTGCCCCGGTATCCTGAAAATAATCTAAATACAATAATTACTGCTGCTGTATTTATGTACATAGCTTTTTATAATTGCCATTTTATACTACCTCCTTAAGGAACGCCACCTAAACATGAAGACATTTACATTGCTCTGCCTCATATTTAGGTTTAGATTTAATTTTCACTATTTTACATTAAACCAGTTATAATACATGGAGTGACTTTGACTTGTTTGATGCTAAATTACCCTCATATAAATAAAGTCTGGTGGAAATGACAAAGCACAGACAGAAACAAACTGCATTGAAGCTCAGCTTGTTTGTAACCTAATCCCCAAATTGCTGCCACTGTCTTAAAAGACAGTGTCAATTAACTAACTACTTTTGTGCATTTAGGAGCCCAGTTTCAGTCAAATATGGGGTTGGTTGATCAAGGTGTGTGTACTTACAGCTCCTGAGTGCATGCAGAAGGTTTTTCCATGCGATGCCCCTCCTTCAGCAGCTTAAAGAGCTCTTCTACAGGGACTCCAGGATAAGGAGAACCCCCGAGGGTGAAAATTTCCCAAAGGAGGACACCAAACGACCACCTGCAACAGGAAACATAAGAGAAATACAAGTGTTATGGCAAGGAAGATGTTATGGGTGAAAAAAAAGGAGTAATTACAGGTTTTCAAACTCACACATCACTTTGGTGTGTATAGATGCGGTCAAATAACGCTTCTGGAGCCATCCACTTCACTGGTAAACGACCCTGTAATAACATTCAAAAGGTAGTGGTCAAGTCTGTGTCTGTGCATGCTGTCCAGCTGACATTCTCCTTCATCCTACTATGTAAAACGCACATTAGTTGTCTTCTTGTAGTAATCGATGTGGTGGATATCTCGGGCTAGACCAAAGTCAGCTATCTTCATCACATTGTCTTCAGTGACCAGCACATTCCTGGCTGCCAGGTCTCTGTGAATACACTGTACAATAAAAAGGAGACAGACACTTTGTTACAGCAGGACTCAAATCTCTTCATGTCATCACATGGACTTTGGTGTCAAAGTTCACTATTATCACTTCTGTAGCAATACGAGAAGAAATGTTAGCAATGACATTGTGAACTAATAATACATAGTCTAGTCCAGATATGCCACACTTAGATTAATAATCAAACATTGAACAAATTGTTACATTACCTACAGATATGAAATGTAACAACTGAATTATAACAATAATGAATATTATGAAATTAACTAAAACAAAAGGAGACAGGAAATACACAAATGTAAGTAATTTCTAAATTACATGTGATAGTATATAACACATTGGTTTTTCATTATTTTATTAACTATTACACATCTTCATAGAGTAAAAGAATACACATTAAGAGCAACTAATACCACTGTGAAACTAACCAACTCTAAGTAAAGACCAAAAATGAAACAAAAGAGACAAAAACTGCAACTTAATAACTCATCCAGTCCTGATAAACTGACCTTTTTTGAAGCAAGATATGCCATTCCTCTGGCCACCTGATAGGCAGCAGACACCAGCTCTCTGATCTCCATAGTACCCAAGGAAGCCTGCCTAGAACCACTCCAGTACTCCAGTCCTGCTGGCCGTCGACCTCGGAGGTATTCCCTCAGATTACCCTGTGAGGCATATTCTACCACCACATATAGAGGACCTGCGGGGCGCACACAAGACTGTGAGTTTTAGTATCACCAGCATAAATCCCTACTTCTGTGGTTTTTCATTTTATCCAAACTCATACCGTCTTGAGTGCAGGCCCCCAACAAATTAATGATGTTCTTATGTTTGCCAATCATCTTCATCATTTCCATTTCAGAGATCAGGTCAGACAGATCCTTCTCTGTGGCATCAGCTGGACCAAGAAGATAACATCACATTCGTGCTAATGACACTTTCAGTAACTGAGAAACATGACTAAAGTGAACTACTCTTACCTTTGAGCATCTTTACAGCTACTTTGGCAAGTCGTGTGGGCTTATTTTTATCAATCCCAACAGCTTCAGCCAGCACCACCTGACCAAAACAGCCCTCTCCTAGAGGCTTCCCTAATGTGAGCCTGAGGAAAACAATTGACATTTTTACTTCGAATTGCATTAGGACTAAATGAACAAACAGCTTGGGATTACTCATTTTGTCTCGCTCTTCTGTTTTATAAGGTAAGCAGCAGCATTTGAGGATGGCCACAGAATTAGGAATGAGTAGAGCAGCCTTCTTTTGCTCTTGCTAAATACAAAGAAACTAACAATGGAATAATAAAAAAGGGGAGAGCAGCATTTTTGTAGCCAGAGAAGAAACACTCAAATTCAATATGAAAAGTTGCTAATTTAATGCTTTATGTACAGTGTCATATCATAGTTACCTGTCACGAGGCAGTTCCCAGAGAGGATCATATGGAAGTTCATATTCTGATACTCCTGGCAGGATACTGGTGGCTGCACTGGAAAGACGGGACTGACGCATAAGACACTTCTCAGACTGAAGCGAGGACGACGACTCAACTGACACCTGCAGAGGAGTAAAAGCAGTGAGGATAGAGTTGTCATGACTTGACTAAAGCTAGAAAGTGATGGAAACACAGTCAGATACATTACTAGAGATTAAAGCAAAAAAAATTAAATAAAAAAGTCATCTGACAACTTTTTGCTAATTAGACATCCGATCAAGTATCCCTCCCCTATAGGCCTACCCCTTTGAAAACCAATGTAGCCATAGCCTCACCCTCAATTCAGAACATACATTTTGGGGCTGATGTCATAGTGATAGAGAGTAAAAAAGCAGATATCCGAGATATTAGCCGATATCCGATTGGCCAATATATGAAATAAGAACATTTATCTACACAGGATATAATACTATAGTAGGTATTTGTGGACATGTGGGTTAACATTTGAACAGGTCTTTGAATAACAATGATAATTGACAACTTTTCTGATATGTTTTCTATATATCCATTCTATCAGACTAATCCATGGGGGACAACAGGTTGTTGGTACAGTAATTTTTATGTTGGGGAGAGCGGACTAATGAAAAAGATGTGTCTATATTATACAAGTAGTGAAATAAACATAGTTTGTTAAATAATTCTTTAAAATGCATGTGAGACCTCCCTTTAATGAGTCCAACTACAAACAAAGAGTCACAAAATTACAGAAAAATATTACTGAGCACAAAATTATGCTTTCCCTCATAGATGTAGATACAACTGTCCATGTGGAGTAAGGACTGAATTGAGCATGTGCAGAGTGAATTAGGGTAGTCCACTGTCCCCAGTCCCTTCTACACTATCTGCAGAATGAATTGTGTGGTAGATGGGATGCAGGCAGGAGGGTTTTAGGACCAAGGGGAAAAGTGTCTATTTGTCAGAGCACACACAGGTGGTGGGTGTCATGGTGGGGTGCTCGAAGTGAAGGACTACAGTTTTGGCGGAATCGGGGAGTAACAATCCTTGTTGGAGCATGCATGGGGCCAGGGTGGTTCGGTACCAGGGAGTAGCAGTTTTTATTGGCGTGTGTGCAAGGCCAGGGTGGTTCTGAGCGGGTTACTCGTGGTCCTTGTTGGTCCGTTGTGAAATTCCAAGGCTTCCATGAGGAGACGCTGTGACACGTCGGCATGTTCAGTGGCTGTGCTATTCTAAATATTGAACAATGAATATTATAAACTAAAAATTATATTATTAAATTAGAAAATCCAAAGAAGACTGTGCCTTTGAGGTTATGGCACCCAGACCGTGGAACTCTCTACCACTAAATTTAAGATCTGTGGACACTTTTAAAAAGCAGCTAAAGACCCATCTGTTTGCACTGGCCTTTATTTGTGAATTGTTTTTTATTGTTGTAGGTCTGTGCTGACCTGTTCTTATGTTGTTTCCTACTTTTACTGTATGATTTATGCCTTTTATGCCGTTTTATGTCACTGTTCCTTTTGTAAAGCACCTTTTGACTTTCATGCTCTTGAAATGTGCTATATAAATAAACTTTATTATTACTATTGTTATTATTATTATTAAGTGGGTATACAGCAATTTTAGGTGGGTATATAGAAATACCCCAACTTTTCTGGTGGGTATCACATAGACTGCACCACTGCTAAACACCCGTCACAACAACCTGCCTTTCCTTTTCTCTGATCCGTATCAATCTCCCATTTAAGTTCAGTCGACGGAAAATAACTTGACATAAATTATCCAAACAGTTCAGGTGACAGAAATCTGTCAGTGACAGAAAACTTTGCCATGCATTACCTGTCTCCTCAGAGGAATGCTCTTAGCTAATTTCTGGACTGCTAATTGACTATTAAAGTCACTCTTTTTTGGAGCACAGCAGAGTCTGCATATGATCGCCGTGGCAGTGAGGATGACGATAATGAAAAAGCCAAGGCAGTAGATGAAGATCTCCAAATACGTCTGAGAGGGCACCGGAGAGGGGGGCATGTCTAAGAGGAGGATGGAAGTAATTAGATCACAATCATTAGCAGACGGTTGAGTCTCAAAGCAACAGAAGGAATCATATTCTGTGGTTTCTACCATCAACTACAGTGAGCCATGCTGAGTGATGAGAGACTCCAATGGAGTTTCCTGCAAGGCAAGTGTACTCTCCAGAATCTTCCAGAGATACATTCTTCAGAGTCAAAACCTCCATTTCCTTATCTGTAGTGTTCAAGCCTGCAGTCTGAAAAAGAAAGATGAGCTTAAATGAAAATCAAATATCACCAAGTGGTGCCAGGCACAAGTAACTACACCCCTCACATAAATTATAGCTTATTTTGGCATCCATCCAGGTGATGCCATGATTTCTATGCATGTGGTGATGTCTGCATATCAACTGCCTCTAGACAAGTGTCAAGATGAAAATATACTGAAATAAAAGTGATGTTTTTACAGACCTTTGAAACTTTGCACATTATAAGTGGGAGAAAAAAATAGACAATTTTTTATTATTTTTTTATCTTACTTTTCCCAATAACATTTATTCTGGGTCACTGGTAATATATCAACCTAATGTGCTATAAATATCCAAACCAGTACCTTTAGTGCTAGAGTGTTAAAAAATAATGAAACACACTGAACCAAAAACAATACCCCTTGCTTCGCTTTGAGGGATAGAGTAATTAAACAGAATTTAGTGGTGGATATGCTCATTTAACTTACTTCCACCCAATTATTCTTAATTACTTTGAGTTTAATGTTCAGTGACCCAGATTCACCTCTATTTAGGTTGTCAATACTTTGAATTGCTTAAATCAAACAGACAGCAGTGATGATAGTTGTTATGTAATCAACTTCCTTTTTCAATACATCCATATTTTATTAGACTTTAAACATCCACTATCAGTTCATGGCAACATTCAGAATACATGTGAGGCTCTTGGCGACATGTCAGACAAAACAAACCACATTGGCTGAGCGTTTTTCATCATGGCGCCACATTCGTCACAGATGTGGTTTTTCTCTACTCTATGAAAAAGAAATATATCCAGTCTCATACAGTATGGAGAAACACAGCCCCCGCCGGTGAAGGTTAAAAAGACAGCATTTAATGTCAATAAATTATAGCAGCCCACTTATATGCAAACCTCTTTAAGTGCTGCTGCTGCTGCAATACATTTATAGATTCTGGTTTATATGTGCTGTATATTACAGCTGTTAAAAGTGTAGGGACTAAATTGAAAAGTTTCAGTCAACTAAAATTCTGTAGTTACAAATAATTATACGTGTTCATTTAGTAAGTAGACAGATTTCCTTAGGAGCATTAACCATACTTAGTGGACAGTGTTTTTGGTAAGACAGGAGTTGAATTTGACCCAACTGCATGTGTAAATATGGTCCCCTCTGGTTCCAAAACACCAACATGGTGTTAATCTAAAGTTTTCAAAACAAAACTACACAAATCCACATATGACATAAAAAGTGGCTAGAGCAAAACTTTTTTTTTTAAACACATTACGAGATTCGGGTGGAATGGGTTGGACTAATCTAAACTCAAACATTCAAAACTTTGTAAACAAAACAATTTGAAAAATCCAAAACTTAAAATCCAGCCAATAAATCTGGCATTGTACTTGTCTAAGTAGTAAAGAAAATTTGTGTCAAATTTCAAAAGAATTGGGTGAGTAGTCTTTGATAAATCAGTTGAACAATCTGGAATGGACAAATGGAATTCCTGGTATATAATCTACTATATACTCCATTGTATAAAAACAAGTTGTTGGTGAATAAACAGTACGTACCTTCAGAACAAGGACATATGGGTGTCCATCTGGTCCCTCTCTGCTGCCATTGACAGTGATATGTTTGAGCCACTGGATGTGAGGCTGTGGGTCACTGAACACTCGACACACAAACTCCACATTGCTTCCAATAACTGCAGTTTGGTTTGCTGGAAGACCTGCCTGTAGGATGGGTCTGTGAGGTGAACGCTCTGAAACAGACAGTTGTCATCGCTGTAAGACAGCTCTTAAACACAGACAAGGGAACTGCACAACAAAGTATAGGTAACCTCTCTTACCCACTACATCCAGCAGGTAGGTGTGTGTGAGCCTCCCATATTCATTCTCCACCACACAGGTGTAGTTCCCTTTATCAGACGGAACTACTGACTCCATTATTAGAGTCCACATGTGGTCTCTAATCTAAAAGATGGTACATAAAAGGAAATCATGACAAAGATAAATATCTGATGCAGCCCTTTGTTTCCCTTTATAAGCATATGCCCACCTTAAACCCTCCAATCCTTTGGTCTTTCTTGAACTCTTTTCCATTCTTGTACCAGTGAAGTGAGGGAGCGGGGTTTCCCGTCGCCTGACATCGAAACTTGACAGTCTTACTGGCAGGAACGGCATGGAGCTGTTTCTCCATCTTCTCTGGCATTACCCACTGGGGCGCCAAAGCTGATGAAGAGAAAGAACTGAGTAAATATCATGAGAACATGTACCTAAAATTGCATTGATCTGCATTTTTATATACAAGAGTAAAAACATAGTAAGACAGCAGAAAAAAAAATTGAGACTTACGTTGAAGCTTTTCATTGCTTGTTGACAATTCATTGGACAGTTTATTCTCCTCTGAGGATGACTCGTCATCTTCTTCATCTTCAGAGGATTTAAGTGTATCTGCTAAAAAAGATGGAAGATGTTTAGTATCTACCACCCCAAAAAAATAATCTTTTTTTAAATGTGTGCAAAGAGTAAAGGCCAATTGTAGGGGTTTTTAGTGAGAATCTCAGATGTCTCTACAAGAGACAATGAAAACAGCTTGTGGATTAACCTCTAACCTTTGAGCTCTGCTCAGTGAAAAGAGTCACTGTGAATGCTGCTTCATGTCTTCCTTCTCCACAAATAGGCAGACAGGAGCTGTCGCCACAGCACAGTACTACACCCAACCACTTCTAAAACTTCAGAGACCTCCTCCCTATCTGCCCTGACCATTAACAGCACAAAACACACACTGCATGCTCAAAGCTAGGCGAAGGTGACTAGGAGAAATAATCCACTGGCGCACATGTGAACTGCAGTAAAACCTTTTGTTGTGGTGCTGATAATATATAGATCATATTAATTATTCAACTACCGTTTACACATCAAACGGTTTATAAAAGCAGAAGCTATGGCTTTGCTGTTGGTTAGACAGGGTTGGGTTTTAGAGATGCATTTTACAAGACCTGAACACAGTTCACAAGGTCTTACAGGAATACTTCATGTTTAACTGGGCTTATCCCCCGTCTCTAAAACAGGAGAGTGGTTGGATTTCAAACGGGTAAAACTCCTCAGCTGAATGAGGTGGGAAATTGAAAGCAGGCTTTGTTTAAGAAAAAAACCACTGCAGCAGAGAGGCTAAATTTGATGTGCTCTTGTCTGTGAGAAAAACAAGAATTTACAGGCCAAAAAACAACACTATCACATAGACCTGCACTCAGCTGGAATCCAGATGGTTCAAGCACAAACAACAAACACATACACAACAAGTTATATACACATATACATTTATGCATATGCACAAACTCAAACTTGGTGCACATACTGGCAGGAGGTATTTTCAGAAAGTGAAGGTTTTGTGGAAGTTAATGCTTGCGTTTGTGTCGAGTTGATTACCCACAGCTGGTGTGAGTGTCCATAACACCCAGGTCTGAGACTGTGTGCATCTGTTACTGTGCACCCTGTGTCTGCACAGGATATACAGACCATAACCAGCACCTTAAGAGCCAAACCTCAGTTACACCATGAAAAATCACTTTAACCAATTTCAGATGCTTCAAAGCCAAAACCAGCCAAACCTAGAAAAAGTCACTTTCCCATTAAAGAAATTCTCTCATTGGAAAGTTTTATAACCTTTTATATGATGAAGTGTCTGAAATGGCATGACCACGGCTGGTCCCAGACAAAAGAGAAGAAGAAAGGCCCCAAACAACAACACCACCACTTAAAAATAGTTGAGTACAAACAGCAACCGTTACTTTCATATGTGTCCACAAAGTCAAAGACATACAAAAGGAAAAGCACACATTACACACAATCTAATAAAAGTCTTACCAGTGTCTATGTCCTCTGTGGCTGGTCTGGACTGAGCCAGAGGAACCAAAACCAGCACAATTAGCAGAATCCAGGACAACAGCAGTAGAAAGCAGCGGGGTGGAGACATTGTGTCCATCGAGTCTAACGCATCAAGGTTTTATGGCGACTTCCAGACTGGGAGGAAACTGTAGAGAGACAGTAACATTAAGACAAGAAACTCATAATACTTACTGCGTTTCCTTAAAGACTTTTAAAGGCTAAATAACTGCCATCACTGTTGCTAATTTTCCAAATGATAAATTACTTTTAAAGTAGATATCCTGCCTTAAATGTGGCCACTGGACTGTATCCGTGCATGCATTATGATTTTTTTTAACTTTAATTTCTTGTCAAAGAAATTATGGAATAATATGATTTTAATAGCATACTGGAAAATCTTAAAATTCTTAAAGTAACAGTTTTTCTTGCTCAAACAAGTGTTGTCATACAAGATAAGAGAAGAGCACAAAAATCTTAAATGATGCAAACTTTTCCTTCACCTAAAAATTTGTTAAATTCTGAAACTCCCTGCACTACAGTACTATCCAGCTCATGAAAACAGGAACAAAGGACTTTGCAGGTTTGGTAGCTGTGTGCAATGAAAAGTTATCCTTTTGGCAACTGTAGATATGGAGGCATTCTATAAAGGGACTGGTTCTGCTTAAAACTGCATTACACCAACAAATCAAAACAAAAAAGCATAAAATCCTCACCCTGAGAGATGGACTGACCTACTCTATTTAAATGGACTGTTCTTGTTTTCTCCTCTAAATACAAGTACGTTAGGACAGTTACTGTAAAGGAATATTCTTTTCTATGACTTGTATGCAACAACTATACATTCCTGAACCTTTTTCTTTTGTCCAATGGTCTACAACCACTCGGTGGAAAAAGCTGGGATGTTGATGTTTGTCTTACAGGCTTTTACTGCCTCAGACAGTGAGTATATTTACATGCACTTAGAAATTCTAATTATTGCCTTCCTCTGATTAAGGACTTAACTGGAGTTTCTCAGAAATCTGAGGTTACATGCCAGCAACAGAAATTTGCCCTTTCACATCAGCATACTTCTGGTTGGCACCATAGAAGAAAAACAATAACTAAACAAGGCAGTCAGAGACAGCAGACCTCCGCCAAGGCTTGATATGGCGTCATATGACATCAAAACGTGATGTGATGGAGCCATAGGTGTTGATCCATCTGATGTCCGAAGGTGAGATGACATGAATGCAAAAAACCACCAGATTCCATCTTGTCTGAATCCAGAGATATTACCACTGATGTGTTTTTGCTGTTGACCTTTAGTGTGACCATGACCTTTGACCTGCACTGCTCAGAATCTAATGGGTTCCTCTTTGACCCATTATCTATCATTCCTGAAAGTTTGGTCAAAATCTGTTCAGAACTTTTTGCGTAATCCTGCTGACAGCCAGACAAGGACACACAGACAGACAAACGGACCCGAATTTAATACCTCCTTGGCAGAGGTAACAAAAGCAGCAGATTTGAAGGAGGACAATAACATTGAGATAAGATAATGGGACAACGATGCAGCAGCTCAGTATATTTCATACGTACTGTTCACTCTGATTTAATATACCTAAAGTACATGTTGCCATGCCATGTATCCGGTCACTTCTGGAAAAAGGGGAGTCAGGCCAGTCTTAGTCGAGCTAAGGTTGGATGACATTTACATGCACAGAAAAATTCAAAAACAATGGCATTATCTGACTTGGTTACTCAGACTTCTTAAATTCCAGTTCAATTTAATTTCACTCCGATTAAGGTGTTGACATGGCTTTTAAAACTTTGATTTTAATCAGAGTAAAAGTAATTAAAATTATTGTCTAAGTGTATGTAAAAGTACTCAGTGTTAATGTAAAGATTTCTCATACTGTGAGGCAACTCACACTTGGGCAGCTGTTTCTGTGAGGTAAGGAGATGGTGATGTGGGCCCATAAACCTTTGACACACACAGTTACACCCCCCCACCCCCAAGCTCACCTGTGACTACTAAATATCTGTCAAGTGTCAAACAAAACACTGAGGCAGTAAGTCACACGTAGACAGACATGCTCGTTGCCTAACACAAACAGTCAGGCAGACATTTCTACCCCAGTTTCCACGTCACCATTTGCTCCAAGAAGGTGTGAAATAATCCTCTGCTTCTGCCAAACACATTAACATACAAGGAGAGAAAAAGTTCACTTCAGCTAAACTGTGCTCCGAACACTGAGGGACAGTAAATTCAGACACTCATCAGCTTATGAGTCTCATAAACAAGATGAATACTAGTTGGCTGCCATCACCAAACCTTCAGCTTGTACTTTCCTTCTCAGGACATTACAAAGGACAATCTCTGTACTTACTAATACACTGAGCCATCCCATTACTGAGTCCGTCCTTCAGCCGAGTGCATGCTCTGAACCGACAAACACAAGCATGCATGTGGTGTATGTGCATGTGGTTGAGGGTGGTGTCCCTGGTATGAAGAGTATAACAGCAGAGCGTGCCAGATTTATGAAGACATAATTACTGCAGCACACACATTCACGGAGGGTACATTTTCATCTGAGTGGTCTCTTAAATTAATGAGGGCTCTGTGCAGATCAAAAAGGGGTTTTGTCTCACATTGATGTACAAGAATAAAGTCAACTTCTAAACTCTAAAGAACTCTTTCTTGTTCGACGCCTGGGCTTACAGACATCCAGCTATGTCGAACAAACCACCCACCCACACACAAATACAAACATGCAGCAAACATTCACACAAGGAACGGGTTCAGATACAACACCCTTCACTGCAGGATGACATCAGAGGCCAACTTCAACTTATTATAATATACACACATATGTATTCTATGAATGTGTACTTTGTCGAAAGTTTCTTATAGTAATCACAAATGATACTGTAAACTTGATTATTTAGATTGACGGCCACAAGAGAGCACTATAAATGTCAGATTCATCACATTTTATAATTTATCATAAAAATCTGCATCTGAATATCAAATTAAACAACAAAAATAAAATCAGTGTCCAGTAGGGGATTAATGACTTCAGTTTTTTTCAAGTCAACTTATCCGTCAATAAAGTCGAAGTCGAGTCGACAGGTTATGACGACGTCATCGCATTGTCGGTGGAGAAACAACACAGACACACATTTGTCCAGCAATGAGCAACTTGTAGTAAAGTTCACTGCAACGTAACAACGTACACTTATGAGACACAAGCACCAGCATTTTAACCTGAACAAAACAAAGGCTAACACCCTGAGAGTTTTTTTTTATTATTATTTATTTAACTGCACAACATAAATAGGGTGACCATATGCCTGGATTTTGTCTGGACTGACGGCTCTAAAACCAGACTGTCCGGACATGTGTCACACGTCCTAACTTTTTACATGTCATCCTAAGGACAAAATGTAAAAAGTGGGGATGCATGACAGACGTCCGGACAGTCCAGTTTTAGAGCAGTCTGTCCAGACAAAATACAGACATATAGTAACCCGACATAAAGAGCAAAAAGTTTAAGTCAGCGACCGCCAAGACACACACCACACTTGTCCACATCACGTTTGAAAAAAAAAAAAAGAGCGTGTTGTCTTAATGCAATTGTCTGTGCTGCTACTCATATCACTCAGGTTAGCTAGCGGATGCCTCTTCAGACAGCTGTGCATGACACTTTTGTTTTTGTTGTATTTTAAATTGGACTTGCATATTGTGTCAGCCCACCACTCCCTGTTTTACCTGCAACAGCCATGTCTCCTCTTGTTTAGGTCTGACTGGTCTGTGTTTACGCCCCAAGTAAGAGGGAGAGGGAGGGAGAGAAAGAATAACTTGCGACTTGTCGACTTCTCCAAATTTAAGTCGACTTGTGCTATGGGAGTCGATGTTTCTGTTAATGCCCAAGTGTCCAGTATGATATTTGTCATTGTATTTAGTATTTTATGTATTTTCACCTACACTTTAACTACTGCGGTGCTGCTGTGATGTTAAATTCTCCTCTCTGAAAAAGTTTCATATATGTCCTTAACTGAGGAAACTATTTTGAGATAAAGAAATGTCGACAAGTTTTAACATAAAAATGGGCAATGCGTGCAAAAAATTATTTTTTTTTAATTCAGAAGCTACTACGGTTGACTAAAGCTGTGCTCATTTTGTATTCAACATTGAATACTTGGGATACATTTTTGTTTATATTTACTTGAATATATTTGTCTTGGCTATATTTGTAATTTGTTTCTCCAATGATTATACTTCAAAGCAAAGAGATGGGAAATGTTTTCATTAAAATACTCATTGAGGCTATTTGTATAAATCAGTGTGCTTTTTTTCTTGAAAACAAAAATAAACATTTGCTAGTTTGAGATTTTCAAAAGTGAAGAATAGCTCTTTATTTCTGTTCAGCCTCTTCCCCTGCTGGTAATAACTGATCTCTCATTTCCCTCCACTGTGTCTATTAAACTTCCAGTGTTGAACCCCTCACCTACACATGAGATTCTGCATCAGGCTGGCAGGCCTGGGTTGTTTTCATTTTCACATACCAGCCACTCATCCATCTAAGCTGAGACCAGCTCACTAAGTGCAAAACAGGAAGAGGGATCATGCTGAGTTAGAGGTAAAAGCCTATGCACCTCATGGAGACAGAGATGAATGGGATAATCATGCAGATGAAGCAAAGGTGTGGAAGATTATCTACATTTTCAGTGTAGCTCAGTATTTACATGACAATAGCAAAGTCTTATACCAACAGCAAAGTCCTATACCAACATGAATACATTAGGTTTTATGTGATGATTTAGTGGAGTTAGTGGTCTGTGTAAATATACTACAGGGTCTACTAGTTAGTTGTGGCTTAGTGACAGTGAGTCACAACTCCTCATGCACACTCCACATATTTCAATGTGATGATGGTTTACAACCTGATGTCAGGTCAGTGTGACAGTAGAAACACATGACTTACCTTCTAGAAATAACTGTTCTATCCCCTAAGACACAACTGTATTTTTAAAAATCCATTCCAAATGACATTCTGTTAAAAAATACTATTTTCTATCCAAACAAAAAAAAAAAAGCAGAAACCCGTCACTTCACTGGAGCTGAAGAAAATACAAGTTATGATAACGTATAAACAGCAAAAAAAAAATAAGTACATTCAGATAAACTTTTAGCATTGATTAATTCTGCTATAGTTCATTCTTACCTAGCCTGGGTAACTGCAATGCTAGCATAATAAAGCTTTAAAAAGCTAAAAGTGGCTAGCTTTAAACTGCTAAACAAACACATCAGTTAAACTACTGAACAGAAAACAAAAAACAGAAGCATTTTAAAGACAAACTTACCTGAATTATTGAGTTTAGTTGAATCCGTGGACGTGGAGTTTATAAATCAAAGGTTAACTGAGCGCGTACGTTGTTGACCAGGATTTAAAAGCCGACGGATCCGATTTGTGAATAGGGCAGACGTGTGTAATAATCCGCCTGGTTTAGTTTTTAGGTTGTTTTTCCCAGATGTACAGTTCTTACAGTTGGACTGACTCACACACGGTTTACTTTCCCAAACATATGGACTATCATATATAATCCCGCAGTGTTACTCCAAGACAGACCTTCACCCCTCAACAGAAAACGTGGGAAAAGTGCAGTTCATTGACGGTATTGTCTCAATATACACTGAGGGAAGAAACGCCTCCAGTGGGAGTTTCCACCAGTGACCCTCCACCCCATTAGTACTCAGCCCCACGGACAGAAATTCATTCACTCCGCTTAAGTGTCACGGTCCTGCCTCCTGCAGGAACCTGTGTGTGTGTGTGTGTGTGTGTGTGTGTGTGTGTGTGTGTGTGTGTCTTCCCTTTTACTTTTTGTTTTCTTTCAGGAGCAGCAGGAAGAAGAAAGAAAAAAAGTATACCAGCGTCCTAACATTGTTGATTTTAAAAGCGTTTTCCCCCCAATTATTTGGGTCTGAGGCAGGGCCGTCCAACTCATTTTAGTTCAGGGGCCCCTTTATACTGTACGGGGGTAAACACATTGACAAAACACTGCAATCACAAGAAAGATGCACAACCAAAAACACAAACATATTAAATAAATGCAACAGAAATGAAGCTGTAAGAGAAAAATGCTACAATAACAGAAACAAAGCAGAAGCAAAAACATATAAACCCCCAAAACAAACGCGAAAGAAAAATGCTGCAAATACCAAAACACACAAACCCTCAAAACAACTGCAAGAGAGAAACTCTGCAAATTCACTCCACAACAAAACAGAAGTACACCAAAAGAAAATGGGTTTGCAAAAAAAATGAAAGAAAAAGAAGAGGATTGTGGATGAAGATGAAGTTCATTAATTTAAGAGATTAGCGTGAACAGGTATGTTTCCCTGTGTCTTTTTTAAACACTTGACCATAATTTGCTACAATATCATAGAAGAGCAGCAGCACTAAAATTAGCTCCATACCTCTGCTGCTTTACACCTTTTCATGCTTATTTCTTAAATGAATAAACTTCAACTTTGTCTTCTTCTTCCATTTTATTTTGGTGAACTTCCATTTTGTTATGGAATGAATTTGCAGTGTTTCTCTGTTGCAGTTCTTTTGGTATTTGCAGCATTTTTCTTTCGCATTTGTTTTGGGGGTTTGTAAGTTTTTACTTCTGCTTTGTTTCTGTTATTGCTGCATTTTTCTCTTGCAGGACACTTTTGTTGCATTTGTTTTATGTGTTTGCGTTTTTGGTTGTGCATGTTTCTTGCGTTTGCAGCGTTTCATCAATGTCATGTTCAACAACAGCAATTCACCAGGAAAACTGATGGAGATGGATCAATGACAGAGGATGGACACACTGAGTTTATATTCAGTTAATGATTGATTTTACTGAAAGTCACTTTTTTCCTGCGTTCCCTGTTTCTAATATAGCCTTTGGATGTACTCTAAGCTTTAACAAGCATCTGTGAATTAAACAGAGTAAAGCACATGACACAATAAATGAAATGACACGAAAACACTAAAAAGAAAGAAGATAGTATTGCAATAAATGGTGAGAAATCACTCAAGAAGAGTTAAATGTAGTGAAAATGTATCTGGGACCTGCCACAAAAATAGCACTGGGTCTTTATGGGTTAATTTACTATTACATCAATATTCATTAAAGCTCAGGGCAAATTTGAGGAATGTTATATTAAAAAAATTAAGAAAACTGGAAAAAACTAAGTTTTGCAGCAAATCAAATGTTAACTCAACATTAAAACACCCATCTGTAACCGTTGTCACTCATCCCACTCCATGGGTTTTAGTGGTGAATCAATGTTGTAAAAGATGACGATGTTTCTGCATTCACTACGGAGCCTTTGATTGTCCAATGGGTCATATCTAATGACCATGACAAATGGCAAACTGTATTTTATATCAATTATTTGCATGTTTGACAGGATATGTGGATCAACAGATATGAAAGAGTTAAGCCCATTAGATGGTTTTGTTCACCGGGGAGTGTTTTAAAAGGTTAAAAGGTTCACTATGGAGCCTCTGAATCAGTGGTGGATCTAGATGGCTATTTTTAGACAGGCCTAAGTGAAGTCGGGGTGGGCAAGATAACAACAACATAATAGCATTTCTGGAATTGAAACAGATTTTTTTTTTTTAAATAAACACAAATAATTAAATATACATAGTTTATTTCCATTGACATTTACAAATAAATAACTATATTAAGGATGATGATCAACATTTCAGTTTGATGAGGCAATGAAAATTCGGTTTCTGAGCTTGTGATTGGGTGGGTAAAGCTGTCAATCAGGGTGGGCCCCACCCACCCAGGCCCAGCCATAGATCCGCCCCTGTTCTGAATATCCAAATGGGTCATATATGGTGACTATGGAAAGATTACAAACTCTGTTATTTACATGTATTGATAGGATTAGTGGATCAATGTATATTAAATTATTTCGATGATTTTTGTTCACGGTGGATGTTTGGGTCTTTATGGGTTAAACCACAACTTACTCCTTAGTCACTACTGTTGTAATGCACCCATGTCTTGTGTGCCACAGCCTAGAATGAAACTACTCTTTCATTGTAATGATTATTCTTGTTGGAAAAAGCACATATGAAACCAATAACATTAATGAAGTGCAAGTTAAGCATCATAGTTTCCATTAGCCTGTATGCACATATACACACTTAGCCCTTAGGCTTTCCATTCTTCAGTTTTTGATCATTTTGGCTATGTTCATGCAGGCATGTATTTTGGCAAGAGTGGGTATTTTTATTTTATCTTTTTACTTCCAACTCAGTTCCTGACGTATATCTAGAATACACTGTACACAAAACCGAGAGAGGGGGGGGGGCTAAGGCAACAGCCTATTATAACTTGTACCTGCAGAGGTAGCTTTGCAGGAATTAGTCATATTTCTGTTCAAAGATGGAAGGTATAGACCTAACTACATTAAGTTGACTTATTTAACTAAACCTGCATCATTATATTAACCCTTAATTGTGAAACCCCTGAATGATTTTTTTCTCTACATATAACCTTTTCTAAGCAATTTATTACGATTTATTTTAATATAACAAAAAGTTTTTAAAAAAATCATATTTTTCCCTGCATTTAATTTAGTGGTCATATAGTTTACCATGTAAAAGCTCAGAGTTAATAAAAATATTATATCAGAACAGAGAAAAAAAAGTGATTTGTGCTGCAAAATATCTCATTAAATTAATATTTAAAAAAACATGCAACTACAGCCATTGTCATGTGCTGTGTTTATGACTCAGTGTTGAGAGGATGACTGTTTCCATATTCACAATGGAACCTCTGAATGTCCACATGTGTCATATTCGATGCTACTAAAGAGCTGGTAAACTCCATTTGACCAGAATTATTTCCATATATTGATGAGTGGTTCTACTGTGATTAAACACTTTAGATCAGTAGTAGCTTGTGGTGACTGTTAAAGTGTTTGAGGGTTAAATGAGTAATTAAAGTCCATATCAGAGCAGTATAAAAAGTCGGGGCAGAAACATCCTGAATGTCCCTGTATCACTTTCCTGTGATCATAATCAGTTGTTTAGACAAGCCCTAGTCACATCACCACCCAGTGCACGCACACACACACACACACACACACACACACACACACACACACACACACACACACACACACACAGAAATAGAAAGAGAGAACGTGAATGTCCTACAGATGGATTCCATTGTGGATTCATGGACACATTGGCATAATGTGTGTTTGAGAGTGTCAGGCTGTGAACAATGCATCTGAGTGTTTGTCTGTGTGAGTGCACAACAGAACCGAGGGCTGAGACAGTGAGCACAGAGAGTGTATTGTGATCACACTCTCCCGAACAGACACTTCTGCATGGCTGACTCTTTCTGATATCTTTGTCATTTTGTCTTCAACATTGTTCAATCATTTGGGTAACTCACAGCCAATTATTTACCGTGAGTGCAACATTGTTTTAATTCTTACACTCACACAAACATGACATCAGTCCAATGTCACATGGGCATCATATACCTCCACAGGATTGGACTGAACAGAATGTGCGTAACAAATGCCAAAGTTGAGGCTCACCAGCAGTGGGGCCAAACATGTAGGGTGGCACCAGAGGAAAGGTCAGGAAATGCACTGAATTCAAAAGAGTTCTTTCAAATCACAAAACTTAAAAGGCTCACAAAATGTCATGACAATTACACTACTGTCATATGCAAGATAAAAGAAACAGATTTTAGGTGGGCGACATCATGTGTCCAGAATGTATCAGCTAAAGGGTAGACCCAGGTCTTTACTTAATAACTTAAATGATTAAGATGTTGTCTGCATCTTTGCCACAAATAATGTCAAAAATAACCAGATTTAAATCACTTTGCAAACAGACCATCTTTTCACAGTACAGGGAGGGCAGGGCTTCTGGTCATTTGTTGAACCGTTCCATCCTTGGCTCTGTCTTACTTTTGTTGGTTTATGCTTGTCACTGTTTACCATGTTGGTGAGTGTCACATCAATTATTATTGTTGGTATGTCATTATTGTTGAAATATATTATTACATATTATGTAGAATATCAAGTAAATATACTGTAAATAATTCCATTGTTTTTACATAAACCCCCCCAAAACAATCAGCAACAACAATTGGCAGCTGTGGTTGCTAGAACAATACTGGAATAAAACATATCAAACTGGAAACATATTTACAGAGTAACATGTATATTTAACAGTTTAAACATGTACATTTTGCATTTTAATTATGTATATTTAACATGAACAGGAAAGGGACTGTACCTTACATAGACCTGCATACTGCCCACAGCATTTTCTAAAGCCACCAGGCCTAAACTGGAAGACATTTAGGGTTCAGTGTCTTCAGGGTTTTGCAAGGACACTTCCACATGTTAACAGTCAAAGCTAGGATTTGAACTGGTGACCCTTTGGTCATTGGACGACCCACTCTACCAACTGATATCACATCAGGTCGTATATGATAGCATCTGTTATTTTACATATATAAAATCTGAAATTGTTAAATATTTACTTCCTTATTACAGGGCGGCTGTGGCTCAGTTGGTAGAGCAGGTTGTACAATGACTAAAGGGTTGGTGGTTTGAATCCTGGCTCTGGCTGTCCACATGTTGAAGTGTCCTTGGGCAAGACACTGAACCCTGAATTGCTCCCAGTAAGACCGGCAGAATCTTGTTTAGCAGCAGCTGCCTACTGGTGAGTATAAAGCACTGTATCAGTTTTAACTCAAGAATGGAGGGTCACAGAACTTTCTACAATTGGTGACAACCAATAGTTGTCACCTTTATTTATTAATGCATTTTCTCTGCCATTTATATATATATATATATATATATATATATATATATATATATATATATATATATATATATATATATATATATATATATATATATATATATATATATATATATATATATATATATATATATCCCTGCTCCATGAATGTCTTGTTCCAGTAGCCAATTTAACATCAGGGTGTCCTGGTTCCTCAACCCCCAACGCGAACCTTGTTGTCCCGGGCGCCGTCCGAGCCGGTATGACTCTATTTATTGTATATAGCGTGTATAGCGTAAAGTGCCTTGCCTAAGGGCACACCTGGGATTCGAACCAGCAACCTTCCGCACCAAAGTCAGTGGTGTAGACCACTTAGCTATCCAGTTTTTTTTTTTTTTTTTTATATATAAAATGTTCCTCTCGCCCCACCTGGGCGGTGTCTCCTTCAGACTCGGGTCCTCTACCAGAGGCCTGGGAGCCTGAGGGTTCTGCGCAGGATCTTAGCTGTTCCTAGCAATGCGCTCTTTTGTACAGAGATCTCTGATGTTGTTCCTGGTATCTGCTGGAGCCATTCTCCCAGCTTGGGGGTCACTGCCCCTAGTGCTCTGATTACTACTGGTACCACTGTTGCCTTCACACTCCACATTTTCTCTAACTCCTCTCTCAGCCCTTGGTATTTCTCAAGCTTCTCATGTTCTTTCTTTCTGATGTTGCTATCACTGGGGACTGCTACATCTATCACCACCACTGTCTTCTTATGTTTATCCACCACCACTATGTCAGGCTGATTGGCCATCACCATCTTGTCAGTCTGGATCTGGAAGTCCCACAGGATCTTGGCCTGTTTGTTCTCTGTCACCTTTGGGGGGTTCTCCCATCTTGACCCTGGGACCTCCAGTCCATACTCTTTACAGATGTTCCTGTACAGTATGCCCGCTACCTGGTTATGCTTCTCCATGTATGCCTTGCCTGCCAGCATCTTACAACCTGCTGTGATGTGCTGGACTGTTTCAGGGGCTTCTCTACGCAGCCTACACCTGGGGTTCTGTCTGATGTGGTAGACCCCGGCCTCTATTGCTCTGGTGTTCAGGGCTTGTTCTTGTGCAGCCATGAGTAGTGCCTCTGTGCTGTCCTTTAGTCCAGCCTTTTCCAGACACTGGTATGTCTTTTCCATATCAGCCACTTCCTCAATTTGCCGATGGTACACGCCATGCAAGGGTTTGTCCTTCCATGATAGCCCCTCTGGTTCCTCGACCTTACTGGGCTTTTGTTTCCTAAGGCATTCACTTAGCAGCTGGTCATTGGGAGCCATTTTGTTGATGTATTCCTGGAGGTTCGCCATTTCCTCCTGGACAGTAGTTCTGACACTTACTAGTCCTCGGCCCCCTTCCTTTCGCTTAGTGTACAGCCTCAGGACACTGGACTTGGGGTGGAACCCTCCATGCATGGTAAGGAGTTTCCTTGTCTTGATATCAGTGGCTTGTATCTCTTCCAGTGGCCAGGATATTATCCCAGCTGGGTATCTGATTACTGGCAGGGCATAGGTGTTAATGGCCTGGATCTTATTTTTGCCGTTCAGCTGACTTTTCAGGACCTGCCTTACCCTCTGTAGGTATTTGGCTGTGGCTGACTTCCGAGCTGCCTCCTCATGATTACCATTTGTCTGTGGGATCCCTAGGTATTTGTAACTTTCCTGCACATCTGTGATATTCCCTTCAGGTAGGTCAACCCCTTCAGTTGTGATCACCTTTCCTCTTCTAGATATCATCCGCCCACATTTATCTAGTCCGAATGACATCCCAATGTCTTTGCTGTAGATCCGGGTAAGGTGAATTAGGGAATCAATGTCATGCTCATTCTTGGCATACAGCTTGATGCCATCCATGTAGAGGAGGTGGTTGATGGATGTTCCACTTCGGAACTGGTATCCGAAACCACTCTTTGAGATGATCTGGCTGAGGGGGTTTAGGCCTATGCAGAACAGCAGGGGGGACAGAGCATCTCCTTGGTAAATGCCACATCTGATGCTCACTTGTGCAATTGGCTTTGAGTTGGCCTCCAGAGTCATCTTCCACAGCCTCATTGAGTTCTGGATGAACTCTCTTAGTGTCCTGTTGATGTATGTGGCATTGAGTCATAGGCTTTCTTGTAGTCAATCCAGGCAGTGCACAGGTTGGTGTATATATATATATATATATATATATATATATATATATATATATATATATATATATATATATATATATATATATATATATATATATATATGCTGAAAACAAATAAATAAAGGAATGAAAAGTGTATTGTGTCTTTAAAAGTGAAGTTTGTTCCAATGCAGGAACTGTGGATGTAAGACGTGCTAAAACAAACCACTGTGGAGCATGAATGTGCAGTAAATAATTAACTATATGACAATGGTGAGAAGATGAATGACAGTCAAACACATTAACAGAGGATGAATAAATAATCTTGTAATTTTGTTTTAATGACTCTTTTATTATGTGCTTTTATTGTACCCTAAAACTTACTAGCAATTTTCCTGCACTGCCAACATTGCAAATGTAACACAGGACAGGACTTTGTACTTTACAGAGGATGAGTGTTTAACTTATTACAGTTGGTTAATGAAGAGCCATTCAGATGAATTGATTATTAACAGCCAGTTAAATTCAAGAAATTAGAAGCACTGTAACTGTGCATGCAGTTCTTACTAACTTTAACCTATTTAGCTTTTTCTCAGGTTCTATTTGTAGAGTTTTTGTGACATCTGACATCAGTCTTGGTCACCTATTATCAATACAGATGAAACCAACAAATAACAAGCATGGTTGGATCCTGACTCTAGCGTCATTTTAGATAGAAGTCATAAAATGTCATAAAATATTTAACTGCCGCTCAAGTGTGTGTGTATTTACCAAAGCTGGCCTACTTATGCAACAACTCCAGCTGCATGTCAAAAATACCACAGGCTAAAGTTTATTATGAGTTGTTATTATGAGAGTAAAACTAGAAGTGTTAAATGTGAAATGTTATCACACATCAAAACATTTATGAACATGTAGCGGAAATAATATACTAAATAAGTGAAATTCACAAATAAAAAAAACCCACAAAGCATTGTAAATAAAATAGCTACCATAAAATAACATAAGAACATTTAATAAAATAAGTAAAAAGGATAAATCCATCAACCAAAAGCTTTCCTAATAAAATGTTGTGATCTGCTTTTATAATATAGGCATAGTTTTGCAAGCCTTTAGACTTGTATCTATAACTCAGGACAAAGGGACAACATTCCCTCTTTGTACTGTGTCTCTCTGTGGCTTGTGTGTTTCGTTTACAAAACTAACAGGACCACTACAGTGTGATGGATGAACTCCTATGGGTGGTGAACTGTTGTTTCCTGCTTTCCTCAATTATGATGAAACGCTGTGCACTGTTTGTATGTTTTAAATCTGTTTATTTATAGTGGGGGACAGGCCATATATGTTTACAGTATGTAGATATCTGTGCATTACAAGTCAATCTATGTTCTAATGTTGGATGACTGTAAATAAACTGTGCTGAATGTACATGCAAGGTCTTCTTTTCATGTAATTCTATGGGCTGTTGTGAATGCAGATGATGCCCATCTGTGTGTGTTAAAGAACATGTGCAGTCTGCAGAGTCTGCACATGCATACAGATACAATAATGCCTTTCCATCCGGCCTGATAATGCACGCATCTGAAGATAATTACATCCAATTCATGCATTGTCTGGCATTAATCAGGACATGTTCATTTTAAATCATCTTACTGCCCAATGATTTACAATAAACGGTTCATATATAGATATATACAATCTGTTGGTGAATATTATTCTGTCTTTATGTGAAGGGGCTGAGTAGGGAGGGGGCTGACCGTCAGTGTGGCGCCCTAAAGACAAACACTAAAACATCAATGTGCACTGTGTGTGTACTTTAGAGATCTTGTGCAGCAGACACACATCTGGAACTGGTTGTTGCAGACACCATATTGAAGCTTTTAATAGAATAATACATGCAGTGCCCTGTAAATTTACATACCCATCAACTGTAGCTACATACTTTCGGGAAACTGCAGCTACTTCAAATAAAAACACAACTATTATAACCCACCTATAATCTTATGTCTTTACTAGTAGAATGTGTCATATGTAAATACAAGACAAAGGAACACTTCAACACATCCATCAAAACATGGTTGAAAACATTCATTGCCAGATTCTACATTTACGTTCCATTCATACAATCATACAATTCATACAATATCTCCCTGTGGTGCTGTTGATTCATTCATTCATTTATGTGCAATATAACAACACCATGCAATATTCAGTTCAGTTTTATTACAACAATAACTTTTCCCCTCCTCTATGTTCATCTATTTATTATCTGACCTTTGTTGTTTTTCTATTTTGTTTTTTTATTTTAAATGTGTGTAATTCAGATTTTTTTTTTTTTAATCAGCTTCACTGTCAGTACTGTGGACTTAAATCTTTTTCTTCATGTCACATGTTGAATGACAATAAATGATCTGGAATATTACATCTTTATGAATGATGAACAGATATGATTACCACTGGCATTTTCTGGCAACAAGTGATCTTCAATTATTAGTCGTATGATCCATTCCAATGTCCTGCATAAATATGGACATTCACAAACATGTACAGGTGAAAAGATACAGATAGTGGAAATAGATCAGAATAAGAAGGCTTTTAAAATCAAATTTTAAAAAACTGATATTCTTTCCCTGTATGCAGCTGAGCACAGATCTGTTCATATATTATTTTGAACATTCCCCATAAGCATGTACAGCAGATGGCTCTGTGACTTTGATGCCAAAACCACAGCAGCCCCAGCCCCTGCCCAGTACTAACTACTGACCCTGTTAAACCACACAGTGTGGACCCACCCAAACCTGGAGCCAGAGCCAAACCCTTCAACCCTGGACAGACCAGAGCAGAGCTGAGCCAGGATGTGCCAGGCCAATAAAAAAAAAAAAGGACATTCCTCGTCACCAAATTTACCATCAAGACTGTCCCATACAGTGTTCAGGAGTGAACCCAGGTGCTCTTCTCATCAGATTCCTCCTTCTACACAGCTCAGCCCTGTTTCTCTCTCTTTCCCACTCCACCCTGGACATTCTGTGGTGTGTTGCAATATATCATCTGACCTTTGTCCACTTCAGTTTTGGTCAACCTGAACTCTACTTATGCAAATTAGAGCTGACATGACCTCGAAGGCCAGAACCAGCTGTCTGAGTTCTGGGCTTATTCACCTCCTCTCTGTCCATCTTTGTGTCTCTGTCAGTGTCCGATCGAGACTACGTACAGCAACATCCTCAAAGCCTTCAGTAAGGAAAGTGTGTAATTTTGGTGACACATGCAACTCTGCTGAGATCCACCCTAATGACAGAGTCAGGGCTGAGTGCTGGGCAGTATGATAATGCACATGTGTGAATTTAAATTTTACAGTTCAACGTGTTCTTCAGATCAAATGGAAAATATACTTTAGACTTTGACCTAATGAAGCTCTGTGTGGTCTCCTACAGTTACACTTCTACTTGAAATGTGAATGTATGAATATGTGTTTGTCTGATTCCTTACAAGTCCTCATGAAGTCAATCAAGCAATAGCCACAGGAAGATTGTTGTGGTGCTGGTTGGAAGTTTTGGTGGTGACTGGGTGGGACAACCATCCTCCTGGAGACTCTCCCTGTTCCCCTGTCTCACTCTCTTACTGCCAGCACACTCACACTTTCTAACACGCACTAAGATAGAAGACACATCATGATATAATTTTTTTTTTCTTCTACAGCTGTTAAATGTATCTTTAATTTTGTAATATAGATGTCAGTGTTGATTGTAATATCTTACATTCTCTATAACCCGTTTGTATACAACTAAATATGAAACTCCTGTGAATTAACATCTATAACATTGATCAATGATGCTGCAAAAGAACATGGAGGCTTATCTATCTTATTTTCTAACCGTAATCAGAAAGTGCTCAGCAAAACTGTGACTTGTGCATCTTTGAAAGTCTTCTCAGGGAACACACACACATGTGGGCTTCTCCATTTCTGAAAGAGAGAAAGAGAGAGAGTTTGAGACAGACACACCACAAACTTTGGAATGTGGAGTTTACATGGCCAGCTTTATTTGGCTAAAAGAGAACGTTTCCTCATTCAGCTCAAAAGCCACATCCCATACATGCACACACACATACGCACAAGTGTGCACGCGCACGCACACACACACACTTACATAAAAGATATAGCTGTGAAAACACCCATCCACAAAGTTCAGGCAAACAGATATAAAACTCCATCTGTATACTTTTAACGTCTGCTCCTGTTAATAATTGTTTATTGCAGGGATGTGAAGTAACTACAGATATGAAATAAATCCTTATGGGACTTGGATCATGTGTTGCATCTTCACCTTGTCTATTCATAATTGTATAAGATTAGTTTGAATGAACCTCCATTTTAGTCTTAAATATTCTGTACTGATGATTGTGTATGCTGACATGAATTTATTATGTTGTAGTGTGCTCTGGTTATTTCTTAATATGAGGAATTTGCATTTAAACAAAAGGACAAGGAACAAAACACACTGGTAGGCCATAATATTATGACCACTGACTAGTAAAAGGGTAATGACATTAGTTATTTAGTTACAATAACACATGTTGATCATATGGATTGGATGTAATTGATAGCAAGTGAACATTTAGTTCTTGACACTGATGTGTTGGAGCAAAAAATTAGTAAATAACTTAGACTGGGTCAGAGTATCTCCCCAACAGCAGTTCTTGTTGCGTTCATGCACAGGCCAATCTAATTGAAAGCAATTTCTCTTGAGATATTTCAGATGTACACATTTTTGCGTACACCTGTTATTTGTGTTTTTCAAATCATAAAAAAGCACAGCAGAAACACCTTGATCAGACATTTATTGTAGTCTACTTTTGAGGAAGTACCAAAGCAGTAACTTAAAAGTGAACATCAACAGTCACCAAAATAATAAGAAACCAAACTTCATTCCAAACAAAAATACATTTTGAAATGGAACATATATCCCTATATAGGATTTATGTGTTTTTGCAGAACATGTCCAGTGCCTGAACTCCTGTTTCCTTCTGTGTTCAAACCCCTGTATTTCCCGGTTCTTCAAATGAGGTACCACTCGGCTTTCAGGGCACCTACCCCAACTGCCTTCCCTCCATCTTCACTCACTCTGCTCAGGGCATTGATGGCCTTTTTCAGCTCTGATACAACACTGACCAGCTGACTGTTGTGTGCCGTGTCCTGGCTGACCACATGCATCAGAGAGGACACAGACCTCAGCCCCTCTGCAGTGATTTGACACCCCTTGTCAAGAGCCGCAGTCTGCCGTTTCTGCTCCTGCTGAAACTCAACATCAAGGTCCTCAACAGCTGGATCCCTTCTGGGATGTCCTGATTTGGTGTGACTTGAGTGCAGCAGGAAAGGACTAACCACTGATGTAGATTCTCCATGAAAAAAAAACAGATTGTTATTTTTCAAGTACAAATCAGAAAAGCACCAAGAATACTGCCTCATTATGTTAAATACTTGCACAAAATAAATGCAGGGCTCTCCCCAGACAGTAACATAGAGGCGTAGTGTCTCCTTGCCACAATCTCAACACCTCCATTCTACCTCTGGCATCGTGCTAGCAAACTTTCATGAGTCTGTCATTTGTGAAAATAGTGATGTTATGCTAGCATTTAAAAGACCACTTTTCACATGAAATTTTCCATAAACTCTAGCTGATGCAAATCAATACAATACAATATACTTTATTGTCCCACTTAGGGAAATTTGTCTTGGGCTCAGCAACTGTGCTACAATACTGTACCTTAACAGCCATAATGACAGTAGACAGTGTCAACAGGCACCATCACATCAACAATTACAGTACATAAGAATAAAATCACACAATAAAAACAAATAATAAAACAGAAAAACACATAATAAAACACAATAAAAACAGATAAAAACAGTAAAAACATAACAAAAATTGCACGTCTTTGCACATTTCTAAACCAAATATTTTTCAAATGATCATGTTAACATAAAGGATTTCCAGTAACGACGATCAGCTATAATAACTTCTTAAAATATAATTGAGAAAAATAACAGAAAACTTGACAAGAGCAGGCTGAAATTACCCTTAGGGTTTAGTACAGTGTACTCCTTGTGTCATTGGATCAAGGAAAAACTTCTGAGGAATCTCTTCCTGCTGGTTACCAATGGTCAGCCTTGCCATATTTACAGTGTGTGTTTTTCCAGTAATAATCATGTGATCATAATTACAAAGGAGCTATCATTGTGGATGGCAGACAGATGTGCATGTGCCAATGATGTCACTGCAATAAATGTGACTGTGACTCAGCCATTTATTCATGTGAATTCACAGCTGAGCGGGTTGTTGGTTTACCCAGTGGCAGTAGTAGAGTATTGAAAACACAGTCAATGAAAAAAACAGCAATAATGATAGTGGTGGTCACATCTCAAGGCAAAATGTAGTTTATATTTCTATCTCAACTTACCATGAACCACTGTGAGCCACACACTCCTAAAAGTGAATCCAACAGAATTTCCTGCCAAGCATATATACTCTCCAGCACATCATCCAGAGTGACATTTGTCAGAGTCAAAACCATCATTTCCTTTTAAAGTGTGATCAACAGCAAATGAAAACAGAAAATAAACACCAATCAAGGATAACAGTGTTAACAATTTGTTCATTTGCGTATTAAAAATATGAAAAATAACACCACCTCTGTACCTTCACAAATGTATTACTGCAGGGGCTTTCAGGTGATCACTGAAGCACTGATATGAAATAAAATAAAATGTTATCCTGTTTTCACCTCATCACAAGTGACAGTCACATTGTCACATGTTCCATTTTATATTAGAAGTAGAACATTGAAACATAAATGCAGATTTGTCTGCATGTTAGACACAACAATCACACTTGTTGAGTGTCATAACTCATTGTTCCAGTTCCATCACAGATGTGAAAGATCACACCCACAATAAGTAAAGCTTATGATAGATACACACTTACTATGAGCATGGCAGTATGAACTGTACCTTCAGAACAAGGACATATGGGTGTCCATCTGCTCCCACTCTGCTGCCGTTGACAGTGATATGTTTGAGCCACTGGATGTGAGGCTGTGAGTCACTGAACACTCGACACACAATCTTCACATTGCTTCCAATAACAGCAGTTCGGTTTACTGGAAGACCCGCCTGTAGGATGGGTCTGTGTGGACAAGATTCTGAAACAGTCAGTTGATCATTGTATGTCAGTTCAAACACAAAGAAGGCTAGTATACAACCAAGTACAAACTAGAAAACCATTTGGAGAGCACAGACCTGTGCCGGGGCAGATCACCCCCCCCCCCCCAATCACTACCAACATTTATTCATGTGTTCCTTGGTTCAGTATCAACAATATCTGAAAATGTAATCAAAATCTGTAGATTTATTTTTTTCTTATCTTGATAACAGGCATACACAAGATGTAATGAGGCAAGAAAAAAATATGAGAGACAAAATAAATAATTAATTAATTATGTTAATTTTAACATAATTAAAAATAAATAAATGCATAAAAAATGGAGAAATAAATAAATGTATAGGTAAATGGATATATAATTCAGTTTTGTTTTTATTTCCATATTTAAATATTTATTTATTTCCTCAATTATGCATGGTTTTTGAAGTGTCTATTTATTTACACACACACACACACATATATATATATATATATATATATATATATATATATATATATATATATATATATATATATATATATATATATATATATATATATATATATATATATATATATATATATATATATAATAAATCTATTTTTTAAATCCTGTGTAAATGAAAAACAATAATATTTCAAAATAAAATAGAAAATACAAGGGTTGAATTATTTATTTATTCATTCATTTGTGCATTTATTTATTTATTCAAGTATTTATTTCTACATTTATTTATGTAATTTTTTGAGTGGGGTGTCCTGTCGCTTGGCATCGAAACTTTACAGTCTTCCTGGCAGGACCCTAATTGTGATGTCCAAAAACAGAGGGGGGGTGAACCAGAGGGATGGGTAGGTACAAGAACTGATTAGATATTGGAGATAAAAACTTTCAAGATGGGCAACTTGCAAGATGGATGAATTTTGTCTGGCCTATAACTTCTGATGGATTGCCACCAAACTCAGTGTGCTAATGTTCTAGGACAGGCACATGCACTCCTTGGGTGTTAGAGGCTGACAATTTAAAGGTGGCCAAAAACATAACCTTTGAATGGGTTGACAGATTGGCACCAAATGAGTGTGCTCATGCTGTCAGTTAGGTACTATAACTCATTCTTTTATATTTTGTATTTAATATAGAAGTTTATGAATGGGTGGATGGGAGTGGTGAAAATAATGGGTAACTAGAAGCATCGCATTTTGGGAATATACCTTTATAGACGACTGCATAGGCCTAGTTGATTCTGTGTTCAGAAGGTCCAGAAGGTCTTACAGGAATACTTCATGTTTAACTGGGCTTATCCCCCGTCTCTAAAACAGGAGAGTGGTTGGATTTCTAACAGGTAAAACTCCTCAGCTGAATGAAGTGGGAAATTGAAAGCAGGCTTTGTTTAAGAAAAAAACCACTGCAGCAGAGAGGCTAAATTTGATGTGCTCTTGTCTGTGAGAAAAACAAGAATTTACAGGCCAAAAAACAACACTATCACATAGACCTGCACTCAGCTGGAATCCAGATGGTTCAAGTACAAACAACAAACACATACACAACAAGTTATATACACATATACATTTATGCATATGCACAAACTCAGACTTGGTGCACAGACTGGCAAGTGAAGGTTTTGTGGAAGTTAATGCTTGCGTTTGTGTCGAGTTGATTACCCACAGCTGGTGTGAGTGTCCATAACACCCAGGTCTGAGACTGTGTGCATCTGTTACTGTGCACCCTGTGTCTGCACAGGATATACAGACCATAACCAGCACCTTAAGAGCCAAACCTCAGTTACACCATGAAAAATCACTTTAACCAATTTCAGATGCTTCAAAGCCAAAACCAGCCAAACCTAGAAAAAGTCACTTTCCCATTAAAGAAATTCTCTCATTGGAAAGTTTTATAACCTTTTATATGATGAAGTGTCTGAAATGGCATGACCACGGCTGGTCCCAGACAAAAGAGAAGAAGAAAGGCCCCAAACAACAACACCACCACTTAAAAATAGTTGAGTACAAACAGTAACTGTTGGTTACCGCGCCAAGGAGGTTACGTTTTTGCCAGAGTTTGTTTGTCTGATAGATAGCAGGACAACTTATGGACGGATTTTGATGAAATTTTCAACATAGGTTGGTAATGGGGAGATCTGGAAATGACTCAATTTTGGTGGTGATCAGGGGTGTGTGTGTGGGAGGGTGTCTCCCTTGGTGGAGGTCTGCACTCTCAGATTGCTTTTCTAGTTTTATATGTGTCTGCAAAGTCAAAGACATACAAAAGGAAAAGCAAACATTACACACAATCTGATAAAAGTCTTACCAGTGTCTATGTCCTCTGTGGCTGGTCTGGACTGAGCCAGAGGAACCAGAACCACCACAATTAGCAGGATCCAAGACAGCAGCATTAGAAAGCAGCGGGGTGGAGACATTGTGTCCATCGAGTCTAACGCATCAAGGTTTTATGGCAACTTCCAGACTGGGAGGAAACTGTAGAGAGACAGTAACATTAAGACAAGAAACTCATAATACTTACTGCTTTTCCTTAAAGACTTTTAAAGGCTAAATAACTGCCATCACTGTTGACCTTTTCAAATGTGTCTTTTAATCTATAATTAATCTGTACCATGTCATTGCAGACCATTTTATTTAGAATATCCTCAAATTAAGGACTTTTTTTTCCTAATGTCCATAAAATAGTATATGCATTGCAGTTTTAAAGGCAGGTAATTACTGGCATACATGACACATCATGGTAATTTTAATCCTTAAAATGATCCTCTGATTACTTTGTCTTAAAGACATCAGTAGATCCTATTAAATTAAAAAGCAAATCTGAATATTTATTTCACAATCTCAAAGTGAACTTAGCTTTATTCAGTATTGAGGTCTAAACTCAAGTGTTGTGAGAGAGAGAAAGACAGAGAGAGAGAGAGAAAGAGAGAGAGAAAGAGAGAGAGAAAGAGAGAGAGAAAGGGAGATAGATAGATAGATAGATAGATAGATAGATAGATAGATAGATAGATAGATAGATAGATAGATAGATAGATAGATAGATAGATAGATAGATAGATAGATAGATAGATAGATAGATAGATAGATAGACTCACAGTGTGTCATGTCTTCTGTGTTTTGATTGCAGATTGATGGAGACTTCTTCATGGAGTAAAATACAGACTGTAGAAAAGGCCTCGTATTAGCTTTGTGATTATATGCATATAGAGAAGTTTCAATGGATGGTGAGGATAAGGCTGGCCAACCTGAATTTTTTTCATTTTCACATACCAGCCATCTCAGCTGAGACCGGCTCACTAAGTGCAAAACAGGAAGAGGGATCATGCTGAGCTAGAGGTTAAAGGCTATGCGCCTCATGGAGACAGAGATGAGGGGGATAATCATGCAGACGAAGCAATGGTGTGGAAGATTATCTACATTTTCAGAGTAGCTCAGTGTTTACATGACAATAGCATGAAATCTTATACTAACATGAATATATTAAGTCTCATGCGATTAGTGGAGTTAGTGGTCTGTGCAAATCAGACATCTTTAACCATGGTCCTCAGGGCCCACTGTCCTGCATTCTTTAGGAGTCACCCTGCTACAACACACCTGATTCAAATGATCAGCTCGTCATCAAACTCTGCTGAAGCCTGATAATGACCCACTGCTTTGAATCAGATGTGTTGAAGCAGGGTGATATCTAAAATATGCAGGACAGTGAGCCCTGAGGACCAGGGTTGATGACCTCTGGTGTAAATGTGCAGGACCCTCATATGTTCAGTGTTTTTTCTGATGAGCATTCCTTTTGGGGATAAAAAAAAAGCTCCAGGCCCCCCTCAACAATTACACAACATTGTAACAGTGGTGGAATTATATTTTTTATTGAAAGAAAGATCAATATTCTTCCTTTTCCTCAAATAATGTTATGTCTTAGTGTTGTCAAGTAGTGTTTTTGTTGTCTTGTATTATTTCCATGTTTATTTCCTGTTTTATTTTGTTACCTTTCCTCCTTCCTTGTGTTTCCCTTCTTGTCTTCTTTGTGTCTTTGTGACCCTTCACCTAGTTTCTCTTCTCTATCAGCTGTGTCTCCTTACCTACCACACCAACAATAAGAACAAAACTAGCATAGCACCAATGCTAAATAACAGAACAGCAATGGTATGAATAAAGCAGAAGGTAAAGGACAAACACATACGAAGCAAAGAAGGAACAAAGAACAAACATTAACCATTTAAACAGAATATTGACATAACATCAGCATGAAGATCCTCCATCTTTATACTGGGATCAAACCACATGTTTATACAAATATGTGAATATTTTGGCATTGCGTGTGTTGAATGTCTCCACATACAGTCACACAAAAACATTTTTGAGTGGTTCGAAATTTGGGTACTGTAAACTCTCCAAAGCCTCTCAGATAATGAGTACCCTCTGAAATTGTGAACAGGTTTTGTATATTATTTGGTAGTAGTTTGTGAGACGCTTAGAATTATTGATGTATACAATATTTTACAAGATCATGAATTAGCAAAAAAAAAAAAGGTTAAATTTACAGCTGTGTGGCAGTGGAGCTCCCTGTTGTTGACAGCAGTGGTACTCGACGGCGGACACTATACACCAATCCGAGGAAATAAGCGGAAGTAGAGCACTTGCCATGACTGGGCAGCAGATGCACCAGCTCTAATACCTGACAGGTAAACCACAAAACATGCAGGGATGGGTAAAAAAATAATATTTTATGTAGTGTCACGTTCATTTAGTTTGGAAAAGTAACGAGCCTATTCTGACAATGTAAGGAGTATAAAGTACAGATATTTCTGCAAAAATGTAGAGAGCAAAAAAGATGCCAGAAAAATAAATACTCAAGTAAAGTACAGATACAGAAAAAAAATGTAAGTAAGTACAGTAACAAAGTACTTTTACTTTGTTACTTTCATCCTCTGCCACACCCTGACCATAAATGATCATTTAAAACCATTACTCGGAGCATATTGTGCTTTTCCCACATTATCTTTTCCATTAGTGTTCTACAAAGTTTTTGGTGCCTGTATAGGGTTAGCGAAGTTTCACAGTTGTCAGTTCACGTTAGTGGGAGTGTGCTTCACCTGAACTCAGTGAGGTCTGTGAAAACATCCCATTCACTTTTGGATCTTTTTGTCTGTAATGGATCTATGGCGATAAATGTAAAATGGCGTACATAGAAGCAAGTTTAATATGTGCATCCTGGTCAAGGTGAAGACCAGCACCAGCCCATCCTACCAAAGAACCTTTATCCATATCATCCAATATCAATGAGGACTGCTTTCACAACAGGTTAGTGGTGTAGGACAGAGGATTTTATACTTTATTATTACAGAAATCAGAACTACAACCTCTAAGTTGACATGTGATTCACTATGTGAGCATTTGCTTTGTCATAAATGTAAATTAGCTAAGTAAACCAAATGCTTGGCTGTGAACATACATCTGTTGAGGCTGATGAGCCTGCATCAACATGTTCTGATGATGAGCTCATCTAATCACTGCCTTTGCCTAAACTTGTGTGGAAACATAGTAATATTTATGTCCACAAAACTTTTCATGTCTGGAAGTGGATTTATGATTATAAATCATTAATCCATAGGAGGCCTCTGCTAATGTGACAGCAACAGGAATTCTTATCCAAGTTTGTTTAGTCACTGTTAAAAATAAAATATAGAACCATCTGAGCAGTATAATACAAACATGCAAGAGTATAACTGAATAATGTAAGGGCAAATGGCTTTGTGTAGATAGCCTATCTTGTGGTGTTGTGACAACTACAGCTATATATCGTAGATTTTGGCTGCCTGGCCCAAACCGTTTCCCTAAAAACACTGGATGGTCTACTGCATTGTGTCTAATGTGACATATGGAGGCAGTATCTCTATGACACTAGGTCTGTCGTAAAACAGCTACAAAATGTACTTGTTTACCTTATCCTAAAACATCTCTCATCTACTTGCCTCATCTCTTAGGAGCTAATGTTTTCAATTTGGGTGGGTATTCTGAAACAGTTTCCACAGGGGCACATTACACAAATTAAATTAGGAGGTACAAACATCCATCAGTAAGGCAACACACTATAGAATATTTGCAGCTTAAAATATGGAAAATGAAATGGTAGCAGCCTCCTGTTTGTCTAGATTCTGACAGTTTGTGCACTGTGGATTTGTCACTCCTGTTTCTGCTGCAAGCTGAAATGAATATGGCAGAATCAAAGCTATGTTTTTACCACATCAGTAATGCCAACAGTATGAGTGTTGGCCAATCACAAGAGAGTGGGGACCAGCTCCAATAAGAGCAGATTGAGCTGAGTGAGAGGAGGGGCTTAAAGCCACAGGCACAAAGATGAATCATCTCAGGTGAAAAGTTATTGGTTACAACTGCATTATAGTAGAGTCACAGAACAAAATTCATTCATTCATTTTCTGAACCCACTTTATTCACACTAGAGTCATGGGGGTTGCTCTAGCCTATGCAAACTACTTATGGGTAAAGGCAGGGTACGGCGCTGTACCTGTCACCAGTTCATCACAGGGTTGTTACACAAAAAAATTCTGAAATTCAAATTCAAATGAATGCACCTGGTTTCATCAACTCACTCAGAAAGAAAAATCAAGAATTAAACTAAAATACATGTTGACTTGGTATGTATTGTGACAAGCAGTGATGGGAATAACAGTGTTAAATGTTTCAGTAACGGGTAACCTGACTAATTACTCTTACTGTCAGTATAGGGAGCCTAAGTGACGCGATTCTATTTCCGGTCGATTTCCAGGCAATGGGGCCTAAGTGCCATAAAAAAATGAACGCGAGTCAATGGAGGGATAAAAGTAATTTTCTGGTCCCGTTTGAAATGTGCTACGGTTTTCACATATGATGTCTGTGAATTTTAAAGATACATTTTCACATTGAGAAAGCACTCACTTTGGACAGGCATCCAAAGTTACGTTAGGTTTTACGTGAGAGTAAGTAATGGACTACAACGTTCGTCTCACAAATATGACGTCACCACCAAGCTTCACCATCAAACTCTTTGAAAATGGCTGTGACTTTGCCGAGCTTCACCTCCTTCTTTCAGGACGAAGGCAAGAGCATCAAACGTAGAGAAAACCACTTTAAATCGGGGCATGTGGAAAGTGGCTGCTACTCCGGGGGAGAGATAGTTGGTCGAGTGAGAGCTAGCATGCGGGACAAGCTCTCGTCAGCCAGGAAGCGGTAGAGGGAACATGTGGAAATGGTGTTGTGATTACACCAGGGCACAAAGCACACAGGCATTTTCAAATGAAAAATCGAAAAGGCGGTATACGGTTTTGAAAAGTTTGCAGGGAAATATTCTGCTGTTACATCAGCTATGTGACGTCTGATATGTAGTCCAAACAGAGTCCAAATAATTACATATTTTTACACGCTAATAAATCACAAAACACGTATCAAAGAAACCCCAAACGCACATCATTGGTTATGATTTTAATTGAAGTACAGCAAATGTGTGATTCAGGGCATAAAGTAAAGTGGACCGGAGACTAATTATTTTCTCCTCATCCACTCACATGTTACATTTTTCCGAACTTAGGCCCAGTGGACCGACCGGGAGGGGCGGAGACTTAGGCTCCCTATAACATAATTACCATTTGTGACACCCCGTACTGCACCTTCCTGAAGCCGCTCAATAACAAAAAAAAAGCTGTCACCGACTTCACAGATAAGGCAAAGCACTTTCACACAGGTTAGTTCTAAGAACTTAGTTCTAGGAACTAAGTATACAGTCCAACCAAATGTTGGGCGAGATTAATTACTTTTTCAAAGTAATGTACCAACGCTAGTGACAAGCAATATATTCACTTGCATTTATTTATTCATGCATGTCTCACTGATAGCACCCCTATACACACAGTCATAAGAACAGACAAAAACTCTAATTCAAACCATAATACATCAAACAAAGATAAGTTTGAGAGACATTTCAGTAGCTGCAACTTCACTGATATTTCCCAGTGTGCACAGTTAGTGTTGATCATCTTTCCAGTTTCCCAGAGCAGAGCACAGATCTGTTCAAATATTATTTTGGATGTTCCCTATAAGCACATACAGCAGATGGCTCTGTGAAAACCACAGCAGCCCCAGCCCCTGCCCAGTACTAACTACTGACCCTGTTAAACCACACAGTGTGGACCCACCCAAACCTGGAGCCAGAGCCAAACCCTTCAACCCTGGACAGACCAGAGCAGAGCTGAGCCAGGATGTGCCAGGCCAATAAAAAAAAAGGACATTCCTCATCACCAAATTTACCATCAAGACTGTCCCATACAGTGTTCAGGAGTGAACCCAGGTGCTCTTCTCATCAGATTCCTCCTTCTACACAGCTCAGCCCTGTTTCTCTCTCTTTCCCACTCCACCCTGGACATTCTGTGGTGTGTTGCAATATATCATCTGACCTTTGTCCACTTCAGTTTTGGTCAACCTGAACTCTACTTATGCAAATTAGAGCTGACATGACCTCGAAGGCCAGAACCAGCTGTCTGAGTTCTGGGCTTATTCACCTCCTCTCTGTCCATCTTTGTGTCTCTGTCAGTGTCCGATCGAGACTACGTACAGCAACATCCTCAAAGCCTTCAGTAAGGAAAGTGTGTAATTTTGGTGACACATGCAACTCTGCTGAGATCCACCCTAATGACAGAGTCAGTTACACCTCTACTTGAAATGTGAATGTATGTTTGGAATTGTCCTTAAATAATATACTGCACCTTTATTGTATTATTTTTTTTAATTTAATTTAATTTTTTTGGTTTTATTTTATTTTATTTTTGGGGGGCAGCAAGAAGCATCAACAGGTTCAACTCAATAATAAACAAATCAGTGCCATATTGTGCTATACCAAGCTGCTATAAGGAGAATGAAATAATGTATACATAATATATACTTTTGTCTGAGCACTACTGTCATTCCATAAAATCTATTGTGCGCAGAATATTTATAGGTCTTAACACATGCAAGCAGAGCCACAAGGAGATTGTTGTGGCACTGGTTGGAGGTTTTAGTGGTGACTGGGTGGGACAGCCATCCTCCTGGAGACTCCAAGTGTTTCCATCCCTGTCCTCCTGTCTCACACTCTTACTGCCACTCTCTTACATTATAATAAGCTCTGAGTTAATGGAGAAAGAATAAATACCATGATTAGTCATTTTTCCTCTCTACAGCTGTTATGTGCATCAAAGTTCATAACACAGATGCCAGTATTCTTAAAGTCTGATAGTCTCCATAACAGATTTAAGTATGTAACTATTGTGAATTAACATCTATAAAACATGTTATGAGGCTGCAAAAGAACATGGAAGTCTACCTATCTTATTTTCCTAAAATTGCGACACTTTGTTGGACATCTTTTTCAGTCATCTCAGGAAACTCCTCCTTTCTTGAAAGAAAGTTTGAGACAGAAACACCACATGCTTTGGAATGTGGAGCTTACACGGGCAGCTTTATTTGGCCAGAGGATAACATTGCTTCATGCAGCTCCGAGTCCAAATCTCTCTCACATATACATATACATATACATATACATATACATATACATATACATATACATATACATAGTCTTAATCAAGTTGAACCAGAAATCACTAATCAGTGCCAGGTTGTGTTTTAGGGGGTTTGATGGAAAGCTTGAAAACTCTGTGACTCAGCTCCAGAGAGACTCAGCGGTCTGAGTAATAATCATGGAGTGTGACAAAAATAAAAAATGTAAAAAATCAATGTAACCTTTGCACGTGCTGTGAAATGTATCAGTGACGGCTGGCAGACTGACCTGGCAGATAACAACAGTCCAGTTGGATGGTATGAAGCCTTGTAGCAGGAAGCAGTTAATTGTACAATGAGATCATTGGAAAAGAGGGGGAGGGGAAGTTATAAATGAGTCAAACCTGAGAGCAGAGTGTGGAGGGAAATTCAAACAAAGAAGAGACTGACAGGAGGTCAAGTCAGCAAGAGGAGTGAAAACAAAAAGGAAAAGAAGAATGAAAACTGAATGTAACTTAAAGGTGAATTGAATCCACTGTTTTGCACAGACAGAGAATAGCAGATAAATTCCATATTACCTATTCTATTTTCAACACACAAAATACAATTTTACATAATGTGATGGCCCAGCTATAAGCTTAAACTTTGGCCTTTAGATGACACTGCATGATGTCACGCCTGGGCAAAAACAACAATGGTAGACAATACAACATTAGTTCCAGTGATAAAGAAAACCAGCGTTTTGAGAATGAAGAGACATTTAAGATCGGTGATGAGACAAACAAGGATGCAGGAGTGTCAGGTGAACAAGAAGAGAGAGAGGGAGGCATCGAACCATACATAATCAAGCCAGAATTGTTGGGTTCTGGCACTGACTCATTAGACCAGCAGTGATGGGGAGGAGAGCCATACAAATACAGAAGGGTGAGTCTTTAGGGTGTCTCACCGTTTGTTAACTGTAGTTCCTGATGGATGTTAATCATCACCTTCCACCATATCATTCCTTTTTTCACCACGTTTTTCAGTTCATCACATTTACTGGGCTTTTGGGGAAAACAAAAAAACAGACTCATCTGTCTGACATTTAGCGCTAGCAAAGTAGCTTCTAATTTCAGCAAATAATGAAACAGAACTTGACAATTAATATTGACTCACCAGTCCTGCACGGTCCACTTTACCGACCCGTATGCGTGTACATTAAACTCATAAACATGGGTTGGGTTACAGCAAGCAAAACCCAAGAACTTTTAAAGACTTTGTTTTTGGCTAAAACATACACCAGTGAGTGACATCTGTGGCCGGATATAAAGCTCCTTCAAAATAAAACCAACTGGCTGTTGATCAGCCCTAGATCCACAGTTTCATCCATGAATCTGCTTTTAATTTTGTCACTTCCTCTCCAGCAAACTGACCACATTTCCTTTACCTGTGCTTTAGCAAACACAGTTGGAAGCTATAAATAGCATCTTTAGTGCCACTAATTTTAATGTGCATTTAATTTCTTTAAAATAAATAAAACAGTAACTCCTTTAGCCTGGAAGGGGGCCAAGTACTGGGGGAAACCCTGTTTATAATATTATTTATTCCTAGAAATTCAATAATAGTGTCGATTAAACACTTTCCTCCTCCTTTCTTTTGTCGCCATAACAGTTTTCCTTGGCCACTGAACAGATATTCCCAGCAGTTGGAAGTGTTTTATAGTCAACTATTACCACAAAATTCACCAAAAACAACCAGTGTCCATGTGCTCGCAATGGTGAAGATGGAGGACTGGGTGCAACTCGTGACGTAACACAGAACTCTGGCTGCACTCCCCAAGAATTGGTTTTATTTTATTTTAGACTTTGACCTGATTTCTCCAAAATTCCAGAATTAGTGAAGGGGGTACCAATGATAAATTAGCTTTATGATTGTATGTACTATCATCACCCAGTGCCGACTTGTGAGAACAACAGTTCAGTTGCATGCTCTTAAACGTCCTAAACTTTATACATGTGTTTTTTATGTGTTACTAAAATTACTTCTATTTAAAAAGTAAGCAGCATTAGGGGTAATACATGGCTGACAGATGTTCATGTTCCAGTGATGTCAGTGGAAGAAATGTGACTGTGATTCGGCCATTTATTCATATGAACTCATATTTGAGTGGGCTCCTGTCATTTCAACACTAAATCACTCATATTTCATTAGGAACATTTAGGTTTACCCAGTGGAAATGGAGAAGAATATTAAAACCTTTAACCACAGTGTTTCTAACCTTCCTGTGTGTAACATTTTGCAGCTTTAAGCAATTTTTATGCTGGCTGTGTATTTTGGTTTCAGGTTTAACTTCCTATTGAGAGACCATCTCCGCCAGCAGGCCAAACAAACACTGGACCATTTGAAAACCCACCGGTGCCACTGACCAGACTGTCATACCTCAGGTGTGCAGACATTAACCACCTAAAACACACAAACACTTAACTCCAAGGCCCACAGCCCCGGCACTTTTACACTCTTACATTCCAAAGGCCCAATATAGCCTGTCCAGACAGAAAGTGAAGTAACACAGCTTTCCCCTGTTTTCAGCTCAGAAAGCACATCTCATCTGAAAATACACCCACAAATTTCCTATAACACATAATGAGTAAAGCATGGGGGTGTGTTGTGCTTGGCAGCTGTCAAGCCTCAACTGACTCTGGTTACATTAAATCCTTAACATGTGATGGATGCAAGTTGCAAAACCTGACCACTGGTGTTTATTATATATGGTTAGATTAAATCATTAGTTTTATATGATTGTTTAAAACTGTACCATTTTGTGATTTTGTTTTCTTTATGCAACTTTCTTTCTTGTAAATAGAGTAGGCATAAATAAGCTGTTGCTTCAGTCCATGGCTTTTCGTCCATGTCTGTATGAAGATCTGAATTGTATGTGTGTATTATGTCATGTATGTTTTGTTAAATGGATGAATAAATTACTACTAAATACTACTAATATTATACTTCTAGGATTTCACATTGATTTTATGTCAAATGTATACTATTGCCCATAAAGTTTACATTATAATTTTAAACCATAAAAGCCCTAATATACACTGGCTTCATGTTCAATTAATGATAGATTTAGTTGGAAATGTCACTTTTTTTCTTCAGTTTTATCTGTTTTGCCATATAAATAACCCTCAACTTTACTCTGAGCTTCTCTGAACATCTAAATTAAATACAGTAAAATACCTGACATATATACTGATAAAATGTGAAATACAGAGGATAATATTGTGCTAAATCACTGACAAAAGCTTAGATAGAGACATTCAATTGGGAACTGAGATAAAAGGATTACTGGAGCACCTCTAAATCTCCCCATAGGCAGATTTTCATATTCTTTTTTTACTCTTGTTTATACACATCAGTAATTACCTTTGACTAGGTGTAATGATTACATACAGGGTCCTAGTTACACTTCATCTAAAAAGATGACATTGCATTGTTCATCTTTACGTCTTATTTTGCAATAAGAGGTAAAGATGTAGCTTATTTTAAAAGTTGCATAAGTAAGTATTTCAGAAACGTAATCAGTGGTTGAGGGCGGCATGGTGGTGCAGTGGTTAGCACTCGTGCCTCACAGCAAGAAGGACCCTGGTTCGAATCCCACACCAGACCTTTCTGTGTGGAGTTTGCATGTCCTCCCCGTGTCCGCGTGGGTTTTCGCCGGGCACTCCGGTTTCCTCCCACCATCCAAAGACATGCACTGATAGGTTAATTGGTTAATCTAAAATTGGCCATAGGTGTGAATGTGATTGTTTGTCTATATATGTTCAGCCCTGCGATGAACTGGCGTCTCATACAGCGTGTACCCCGCCTTCGCCCATTGTAGCTGGATTAGGCCCCCAGTGACCCCTGTGACCCTAGTGAAGATAAAGCAGGTTCAGATAATGAATGTATGAATCAGTGGTTGATATGCCTATAGTTTTAAATATATTGCTTGAGGAGAAAAAAACAAACTTGTGTTTTTCTGTGGTCCAAGGTGCAAAAACCTAGAGTGTAATTTACACAGTAAAGGCCAGGCTATTGTCCATTCAGACAAAGACAAGAATTGAGTTTGCGGAGTGAATGGACGTGTGCTGAAGGCTGTACTGTGGTCTGCAGAGCATCTGTGAGGCTCACCAAGTTGATTGCAATGGTTTTTGTTTTATGTGCACGACAGGACACACCAATCATTTGTGGATGTAAGCAAACCAATTATAGTCATCTAAATACACCAAACATAGTCTGAAGAAGTTCTCGGTGGCAGAAACAATCCTGCACTTCATGTAAAAAATCGAAAATGTGTCAAAACAGAAATGGGATAAAACTACATTCATTGTAATACCTGGCACATTTTCAGCTTTTTAGACCCAATAATATAATATACATTTTGATATATATCCCCCTAGTATGTACCTAATAATGACCTCAGATAAATGAAAATTAAAAAAACTCTCTTGGGCTGAGCCATGAATGGATTTTAATCAAATATTTGGGCCAAAAATAGGACCAAAATTGGGGCTTGAAAAACTAGGTATCAGTGTATTTGATCTGAAGAATATGGTGTAAATGGGCTTATATATCACCACAAATAAAAACACTGTGTTAACAATGTACGGGTTTTTCTAATCCAAACATGCAGAACTGTCATTTTCATTTCTGAGTCTCATTACAGGTTTTGCATGTAACCCATCATGTCCATTCATGTTAAATCTGGAACCTGTCAATTTAAACACAAATATATTTTGAATAATTATTTTTGTGAAACCTTGCATATATACACATACACCTTACATATTTACTTAGAATCTCAAAATCTACCTGTGAGATATTGGGAAAAATAGTAGCACATAATTTTGTCATTTTTTCCCATGTTACTTGCATTTTATTGTATTAAAATATGTATTTTATCTGAAAATTGTTTTTTCTTTCATCTCAGTAAACATTTATTTATATTATAGAACTTGCTTCATAACATTTATCTACATATGGTTTGAATATTTAGCTCTCATATCCTTTTTTTAGAGACCAGGTTCAAAGAAGCACCAAAATCCAAGCAGATAATGGTTGGATTCTATGTGTGACATATATATGCAACTAATGGCAGATTTATTTTTTCTATATTAAATTTTTGAGCATCATTATTATCAGCATTTCCTGAGGCAGTGTATGTGAGGCTAATCTGGTAACTGTGGGTCTACAGGCCTGTGTCATGGTATATACGAGGCAGGGTATAGAGGGACGTAATAGATGGATGACAATATGTCAGTGTGACATTGTCTATAAGGGAAAAAAACTCCACTTTAAGTTAATGTGTTGTGTAAATGTTTTTGAGTGCATGATGGTACATGATGTACGGCATCTTGCAAAGGTGATTATGGTTTATAGAAGTGAAGTATTTTTCTACTGGAGTCATCTCTTTGCACCAAACCACCAATCAAGTCTCACCCATGGCCTCATTTCTCCACAGAGAACACAACAGCAATAATCTTGCAGTGGTTGAATATAAGACAGAAAGAGCAGGTAGACTCAATCAGATTCTTAAAACAAGAAACAGACTGACAACAGTTTACATAAGCGATCACAATGTTCTGCTGTTGATTTCAGTCTAGACCTTTTTTGGGGGCAGTTAAAATATTTCTGTTGACTTCCTAAAAAGAATGGATGTGTACATGAATAAGCCACAGAAGTAAACTGTAGGAAATTGGACTGGAGTTTGTCAGAATTTCATACATAGAGGTGATTCTGTTTGATCTGCATCAATTCATGAATGCACTGACATGAAATCAGATCCTTTACACCAACTACATACTAGTAAACATCATTTGACTCAAGATATAGTTTGCCTTTTCTATTTGTAGTCCCACATTACGCAATGGCCTGTTCACAAACACCATGAAAAGACCAAAACTAACTATTTCCTAAGGCTGACCAGTCAGCCTTACGACTTACAGTACTAAATCTTGGAAAAAAGTCAGATGCTGTTTCAGGCATCACAAATGCTCTGAAATTTTTTGACAATTGATGGCAACTCAAATCTTTTTCAGCTTTTGTACATTTGCAATACTAATGGTAAACTCCAGGTGGACCTCATATATAGGCACAAAGACAAGACTGCCCTCTGCTGTGGTGGAGAGGTATAACATACACCCAAGCAAGATAATGTATTAACACAGAACTCATTTAGATCTGGATACCTGTATGGATAGGCTGCATAACAAATGACATGTGAAGCAGAAATAAGGTTTAATATGTTATTTAACCACCTCAAACTCCGGAAAGTAAAATGTTTTTTTTCTTTTTACATTAAATCATTTGATTAAAAAAAGTACATCCCCTACAGAAGATAAAAATGCATCGCTGGGTCTCAGTAGGTTAAATGGTACTTTTCAGTGGGTTGATGTATTACACAATATATCAACATTCAATCCTGAAATTTGATTGTTGGAAGCATCAAGTTAAACAGTCTAACAGGGTATCCGAGTAGCTTTGACATGGGCTAAATAGTAATGCCAAAATGATGGGTTGAAAAACTATCCAGAAATACATGTCCTGTTGGCTTTTGTTGGTCAGTGGTGAGTACCTACCAAAAGAAACTTGAGGGCAATTGGATCTGTGGAACGTTATTAACCACTGCCAAATATCAGTTAATTACCCTTATCACCTGCTCATACCTGAGGTCTTGACTCATCCAGACCTCTGCAGGTATTTGCTGGTATCTGACATCACATTGTACTTCACTAAATACCTTTATGTAGGATGTCATTTAGGTCCTACCTGCAGACCAGGTACACCCAATAAGACCTGCAGTTAGAGCTGCTACATTTATGTCACAATTTCACCTTTGTCAAAGCTGCTCAGCTCCTCGTGTTGCCTATCTTTTCTTCCAAGACATGACCTTCAAGAACTTGACTTCCTGGCTAATATATTCCAACCGCTGCTAGACGCATTTTCAGTTGTCACATTACCTGTCTTGTATTATGGCTGATCACTTCATAATAAAATATAAACCGTCTTTATATGTTATATGCTGCAGGGAGGTTGTAGCTCTGTTGGTAGAGCAGGTTGTCCATTGACTGAAAGGTCAGCAGTTCACATCACACAAGTTCAGTGTCTTGGGCAAGAAACTGAACCCTGAATAAGGCTCCCAGTTGGTCTGGCAGAACCTTGCATGGCAGCAGCACCTACTGGTGTGTGAGGCTAATGTAAGGAAGGTGGAAAACTGCTATATAAGTGCAGTCCATTTACAACAAATGTGAGAAGTAAAAAAAAAAACATTTATTCAACATGTTGTCACAAGCAGCAGAAAAATAATAGTCAGGTAAAGATTAGCACCACATTGGTTTAAAGACAGATTCACATGTCATAAGAGTTGAAGTGTAACATGCTCTGACTTTGTACAAACAAAAAGTAGGTTTCAGCAACATGGATTCTGAAAATATACATGAACTGGCAAAATCTTGCAAGTTGGAAACTTTGGTGATGGGAAATGGCTATTCAGAGTATTTTACTATAAATTTTGAAATCACACTTGAGGCAAGACAGGAGGCAAGCTCAAATTGGCAGTTATGGTAAGCACCTGTGTTTAGGAGTTAAAGCAGAGGTAATAAAGTAGAAGGGGAGGATGTGCAAACATAATTCAACAAAGACACAGGCAACTTGTAGTATAACATGAAATATACTCTTCAAGGTCAAGCCTGCTTTAAATGGTAAACCCTGGTCACACATGTGAGCTCATGTTTATCACTGACATTTGTTACCTTGGTAACTAATGAAGGTCAAATGAGAAGCATGAGAAGCAACCATAACAGAACATTAAACCCCCTCTGCTCAAACTACAAAAATACATTCACATTAATGTGACATATACAGCAGAATGACATGTTTACTCAACAGTAGATATACTACTTTACAGAGTCCTCTGAAATAAGTACAATCAATAACCTATTCAACACTGCAGCTATTCTCCTTATGTGGTCTTATTAAAGGGTGACATGCATACAATTTCATGCCCATTGGTTATCTCAGTGTAAAAATATTTTAACAGCAGGAGGTCACATTATAGTGTCTGAACTCCAGTGTTTGCTCTAAAATACCATTTTCACCAAACGGTAAGCTGGACAGCATATTTTTATTAACCTATAGCTGAAGAAGCTTGAGTATGAATTACACTGAAGGTACTAAAGTTCATTTTAGATCTGATATGATTAGTCCATAAATTACAATTACAAAGTCTTTAATATGGAATGAATTTGTTTCTGTCTCTGGTTTGTGTAGCCTTCTTTGAAATTTTGACTGAATATAGCAAATTAGATACATCTCAATTTAATAAAAATCCATTTAATCCACTTTCATAGTTATTGACAGTGATTCTTTTGTCACTCAATAGCCTACTGGATGCATACCATGATACATATTTGCGCCAATTTCCTGATTCATCAGCAACTCTCAAACAAATTAAAACATTTTAATATTTTAGGCTCCTTCAAGGAATATGTATATATTTATTGATGCAAAATACTTCAGAAAATGTAACATACCTAAGAAATGGATAAAATACAAGGTTTGGTATACATGTATCGTCCTCAGGCAGTGGAGTGTATGGTGTGTAAAATGGAAGACTGGTTCACCGCACACTCTGAGACATGTGTAGAGGAGTCAGCATTTCCTCAAAGATGGCTCCCTTCACATTGGAGCCTCTCAGGTTTGCCTCTTGAAGGTCACATCCAGATAAGTCACAGTTCTGAAACAGAATGTGACACACATTCAGATGACATTTAAACAGGTTTGATTATGTGTTCGAGTACATCTACAGGAAGTGAATGCCTGTCTTGTTTAGTTTAAGGGCTCATTCATGGACACATATGATACAGGCGGAATATTCTGTCCATCATCTGCATACTGTATTTCTGTCCGTTTTCCAGGATCTTGCAAATGCATACCTGGACATTAAATATGGAACAGTACTGCTGGGAACCATAGAGGCAGTGTTGAAATTTCAAGAGAATAATTTCCAGAAATAGCAGAACTTTTGAGTGTTTGTGTGAGTAGGAATTTACTACCAAAGCGATCAACATATTTATAACAACCCTTCTCAAGATCAACATCATTATCCATATTAGTGATACCTCCTCTGTTGTTGCCATTTTTGTCATTATTGAATTACTTCTTCTCAAAAAAGCTTTATTCTTCTTTGTGGTATTTGGCCAGTACGTTAATTAAGGGCAGTGCACTCTGGTGGACTGGGTGAGAAATGCTCATTTCAATGCACTGGATACATGGAAATATGAAGGCACTGACACGACAGTTAGAAAATTACATACCTATTTATGTATGTAAAGCAAGCATTAACTAGAAAAGCACTGAGAGTGTTTTTCTAGACAGATACCATCCCACCACCCACCACACACATACCAAAATCTAATCATTTCTTGATCTCTCCATTACCATCATACCCTGAAAATGTCATCAAAATCCATCCATAATTTTTGAGTTATGTTGTACACAGACAAACAAATGAAATGTCATGCATAGCACAATACTTGACCAAATGAAAATTTCAATATGGCATCAGACTGGAAGTAGTGAGTTGATTCATCTTAAATTCAGTCTGTTTCTTCCTTGGATTTGTCTCCTTATACACACCAAATTTCAGAACAATCTGTCAAGAATTGATGACGCTAAAGTGCGAGAAGTCTCAAAAATTCAATATGGTGTCAGACCGAATTAGTGAGTCGAATCAGCTCGTGCACTCACCTCAAGGTCCGTCCCGGCCAAGGTCGCTCCCCTCAGATTACAGTTCTTCAATTTGGCATTTTTCAGTGTTGCGACTCTCAGATTGATACCAGTCATCTGACTTCCCTCCATGTCCACACCCTTCAAATTGGCCCCTGAATACACACAAATTGACATTTCATTTAATATAAATTTCATCTAGTTTGTCAGAAATTAAAGATACATATATGATCTGTTGGTTTACCTTCCAGATTAGCTTTGATTCCAGCAGGATCTTCAAAGTTACAGCCTCTCAGAGAAGCTCCTTCAGCATTGGTGCACAGCATTTTCACACCCTGCAGATTGGCTCCCTGCCACAAACAGAAGTGGTATTCTGTTATTCTATTGTTTGTTCAATATAGTTACTTTTGATACATGCACTCAGTTCAAAGTTGCTGTGTTTCATCATCCACGTTGGCATGAATGTGGTGACATTGTTATGGTGGTTGACAAGGGCCAAACATCGCAATGGCACAAGGGATCTCAGTTACAGAAAAGAGCTGTAACAGAAACGATGCAAATTTACAACATCCAACACAAGTCTAAACGAGTTGCAAAAAGATACAAACGTAAAAATGCATCACAAGAAACAAAAACACATGCATAATCATCAAATGCTCTGCAAATAAAGACACAATGGAAAAATAAAAATCTGCAAACAACAAACTCAGAATAATGAGTCACTACAAAAGAACTGCTCCAAAACTGCAGGTGGTCAGCATTTATAGATGACAGTTTAGTGTCAGATATAATCAAATAAAAGTCACATTACTGCACTACGTCATAACCAGCTCCAAAGAGTAAAAGTCCTGCCATGTATTGGTTCTTCCTGTTCACCTCATACAGGTGATTTCACTAAATATCCATCTACCTGGATGAGGAGTTGTGCTCATCAAAATGGATTGATTCAGTGAATGGTTGGAACAAATACATGGCAGAACTTTTACTCTTTGGAGCTGGGATTACCAAACTCTGGCCATAACTTCAAGTTGTTCCCACTGCAATTTGAAACACTGTCAGTTAGCCATTTTCCATGTCTCTCTCAATCTCAGTTTTTCTGCTGACAGCACCCCCTACGTGTTTGGAGCACTTCTGTTGTAGTGGCTAGTTATGCAGCATTTTTTGTTTGCAGATGTTTTCTTGTTTTGTATAGTTTCCATTTGCAGAGCATTTGATGATTATGTGTGGTTTTGTTTCTTGTGGTGCATTTTTTTTATTTGCATGACATTCCTCTTTTGGCACCTCATTCATACTTGTGTTTCAGTTTGTGAGTTTGCATTATTTATATACTTGCAGTTGTTTTCTCTGAGATGCATTGGGCCGTTGCAATGTGTTTGGGCCTTTCTCAGCCACCATAGATAGGGGTTGTTTCGGACACCACTTTGTCAAATCACAGGTCATAATACCGTTGGATTTTATCAGTGTTTATGGACTGACATCACAAACCATATGTTTTTATTAGCCATTAACCTGGTTTAACATTAACTTGATAGTTGGTGTTTTATCTGCTTATGCTTCTCTATCGGCTTTAGTAACAGACTTGCTTTGTTGTGATCAAGGGTTATATCTGTCATATTGTCATTTTCTGGTATGAACTGGGCTTTAGACTTACCAAAGCTCCTTCAGTTATGCCAAAGTAAAGTAAGCTTCTGTTCATCAGATGGAGTAGTAATGGTTCAGTATCGTACTGCGTATAGTTACATATTATATTATATTTATTTACTTCTTTCATGTAAACCAATTTAGTGTTAGGCAGGCACTACTAAACCCCAGGAGTAAAGTTGTAATTATTTTAATTATACAGTACTTGTCAGTTCAGCTTAAGGAATGATATTTCTTCTGGTTAATACTGAACATTTCCCTTGATAATAGGCCTGTGATTATTCAACACAGTTTATGGTAACCAAAGAGAACCCACATCAAGACAAGCCATAGACAGGTCTGCTCTCTCCAGATTTGCCCCGCTGAGGTTGGCATGCATCAGATTAGCTCCACTTAGGTTGGCCATCTTAAAGTTGATATAGCGTAGATCCAGACGAGAGAGATCTGCACCATTAAAATTCAAACCCTGGCAAACCAGAGAATATGTGAGAATCTGTTTCACAGGTTCACTTGGTAATAATGACTATTTTAAAGCTATGTTTTCGGAGTACCTGACACCGCAGCTCTGACTTGGTCGTTGTGGCCAAAAGGAATCGAATAAACTCCTTCCGAGTCAGAGGCGAATGGTCGTCAGGAGGCTGAGTGGACTAAACATGTTAAACACAATAAGAGGTTTAACTATATGCAATGAATAGATATTACATTTATCTATGTATATATATGAGCTCCACAGAGTCAGTTCAAACACTGGCCTTTATCAGGTTCTCCACCTGCTCAGCTAGCTGCTCGATACCAAAGAAGCGAGCCTCTTCCAGCACCCCTGCAAAGAACAAACCAAAAATCTGAGTACTATGTGATCTAGGGCTTGCTACAGAAATGTTTGTGTGTGTTTATACCAAGAGGGTTGATGCCTTCATTGATGATGAGCTGTCCATGTCTCAGATAATTCAGGATAGGTTCAAAGTAATCTGGACTGCGATCGATTAGAAATGCTCCCTGCGAGTCCTGTTTGTTCCCCCAAACATCTAAAAAGCACCAGGGTAAAATAGCAAGCAGAGGATAATGCTATAAAGTGAAGTGAGAAAAGAACAACTGTCTCATAAATAGGAATCACTGATTGATATTCACCTTTTTCTCTGAACATATGGGCTAGCATACTCTCAGGTTCTTTGCTGACCAATGTGCTCCTGAAAAAAAAAAATCCCCAAAGAAACACTATCCATTTGCACTGAAGACATTCAACAATGTGCAATTAAGTCTCTATATTTTGTTAGATTGCTAAATGAGTGACATTTTGCTTTTTATTTCCACCAAAGACATTACATGTTGTGCCCCACTTTTAGCAAAATAACTCAAAAGGTTATGGACAGATTATGTTGAAATTTTCAGGAAATGTTGATACTGGCATAAGAAACAAATGATTACATGTTGGTGGTGACTGGAGATGGGTGTGATTGATCTGCTTTGGTGGAGGTGTACTTTTCTTGTTTTAAATGTAATTATGCATTTTAAAACATTTCCCTGTGGTGTACATAAACTGTAAATACTCTGCTTGGGTCTGAATTATCCATTAACCCAAATCCACAGGTCCATCTTCAACCCTGTTTCTAAGTACCTCTCCAGGTTGTTGGATGTGCTGCTCTGTCTTGTTCAACTAACAACTGCACATTTTAGGTAATCGGCGCCAAGTTTGGACATATTTTCTACAGGGACTAGAATTGCTGCTGCTGACAAACAATTATGTCATAGAAATGTTCATTGGATATGTTTACCTTATATGTGCTAATGTCATGATGTAACTAGTTATAGATATAACAAATTAGGTAGTAATTAAAAGGATTGTGGAAATCCACTTGATTTTTTTCTGAAATGAATATAAAGATAGCTTTGCAGCACCTAGAGGGTTCAAATTTACATTTTTAGAACTATTAGGGTCCAAATACACAAACAAAAGGAACCAAACACTAATAACAGTGAATTTGGCTAAATATGACCCCCTAAATTATCATCTCTGATTATCATCTTCAGGCAACAAACTATAAATAGCAACTAATAGATTCCTTATATGATACTGTAAACTAGTATTGCTGACATCACAGCAGTCATGTTTACCTTGTGGTGGTGAAGCAACGTCCACCAACGTTAAGTGTGAGCCAGTCAGTGTGAGTCTGACACTTCTCAGGGCCTCTCAGGTCTTCCTGAAGATCTGAAAATGAACGGGTGAAAACTTTTGAGTCAAGGTTCAACTGTGGGAAAAAAAAAAGGAAAACTGAAATGCTTTAGGTTTTGAGGTGCCACATAAGCTTTATACTTTTCTTTTCTCCCCCTCCAAAAAACTGTTAATAATAACAGCAGTAGCCTTCTCCTGTTTCAGGTTTTGAAACCTTGTTTTTGAAGTGTGATATAGGAATTATTTTCAATATTTTGACTGGTTGTCTTTTACTTTGACATGTTTTAAAATCCTGTATAAGCTTTATAATTTTCAAAATTCTGACTTCCTTTGGTTGTTATTTACCTTTACTTGTACTTTTACTTTCATTACTTGAGCATTTAATTGTAGATTACTTGATATACTTAAGCACAGTAAATACCAGATAATGACTTCAACTGGAGTAGCACATGGTGACATGAACTTCTACCAAAGTAATTTTTGGTAGGATCTATACTTCTACTCAAGTGTGACTTTCCATTACTTAATACAAAACTGAATCTGATCTGTATTCCGGGTTTGTCACCGTCCATCCTGTATCATCTATTGTGAATCACATCTGCTGCACACACATGGTCCTCACAACTCCTTACACTAAAATCTGTCATTGGTCAATCATCAGCATAAGACTGGAATTAACTTCAATAATATTAAAACTGAACAAGTTTATTTCAAATTCTGCATTTAATTCCTTTTCTCCCCCAAATTTGTAAAAGCAGTGTTAGCCTAATTATCACTAACTCATTAGTCGTTCCATGCTTGCGCATCTAAAACACTTCCTTTGTGGTGAACAACTTCAAGGATAACTCCATCATAAACACAGTCTGCTTTTTTAGATAACAAACTAAAACATCACTCAGGCATTTTAAAAAAAAACATTTTTGTCACAAAGTACATTGTGGGAGACAAAAACGGTTTCTCACAAATTCGACAAGAACTTTAAATTCTACAATCCACCTTATAGTTTGTGTTTGCTGGGAAAATTATGGGTGTTCCAGCACTCCTGACCCCCACCCGCCCCCCCACTAAGGCCTGTTTAACCATCAAACACTGACCATTTAAGCAGATCATTTCCATGTCCTCTATCCTGAATACAGCTTACTACATTCAAGTGGAAGATACAGTGTTCCATTATGAAAACACAACAGATACAAACATTCATTTGTCTCTATGGCAGTAAAGCTCATCAATGAGCAAATGGCCCAGGATGAAAGGGATAAAAAACCATTGAGGCCACCCAAACAAGTGTCTATTAATTCAAGAAGTGCGCTCTATCCCAGGTGAGTGTTGATGACTACATAATGCTGAATTTGCACATTGTACTAAGCTGTTTTTAACCAATGTAATAATGTATTGCATATGTATCCCACTTATTTATAGAAGACTTATGCATTGTATTCTGGGTTGAATGTACATTAGAGTATGTGTGGTTTTGGGACAACTGAACCCTCTGTCCAAAACAAAGGACTCATATGAGACACAAATAAAGACACTTTGACTTTGATGCCATTGGTCATTACTGTAAATTACAATGTTTTTTTAATAACTTATCTAGTGTTAAAGTAAAAAATAAATCTTACCTTCAACCGAATCCCCATCAGATATGTATAGGACATCGTCATCTCTGCAGGAATAAATAACATCATTAATTAATATTAAATGTAAAGCACTATAAACTTTATGTATAATGTTGTGATTTCACCTGATTAATGATATGTCGTCTATGAGGCCGCCATTCCCATTGTAAACACTAGAGGCCCTTATTCCCAGTTTGGAACTGGCGACACACAGTAGATCATCCAGAGACCCATATACAGCCACCACCTGTATGACAACATGAATATATCAACACCCAGGAGTTCACACTACAACCCTGAATGTTGAACAGGACAATAAACTAACATGACGATAAGCTAATTGGAGTTGAAGTCAGACATAAGCACTGAGGATGAACAGCAGATGGAGACGCACGAGCTAATCAACACAGCTACACAATGACTATATACGTGCATATATGCTCAACTTACCTTTCCATTTGTGGACGTTCCGGTGACAAACAATGTGACTCTTCTCATGATGGACTGATAGCACCTAAACAGTCAAGATTTAACGCTTTCCCAAAACCAAATACATGCTTTTTTTTTTTTTAGCAACAATCACTCACTTCCTTTCCCTTTCCTGCCTCCGCTCATATGTACAGTACAGGGAAAATAACCAATCAGATCTTCGAAATAAAAAACAGCCAATCAGCAGCGCGAGTGGGCGGGACATACATGCCATCTCCGAGGTAGTTTTGATCATTCTTTTAAATTTTAGTTTTGTCTTTGTTATGGGAGAACCTCAAGAGTGCGTAGTTTATTCATTTACAATTCCCGCATTAATGGAACTGTTAGTTTATACCTAGTAAGGAACATCCATAAGCTATTACAATTCAAAAACTCATTTAATGAACTTATGGGATTCCTAGCCTTCTTCCGACACATGACAAAATAGCACATTAGTTTTAAGAAAAATATACTATTAGAGACATCACTTATTGGAACATAAGAGTACAAGGCAGAAGGTCATTGTGCAATTAAATACACTGTGCATGTTCACACACCAGAATACACTTGTTTTGTGTGGCTCAAGAGAATGTTTTTTATTTGGGCCCTACAATAACAAATAAGTTTAGAGTTACACAACTTTTAAACCAAACACATATTACCGTAAAGGTGTATCAATGTCCAGTGCTACCATGTGTATATCACAGCTCCAAAGAGGATCCACCTTCAAGACTAAGCAAATCTGCTTTTATGCAACAATATGAAGTGCAACAAGCTTAATCTGTGCAAAACTGTGAAACTCTTGAACTGGGTATGTGCTCAGTCTACAAACTATGTGAACATTTCTGGCCCTTCTCCTATTGAAATTCTCAAAGAGAGGTGCTGCAATTAATGTGCCTATCTGTGGTGTGTGTCTTCGTAATTGGGGTTTACATAGTTCCAAGATCAAATCCACATGGACACAGTTCATAATACAGTTAGCCACCTGATAGTGTTTTAAAAAGAAACTTGCTGGAGAATCACTGTTTTCATAATAAATAACCTGCCCAATCAAATATTACAATGTCTGGAAAGTTGCTTAAAGATGCAAACAAACACTACTTTCAATCAATTACATTAAAGTTAGAATAAACATGATTCTTATGTTAAATAACCAACTATGAACAATTACTGAACTACAAACCATTATGGCACTACTGCAGATTAGAATCAGCTCAGTACATCTGTATAACCCTTAAATTATGAACCAGTACAGTACAGTACAGTTTATTACAAAACATAAAGCTTGTTTTGTTAGGGAAAATTGTTTCATATAAGGCACATAACAGGAAGACCTTAAAAAACTGGATTAAAGCTCACAAGTAAATGTTTTCTTATTTGGGCTGGGAGTTATGTGTCAATACCTGGGCACTGGAGTCCATATCTGAACGACCTTTACTGGTGAACAATGTGTGTTTAAGTGCTTAATGTGTTCTGCATTGTGTTTCATTTAATAGCATTATTTGCAGTTACCTCTGTGACCCGCTCTATTTATCTGTACTTTATTCACATTTGTTTAACTACTCATTTCCACTGTCCTCTGTGTCTTCTTCTCCTGCTTCACTCTGCCGGTTTGCTTCTCTTTCTGGGTAGTTGAGGATCTGCCGGTTAGCCTGGATGATGTATTGCTGCTGTTTGAAATACACTTTAAAAACTCCCTTGATCAACACAAATGCTATCCCGCCCTGTGAGGAAAAAAAGAGCACAGAAAAGTCCATGCATGAAAATGTGCACAACAATCATTTGCAAGAAGCCTCCCCTTATTTTAGTATGAAAAGTGTACAGTTGCTTAACACAGCTCTCTTCAATTCTTTACTCTTTACACTCAAAATATCTCAGAGCACACCATATTCCATCGACAGAATGTATGTTCATGTTTACCAAAATAGTGCGCTGCAGGTTGGAAGACACTCTTCCAAACAGAAGCCTTCCTACAATACTAGCAATGGAGGGGAAAATGAGAGCTCCGCATAGAGTCCGGGACACAGAGAGGTGATCTCCAGCTCCATGTCCATCAGCTGGGATGCGGGGCAGATAATGGTTGGAACCTGAAGCAACATAAATATATTTGATTAAAATTGATATTCAATATCTTTTTTTTTTAATCAACATATTTTCAATTCAGTGCATTTTTATTAAAGAAAGCTTGTAAACCTAAAAAAAAAAGACAATTGTGTCAATATTAATTTGGATTATGTTTATACCTGTTGGGATTTTCCGCTTGTAGGAATATTTCTGCCACATTCTAACTAAATAATCTTCCCAGCGGATCATCTTGCCCAGCACCAACACTACAGGAATGGTGGGAAGACCCATTAACAGGAATAGAGGGTCAGCCCGCTCCATCACGTACAGACCCTTCTTATGTCCAACAACCTGCATGTGAATATATATGTAGATTATTTTAATGTATGGACCTCTCTTTTTATATCTTATTGATTGCTAAATTTATTGTGAATTTTCCTGACCTGCATGACAGTCACAGCTCCATATGTAACAGCTGACCAGTACACAGTGCCAACCACCACCCCGACAGCAGCAAAAGGACTGGCCCTTGACAAAGCCCTGTCTATCTGCTGCAGAAAATATGCCAATGGACCTGAAAAATTACATGATGACAAGTATATTGGAGAGTGGGGAAATGGGTCTATCTGTACAGATAGAATTTGTACAGTTTCACCTACCCATCTTGGGGAAAATAATATGGTATTCAGTACCACATTGTGGACAACTGACCGCTCCTCCACTGTTTCCTTTTTGTTTCTCATCAAGCCACCTCTGCAGACAGGTCTGGTGGATCCATTTAGTGCAGCCTTTACACCTGCATGGGCTGACCCACTCTGCACTGCGGTCATCCTTCTCTGTGGCAAAACACACCCAGCAGTGTCTGGGCAGCACACATATTGGTACATTTGCTTCATAGTAAACAATGATACATTTCTCAATTCCCATTATGTAATTTCATGTATGAAACATGTTTAAAGCTGTATAATTGATAATTAGGTATCAAATACTGTATCATTTCAATTGTATTTTCCTTTGACTGTAAGATTCTTCTGACTGGAGGAGTGGCATACATTAAAACCACCCTGATCACAAATGACACATTTTTCTGACTTTACATGATGCAATCATAGAGGTATCATGTAAACATACCTGCCTGTATTTGTATAATATACAGCTATATTTTCAGCCTGTGCTTCACACGGCAGCTTGAAATGTATTAACATTGGCAAGCTGATTATGGAAATGATTCCATTATGACTATGACAGGCATAATGATAACAGGACTAGACTCTACATGTAACAAATTAAATATAAATAACATTATGTTAATGTCCTAACTGAAGCTAAAGGGTCCATAATTAGACTATGTTGGATGGTTGGAAAAACAAAGTTATAAAAATTGTATCTATGAGAAATACAGCTGGCTATATACAAGCTCAAGGCAATCCATTTCAGCTGAAATATTTACACTACTTCTAAAATGATGGCCTCGTTGAGGCTCCAGAGGCAAAAGTAAAGAGGTCTTAAATGTCTTAAAAGGCTTCATGGTCCTTAGAAAACAAATGACTGAAATGTCAATGCATTATTTTTATTAATAGCCTAAATGTTTAGATATTTCATTCTGGATCAAAATGGTGATTTACCAAAAAACTGTTTTCATTAAAAATACAGCTCAACACAGATTTCTATAAACGCTACGATATTAATTTGAAAATCTTTATATTCAACAAACGTAACACTGCACAGCAAGGAGTATATAACTGCTGATTGATTTACGTCCTTTAATATGATTGGTTCACTTCATTGAATAAAACTGTATAATATGCTTCAGGAGAAAGTCTTACTTCTCATGCTGCTCTTCAGCACTAGCCATGGTACTGGAGGTTCTCTGCGATCATAGATCCATCAGACTACAGCAAAGACCTGCAGTAGGTGAATTAAATACATCATTACAGGGTAAGTGATTCCTACAAGGAAATTAACATAACATTATGAACAGCTCTTTCCCATGACACGAACACAATTTAAATTGGCTCATTCCATGTACATACGGGCATTAGCAGTCTGACCAAGCTGTTGATACTAATTTTGTCTCAAACAAAACCTTAGCCCTTTAGTCCTATGTTTGTTCCCAAACCTGACCTGTGACACACAAACCACGCACTCCAACATGTTTTAAATATCAGACTGGTAATAGTTAATGAGCTGAAGCGAAACTGAGGTTTCTTGCGCAATAAAATAAATACTCTTGATTACGTATTACCCAGGAGCTGAAAAAGTTATCGACGAAGGTAAGGCTAGTTCTTCTTTCCTTAAGTACCAGATCACATTAAATTTGTATGTCCCTGGAGCATGTCCCCAACTCTAATTGTCATGCTAGCTTAGCCTTAGGTAACTTTAGCTAACCGGTGGGTATTTTGACATGTAGCTCGGAAAGGACTAAAGGCTAAAGTCATTCTCACAATTTTTATGACCTATTTTGCTGAGATTAGCTCAGGTGAAAAAGACTCCTACCTAGAAAAATAACGACACAATATATCCACAGACGAGACTTTAAACTAGTCCAGTGTCCATAGTCCGTACGTATTACGATCATTTGTTTGTTTTCTCTGACTTCATGAACCAGACAAGACCCGCCTACTGATACTTTTACTGTTTTGCGATTGGTCATCGACTCTGTGGGTTCTTGATGCATTCAGAGTTAGTAGAAAAATGGGAAATGGATTGCCTTTTTCTTTTTATCCGTAGACAAGTAGCAACGAATCGTTTTTTCTAAACTGTATAATTTTTGTTATTTGTTTGTTGCTGATTTTGTGTTAGTTTCACACCTTTTTCCTCTGGCTGTTCTCATATGCATGAATATCGTTGTACTTGAACTACTTACTGAATAGATGAATAGACCGTTTCATTTAATAGGCGTCCATGTCGAAAGTCGTTAAGTGGTGTCTAATGGGTTACCACAGTCATAACAATTTGCCAAAAATGCTGGTTCTGTTCATTGACAGCTAGCGGTTGCAAACGCATGGGCATTCATTTGAAAACGGTGATTGGTTTGTATCTCCTGTCAGACAACTTACGTATCTCATATCACCGTATACGAATGGCTGATTTACGTGTCAATCAAAGCAAACGTGCAGTGGGAACGTTGTTGTGGTAAAGAGGCGGTCCAAATTACAGCTCAGAGGAGCGGCGGCGTCGAGACTGCATAGTGCAGAGTGACAGGGCGTTATCTTTTACATGATTATAACACTAAACGTTCAGGAATACACATACAGATCGACAGAAATCTATCTTAAGAACCCAGTCTGTCATGGAGTCCTATGACATTTTAGCTAACCAGCCGGTTGTGATTGATAATGTAAGTATGATGATGTCATTCATCCACACCCAAGCCGAGGCCGCTGGCTGTTAACATTGGCTAGCAATTAGCTTTGTTAACTATTGTGTTATGTCTAACAGAAAAGATGCGTCGAGCTCAGCCAAACCTCATGTAGTATTCGGTTGTTGCGAATATGATAGTTTCCCTCGTGATATCAGTCATATTTGCCTTCGTTATCATTGCATGCAACGATTTGTGTCCAGCTGAAGTCCTAGCATAGACTGTAGCTAGCGCTGTGACCGGCTAGCTAAGGTTTGACAAATTCCGAATGTTAGCTGTCTGTGGTGCTAAAGGTACTATCGTTTGAAACATTTAGTGCTAAATTACTATCTTAACATGTTGAGATCTAAATAATTATAAGAAACGAACACAAGAGGTTGTAGACTGCTAGAAGTAGCACACACAGTAGCTTTGTATTGGTTGCTCGTACCTAACTACATGGGTGCTAGCGTTATTGTTATGAGTACTAACAGCATGAATGATCATGTTTGAGATCAATGCTTTCTGTTTTAACTGTGTAAATTTATGTTTGTCTACTGATAGTGACAATATGACAAATGAACAGTAAAGTAGTTATTGAAAATAGAACATTGAAGATGCAGTGGTAAAGCTAGCAGGCGGGTGCCTGAGCATGAATATGTGAACACGGGGCTGGTGACTGCTGGTGGCCCCAGGCTCTGTCTCATGACATCCCTCTTTCTCAGACACACACACATCATACAGATTAAAACATTGTAATTCTTAGTTCACATTTTATCCAGAGATACTGGGCTGAATTATCATATGCTTAATTATTTTTAGGGCTCTGGGGTTATCAAGGCTGGTTTTGCAGGTGACCAGATCCCCAAATATTGCTTCCCTAACTAGTAAGTTTTCCTTGATTTCCTTGTTTTACAACTTGTACTGCTTTGTATATTTTAATTTAATTTAATTTTTTTTTACAGTTTTACACTGACTTGTCTGACTGCCTTTTTTGTGTATGTGAAACAGTGTGGGACGTCCAAAGCATGTCCGCGTGATGGCAGGAGCCCTAGAGGGAGACCTCTTCATTGGACCCAAAGCAGAGGTACTACAAAAATGTGTTTGTGCATAGGAAAGCATTATTGATGATCTATCATCATTCTAAAATGTGAGCAGATATTGCCAAAAGGCTTTTTTCCCAGCACAGTGTTCAAAGTGTAGTCTGAAATATAACTGTAAATCACACATGAAACTCTAACAGCGCCCTTTGTTGTACTTTCCTGCATTTGGGAGTTGGAAGAAAGTTTTTTTTATTGCACTTAGTACCTGTCTTAACTGCAAGTTATATCTTTCATATTAATTCTGCTCTGTAGCTCCATTGCATCTTTATAAGTGTGCTTGTACTGTTGCTTGTTGCACCAGGGAAAGTGTGAACATGTCTCTAATTGTCTTGCTAATTCATAACTTCATATTTTCAGACAAAATATGGTTTCTCTTATACACCTTATAGACTATATATATATATATATATATATATATATATATATATATATATATATATATATATATGTGTGTGTGTGTGTACATATTACTCAGACTGTCTTTAAACTCATGTTTATGCATAATCATTTCTTTATAAATGAACCAAGTTGCTTGTAGAGCTGCACATAATCAAATGATTTGTAATTTTTTTTTTTTTACATTGGATTAGTTAAACAGTCAATTGCTTCTTTCTACATTAAAATGTCAGAAAATTGTGAGACTGACAGTAATGACTTTTGTGAACATCGTATCATGTTTCAAAACTTGTAAATGGCAACTTAAAGGCCAACCCTTATTAACTTCTGACAGCAGGATGAATATGTTTGTATTGGCTTTATGTATTCAGATGCCACAAGTTTTTCCCATAGAGTCAGTCTAGTTGAATGAAGATGTCTGTTACATTCTGCTACAAATTGTGTTTGAGACATGCTCAATACAGGAATGAGGGGTTCTTCTACAGTATCGATATTTTACTATCTTTAAGTTACTCAAATGGTGCACCTAGATACGATCACATTGTGATTCTGTCAACTTTAGCTTCATAGTTGAAATAGTATCAGTCATGGTGATCATAGTAACTGCTGACAGATCCATTTTCATCAATATGGGTTCAGACCTAACATGTCCTCTGGTGAAAAACAAATGTAACTGTTAATTTAGTTGTGTCTTTTTAAAGAAGCAGCTTTGTCTTAGCCATAAATTTACACATTTTGAAGCTTCCAGGAAAACGCTACTTGATTTTAAAGCTATTTGATTTTATATTGATTTATCATTTATTTTTTCTTCTTCCTCACCCACCTTTAGGAGCACAGGGGCTTGTTGTCAGTGCGATATCCTATGGAGCATGGCATAGTGAATGACTGGAATGACATGGAGAGGATCTGGCAGTATGTGTATTCAAAGGAACAACTGCAGACTTTTTCTGAGGAGGTGATTTCTGTTCCTCCCCATGTATTATTACCTCTTAATATAATAAATTGACCTGTCTCTCAAATGTGATATTAATGCATCTGTGATCATTTGTTCGTTCTCCTCTATAGCATCCTGTCCTGCTGACTGAGGCTCCACTCAACCCCAGCAAGAACAGGGAGAAGGCTGCTGAGGTCTTCTTCGAGACTTTCAACGTCCCTGCACTGTTCATCTCCATGCAGGCCGTGCTCAGTTTGTGAGAATGCCTTCTCTCATCTTGCAAGCCTGATGGACATGCATTTGTCTAAATATTTATGGCATACTTGCAACTTTTTAGTGTCGTCACTGTCACTTTAATATTGACAGACCGCTGCACCAAGGAGGAAGCTGTGTTTGTGGTGAAGAATATGTTAGGTTATGCTTAGAAGCAAACTGTAGTTTCTAATGTGACAAGCTTATGTGTACTTGGAAGTTTCAGAAAATGTCAGTACGCGAGTCCTTCCTGCCTCAACTAATTAGTGCAGTCAGGTTTTCACTCCAGGTGTTCTGCAGTATCTGAAGAACCTGAACACCATTCCTGACCTTTGCATTTGCTAATGAGCTCAGAATAACCCTTCTTAAACACACTTCCAGCCAGATAATTGTGATGGGTATATGAAGAGTTGCCTCAGTGGTGAATAATTGGAAAGATGCTCGTGTAGATGTAAATGTGATACCACTGTCATGTTTCCTGCAGGTATGCCACAGGCCGCACCACTGGTGTTGTGTTGGATTCTGGTGATGGTGTGACCCACGTCGTCCCCATCTATGAAGGCTTTGCTATCCCTCACTCCATCATGCGTGTGGACATTGCTGGAAGAGATGTATCCCGATACCTGCGTCTGCTGTTGCGCAAGGAAGGCTACAACTTTAATACCTCTGCAGAGTTTGAGGTTGTTCGTACAGTTAAAGAGGTGAGGTAGTAGTTTTAAATTAAATGTACAGATTCCTTCAAGGGATGTTCTAATAAATTCTGGGTTTGTGTATTTTATCTTTGCAGAGAGCATGTTATCTGTCACTCAACCCCCAGAAAGATGAGACTTTAGAAACAGAGAAGGCACAATACGTACTGCCTGATGGAAGCACTTTAAATGTGAGTCAAACAAACACAGATGTGTCTCAAATAGAAGTATATTAGAAGTAGTATCTGTCTCATAACTGATGTGTTCATGTGAACTTGTTTACAGATTGGTCCAGCAAGGTTCCGTGCTCCAGAGTTGCTGTTCAGGCCTGACCTGATAGGAGACGAGAGCTCAGGCATCCACGAAGTGCTGGCCTATGCTATCCAGAAGTCTGACATGGACCTCAGGCGTACACTATTTTCTACCATTGTTTTGTGTGGAGGATCAACACTGATCAAAGGTTGGTGTCAAGTGGTGAAGGTAGTAATACAGAATAACATTGCTTCTTTTCTAAAATATCAAGTGCATCTCAGGGCTGAGGAGCAAGGATTGAGTTTATACAGTTAGTAGATTTAAAAAAAAAAACAAAAAAAAAAGCCAGCCCTGTGCTTGCTGCAGAATTTTGCACTGGCTATATGTTGAACAAAACATTTATGGAATTAGAATAATCCACACCTATTTTTGAGCTCAGATATGGTCAAAATGTATCTGAAAACAATGCTTGCCTTCTTCCTAAAATCCTAAAGACAGAACCAGCTAATGTAGCCAATAAATTGTCTTTATTATTATCACACAAGCATACTATATAGCACATAGTGCTATGCTCGGCACCATGTTTGAACCAACATGAGTCGGCACACTTCATTAATTTTGTAATATTTGTAGACATTTGAGGTAATTGTTTAAATTACTGTCTTTGTTTCTGCAGGACAAAACAGTGTCACTACAGATAATTGAAAGAAGGCATTTTAGACTTTGTAAAACCAACAATAGTCAAAAGTTTGGACCAAAACTGTTGGGAAAAAATAAATGTATTCATCCAATTAATAAGCTGCTTCCATATGCATATCGGTGAAAGAAGTTGATTATTTTAAAAAGTAGATATATGTTGAATAGACAAAATCAACTTGGACAAATTAATTAATCAATGTTATTAGTGAATTTCAAATTCAAAGTAATAATTCTGTAGAAGAGGAGGAAGGAGCAGAGTCACTCTTGAGATCTAAAATGTATATTAAAAAAGCCTTTAATATAACATTCCAATTGTGTTTGAAAACACATGGGCCCATGTGTTTTGTCAGAGTGCCTCTGCTTGTTCCTCCTCTGGAATTTGATTTCACCTGGTACAGAAGAACACCTGAGTAACATTATTTGTACAGTCTCCTGAGTGCTCTAAGCCCTTTTGTGTCTTCTCATTTCTTAATAATTCTATAGAACTGGACACTAACCCTTAAATAATTTAGAAAGAGGTGATATTAATTTGTTTTTAAACCATTATTTCCCTTAAAATCTTTTAATTGACAAGCCACTATTGTATTGATGCTGGAAATAACGGCGGTCACGCTGCTGCAAAGTCATACCCACCTTTACATTCACTCATCAAACATCACCATGTTATTTCTTATAGGCTTTGGGGAAAGATTACTAACCGAAGTCAAAAAGCTCGCACCCAAAGACGTGAAGATCAAGGTGGGCTTTGATTAACATTGTTTTATTTATTTAGTTTTTGCATACTCATCAGGGGCAAAACTTGAAAGACATTTTGTGAAATGTTTTCTTATTTTTCCAGATATCTGCTCCCCAAGAAAGGCTTTATTCCACATGGATTGGGTAAGAATTAAACATTTTTTTTGCCTGGGTACAATGTGTACAATGTTGACATTAGACAAGATTTGTTAGCTGACCTTCTTCCCTCCCCTCCAGTGGCTCCATCCTGGCATCATTGGATACCTTTAAAAAGATGTGGGTGTCAAAGCGGGAATATGAAGAAGACAGAGCACGTGCCATCCACAGGAAGACCTTCTAGAAGGGGTGGACATGCAGGGATCGCCCCCAGAACTGCCCTCAAATCTCCTTTATCATACCGTCGGAGACTCCATATACTGCACCAGTCATCTCCGGTACCTCTGCATTGTCCCATATCAACCCTTCAGCTTCTGATCCACTGTCTGCCTATGCTTTACCCCCCCCCCCCCCCCTTCAGTCCCTTCTTTTTCATTCAGCTGTGTTGCGTCCTTCTTCCCTTCTTTCCCCTGCTGGAAGCTGATGGTTACAGCACCCTCCTCAACATTCACATAAAGAGGGCCGTCAGGGTTTATCAGAGGGTGGTGATTAGCACTGTGGGCTTTACTCCAGGCCATGAGATATTATGATTTAGTCCACGTTGAAGTATTCATATTGCTCTCTTGCCTACAAAACCCTGCAAGGTGTAAAAATGTCATGAAATGTCAATAAACGTGAATGTTCTTTTTTTTTTTTTCTCTCTTTTGCTACTGTTGAAATTTCCATTCCAAACTGAAGATATAGGTTTTTATTTGATGTCCGTTTTATAGGCTCTTTTTTTCTCCTTTCATGTTTTAATGTATACTCAGACATGGAGTAGTTTATTTAAAACTAAGATTTTAAGTACTATAGCAGTATATAGTGCTAGTGAGCGAAAGGATAACCACTGTATTATATCAGGCCTGAATTGCACACGTATCATCTTTAGTGCAAGTGAATACGGTTAATGAGATCGTTAAACTGACTAAAGTCAATTCTTGTTTGTCCTTTCCAATGAAATGGCTTTCTTTAAAAAATGACATCCTACATTGAATGAGGTCTTTGTTAGCGTTTTGTCTCTGCTGAATTTATTAAAAGCAGGAGATGCCTTGATTTATTTTTTTTGAGAACTTAATATTGGATTGGCTCATCCAAATTTACAGCAGTCTAAATGCACACTTTTTTATTTTTGTGCAACGTTCAACTGATAAATGATTTCAAACAAAAAAGCTACCTTGTCCCCTCTTTGCATTGCATGTCATATCAGTTATCTGTGTACAGTTGAAGATGTCTACAATCGGCCACAACTACATGAGGCCAGACTCTGGAGTCTGGATGACAAATGCTGAGAGGCCACAGGAAAATGGCTGATGTTTTTGTATCATTCTCCCTTTTGTCCACCTCTATGTATTAGTAATACTCTGGGTCTTATGATTTCCACACATCTCAGTGGCAGGGAAGGGGTCATGTCACACCTGTGTCCGCCTTACTCTTGGTGCACTTGCACTGGAGCGTCCACATCTGCTTTTGGGTGTTTTTTTTTTTTTTTGTTTTTTGTTTTAAAAAAAGGTTGTAAAACGTCATCAGCCTTGTGTACAGTGGAATGCTTTTCAGAAACAACCACCACACAAACCCATAGGATAACAAACTAATAAAAATGTACAATACTGTTTATTCAAGTGTTTGCTTTTACTTTTCGTAAATTCAATATAATAAATAAGTTAATGGCTGCTGCTTTGGTGTCTTTTTGTTGATTTAACAGCTGTTTTGGGATTTAAGGGTGATGGAAGGTGTCTGGTTATGCCGTCCAAGCCTGTACAGCCATAAACATGACAGGAAATATGGTGCAGTTGTACACAAGGGATAGCAATAATGGTAAACCAGCAATATTTATTGATTTAAGGTAGTGATTTATTTCGGACATGCAATGAAATTTAACATGATATGATAGGACGGTGTATCAGCTTACCTGTATGTGTTTTTTTTTCTTGCATCGGTGTTGCCCTGTTGATTGGCTGATATTTTTTCACCTGCCATTATTTAATGACAGGTGAAGTTCATGGCACCTCTGTGTTCTTGGAGATTCTGCTGTTCACATTGAAAAATAAAGTTCTTTTTGGTGTAGTAATATTTTTTAAGTCACTTTTTTTTTGTTTTATAATTGTAAGTAAATATTTTCTGACATTTGAAAATTAAAAAAAAAAAAAAAAAAAAAAAAAATATATATATATATATATATATATATATATATATATCAATGGCCTGTATCAGTCATCAGCTAAGGTTGATGTTATAGGGAAAAAAAAGGTATTGGCTCCAAAAAATCCATATCAGTTGATCACTAATACATATCACAGGGTTCCCGTGGATCCTTTAGGTCTTAAAAGGTATTGAATTAATTGTTGTTATTTGAAATATAGACAACCCAAATGTTACCAAAAATAATTTAGGATGAGTAGAAAATGAGGGCACATCATTCTGTGGGTGTAGTTTTCCTTTATCTATACTTAGTTTTTTGCAAGTGAGTGTTTATATGGTCAGTGTGTGTGTTATATTCAAAATGTAAAAGTTATGCTTCTTGATGCAAATGGTTCATGAATGTAGCAGCAACTGGACCAAAAAGGCATGTTCTATTTAAAATAAATAGTTGGATAAAACTGCCCAGAGGAAATTCATGTGGTTTGGAGCAGAATGGAAGATTTATTTGACTGTAATTTTCTGGTTTTATTTATTTAAAAGTCTATTACTTTCATTAGATGACATGGAGCATGGGTTGGATAAAAGCTAAATCTAATGAGAAAAAGGAAGTGACGTTCATGTCAGAACTAATACCATCCTTGTTCACCAGATGTCAGTGTAACAACAACAAATGGAAGCCATGTGAAAGAATACTATAAAGGTGTTGCATGATTTATACTGATCTAATAATATAACTGAAATAGGAAAGTAAAGATGCTATCTGTTTGTTTGCTTCTCACATTTTCTCATTTCTAAAGTATGTTATTCTCACTCTGCATCTACAGGAGCTGTGATGTGGGAGGGAGGCTTATGTCTGCAGAAAAGGATATCAACTGTTACACATAGAATGTTTTTTAAGTAATTTTCCTGTGTTAAATTTATTATTTTAAAGGGGACATATCATGCCCATTTTCCATAAGTTAAAGGACAATGGCATTTTTTTTGCAATTGGGGCTTTAATTATGATGTAATTTGAATTGTTCTGCTCACCCATGTTACTTTTTTTCATTTTGATTCCTCTGGAAGAAATATCCACAAAATGACATGCAACGAGTCAGCAGGGCAGCAACTTGCAGACACTAAATCAGTTATTTTGTTCAAATCATTTAATATGTCCATTCCGTTGCAGTCCCATTTCAATTTGGAAAGACCCGGGCTGGCGGTTGAGCTAAAATAAATAAAGTAACCCGAGACACACAAGCGGTGTCATCTAGCTGATGCTTTAGCTCTTTGCTTTAGCTTAGCTACTTGGCACTCAGCACTTGATAGTAAAAAGTTACGTTGGAGATCTTGTCTGGGTCTTTCAAAGTTGAAATGGGACTGTACCGGAATTAGCACTACTCTATCACAATGGACATATTAACTGATTTGAACAAAATAACTGATTTAGCGTCAGCAAGTCTATGCTCTTCTAACCCTAATTGTAAGCCGCTTTGTGGATATTTCTTCCACAGGAATCAAAATTGAAAAAAAGTAACATGTGTGCGTAGAACAATTCAAATTACATCATAATTAAGGCCCCAATTGTAAACAAATGGCGTTGGCCTTTAACACAGTTCCCTGGTGTCTCAGTGATTGCTCCGTTACATGCTTTGGTCAAAATACCGCATTGATGAAGAGCGCAGCCTGTTCAACCTGGAGAAACACGCCTTTTCAAAACACTCTGCTTTAGTGCCTCATGCTTTCATGCAAATGAGCCACAGCTGACTCCGCCCCTCTTCCTCTCAGTAGAATGTGAAAGAGGATAAAGAAATGGAACCTGAAAAGGTTGAGGCAGAGAAAAATAGACAAAGACACTGATGAAATAAAATCAGCTGAAGAGAATCAAAGTGGATCGACTGCTGAGTTTTACAGCCCTGGGATCTTCTGGGCCTGGTCCGTGAACAGCCGTGGGACACATTCGGGTTTGGTTTGTCTGGACCCAGGCCAGCCAGATGAGCCATGACACCATGGTCGTGGTCCCACCCACGGACCAGCCTGTCCGATCAACCCGGGTCCGCAGTTGAGCTGATGCACAGTGACCAGAGCTCAGACCCCAATGCAGCAGACGCACAGTGGGACTACCCATAGAGAATAATGGTGGATCTCTGAGTCCAAGTAGAGGTCACTGTGATCAGTAGGTGGAGTTAGCTGAACTGGTCGGGTGGGGTGGGGTGGGATTGGGTATTCAAATGAATCTATGCGTGTGATATACAAAGCATAGAAAATCTAAAACAGAGTGTTTTCATCAGGAATGGATCAGGAGAAAAGGAGAGTGGATGTTTTTTTTTCATAATTTAAGGGTCTCCCCACACACAGACAACACATATTTATGTTAGAAAAACAATAAAAAATGTGTTTTGCATATGTCCCCTTTAATATAGTGTAAAAATAGTCTTAAATACATGTGTGAAAAGCCAAACTTCTGTTAATATACAGCATCACTTTTAGCTGAATAATTTACACAAGTGGGTAACATTAGACATAAGCTGATGTTCTTTTTGTGCGCCCTGTTTGTGTGACAGTATACAAAAGTAATCCAGGATGACTTCAACAGTAAGCAGGAGCGTGAAACCAAATTTGCATTAATCCTATGAGCCTCTAGATTGTCATTTCTGCATGTTCTATGTCACAACTTTACCTGTGCACTGGGAAAAAACTTCTCCTGATCAGAATATAATATTCAATATTAATGGAAGAACAAAACCAGTAACTGATGACAGATTCTTGTACTGATATGACTTAAGGATACACTCTGATACTAAGAAGCAGCAATTTAATCCACCTTTTAATCCATCTGTTTCACCTACTTGTTGATCCCTTTTACCTTCAAACTCCTATTGTTAAATAAAACAAAACACACACACACACACAGACACGCACACACACACACACATGCACAGAAACTGGCTGTAATGAGTTTCAACAAAGATACTGAGAACTGTTGGGAGAAAAACACACTCATTTACAACATGGATAATAAGCTAAAGGCAGCTTTCTGATAAAATATTTAACCAGTTCGCCTTCCTTTTATTTTATAGGAAATGCAGCAATGAATTATAGATTATGTATTTGATAATTATCAGCATCTGAAGAATTCTGACACTATAGATGATGACGGTTTCAGTGAAGATCTAAAGACATGAAGCCAGAAGACAGAAGTTATTTAATGGGTCTTTTCTCACATTAACAGACTCAAAGTTATTTAGTAGATACTTCCATGATCTTAGAATTAAGGTGAGGCTACAGTGACATGTTTTGAGACCAGAGACCGTCTATGCTCTCTTATCTTTTCCCTTGAGTCGTGTTCTCAAAATCCCAAAGTCTGTAGAAAAAGAGAAACAGCATCTGCTCAGGTAAATGAATCTTCTCGCTGTGTACTACAAAGTTGAACTCTGCTCAAAATGTCTCCTTTTGATTATTAGTTTAGAATAGGCCATGGGTAAAAAAATATATATAATATGGACACTATGGACATGTCCATAGCAATATTTGGATGTTTCTAAAATGTCCATACCAGTTTTGAATGGGAAATAACATGACATTCAGGAAACAAAAGGTAGATTTTTATTTTTCCCCTCCTCAGTTCTGCCTCTCAAAGATTATTATTGGTGGGGACTGCTTTGCTATCTGTGATTGGCTAAACTTCCTGTATGTATAAAAACTGTTCAGACCGCTACGCCTTTTCTCTTCCAAGTGTTCATTTCAATAGTTTTCCTGTATCATGACATCTTCATATGTGCTACAAAAGACAAAAATAGGAAACATGTATATGTTTCAAATATATGAAAATTGTATAAATGTAGTGTAGATATAAGGAAACACACACATGTTGATTGATGGTGCTGTATTTTGAGTATAGTAGGTCATGATGTAGAGTATCTTACAGTGAATTCACAGATATACTACCGTCCATTTGTTGTGATGATGCTCATGCACTGCACATGCAAAGTGTGCATTGTAGTGTACCAACAAAAACCCTAAATAATAATAATTAAAAAAACCCACAGTGTATACAGTATATGGTACATTCAAGATGTGCCGCATGGTACGGTGGGGGGGGTCAAGTTATGTCCCCACCAATGTCAAACCATTATTATGCCCTTGGGATAGACACAGTATAAGCTTCTGCTTCTGGCTTCTTCCTTTTTTTGTGTCTTTATTGTGGTTGTTCTGTGTGTGGTGATAGCTGTACAAACCAAAAATAAACTAGTGAGTATGAGGTGGTATTTAAGAGATTCCCATGTGATTTCTCAGTCTCTGTATTAACCCATAAAGATCCAGTGCTACTTTTGTGTCAGCTCTCAAAAGATTTTTTTTCTTTTTATTTAGCCTTTCTTTAGTTATTTACCTCCATTTATTGTAGTATTATCCACTGTATGTTGTGTTTTTAATAACAATCAATTATTTTCCTATATTTAATTCAGTGATCATGTTCATAAAAGTTGAGATTAAAATCGATTATCGTAATATCAGAAACAAAGAAAAATGAAAAAAAGCTAACTTTTTCAACTAAATCTAACATTAACTAAACATAAATGAAGTGTTTTTATCCACTATCATTCTTTAAACTCCATGGGTTTTACAGTTGAATCAATGATGTAGAACAGACATCACAGATTTTTGGACTCCGGTCCAGATCCGGACCGGGAGATGGTCCTGGAACATGTGCAACATTAGAATCCATCCTATTTGGCTTTCCCTACACATGTGTGCTCATCCTTGTTCAAGAGTGATGTGCCCCTGGTGGAACCAGGTGTGGGGGCAAGCCCATAAAGTGGGTGTCATATGTCCCTTTTTTTTCTGCCATTCAAAAATGTTGCCATGAAATGTCTTTGCCGCCTCCTTGCTACAGCAACAGCAGTGTGTTTTTTTGCAGAGCTGTGCCAGTTCAAACCAGCCTTTCAGACATATTAAATATAATATAATTTTTCAAAATATGTTGTTTTGTTATGTTTTTATTAATATTGTTATTTCTATATTTAGTATGTACATATAGTTTTTTTTTGTTATATGTACATAGGTTTGAACTGAACTGATTGTGGAGGTGACAATATGTTGATAAATGGTGCTGCGGGGTGGGCGCCCTGCGTCCCGGACGTGCCGGCTCTGGGGTGGGCGTAGGGGCTCGTGGCCCTCGCTTCTGGGTGCCCCGGGCTGTCTGGGTCGGCCTTGGTGTGCTGGGGGGGTGGGGGGGTGGGGGGGGTTGTAGCTGCTCCCTCTTGCTCCCCGGGTTTGCGTCGTTCACGGTGGCTCTCTGGGGGCGGCGCCCTGTAGCTCCTATGGCCCGGGATGGGGGGTGCCCTGTTAGCTTGGCCCTGCCTTGCCGTGATTGCTGTTCTGGGCTTCGGGGTCCTTCACACTTGCATGTTTGATCGGGTCTTGCCAGCGACTGCTGAGTTCCATTTCAGTGAATGATGGGACCCGCCAGAATGTGCTGAGAATCTCTCCAGAATGTCTACCCTAAACTCATTCTCTTCTTGCACTGGTGTCCCCCTCTGGCCTGTTCTGTTCTATTCTATTGCATTCTATTTTACACTATCAAGTCATCCACAACTATGATGCTCAGTACCGTTTTTGTTTAATTATTTATTTATCGAATCTCTTTTTCTTTTGTGCTGTTTTGGTTTTCTTCTCTTTTTTCGATTTATTTATTTTTATTGATGGACAGTTAATAGTTGGGAATAACACACCACCTTTCAATCTTTTAACTGCAATAGCAAAGCCTATTAACTTCTTTCCCTGTTCATCCCGTCTGTCCTGTCCAGTCTTTGTTTCCCCCACACATCACTGAGGTGTAGCACTGCCCTCCCTGGCTTATAATAGAGAGTTCTAATAAAGGATGTCTGCTCAGCTTTCAGGGAGGACCGATGATGGTCAAAGAAGAAAAAAAAAAAGATAAATGGTTATGGATGCTTGTGTTGATCAGGGGTGGATATGAGGTGTGTTGGGGCATAGGAAGTGGAATCTATTGGATTATTGGTTTGTAATAGAGGGGTGAGAGTTCATAAGTGTGACTTCTTCCCACTCCTTTTCAACTAAAATTTTTTTTTTGACACATTGATGGATGTTTTGATGATTTTTTGTGCTTGAAATAAAATAAATGTAATTTAATTTAATAGTACAATATACAGTATGTCAATAATATGTTTTAGGAGGATTGGCCAGACAGCAGGGGATAGTTACACCCCCCCTGCTGCCTATAAAACAGCCTATAAGGTAAACAAACACTCAGTATGTTAAAAAGACTACACACAGACTAACATGCAGCATTCACACAATGGTCCAACAGCAGTTCACTCGCACTATTTACATAAAATATCATACATATTTGTATTGCACACATTTAAGTATTCAGTGCCTTGATGGCTTTTGCATAAAAACTGGTGGTGAATTTGGTTGTTTTTGTTTTCAGTGCTCTATAGCGTCTACCAGAGGTTAGCAGCTGAAAAAGAACATATGCATGATGGGAGGCATCTGTGAGGATGTGTTTGTCCTTCTTGAGACAGTGATGGTGAGACTAGTGTTTCCCAACCAGTGTGCTGTGGTACATAAGTGTGACGTGAGAAATCGTCAGGTGTGCCATGGAAAATGATCCACTTTCACCTTATTGGTACTATAAGTGAGTAGTATAATTGTGGATCCATAGGACAGCACACACCACTGAAACAGTCAGAGCTGTTGAGGAAGATTTGTGTGTGTCGTTCTTCAATTCCTGCAAGAATCTCAGCTTTGTTTTTAACTAAACAGGCCCAGGTTTCACCCTGAATAAGTACAGAGAGAGTACACTTGCAATATATTTCAATGAATATACTTTTTGTGATGACCTCCTTTGTTTTGGTGGTGTTGAGGAGGAGGTTATTGTCCATACACCACATAGACAGACACTCCACTTCTTCCTGGTAAGCAGACTCACCCCCTCCCCCCCCCACCCCGAGATGAGCCCAGACACTTTACAGTTATCTTTAGAAGACAGTATGAACCTGAACACTGAATAATGTCTGAGCTGTCTGAAATTGTGAGACCTTTAAATTTGAACAATTTTGACTGTAACAATAGTAGCACAGTCAGAAGAAAATGGTCAGAAATAGAGAAAAGTTATGAAATGCAACTCAAAGTGAAGCAATATTAAAAATCATTTTCCAATGTTTTCTGTTTTGATATACTAACCTTTGAATTTACTTTGACATTTTTGAACATGTGCACAATCAGTAACTAAAATATGGGACAACACCTACTTTTAGCTAAACATAGAACATTCAGAGAATTATATTGTAATAAACATTAATACATCACTTAGGAAATGTTATGTATATGTAATGTAATGTATAGAACAAAATTACTTGGACAAAAAATACTTTCAGGTCTTTTAAGGATTAGTGGATGTTTTGCCTATTAAAGACATGTAATATGAAATAACCATTTTACTTTCTTTACTTTTCATTCTGGCAAAGGTAAAATAGTAAAAACTTCTCAATAGCGCTTTCATGATGCCATAGTAAGTGCAAAATAATGTTTGTTCTATTTTAAAACGTGTGCAAGAGTACAAACAGGCCATGGCATTTACTCAAGTTACTTTTCACACATACTGCAAACAAAAGTGAACAATGTAGTGTCTGTTAATACTATTCATAGCTCAATCTAGATACAAATAGCATGGATTACACTGTATTGTAGACTGGGCTCAATATTAAGGCTGCTCACACTCTCACTACATTACATAGAGGAGCTTTTACTAAACTCATAGAGGTAGTAATGTTGGACAAACACAGTGTTACACCAGATTTTCAAATGGGTGCACATTAAAATAAGTCTACAATATTTTATTTCATTGTGTGTTTGAGTGTGTCTAAATACCAGTTACACCATGAGGATGTAAATGGGTTTACATGATCACGTGTGTGTACTAAGCTCCCGTAAAAAGATATGTAAATTACCACTAATGAGGGTTAAATGTTGTCTTTGAGGTGAGGGTGCAAGAGTCTTTGGGTATGTTTAAGATTGTCCAGGATTTGAGTAGAAATCAATATGTCCAAAAAACCATTATGCTCTTATATGTGTCTCAGTGTGTAAAAGACTCACAAATAGCAGTGGTATGTGCGTACCATCACAGGTAACCAAGGAAACGCAGGGATGGCACTTCCTGTACACGATACGGCTACAAGGAGAGACAGAAAAAGATGAAAAATCTATCATATTACTGTAGCTTTTCCTCAAGTTGAGCTTCCTCTAATTTTCCTCTTCTGGGGTAAAATCCTTGAGCCTCACATGTGTCTGTTCGTTTCCTCTGTTCACCTCTGTGTTTATTCTTTTTATAAATCAAACTAATGCTAATGCATGCAAAGTGAGTCACCCATGAAAAAGCCAAACAAATCCCTTTGCAGTTCATGGCTGCTGTGTTTTGCAAGGAAGCAGGATCCCCCCCCCCTCTCTCTCTTTCTCCTATGTAGTGTGTCTATAGTGTCAAACTGTGTAATGCTGTATTGTGTGTGTGTGTGTGTGTGTGTGTAACTTGGATGTTGTTCAAGAGCCAGTGGCAAAATCGGATCTTATCTCCATGTAGCTGACATGTTAAATCTCTGGGATTTCCACAGTATGTCTGCACAAATCAAAGCTTAGAATAAAGGAAATGATTCTACAGAATGACTGTCTTCATCAAAGCATTTGTCCAGATTCTTGTGTAGATGAGACATGCTTGGTGGGATTCCCTGACATACAGAGGCACGATATTGCAGGAAATAGCCCTGGCATGGTAAACTTTCAGAATTAGGGATGATAATTAGGATGGGAGGGCAGGTCACTACTGGACACGGCACTTGAACTCTGGTTCTTCAATGGGATATCAGACTGCAACTTTGATCCAAGGGTTTTTGTCCTCATGTCCTTCCAGCCGGATCTGTGGATGCTTTTCATCAGGTATTTAATGTCAGGCTCCATCTTATCTTATCTGTTGGCCTTCACTTCATCCTTAAAAATAAGTAAATAAATAGTTTTTCAGGACATAGTGTACATGTGTTCAGTTTTTACAGGCAGGTTGTATGAATAGACATGTCAACTTCTTCACACATTAAGAAAAATGAAGAGTAGTAATAAAGACATTTTATTTAAATAATTTACATAAACAACAAAAATAAGTGGTGCCAGGCACAACAAACCCCACCCCTCACAAATATTTTACTTGATTTGTCCTATCTCTTATCATTGTAAAAACACATGTGACCTCCACATTGACCTACATTCACCAAAATCTAATGGGATCTATTCTGGACCATCTTGTATCTTTGCTGAAAATTTCATGCAAATTGGTCCAGCAGTTTTTGCATAAAGCTGCTGAAAACAGAAAGACTGACAAAAAACAAACAAACAAAACAAAACAAAAACATATCCGTCTCCTTTCACGGGGGGCAGGGTAACAAACAAACAACATAACCGAACCAAAAACAATACCCTTCTTCTTTCTCCTCTTTTCTTCTGACAGTGAGCCTTTTTCTTATCTCTGTTATTAACTATTTATCCATTTAATCCAGTCTGAGATCTGAATTTTTGTGTTGACTGTCTTTGGTCATATCAAGACGGGGCAAGTAACTAACCTTGTTAAACTCATTGACCATCAACTTTTAATGAACTGAATCAACAGGCTCCACTCTAGCTAATATTCTGTATAGCAGTAGTAAATCTTACTGCTAGGTCATTGTATAATAATGTATTTTATCAATCAAGCTGAGGAGAATTTCAAAGAAATAAACAAATTCAAAAACTACATAGAAAGGGGAAAATAAGCATAAAACAGATATAAAATGTGCATTTTGTTGTTACCACCACTTCACTTAATTTGTTTTAGAAGTTTCTGTTGCTGCTTTCTTGGCTAAATTGATTTTTAATCACAATGAGCAATGTTTTCCTGTTTGAATGAAGGTTAGAACTTGTAAGTGCAGGAAAATGAGTTTTCTGTTAATATATTCAAGCCTGTTTTTCCCCCCAGATGAATTTTAAGTATTTTTTTCTGTCAACAAACAGTGGAGGCTCATTAGAATGACAGGTAATTCAATCTGTATATAATGATGGAACAGGAAGCTAGTTTCCAGCCAGAGGCCCGGATTCAATCAACAGAACAGCCAGGGGCCACTTGACAAATCAATCAGTGTGATTATTTCCCTCATACATATATAGCAGAGATGGTGTTCACAGAGGACCACAGACACACATACTTCAAGTATCTCATTACAGTATATATCATGTGCCATCACATACACATATACGTAGACACATTTTATTCCCAGAGCTAATTGGGTAGTGTCACAGTCATATTATATATAATGCAGAAGACAGATGTGTAATGGTGCCTTTAATGAGCTAGAAATAAGAGTCTTAAATTCACAAGTATTCAGAGACATATAGATTAGCAGCTATGGAAATTGGACAATAATCACTATCACTTTATAGGCTATAATTTCTAAAAGTGGCTACTTATGGGTGTTTTTTTTCTTTAGAGTTTTTACCATAATGTTGGTTAAGAAAATTGTACTTCACTACAAAAGTTCTGATTCTGACATGAATACAACTGTAAAAAAGCAACTAAAAATACTTAATTATTGCACGTATGATTAACAAATTAGCAAAAAGTATTTAAAAGTAAAAAATATAAATAAAAAGTTTATATAAAATGTAAATGTAATTTTAGATAAAGTTTTCACTAGTTTACTGTGAATAGCTGAACTCATGTTTGTATAATCAGATGGTCACTGCATTATGTTTTTTGTGATTAATGTCATCACTGGTAGATTATTTATATTTTATTGACCCCCTGTGATTGGAAAACTGTTTTGACTGTACAAAGGGCAGCATTTGAATTCCAGTCCCTTGCACCCTGAGTCCTATAAGTGTTTAGGAATCAGGTAACATAAGTCCATTTGTATAGATTTTTGGAAAAGGCCAGGGTCATTTTACAAAGGTCATTTTGCACAATTTTCAATGTTTTTTCAGATTTGCCCTGAACCAAGTCCTTCTGTTAAGGCTGTGTTTAGATGGTAACAATATGAACCAAAATCATTCAATTGTTGTTGTATTCTGACTATTAATTTCACCTTTAGACTTTCATTTTGGGGGAAAAGTCTGTATGGCAACTGACAACAAAAAAGTGTGTGAAATTTCCAGAGATGTATAAAGTACTGGACTGGAGGAGTGGAGTAGAAGTACAAGTACTACATCAAAAAACTGACTTGAGTAAAAGTTGAAGTGTTCTTCAAGCATCATACTCAAGTGAAAGTACTAAAGTATCCAAAGAAAATTGTACTTAAGTATTGCAAGTAGAAATATGTAAAAAAAATTCTACTCAAGTACTGAAAGTAAAAGTAGAAGTAAAATTACAAATAGAAGTAATGAAAAAAATTCTACTTAACAACTGAAAGTAAAAGTAAAATTTAAAAGTACTGTGTAGGCCTATACTAAATGAAAGCAGTCACAAGTTTTAACACATTTATATATTTAATATGAAAGGCACAACTTCAGCTGAGGCAGCAGTAGTACAAGGACATACCAGTTCACTTACAAGTGTTAATAAAAATACTAAAAGTTTCAAAGGCCAGAGTATTCCAAGAATATGGCCAAGTGACAAACCAAATATTTCTTGTGTAAACGTGGTGTAGCAGCTACGCATATAACATTGCCAAAAGGCCGATTAGAGCGTGCAGTCTTATTATGTAGTGTTTGATCGCTGACTTGTCCAATGATGAGACACCATCATCAAACCAGGTGACAGAGCCATCTATCGCTGTAGCATTGATATGCTATGGGTTTGGTATGCTTACGAACAATTTTAATAAGAGTAACGAGTAACGATTCAGCACATAAAAAATGTATCAGAGTAAAAGTATTAATTTTTTTTTTAAATGTAGTGCAGTAGAAGTGGAAGTAGGCGAAAAAAATTATACTCCAAAAAAGTACACTACTTAAGTACAGTACTTAAGTAGTTGTACTTCATTACTATACATCTCTGGAAATTTCCTATTACAATCCTATTTTATTATAATTTATGTCATGCACTGTTGTCAGCTACTCCATTGACGAAGTTGTTCCACCATTGACTAGTCCTCCTAGGTCTCATCCATAGCTCTCTGGTTTGCCTTTGCTGTATTGATACATTAATCATTTACTGAGGGTAGTTCATGGACCTTCCCTGACTCTCTATTACTCTCTACAAAGATTTGTGACAAATGCTGAAACAACTCTTGGATGTAAATCAGGATGGATAGGGGAACTTAAAGGTCCATCACAGGGAAATAATCTGACATGTTGTTTTTCTGTACTGTTCTGTTATGCCTGTGATGTAAACTCTACGCAATGACAAAACAGTTTTGCGTTTTTCACCCCTTTAGAGGAGAGGTCTCAAACATGTGGCCCAGGGTCCAAATCTGGCCCACCAAAGTGTCCAGGGCCCCTGGTATGAACTTGTGAAATTATATATATATATATATATATATATATATATATATATATATATATATATATATATATATATATATATATATATATATATATATATATATATATATATATATATATATATATATACATGTGTGTGTGTGTGTGTGTGTGTGTAACTTCAGCCATCACTTTTCTTTTAGTCATTCCTGCTTAAATACAAAAGATTTGTTTTTATTTTAGCTCATGCATTCATTATCAGGCTCACCCGATATTAAAGCTGAGAACACATTCAGGAAGCAATGTTTCAGTTGTCTGGCAAAATGACAGTTTAAACTTTTATCAGACTACATCATCAGACAAAACACTGCATTGATTCATCGAAAGTATGCAAGTGCTCAGTCATGGTGGGTTACTTTGACACAGAGGAGCTGTCAGAATAGGGTGACCAGATCTTAGTCTGAAACCAGGACACTTTTGCATGTGACTATGCTTGTGTACGCACGCCTGTTTTTTTTTTTTTATATAAACGTGACACTGAGGTGCTCTTATTATCTCAAATGACATTTTGTTCGTAGCTGTGTTTTAAATAACAACATGCTATTCCTTTTAAATGTGGATGTTAGCTTCCATAAACCATGCCATGCCATAACACCTGCCCCCCCCGCCCATCTACTAGTGTATGAGTGTGTGTGTGTGTGAATGGGTGAATGTGAGGCTAATGTAAAGGGCTTTGAGCACCATGAAGGTGGAAAAGCGCTATATAAGTGCAGTCTATTTACCATTTATATGTGATTTATCTCTCTGACACCAGTCACTTGTTCTCAGAGTCAGGACACTCATCTATAGCTTAATAAATCACACATCTACGTTACGGTGGCTATAACGTTAATTTAGGAACTGAAACTGCTCCAAAATAGAAAACCTTCAGCCAATTAATTTTTGTCTTAAATGTCTACAGGACACACTGTCTCCACCAGCATCAGACTTCTTAATGCATCCCGATGCCGTATTCCAAACTCAGCAGCTGCTCTCACGCAGCTGTCTGGATGAAAGGAAAGAGCCACCTGTGAATCCTGCTTCACTGTCTGGCTCTAACTGCTCTCTGCATGGTGGCAGCTGCTGGAACAAGGAGAAGTGAGCTGTTAGGAAACACATTTATTCTCTCTCCAGCCTGCCTCTTCTGTTGACATCGGCACTTAGCTGAAGATGCTGCAAAGTGGAGTCAACGCTGCCATTTTTTATGCACTCTTCACTCGCCATGGCCCCCCAAAGAGGATAGGTCTCAATGCTTACTTTGTCAACTGCAAATTTCATTTCTGGTCCCTGTCCACTAACCCTACAGCAGGCAGGAATACCCACCTGTATCCTTATCTCAACTGTGTGCTGTTATGACTGCTAGCATACTTAAAGGTACAGCACAAGATCTTAGAGCAAGCTACATTTTGAAAATATACAATTCAAAAGTTTTTCTTTTTCTTCAGACATCCACCCCAAAGCCACACCTCCAGAATAATGCCACACAATGCTTGTTTCCTAGGATTCACAACTGCTGCACAGCAACAATTCGCCTTGCTCAGGTCCTGCTTGGACTCTGACACTGGCTTAGCTGCTACCCCAGTCCATGCATACCTCATCCAGTCTCCTCCAACCACCTGCTCTTACAGAACAGCCCCAGTTCATACCTATCTGATTAATGTTACATTTCCCAGTGATTAGTGTTAGTGACAAAACAGTACATCTTAATATTGATAATATAATTAGCCAGACTCTGCCTTTCTTTCCTGTACTAGTGCTCTGAACCTTTGAGAATGTCCAACTCATGCAGGAGGGGTATGTGAAGAAATCAGAGGTGGGCTGTCTTAAAATTCTGACATTTTTCTCTCTCTCCAACCACTGGTGTCTGTGCAGACAACCCTCTGACTCACACTCCAGTTAACTACACAGGTGTGGCCACAAGTGCTGCATGCACCGGACACATGGATGGACAGCTAGTCATGTGAACAGTCTCTTTTTTTTCTCTGGGAGTGAGATGGGACGGGAGTGAAAATCCACTCCTGTGTTATGCTCTATTACATACGGGTATTTGGCAAATAGTTTTTTTTTATGCGAATGTCTTAAAAGCGGATTGTGCTGTTCACACATGTACCGCACAGGGCAGTTTTTTTTCCCCCAAAACCAAGCCTAATAAATAAATATATATATATATATATATATATATATATATATATATATATAGAGAGAGAGAGAGAGAGAGAGAGAGAGAGAGAGAATTTAATTGATCGGTTATAATCTGAGTGTGAAAGGGATTTTAAGCAATATAAAAAGTGCCTCAGGTATACATCTTGCACCCCACCTCTAAAATGTGCACTATGCTTAAGTTACAGCATATATTTCATAATAGAGGGACACATTATTCATTAAAATTCCCAGCATCTGCATAAACAAAATGCAGTATGTGCACATCCACATCAGAGGTGCTTTATAGCTGCTGTCTTCTTTGATCACTCTACCTTGGTACAGTAATGCAGGCTCATAGACTCATAAGCAGCACCAGTAACATGCTTAGCATGTTTTAGATGGCAGAAAGTACCATCACGCTTATACAATATATATAATGGGGGTTAAGATGATTAGCTTTTTTTATTAACTGAAGCGACTGAACCGCTTCAGTCTTATTTAGCTAGTTTGCTTGGAATCAAAACACTATGAATGACTATCATTTGATCAGTTAATCATCATTAGAAAACAGGAAATAAAGACAATAAGCAGTTTTCCCAAACTGAATGCTGCTTTTAGTTTGTTTAGTTCATTGTGTCATTGTGTGTAAACAGCCTATCATCTTATACAAATGCTGACTTAAAGACATACAAAAGTTTCGATGCATACCAGTATTTTGTAGCTGGCTTGGTAACCAATGGCAGATGTTATGCTGGTGCTGGAGGCTACCTTGTAATGGCAAAGGTAAGATGTTATCTTCTTTCATTGAAATCTAATTTGCACACACTGACAGCTGGCTAAACTCTCTTTTTTAGGCTAGCAGGCTAGGTTAAACTGGAAGGGTTGTGATCTCTGTCTCATAAGTGCTATTTTTAGTGACAGAGAATGTTGCTCTAGTAAGTACCTGAGTTAAAAATTCATCTTTAAAGTTTGCAAACTCATCATGTGCCAAATATTTACTGCAAAGTCTTGAATACTTTGAGGGTGGCCAGTCTTTGCGGTTCTCCAAATTCTCCTCTCTGCTTCAAAAGGAATGCAGTAACAATGCAACATTGAGTTTATGCCCTTTTCTGTTGGCACAACCCAAGGCAAAGCAAGAGAGGGTGATCTTTCAAAACAAAACTGAATTAAATAAAACAAATGAGCCTATACATGTATAACTTAAAGACAGTGACTGTTTTCTTTTATTTCTGCCATCCATCATGGCTGAATGAAGCAGAGCGATGATAGTGTGATGACACACAGGGAGGGTCAACCCCCCCCCCCCCCCCCCTTTTTTTTTTTTTAATCGTTGACTATTACATTAAACTTAAAGGTAAAAAAAAAATGGAATAGCAGATTAATTTCTTATTACCTTCTTCTTATTACACAGAAGAAATATTTAAGCTGTGTGATGGCCAAGTTATAAGCCAATAAACTTTCACCTCTGGCTGGCAGTGCCAAACAAACAGAAACTTGTGCAGACAATGCTGTGTGATGTCACTAGAGGAATGCTTTGCACAAAACAACAATGGCAGACTATAGCAATTGTAGCTCCAGTGATCAAGAAGGCCAGAGTCGTGAGAGTAAAGAGATATTCAAGAACTTTGATGGGGCAGATGAGGGTGCAGGAGACTCAGGTGAACAAGAAGAGAGAGCAAGGGAGGCATTGAACCATACAGATTTCAGCCAGAATTGTGGGGGATTCCGACACCAAGATGCGCAGTGATGGGGAGGACAGCCACTTATTGAATACAGAATGGTGAGTCTTTAGGTGATAATCGTCATCTCCATCAGTCAGTACTCATCTATCAGTACATTTTCCCCACTATGTTTTTCAGTTCATCACATTTTGAAAAAAAATGTGCTTTTGAAAAACCAAAATTAATGATACTCATCTGTCTGACATGCCCCCTGCCCCGTCACAATCTCACTCCAAGCTGTCTTGAAAACTTGAGAACCCTGAATATAGGAAAATACAAGATATCCACTGGAAATGTAGAGAATAATAAGTGAATAAATGGTTATAAATCATGTAAGTAAGATTAAGTATAGGGAAAAAAACAGCTTTGGAACTGCCACATAAGTAACACTGGGTTTTATGGGTTAACTGAAGTATGTAACAAATGAGATTCTCAAGTCACAGGAAAAAGCAAGCAATCATTAGCAAAGTCAGTTGTCAACCTCCAATGCATATGAATTAGCATGTCTCTGATAATAATCTGGTATATGGTTTATTTCTAATTCTGTTACCTGGAAAGACGCTCCTCCCTTCCACCACTACACCTTGAAACCATACCATGGTCTTATACTGTACTCTAATTTACTCTACTGTAATCTATTGTGGATGACATGCATTTGCTCTAGTCATACTCCAGAGGCCTCTGTTGAGACCTTCTGCAGCTATGGAAATTAGCTTAACCATATGTTACAGACAGCCTGTATGGCTTTGAAAGCCAGAGATTGCTTACCTACTGTGGACGTTTACATAGCGTTGTGGGAAGTAGCAGTAGTTGAAATGTTATAACTGCTTCTGTTTAATGGTGTATTGTTACAACTCATCCATTTAAAATCCCTTTACACAGGGGTGGGAATCATTGAGGGATGGTTGAGCAATCATTGAGCAATGAAGAAAATGGACATATCTCTCAATGAACACCCAGTGGTCGCCAAGATCTGTCAGTGATCTTCTAATTATCGCCATGATTCCCATGGTTATAACACGGTCCAGAACAATCTCTCAATGAACACTCAAAGTGCACATAAGGAGTCCTCCATAATCTCATTGATCTCTGAGCAAACTTTCAAGGAATGCCAAATGTTCCCACCACGAAGGTAGAGAGAGTACTAGCATCTTGATGACCACCCCTCCCCTGCCTACCAGACAGCTTTAATGCCCAGAGGCACAATGAGTGCACAAGGATCTCCTGAATGTTTACACAGAAATGGGTTTTTCGAGGCTTATGAGATCATTGCAAGTACTGTTGCCAATTTAGCAACATTGTCACTAGATTTAGCAACATTTGGGCATCTCTGGCGACTAAAATAAATTATCTAGCAAATAGCTGAATCTGGTGACTATTAAACTTATCTTGTGAGTGACAAATTAATTGCCCTGTGGCAGCATATAAGCCATTTTCGCTGGTGAGAGAAGCATTTGAGCTCTGATCTTTACACAGTACAATTCCACATTCCCCAATAGACATTCAGGCAATTTTTTATGGAGATCAGTGAGTCGTGCATGACACCATGATATCATGATGCAACACAACCTAGCTAACTTCCTGTTTTTTGTATACAAATAAAGGAATGCCAAACGAATTAAAATCTACTTGACCGTGTCATCAGCTCAAACCAAACCAACTGAAAAGTGGTGAAAAACCACCATCTGATGGTGGAGCACAAACGACAATACACCTGACCACATAATTACGTCACATGATATATGGGTGTGGTTATGTCATGGATAATGTCACGATGTAATCTCACGACTTTTAGTGACATTTCAGAGTCAATACCGACTCCTTGTGATTCTTTTTTTGGGCAACATGGATTGCAAGATTGGGCTAATATTTGATCAGTAAATGGTCATGCAACCATCTCCGTCTGGTGTAGAGGCCCTTTGCATTGAGTTATCATTTCTGTCATTCTTACAGGTTCAGTAATTGGCAACATTTGGTGCAATTTCACCAAAATAAGTTATATAGTGTCGTAGCAATGTCGGCCTCAGTCCTACAATTCTATGATATAGTCTGGCATTTTCAAACTTACTGTATATAATTGTTTTGTGAAATACTGTACGCTCACCACACTTTTAGATCAAACAACACATACCACATTTTCCACAGCTGGTTTAATGACATGGTCACAGAGGACAAACAAACTTGACAGAGTATTCTGCTAAGAAGAGTAAGGTGTTATATTATTGTCAGACATATTTGTTAAAGATACACTCTTGTTTTTTAATGATGTCTACTATTTCAATATTTCATTTTCAGTGATCTAATACCAGAGGGCTGCAGGTCAAAAGATGAACCTCCATCTTCATCAACCTTAATCTGGTTAAGATTAGATAAATTAAAAATGTGTTGTACAATACAAATGTAAAAATGTTAAATATTCATACAAAGTTCCTTCATGAAACTGCAGCCATTCTTTTTAGTTTCTATAAATCACTTTAATCACTTACATTAAAATACATAAATAAATAATTAAATCAATAAATACTTAATCATAGAGTGTATCCTTAAAATGACTTCTCTTCACTTCTGCCACTTTTACATCTTCATCTCTTTTGGATGACTAGATCTCACAACTGCTACAAAACATGCTGAGTCCTAAGGATTTATAGATGAAACATTCAGTTTTATCCCATTCAGAGAAAGTAAGGCTGAGTGGCATGATTATAAATTACATCTCTAATAGATTTTCATGATAGTGATAACTCAGCCACTGACACAAAGACAAATCCATTCAAGTTTGTAGATGCTCAACATGTCCTATTCATCATACTGTACATCAGTGGTTCACAATGACGTCTTCCATAATTAATGAGTTATACAATACAATAATGTTAAGGAGCCTCATTTACTTCAGCAGTTAAAGGTCAGTTTACCTGTGGAGGTTAGCTGTAAAAAAAAATACATTCAGTGTATTGCAATATTTTGCATTACATATAACCTTTAAAGCCAAAATTATATGTAATCTATGCTCATAAATTGTATGCGAATAAGATTTGAAGAAGAATATCAAATATGTATTATTTACATACATGTTATCCTGGTTGCTTCATTCTTGCCATTTTGTGGCACCTTGATACTTTCTTACATTTATGCCAAATACAAGTCAGAAAAAAGAATGTAAAACTATTAGTAATAAAATGTATCACATGCAATCTCACTGAAGAGATGCAAACAACAGTGGCTCACTCTTGAAAATGTTTTTCAATACGAATACGACTGGTGGAAAAAAGTCCACTAGAAACCATAACAGAAGGTCCAGGGATCTTGATCACTTTGTTAAAATGCTCATTTAGGCATGCTTATACACATTGTTGACTGTCATGATGGTATCATTTACACTTGGGTGGTTACATATAAAATACATGTACTTTAAATGAGCCATCTGTTTGTGTTTCACTGATTACAGCACAACCTTCTTACAGGTTCATTGGATTTCCATTTATGATACCAATCACAATTTCCTTTCGTCTACACCTTCTTCCTTTTCCCAGCATCTTCATTTATGCTCAGAGTTCACCTGCTGCCTATCACAAGACCTTATTTACAAGATCTTGCTCCTGATCTTAAGCCAACACCTGGAACTGTGCCTATCTTTGAACACTCAGCCCTAGTAAAGTAAGTTTTCTTACTGCCTGATGAAACTGAAGTAAAGCTGAAGTAGAGTTTGACCTCCCTGTGCTCTAATGAAATGTTCAGAAGTCTTCGGCAGCTGTTTTTCATCAGTCTGTTACAGCTAATGGCGTATACATGTTGTTAAAGCTTTCAGCAACTTCCTCATAGGAAAATGGCATTAGCTACTTCAGAGACAGGATTTCTAGGTAGTAGCTGGTATAGCCTTAGCTGGTATTGTTGTATTAAGATCAGATCTGGGTGATGGAACACACACTGATCCCATCCTGTTAAGTGAAGTGGCTTTAGTGATGCCCTCGCTTCCCATGGTGGACAGGGGAAAACTCTCATAGCTTTCTGCTGGCCGGTTACCACACTGGCAGCGCTGCAAAGTGGACTTGAGCTCCCTCTGGAAGTTGCTGTTGAGAAAGCCATAGACCACTGGATTGATGCAAGTGGATGCCATTGCGGTCAAGTGGCAGGCAGAGAAGACGGCATCATGCTGGCAGTCGGGCAGGGCCTGGTGGTGCCAGTCAAATAGTGTGTTGAAGACATTGAGAGGCAGCCAACACAAAGCAAATGCAACCACGATGGCAACCAGCATGACGTTAATCCTCTGGGCTCCTCGAGTCCTCCTGCTGCGCTCCAAGATGTCCCTGCAGAACACAGCATGACTCCCTTTATCAGGCAATTCAGAATGAAATATCACAACAAACCTGAGGCTACAGCTCAAATGACAAAAACAAGTCAGCTTTCAAATGCAAGATGATGTCCTAACCTAATAATAGAAATCATTCCTTCGCACAAAGATGGCAGAAGCTTTTGATGTGATCAAATTTGGTCTTTTAGAAAATGAGACTAAATGCGTCTGTGCAAATGACCTGCGACGTCTGAGGCGTAGGAAGATCCTGAGGTAGCAGAGAAGCACCAGCAAAAGAGGCAGGCAATACTGGAAGAGGAGCAGCGATGTCGTATAGGCAAGTCGATGCTTTTCTGTTGGCCACATCTCCATACAGATCAAATGGTCCCTGCAAGACACAGCGGACAGATTTAGAGAAGATGGGGGCTGGGAATTCATCACCACAGCGAAATAGTATCTGATAAAAAGTGAAATCGAATCGAAATTGATTGATTAGTACTATTAGTTCCCAGGACTGTCTAAGGCACAGGTGTCAAACATGGGTTTGATAGGGTCCTAGGGGAGGAATTTGTGAAATGTGATTGGTCAAATCCTGCCTTTTCTTGTCAGTCCTTGGGGAAAACACTTGACTCACCTTGCCTCTAGTGCCACTCACACTGCTGTATGAATGTGTATGAATGTTCAGTGAGGGTTGGAGGGGCCATAGGTGTGAATTGGCAGCCATGCTTCTGTCAGCCTGCCCCAGGGCAGCTGTGGCTACAGGTGTAGTTTTACTAACCTGATTTACGTCATCTGGCTGCATTACGCTATGCTCACACCACCATCTGAGTGCAACCAACAAATCTACCTCAAAACAAAGGAGCCAATCAGTGTCACAGGGTGGGACGTTGTGGCAGCGTTGTGGCTGGTGTGACATAAAATACAAGCGATGGTAGTGTAGTCTTTTCAGATACACAACAATGCTAGCATGCGTTAGGTATCCGAGGATCCATATAGACTCTATTTCCACTGTTTTGTCTACCACATGATGAACAGAGGATGGGTTTGGAAGGATTTGTTAATGGAAATTATGTTTTTGCTCTTACTCCGGCCGGGTTTGTCAAGAGTTTGATCTATCAGACTGGTGGATAAAGAAATAGTACCAGTGCAGAAACCCATGGTTATTGTGGTATCCCTCGTGGTTGTGTTGGTAGAGGACCAAGTTGAGGCTGGTATATTTAGGCTGACAGTAATGGAACTGGGAGGAAGAACTGACAACTACATCTGCAACGGATGTTGCCGGCGAGTTTTATGTAGCCCCGGATCTTGGCTGAAGGATAAATAGAGAACCATGCTTTCCTACGACATTTACCAGCAGAACTTGGTGGGCGTCGTAGTAGACAAGGTTATAAATAAACATCACATATAAATCGTAAGTTTAAACCTCTTCTGTCTTATTTTATTAGAAAAATACATTTGATAAGTTTTAGATTTTTACAGTGCAGCCCCCTGCAAATGAAGAGGATTAAGGGGTTCAGAAAATGAATGAAAGCGTACAAAAGCAAAGTTATCACCTGTCAAATGTTTGTCTATTCAGTCATTTTGTAGTCCAAGGCTCTTTTTCAAGTTTTTCCATATAAGAGTAAGTGGTCCACATTATTGTGGGAAAAATGTAATAACACTACATCTCACACTCAACTGTTATTGCTATATTGTGACTATTTTAATTTAACCCAGACAGAATACTTCTGCTTAATATCCCCCACTAACTAGATTCCTGCCCTCACCTGAAGGGGTTGACGGGCAGGCTGATATTCTGAAATGGGTCATTAGTGAGGATGTTGAAAGACAGAAAAGGCAGAGAGATGAAGCAAGCAACCAGCCATGTTATAGCCACAGCCAGGTAGGAGTGTCCGGCAGCAGGGGACCAGCCAGTGGGATGGAGGATCAGCTGGTGGCGCTCCAGAGCAATCAACACCAAGGAGAAGATGGAAACTGTCACCGACATGCACTGGACAAAGGGTGTCACCTAGACAAGTCAAAGAGGAAAAATAAAACTAGCAATTCTGAAGTTTTACCTAAAGGGCTCATACACTCAACAAAAATATAAACGTAACACTTTTGTTTTTGCTCCCATTTTTCATGAGATGGACTCAAAGATCTAAAATTCATTCCAGATACACAATATTACCATTTCTCTCAAACATTGTTCACAAATCTGTCTAAATGTGTGATAGTGAGCACTTGTGCTTTGCTGAGATAATCCATCCCACCACACAGGTGTGCCACATCAAGATGCTGATCTGACATCATGATTAGTGCACAGGTGTACCTTAGACTGTCCACAATAAAAGGCCACCCTGAAATGTGCATTTTTTTTGCTTTATTGGGGGTCTGGGGACTCACAACCAGTCAGTATCTGGTGTGATCACCATTTGCCTCATGCAGTGCAACACATCTTCTTCGCATAGAGTTTATCAGATTGTCAATTGTGTCCTGTGGAATGTTGGTCCACTCCTCTTCAATGGCTGTGCCAAGTTGCTGGATATTAGTGGGAACTGGTACACGCTGTCGAATACGCCGGTCAAGCACATCCCAAACATGCTCAATGGGTGACATGTCCGGTGAGTATGCTGGCCATGCAAGAACTGGGACATTTTCAGCTTCCAAGAATTGTGTACAGATCCTTGCAACATGGGGCCGCGCATTATCTTGCTGAAACATGAGGTGATGTTCATGGATGTATGGCACAACAATGGGCCTCAGGATCTCATCACGGTATCTCTGTGCATTCAAAATGTCATCGATAAAATGCACCTGTGTTCTTCGTCCATAACAGATGCCTGCCCATACCATAACCCCACCACCACCATGGGCCACTCGATCCACAACATTGACATCAGCAAAGCGCTCACCCACACGACGCCACACACGCTGTCTACCATCCGCCCTGAACAATGTAAACCGAGATTCATCCATGAAAAGAACACCTCTCCAACGTGCCAGAAACAATCGAATGTGAGCATTTGCCCACTCAAGTCTGTTACGGCGACGATCTGGAGTCAGGTTAAGACCCCGATGAGGACGACGAGCATGCAGTTGAGCTTCCCTGAGACGGTTTCTGACAGTTTGTGCAGAAATTGTTTGGTTATGCAAACCAATTGTTTCAGCAGCTGTCTGAGTGGCTGGTCTCAGACGATTTTGGAGGTGAACCTGCTGGATGTGGAGGTCCTGGGCTGGTGTGGTCACACGTGGTCTGCGGTTGTGAGGCCGGTTGGATGTACTGCCATATTCCCTGAAACGCCTTTGGAGACGGCTTATGCATGCCAATTGCACGCTCCCTCAATGCTTGTGACATCTGTGGCATTTTGCTGTGAGGCAAAACTGCACATTTCAGAGTGGCCTTTTATTGTGGGCAGTATAAGGCACACCTGTGCACTAATCATGATGTCAGATCATCATCTTGATGTGGCACACCTGTGAGGTGGGATGGATTATCTCAGCAAAGCACAAGTGCTCACTATCACACATTTAGACAGATTTGTGAACAATGTTTGAGAGAAATGGTAATATTGTGTATCTGGAATGAATTTTAGATCTTTAAGTCCATCTCGTGAAAAATGGGAGCAAAAACAAAAGTGTTGCGTTTATATTTTTGTTGAGTGTATTTTACTAAACGCACACTGTACAAAAACTTCCTAAATTCTGCAGTGAAAAACTACAAACCATGACAGTTTGGGAAAACTGTAAACTCTAAAAATGACACTGAATCACTGTGAAAAAAGTTTATCTTGAAAAACTATATATATATATATATATATATATATATATATATATATATATATATATATATATATATATATATACAGTATATATATATATATATATATATATATATATATATACAGTATATATATATATATATATATATATATATTTTTTTTTTTTTTTTTTTTCTCATGAAAAAATACATTACGTTACTATATTTTTAACGGTAAAATGTCAAAATATGTACTACATTCAATACTGTAATTTTTACATTTATTTCTTGAAAATAAAAACCATTTTCACAGTTTAATGTACATTTTGTTGTAGTGAAAACAAAAACTTTGAATTTGAACTCTGCAGGTGCTGCAAAGATATCATTATATTAATTTGGGCAAAACTTTAGTGGATTTCTTCAACCTGTTTTAATTATTTTTCAATTTGTTATGGCTATAACTACAAGTAGTTATGACATTTGCACATATAAGATCAAGACTTCCGGTGAACTTTTCTCTGAGTGCAAGAGGAATGGGACAAAGCAGCATGGTCAACAACCTGGAGGGGCTGTATGTGACATTCATTTGCACTCAAAGGGCTAAAACCATCTTTCTGTTATTGCTTAGAAATATGGTTGAAAATGGACCTGTGGAAATGAATTAATGAAGAATTCATACCCAGGCATAGCACTTACATGTAATGTAGACCACAGGAAAATGTTTCAAAATGTACAATTCCATTAAAAAAAACCCCCTCTTTAACCTTATTATGCTGAGCATATCATACTTGAGACATGACTTTTGAAGCCCTCTACATCAGTGGTTCTCAAATACGTGGAGGTACCGCAGGGGATACGTGAAGCTTTTCAAAATTCTTTTAAAAATTAAGTAGGTTCATCCTAATAAGTCTAGGGAAATATTAATTCGTAAAAGAATTTGATAAAATATAAATGTATGTTCATGCACTGAATTTTATATTCAGGATTGCCCCTCCCCCACCAAGATACTTTGGCCCACTGACCTAGCGCACTCATCACCGTGATAACACTAACTATGGAGACATGGCTAATATGCACTGAAAGTTTGGATAAACAAGTGGATTTAAAAAAAAAAAAATCAGACACAGATTTTACAGCCAGCACTGTACCTCCTTTTTCTTCCAAAAATATTTGGCCCTTGCCCTTGACTAAAAATAAGTTTCTAAGGGGGTACATCACTGAAAAAAGTTTGAGAACCACTGCTCTACACGATCATTGTAATTTTTTTCTTGAAAAACCTGATGCACGCAATACACTGATAATCCACCAGGGGAAGTAATTCATTTACCAGAGGCCTTTCCAGTGACACTACAAGACTGTGAGGAAGCAGAACTGGAATTACCGTTTTGTTAGACGTGTTTGTGTTAGAGTATGTTTTTTGTTAATTGAGAAATAATATTTGAGCATTGAGACCCGATGTATCAAATGTGATACAAAATTGAAACTTATACATGGGAATTGATATGTGGTTGTTCAGAATGAACAATAAAGGTTCCAGTTTCAGAGAACTGGAATTTTCTGTCAATGATTTAATGGTTTAGGCTTACAGGGTTAAAGTCAAACTCAAAATTGGACGTGTGTATGAAATTGTTTTGTGCTGATTGTAGTGACAGTGACACAAAAAAAGTGACTACGTGACCAAGAGCCATTTGGTCATATTGTTATATGGCAACAAATATTTGTGGAAGGACATCAGGGTGAATTCAGGTTTTGAAAAAAATTTTCAACCCAATATCAAAACAAAAGGAAACACGCAGTCCATCCAGAATCCCATACTATGCATTATAAATGCAACATCTATGTAAACATCCAACATACCTTTGTATAAATGCAAAGATTAGAATCAGTAAACAGTCAGATGCACTGTTCATATATGCATGTCCTGAAGGTTTCTTTGCCAACTGAGAGAACCATGGTCCACCCAATATTTCCTCTTCCAGTCTGCCCTCTGTCATTACCTATTACCATTAGGACTGCATTGCATTATGAGTTATTTATGCACGCAAAGCGTCCATAGCTCACAAACTGTAATAATTACTTGGAAATATTATGCAATTCACATACTATTAGCTTCAGACTAAAAAATCTTGCATGGTGCATTAGTCTATGAATTAAACCATATCCTTATATTTGTTGTGTGTAATGAAGACACAGATCCTAAAGTAAAAGCCAATATCACATGCTTTCTCTCATCTCATTTTTTATGCCTCAGCCAAACCTTAACAGGGTTATTTTGCAAATACTGATGTTTTCTGTGGTAGTCTGTGTACTTTCTCCTGCTACTCTGCACCTGTTACGGTCTTCTTAATAAATCTTAATCTGTTCCTATGTGGTTTTTTTTGGTTTTGCATCTTGTGTTTGGGACCCCCACCCCTCCTTTGTGATAATCCAGCTTTGACTGTGTGTGATTGTTTTACTGACCTTGCACAGGGCCTCTCCCAGCACCCAGCGATCCATCAGTGTGTATATGACAGTAACAGGCAAACACACCACACACATAAGGATATCAGAGCATGACAGGTTGGCAATGAGGATGTTGGTTACGTTGCGCAACTCCTGCTGCCGAGCGATGATGAACACCAGGCCTGCATTGCCTAGCAACCCAATTGCCATGAAAACACTGTATGCCACAATCAGAAAAGTCGCTCCACCCACTGAAGGAGGGCAAGAATTGTTATCTGTCCAATCCGAAGCCCCCAAGACACTGAGGAAGCCGCTGTCGTTGGTCATGGCAAGGGCGATAAGAAAACAGGAAGAGGAAAGGAAAGGGGTGATGTACGGGGGAACCTTGTGTCAGAAGTCAGGGTTCAGGAGGACCAATGCCCTAGAGCTACTGTCAACCTTCTCATTTGACAAAAATTCAACGGTAGAGGCACATTAAAATAGAAATGGCAAGGTGAAAAATACACAGGATCAGCAGAAAACAGGGATTTCAGGTGAACTACAGTGTTGCAGATTTGTGTAGTGTGGGTTTTATTGAGCAAGTTGCAGGAACATGAAGGAGTGTGTATGAGGAGATGAGTAATTCAAATATAGATGCTGTCCTCTTTTTCCTCCACGGTCGGCATCCCAGTGGATCAGCTCCTTATCTGTGTTTTTTCCTGTGAATGACAGAAAACACAACACTGAGAAAGCAGACAGTGTGTGAAGTGGTCTTGGCACACTATGAGAACACAGAAGTGAAAATGATAGGGGCTGAAGTGTACCCTTGTTGAGGAGTGATTATATAGAGAAGAGAAAAATATGAGGATCATGTGCTTTCTCTCACACTCTGTCCTTCCTGAGCCATATATACTCAGTCAGAACATTCAATTTCTGTGTCTTAATGACACTTCATTGGACACTTCAAATCATCAGACATGTATGTGCAAGTGCGCGCGCGCACACACACACAGCGTTTTCAGATCCTTAAGTGAAATAATTCACAACAGACACAATCGACTTTCTGTGAATGTCTTAAAATAACAGGACCAGTGCTGCAGTTTGAACCATCCAGAGACCACTTTGTTCAACACAACTGAACATCAATATTCTCTGCCCATCAGACAGGAGACTGAGGCTAAATCAGACAAAGGAGCAGGAAAACCTAGCCTGACTTATATAATTTACTACAGTAGTGGGAAAAAAAGTTGTATGACACTGTGTCCATTTGTGGTATATTACATTAAGACTCATTCTAAAGTCATTAGACTCTGTCAAGCATTGTTCCATTCTCCAAACACAAATGTTCTATTCTGCACATGCACTGTTCCTTTGAGGTCAAAATGGGATGTTTCACAAAAATAATGAAACACATCCTGTGTATGACACTTTGAACCTGTTGAGAATTTGCTCTTATTATGTTCCCAAACAGGATTTCAGGGATATTGCGTTTTTGGTCCGACCACCACTAGATATCCTTCATTTTTAAAAAATATTAGATTTAGAAATTCCATATTTTCCATATCAATGAATATCGTTAAGAGGAAGAACTGATTTGATTTTGGACAATTTACCATATGTAGATTGCCCACAACGGGGGCGCTCAAAAGTTTAAAATCACAAAACACTCTTGTTCATATCTCTGGAATTATTTGTTTGATTTACTTCAAATCAAGTGCAAATGAAAGGTCATTACCTGGCGATGCCTCGTGTCATGACATCATTAAGGATTGGAGTGTTCTGGGATATACGTACCCCTAGCTGTCGCTTCCAATGGTGTAAGCCTTGTTTTATCCTGTTAACAATGAGCAAAATAATGATTTCGTTAGCCTCATACTATAATTGCTTAAGTCACATTTTTGAATTAACAGAGTCAAGAAATTACAATCACAATTTAAGTAAATATGTACAATGACTTAGGCAATCACGCTATGAGGCTAACAAGTGGCATTTATTGGTGTCTGATGTGGCCACATCTTTTGAAACACAAAAACATTTTTCCACAAATATTTCATATAATAGTTTTTGAAGTTGTACAAACCGTTCCACTCCTTTATGCTGAAGTATGTGACTTTTATTGTAACACAGTAGGAGGATTAAACCCCCTTCCTTCTGTTGCATAGTCTTGTGAAAGGATCCAACGTAAGATCTTTTTATGGGTTATTTTTGTTCGTAGGGATTTAGTCTCTCCAAAATCATGTTGTGTTTCATTATGTACATACCTTCCATCAAAACTACTTGTCCCTGTTACTATTTTACAATAATGCTGTCTCTGTGTCCTGTGCTCAGGCCAGAGGGAGTGTGATTTGTTTGAAGAACAATCAAATGAAGTGTTTCCTGGAGGATATCAGACGTATCAGAACTACTGGCATAGCAGAAAGTATATATGGACAGGTCTGGCTTTGCAAGACTAACAAAGACCTAAAGAACAAAACAAAATACTTATGAAGCCTGGCCCAAAAAAGGTTTCCTTGGATTTAATGAAGGAAGTACTTCAGATCCTTCCACTAGATAATTATTGGAGCAACTAGTGCTGTAGTTAAAACCAGCTAAACAGAGATCAAGACACTGCCAGACCAAATGACTTGAGTCTGTGACAAGACCAAGACCACACAAAAAAATCCAATCTCAAGAATTATGTCACCAATGGACTGTGGAGGGATGGCATTGTCTGTTAAGAAACTGTGTACGGCACTTTTTTTTTTTTTAAAATAAATGCATCTAACTGGTTGTATTTGAAGAGGGTGCATAATAAATTATCATAGTGTTCTGTGATGATGCAGTTTTTGTACAAATCCCATTAAGATCGCTGATTGTCTGTGTTAATGTTAATGTGTGTGTGATTTGGGGGGGATTTCTTGCTTAGAGCCCCCACAGACCCTAGCAGTGCCCCTGATTCATACACAATAACGGACCAGAGTTTGTTTATCTATGTTTATCCAGTGTCCAGACTCGGGCGTTGCACGTTTGGAGTAGCCGTGAATTGTCCAGCGTCCAAACTTGGGTTTTTATGTGGGACATCACAGGCATTCATGCATGAATTCGCATTTGCTGTGGCCGTAGCATTAGAACATGTAAAACATACAGCTTGTGTTTAAACAACAGAAAAACAAACAGTAATAATCGTTAGCTAGCCTGTTCAATTTAGCTATCATAGATCAACCTAGCAGACATAGCCAGCAGTAGCAGCTATGTTAGCATACGGTAAGCCACCATAGTGGAGCCAGTTTGACAGTTTAATGTTCGATATTCTGATCCACCCTCTCCACTGATTCTCCGATTGAGCTGCTTGAGGGCTGGCACTTTGATGTCTTATATTTAACGGATGTCCACCTTCTAAACAAGCATCAGTGGCTGTCTACTCAACCTTACCCCAGTTGAGCGGCTTGAGGAGTAGACACCTACTTTCTCACTGCTGGGGAGTTTAGGGATTCTGTTGCTGTGTGCACATCAGCTGGCTTGAGTTTTTCTGGACATTTCCAGCTTATCCCTGCAGCGTGCTTCCGTTCCTGTGTGCCTTAAATCCTCTATTATTGTGCCCGTGCCCAAAAAAATCTGCTGTCACTTGTCTCAATAATTACCAACCTGTTGCTCTGACATCGGTAATCATGGAGTTCTTTAAGAGGATCTTCTTTAGTCACATCAAGGATGTGCTCCTGCTACTCTGGACAGATATCACTCCCCTTAGAGGGAGAACTATTCGACAGAGGACGCAGTCTCATTAGCACTACACACAGCCCTGACCCACATGGAACATCATAACACCTATTTCAGGATGTTATTTGTAGATTTCAGCTCATCTTTTAATATTGTGATCCCAGACAAACTGATATGGAAACTCCACAGCTTTGCACCACACTGATCCTGAACACAAGCACAGTGCAGGGGTGTGTGCTCAGCCCAGCCCTGTACACTCATGACTGTACTACTGTTCACTCCACAAACAGGATGGTGAAGTTTGCAGATGAAATCACCATAGTGGGTCTCATATCACACAATGATGAGACTAATTATAGAGAGGAGATCCAGCCCCTGATAGGATGGTGTTCAGACAACAATCTTGTCCTGAACAGTGGTAAGACCAAGGAAGCCATTGTGGACTTTAGGAGATCCAGGAGGATGGAGAACACCCCTCTTCTTACTCATGGGGAGGAGGTGGAACAGGTGGACAACATTAAGTTCCTGGGTATCCATATTACATATGCCCGCACTTAGTCCATGCATACATCCGAAATAGGTCCAACTTATATAAGTATAAAAGGGCTCGACTCACCTCTTAGCTCATGGCAAACCTCTACAGAGCCAAAATACAAAGCATCCTCTGTTTGAGTGTGACAGTGTGGCACAGGAGCTGCACTGCACAAGACAGTAATGATTTGGCCTGGGTGGGGAGGACAGCACAGGGGATTTTAGGGAGTCCTCTCCCACACCTGAAAACACTACGACAGCTGGGTCCAAAGGAGGACTGGTTGTATAGCTGCTGACCCCAACCACCCAGGTCACAAACTGTTTGTGCTTCTCCCAGTTAGGAAGAGATAACATTAAAAAAAGCATTAAAACACAACAAAACTGAGACACAGTTTCTTTCCCAGGGCTGTGAAACTCAACACACAAACACACAAACTGAAGAAGGCTTTTTTTTTTTTTTTTTTTGACCTATATTATTCTAGAGACGTTCCCCCCTAACAGTGATACACTGGCTTTTTGAATTTGTTCTACATGTAATTAAATATATATATATATATATATATATAGTCACTTTGTCTGGGCTTGAGTAACAATTAATATAGCCTTCTTCTGAAGTAAGAATATAGAATTATTTGATTTATAATTGTTGCCCCAATATTGCTGCACAGCAGTTTACGTATGGAAGAAAAAGAGAATTGTACAGAATATTGAGACATTTCTGATCTAGGTTTTTGGTTATAGCAATACTTTTAGCTATTTTTGATATAAGAAAATACACATGATCCTTCCAGTTTAGCCAGTCATCAATTTTAATGCCTAAAAATTCTGCTACTGATGCTAGTTATACCTCACTCTTGATGTGCACTGTTCCTTTTTATTGTATTTTTAACCTATTTTTATTCTATTTTTATACTTTTTTATTTTGATATATCTTGCAGTATGTGTTTATTTTATTGTATGCCTTAAACTAAGAGCTGCTCAATGACATTTTATCATACTTGCATTGACAATATAATTCTTGAATCCTTTTGGGTCTACACACACACACACACACACACACACAGACACACACACACACACAGACACACACACACACACACACATGCACAGACTTTCCCTGGCACATGAACAAGTAACTTTTGTCTCTATTAGAATCTGTACCATTTCTAGAAAAAGGTATATTTCATTTGCTCAGTTGTGTGTCTCTCTGTTGTAATGTGCTAAACAGATGGTGTACAATCTGTTTAGGGACAAGAGGTGATTCCCAATAAGATCCCATCTGTGAATGAATGAAAGATTGGGAAGATTTCTCACTTTAAGCTTCAACAAAAACATAATAATGCAATTTTCTACAGTTTCATGTACTTCACTAAGAGATTAATTACAGTACAAATAAATATTCAAGATCAAATTTGCAATGAAAATGCTGGAATAATGGAAGATGGAAACTGGGGCACAGTTACAGTGTTCAGATAAATTACATAAAGCTGTCATTCCATTGTTATTCCATTAATATTGCTGTGTTCTCCATTGTTATTGAATACATTGTGTGTTGGTTCTATTTTTAAAAAAATGTACGGATTGCTTTGTTTCAAGCTGTTTTTGTACGGTACAAAAATGGCTTGAGGTCTAACAAGAGAGTTAACCGGTACTTCCGCATACATGTCCATGACACTGTGATGAGGCGTCTCTGATTGGCTCAGAATGCGTAAAGGAACAATCCTTCCTCCATGCTCTCCGTGTGTTTACCTTTACCAGAGTAGCATCCAGCTAGGTTTCATGCCGTTGCTTGTTCTGAAAACGTGCAGGGAAAAAACTAGGCTTTTCCACATGAACCAATTTGATCTGCCTTTTTTTTCAAGTTTGTGCAGCAGCTACTGTGGTGGCATTTTCTCTTGTAGATGCTAATGCTACTTCAGATTCGCTGCAATAGGGGATGGGCTTAACCCCACGTGGGTGACGCTAAAGTCCATCTGACAGATGTACCAGCTTTTTCTGGATCCCTCGTTCCTCTTGTTGTTTTCTGTGAATGCGGTATGTAGCCAGTGGAGGTGACAAACCACTTTCAAAGGCAGCATGTGTTGGTTACTCGGGGTGACCCATCAGATTCCAAGAGGAGCGTGGAAAAGTGTTTTTCAGCGGAATGGCACCGTTAATTTCCTGCACAATGCAGCACCCTTATTTTTCCGCACAGAAACATATAAATGAAATGAAAGTACATTATTGATGTTTTTGTTATGTTAACTTAGTGACCCAGGAAAAGGAACTGTCTTTTCTCCAGGTGGTTTGGTTTAAGAGAAAGAACATACACTAAAATAAATTGAGAACTACATGAGTGAAGTGTAAATTCTGCTTTTCATTCTTGATGTTGATGCTACGAACAGTGTGTTACAGAACCATATACAGGATACTATATGGAAACTAACATTATTTATTTATTTTGTTGCAAGCCCTGTTGTTTATAAGATTGAGTCTCAAATCTTATAAGAGAGCAGTATATTTTATAGAGTAATATGATGACACTGGAATAGCAGAGAACTGGCAATATAGTTCTTCACTGCAGGACTTATTTCTTAGACTCTCCTGTATTTTATCTCATGCTTGAAAATTTGATTTTGTTGCAGTTGACAAAACAATCTTCCTTTTTGGTGACAAAACCTCAATTTGTTTTTGTGTTGCCATGGATTACATCTGTACTGTGCTCACATACAGCTTTAGAAACCATTTACATGACCTTTTGATATTTTGAATAATTAATCAGTTTTTTCTATTACTTTTCATCATCAGATATTTTTAATGTGTTTATCACTTGTTATTGACAAAATTAGGGTTTGTTGTTGTTAATAATATTTCTACATGTCATACATATTATCATATTTCATATTAAAATTTTCACCAGATTTATGTGACAAACATTAGCACACAACAAGACCCTGATGACTTCATCACATTTAAAACAAATGTTGACTTTACAACCTTGCCACAGGCGACTAATTAGTATTTTTGGGTGCTGTATTCATTCAGGTACCAGTTGTATGTGCATGCTACATTAAATATTACATTTTACTGTTCGATGGAACTATTAATCATTTGCCTGACAGTAGCATATGTTTGTTTCAAAGATTAAACCATGCAGGTCTAAGTACACATGGCCTGTACAGTGAAACTGCAAATAGCTCATTAAATCAGTTATGGTTTGACATGAAATGTACTATTCACATGAAAACATACATTGAAAACCTTTTGAAGCAGAATATGTAATAGAAAACTACATTTAACAGGATCCCTCCCAGTGCTGTGTGGCTTATATTACGTGTGCTTATGGAGCTCTATCATAACCAAAGTTGTCTGTGCTGATCTCCTCCAGTCATCACCAGGGTGCAATATGTAAAAAAGAAATGTGTGTGTGTATTGATGTTCTATGATGTTCTTCCATGATGGACATCATAGACCTGGTGGATGTTGGAGACCTTGTGCACCTCCACCTTCCGTTCGAGGATGGATGCCCCATAGATACTCAATACAGTTTAGTTCTATTATCTTTACCCACAGACTTCTTTATCAAGGCAGTGGTCGTCTTAGAGATGTGTTTGGGGTGTTATCATATTGGAATTCTTCTCTGTGGTCCAGTTTCTGAAGGGAGGGGATCATGCTCTGCTTCAGTCTATCAGCAGCACTCATGCAGCCCCAGACCATCACACCCCCTTCAACATGCTGGTCTGTAGACAAGACTCACTTGTCTTTCTATTCCTACCTGGCTGACATCACACCTGCTCGACACCATTTGAACCAAACAAGGTTATTTTGGTCTCACCCGATCACAGGACATGGCTCCAGTCATCCATGTTCTTAGTCTGCTTGTCTTTAACGAACCATTTGGATTTATTTGGTTCATTGTATTTTGACAGAAATGTGAGAGGTGTACTCACTTTTGTAAGATACTGTATGTGCATGGGGATGTTTTTGCGAATTCTGAGACTGTCAACAGTTCACTGCAGGTGACTGTCCCACAGTCATGCGCAGTCTGTGTGTACTGTGAGTCGTCTCCTTTGGGTCCATGGTGAGAATGCACGCATGTCTTCAAAGTCAAGTACACCCAATGCTGTGGGACTTTTAGTGTCAGCGATGTAGGTAAGAGGTGTTAGAAAAGTCATTCATAACCTGCCTTTTATTTCAATTGGCTTTTAATCATTGACAGAATTTCCCATAGAGGAGGTTGACACCCCCCAAAAAATCACACCCTGGTCATCATGAGGTAGGTGCGACTGGGAAATGTGAATTTGGATTTGTGTATGCACATATACACACTTGTTCACACACTTAGCTGTTAAGAGCTGCAGTTTATTAACACCTCTGTCCACTGGGGCCTATCAAAAATAGTTCCTCTTCATTTTCACTGTTATTATGCTCAAAGTCACAGAGCAAATCACACACAGACCATCACACAGCCTACACTGCAAAGTTACCTGTTCATGATCGCAGGGTTGGTTTTGTCTTTTTTGGGACAGTTTCACTTCATCTTTGTACTAAAACTGTAAATATTTCAGCTGTGAGGTTATGGGTGTGCCTGTAACCCCAGTGTTTTCTCCTGTGGGGGATATGTTCATTATTGTGACCTGGCACTAAATTAATAATGTTACTTTAAAAGAATGGATCCATCCAATCTGGTTTAATTTAATACAAGTAGAAAAGCACTTGGAGAGTGCAGACTCCACCAAGACAGAGCATACCCCCCACACACACAAACTAGAGAATGACATTTGTCGGGAACGTCAGAATTCCCTTGGGATGGGAGTCAAAATTGTATTAATCTCGTGATTGGAGCAGGATGGGAATAAAGATCAATGGGAGCATGCAGGAGCAGAAACATCATTAATAGATGATGATTTTCAGCCACGTTAAACAACCAAAAGGACAGGAACGCTCATTACTGTTCACCTTTCATTAGCCAAAACTCGAAAGTCAAAAGAACTACATATCCAACTGTGCTTTAACTTCCTGGCTGGCCACTACTGGAAGCTAATGGCAGAGCTTAAACAGGCAGGAGTCAGACAGTGTGGCTCGAGGTCCAACGTTAAAGACCCCTGCCTTAGCAGAGGCAAAACCCACAAGAAGCCTTTTACAGAGATGTTACTTTCAGAGATGTGGAAATGAACACGCAAAGTGCAATAAATGCAGTACATTAATTCGATGCAAAGGTGGAAGCATGTTCACCATGAAGAAACATCTTGTAAAACATAACATTAATATAGACACATGCACTGTGTTTGAAAACACAAACAAACACACAAAAAAGCAAACACTACCGATCAACATACTTGACCAAATTTGATTCGGTCAAGTAACAGAAAACATAACTGCCCTTCCTTGGAGTAATAAATGTGTCAACTTTGGCTAAAATACATTTTATAGGTCAGTTATTTCTCACTTTATAGCAATAAAATGCAGCCTATTTATTCAACTATCCTAATGCTCATTGATGTTTGCTACTGAAAGTCACGCTCGCTTCCTCTCACACTTTTACACTGTAATCCCCTGACAGAAACTCTTTGCAGCATTAATTCACTGAAAAACATTGAATCCATTTGCCCAACATTGGTAACAATAGATGAGGCACACTTTGCACATGATAAAACCAATCTGCTATTCATGTAGCAGACTTGGCTGTGACTTTAAGATATGATCACTTCCCTTTAACTGTGGAGCCATGCCAATTCTAAATGAGGGTGATGGAACCCAGGTATATTGGTTAGATTTAGATTTTTTTCTATCTTATTTTTTCCTATTATGTAATATATTATAACCATGTTTTAAATCTAAAAATTCTATGAATATCACAGATTGCACATGAAATACTGTCCCACCTCATCCCCTGTGTTATCGAGTTCTTGCATAATTTATAGGGTCTCAAAGCAGGGGTAGCCTACTTTTCCAACAGAACAGGTAATGCACTACACAAATGTAGGGAACACAGCGCTGTCTGATGCACATCTGCATCAGGGAGGAGATGCAGGTGATAGCTTTACAGTGTGGTTTAGTGGAGAAAGCACATCATTCAGGGTGACATCTCCACTTATGTGCAACTGCAATGTAAATATGTACATAAAACTTTATACAAAATGTATATATGAATATAATTATACATCTTTTTTTATTTTGTTTAATTTTTCACTCTTGTTTTTCTACCTGTCATTTCTCTTCACTTGCTTGTTGTAGGTTGCTGCTGTTCACTGAAATGTTACCATGGTGGCATAAATAAAGTCTTATCTTATCTTAAGTGCACTATTAAATAGGTTAACACAGTAATTGTAAATAAAGTTATACTACTCAAGCTAGTTTAGTGTAATCAAATGTGCATTTACTGTTACTTGCACCTCCTCCCTGGGCATGGAGATGTGCATTGTACTGTAGGTACCTGTGGAGCCCAGAATGCACCCTGGCACTGTAATGATAGCACATGGGGCGGGGGGGTCACGAAATAAGAAAAGGTATTGTTGTATTACGTCTTCCATGAGCACACTACACTTCATAAAAATAACAAAAAATATTCCAGTAATATTTTATGTGAAATTCTGATAGATACAGGCTGTAATGCAGGAGAAGCATAAAATGTCTTTAAATCACTTTGGCCAATTTATTGTTTCTTTGAAACACTCGGGCAGATGCTTGTTGCACTTTAAATTTTAGATTGTACATAGATAGTATTTTTTTGTACTGTACCTTCAGTTTTAGTCTAGTCTTACCATTTTTAACCTCACTTACTGTTACTACTTTTCTCACTTTGATGAGAAGGGTGCGATCTAAGAATTTCACTGTGTAATGAAGACCCCCATCATAACTGAAAGATGGCTTTGGAGTTTGTGGGTTTTTAATAAAGACACATTGCACTTTATTTATAACAAATGCAAAAATGCACACTTTATTTGCATAATTTGCACAGAACAAATTACACATTGCATAATTGTACATAATACATTTAATAATTAATTAGTTTTGAACCTGTTTTATTGTTGTGGCAGGTGCAGGACATCACACCTGACTCCATCTGAGGGATTATTAGACTAACAAATATTGTGAGCAGGCCTGATGATAAGTGTAATTGTTAGAGTGCAATGTTTCTGCTAGATGGTGAATTGTCAGTGCTGTTGATGCTTACCTGTCCTGCTTGTCTTCTTTCTAGTCCAGTGTTTCCTAAACATGGTCATCAAGTACCACTATCCTGCATGTTTTAGATGTTTCCCTCTTTGAACATACCTGATGGTCATTATCAGTCTTCTGCAGACCTGGATGATAGTCTGATCATTTGAATCAGGTGTAGTTGGAGAGAGAAACTAAAACATGCAGGATAGTGGTACTTGAGGACCAGGGTTAGGAAACACTGCTCTTGTGCATTGAGCCAAAAGAGATGCCAAAAGCCTCTTAAAAGGTTGCGGGAAAGATGAAGATAGGAAGAGGGGTGTTTTATGTTGGGAGGGAAAAGTAAAAAAAATAAAAAATAATAATATATATATATTTATATATATATATATGTGTGTGTGGGTGTGTAGGTTATTATAAGGGGTTTGTTTTGGTAGAATTAACACTGGGCAAGTGACAATCAGTTCTTGGAGTGGGTTATGTTTTTCTATATCTTCTTTTATCTATTTGAGGATTTCTTTTGGACCCCTACTCCAATGACATACACAAGGGCAGGATATAAAATAATGCTATTTTCTACCTGTCAGGGCTGCTGATCACATCTAAAAGCTCCTCCTTGTATGTATATTAATGGTTTTTTTTTTCCTTTTTTTTGTCAGCTGGCAAATAAAACGCTGAGAATTTGTTACATCTTACTTCCCACCTCAAGCCTTTTTTTTCCACTATACTATCCAGCTGTGTACACTCATCCTAATAATAAAATAATAAAAATGGCATCAAGCCTGTGTGTGTGTGTTTTTTTGTTTTTTTTTTACTCTGTATGTGTCAATAAACCTCTTGAAGCTTGTTAGTAGGTAGAGTTATAAGTATATAAAAGTTAGGGGGTGGCAGATGGAGGTGGGAGGAAGAACGACCCCAGAGTCTATGTTCATCTGCCTCTTAGAAGGAAATGGAGTAGGTGGTTTTCTAAGATCTAATCTGTCATAATTAAAAGAAAATACTTGACTTGGGCAAAGAGATGAACTGCTAGTTCTTTGAAAAAAAAAGTCACAAAACAGAAAAGAACAATTCTAAAAACCCCAATGAAACCACTTAACTCCACTTAATTCAAACATACTGTGAATGTGTCATAAAGTTAAAACTGAAAACCTGAAGCAACTTCAGGTTTAACACTGGATTGAGAATGAATGATTCTTTTCAGATTATTCACAGGATGCCCTTCACATCACAAACTGTATGAGCCATAACTAATTTCTTAATACTGTATTAAATAAAGTTCAGCATATTTATAGACCAGGGGTTGGATGTCAAAACCAAAACGTTTGGAAGATTCAGTTATTATTTGGTAATTTTCAAACTATCTATCTATCTATCTATCTATCTATCTATCTATCTATCTATCTATCTATCTATCTATCTATCTATCTATCTATCTATCTATCTATCTATCTATCTATCTATCTATCTATCTATCTATCTATCTATCTATCTATCTATCTATCTATCTATCTATCTATCTATCTACAGAAATTATGGTATTTTACCTCCTGATTTCATTTCTTGTAGCTTAAAAAGACGGTTATTGTTAGAGTCTGCATAAAAGAAAAAAAAATCCCTCCTCCACTCCAACCGGTGCCAGCTTGTCAAGCCGCTAACATTTTATGTGTCACACTTGTGAGAGATCGTGTTTATGAAAGGCCACAAATACATAAAAGCTGCAATGCCACAGCAAGAGACTTCCACTAACTTAATTAATCAAAAATGGGATTTTGAATGATGAATGTGAATGTTTTCAATTCACACAATAATAAATAGGATATTATCGACAAAATCCCACTTGACTGTAATCTTATTACAGAGTGTGTCATCAAATAGACAATTAAAAACACATGCATATTTTCCCACCTCCTCCCCCCTTCTGCAATTGGCTCTATGACCCTCTCTTTAGCTTTTCCCCAAAGCAAAATGACTTTCAGCTCTGACTGAACTGTTTAATTAACACACAGCTTATTAAGAACCAGTCTCAACCACACACCACAGCATCCTGTCATTACAACATTCATCTTATTCTCACATTAGTATACACATACATGAACATGGATGCAATCAGTTGACAGTGGTCCATTGACGATGCCAGCTCCACTCCCTTCCTCCAGACCTTTGTCTGCCTCTTTCGTTCTGACTTTCTGTGCTGACAGCATTTAAAGATGCATAGAGACCAAGCTGCCAAAGAATGAGACCAACTCACAGGTGTGATTGCACATCCATAATGACTCAGTGGCACCATCCACGCTTTTAGGATAGCACGCTTCAAAAAGCCTCGCTATCTTCTGCTTGCTCTTTCCTGCACAGGCATACATACAAATTCACGCCACTTTAGAAAGTCTTTACAACTGAATGGGTAGAATAGTACAGTGTTCAGTCAAACAAAATGGTGATGCCACAGGTGTTACATTGATACATACTCTGAAAACAAGCCTGCAGAATTGGCCCTCCCATTTGGCAAGCTTCTGCAGGAAATGCTTTGAATGTAACTCACATCTCGATTATAGTGGAGGGAGTGAGAGAATAGCACCATTTCTGGCATCTCTTCTTCAAAACCTAATCTTAGAAATGTTCACATGTGCAACACCACATTTTTTGCGCAGACGAACATGGATAGAGGAGAACTAAACATCAGGTCAGAACTGGATTCGTGTCTGACTACGATAATAACAAGTATGATTTCATTCCATTCTGTGTCACAGGTGGGAGGAATTTTATCTTATTACCTCAGCCAAGGAGGTTATGTTATCATCTGGCTTTGTTTGTCTGCCTGGCACAAGGAACAAATTATTCAATTTTGGTGATGATTGGGGTATGGGTGGGGGCGGGGGTGGATGGGAGGGCTGGGTGTGACATGCCATGCTGCAGGTCTGTGATCAGCGAGTGCTTTTCTAGTTTTTGTATGGATACCTTTTAAATGTTAATATTTTCATCATTTAATGTACATTTTTTTGCACTGTATAAAAAGAAACATTTTGAGTTGTCATTATTTATAGACTATTATGCTATTATTTTACTACTCTGGTCCTCCACAGATTTGGCTATACTGTATGTGGCCACTGATAGAAATTGAGTTTGACACCCCTGCTCAATGGTCCTCTAGAAATAGGAAAAAAAACAAGTGTTTCCATTTTAGATACATTTTCAGACACTGGCTTCAGCAAAGTTGTAAGACTTAAGAATAACATCAAGGATAATCTACCTTGGTGGAGGCCTGCACTTTCTGAATGCTTTTCTAGTTTGTATTTCATTATTATGATTTCCATTTTATAAAAACTATTGTTGCCTCTTTTCCTCATTCCTGTTTTCTCTTTCTCTCTGTCTTTTTTGGCATTTTTATATGAAAAGCTGAAGATTTGACAACTAATTATGATAATCTTGTTTATTTAAGCAGAATATGGTGAAGTTAATTTCAAATACAGAGCAGCCTCACATCACTTCACAACTGGGAACAGTTTTACAAGTACAGTAATATTAACTTGAAGGAAAGGAGAATTTTACCTGAATTCCTTAAGTGCACTCCCATTTGATTTACTAATTATACTAAATGTAAGGTAAATAAGCACACTCAATAAAAAAATCTTAACCTAATAAAGACCCAAACATCCATTAGTGACTGAAATCATTTATTGATATAAAATATTTAAAACCTGCTGATCCTTGACATGGAATCCTTTCCAAGTAAATAATTGGTGAAAATACAGTTAATCTTTTCATGGTCATCAGACATGACCCAATTGGACATTCAGAAGCTCTGTAGTTTCCGTGGAAACACTGTCATCTTCTACGACATTGATTCACCAGTAAAACCCATGGAGTTGAATCTATGACAGTGGATGGAGACACAATGTTTACGTTCAGTTAATGATGTATTTGTTTTTTTAGAATTATAATTTCTTACATTTTCTGCATGTCCACAGTAAGAAATGAACCATGGCTGACAATAATTGGATGTCTGATTGTCAAATTACATTTTAAGTACAGGTACATAAGGTAAATGTATGTTTTTGCCCAGTCTCATTTAAAAAGAAAAACAAAGTACGGAAAATGCGTTGGTATATGTTGACCTTGGATGTGTTTATCATCGATCCAAGAAGAAAACATGTTTTAACACTAGAAATCCTGGAGATTCAGGGCCCATTTACATGAGAAACGAGAACGATAGTGGCTAAATACGACAGCATATTTTATCAGAAGTGCCTTTCATTTACACGAAGCTGACACTGTCAGGGTGTGAATAAGCACAAATCTGAAAAAACCTTCCAGAGTGGGTGACGGTTTAAAATGAGCTTTTAACATAACATCGCTCAACCTCATGGTGGGACTCATGTTCAAAAAGTGACTGAAGTGCATATGGCTGTGTGTGTGTGTGTGCGTGTGTGTGTGTGTGAGCCGACAAAGCAACTGTTTTCTTTTCTCTCTGACCGACTTCAACCAGTTAATGAGGCTCAGTGATGTGTCAAGATTTTTTAATAAATTTCACCATCCCTAGCCCACATCTAGTCTTCTGATTTCCTCCTCTGCTGCTGCTTTGTTTTGGTGCTTTTCTTAGTGATGTTACCATAGCAACTGACGCGATATGATGACGTAATCGAAAGGTTCCTATCGGACCATTTATGTACGGAGACACACGCCTGAGACGACAGGGCTAACTCATGGCCCGGACAAAAGTAGTTCCCCCAAAAATGTCTTGGAAGCTCCGATAGTGGAAACATGCCTCATATTGCATTTACATATGTATGGTATCATAGACATAGTGTATACTATGTCTATGTGTGGAACTAGTGAATGGCTTGCTGCTATTATGGGCTTTTGAAGTGTGTGTCTATGTGTGTGTGTGTGTGTGTGGGGGGGGGGGGGGGGCAGCAGCCACTTCAGGTAATATGTGCTATATGCTACATTCTAGTACACTTTTATTTTCAAGTGTCTGCAGAAAGAACATTGGTACATAACCGTGAATCATATATTTAACCATTTAGAATCATGTGGGTGATCACTGCTGCAGATTAAATGCAAATATGGAGTTTAATCTAGTTTATAAACTAGTGGCGAAAATCATTACAATCTACTGTAAGCCTATATCACAATATCTAATCCTCTAATCTTAGTCCACACCTTCCTTCTTGAAACCCTTCAATATTAACTTATTTTAGATTCATGAGACAGGTTGGCAGCATTTAAATAAAACACACTGTATATCACAGCCATCTGTGTAAACTGACAATAGAAACAGTGTTGTTGTTTTGCGTTTTTATTAAAACCACACTGTACAAATGAGGAGTGCGTGTGCACATGTGTGTGTGTGTGTGTGTGTGTGTGTCTGTGTATTACTGTTTTTATTTCACAACCTGAAACATTATTGTCTGGTGAAAATATCTGAGTTTGTGTGAAAACATCTGTGAATCATCCACTGACTGTTCCCTAATGGATGTGTAGAAAATGTTTTACAATGACAAAAAATAAATAAATAAAAGTTGTGGAAAAAGGATAAATAGTGTGTTTACTTTCAGCTGTAGATCCTATTTTGATAAAAGCTGAAATCTAATGCATCTCTTACTCAAACAGGGACATTTCTTTACATTATAGCACCTGACTGCCTGATGTAAAATATACATATGCACATGTTTGGTTCATTAAAAACTAACATTGTACAAAGTGGGGGTTTGACTGGTTTTGACAGTGAGATCACCATTTGCCCTTTGTATAAAGTCTGTGTAAAAGCACTTTGACTTTTGTTATTCATGCAATACACAATAAAAATCAAAGAAGGTTGCAATCAAGTTCCATGCAAAAGCTTTTAGTGGTTCTGAGGCACTGGCTTTATCTTTTGTTTTTCACTGAGGCACTCACATGAAGGGAGTGTAACTGAACATCTGAATGATGAGCCCTGCTAGTGTCATGTGGAAAAGAAAGACCATCGACCAACTTTGGACGCACTACTGTATATTATGCACAACTCTGTCTTCAACACATTCGTAGCCACAGTCAAAACCATAACACACACATGGCACACTTCCTGCCTTCCCTATAAAGGTACTCCATGTTACATTCTTTCACATTTGTTAATATCACTGTAGACACAAAGCTACAATTAAGCAATCAAAACTTGCAAGAAAACACACAAACACACATGGTTTATACCTACACAACTACTCCCTGCACAGGATGGGAACAGTATGACTACTGCCACCCCTGCACAAGTTAAAGGTGGGGTATGAGATCTTACAAAAATGGTTCCAGCAAGATACATTTTGAAAAAACATGATTCAAAAGTCCAAACCTCTTTCTTCAAACATCCCTTGAAGCCATGCCTCCAGAATACTGGCATGTGCAATGCTTCTTCCCTAGGGTTCATACACACTACACAGCAACAATTCGTCTAGCTCAGTTTGTAGCGCCGGTGACAGTCCGTCTCATGCTCTGTTCTGGCTCCTACACCAGCTGCGGTCCATTCATACCTCATCCAGTCTCCTCCAACCTCCCTGCTCTTACAATAGCCCCACTTCATACCTATCTGACTAACGTTACATTTCCTAGTGATTTATGGTTGTGACATAACAGTAACAGTTTCCAACTGAACTTTATATCCTAATATTGCTAATATAACATGGGTACATCTAGAGGGGGTAGGGACAAATGGCAGTTCAGTTTGATAGACATGTCAGAGTTCAATCATTTTGAGTGGGCGCTCAAAATGACTGCATGGTGATTTTTTGTCTTGTCCATTTCATAGATGACTTTTTTATTTTTGTGTTAGAGCATTTAATTAAGTGGATTTTAAGCAATATATTAAAAAAAATGCTCCAGGAAAACATCTTGCATCCTGCCTTTAACAACTCAAGCATTAAACTCTATCCCTCGCAAGGAGAGTAGATTACACAAAATATAGTCCTATAAAACATACAACTATAAAAACACACTCCTCACATGAAAAACATGAGCACTAGGGTTACCAATGTTCCAGAGGCCTAGCATTTACAAACTAACAATTCTTGTAACTCACAACACACAGTGTAAGTGAACACCAAGCCAGTACATGCTACCACTAAAGCATAAATTGGCATTCCTAATTAACCTACTGTAGAGTTGACATGGTTCCCTCTACGTTTGATTTTTACCCTCTCTTACTAAAACTTGACTGTCTTCTTTGGCTTTCCTGGGCATGCCAGGGGCCACCCCAGGGTTACAGCTAAAAAACAGTGGTGAAGATAATGCAAACACCCGCCAGCTGACTTAACCAGGTAAGCTCTTACAAAATAAAAAACAAAAAATTACCTCATGTGGTGACAAGTGGATGTGCCCCCATTATGTTATGATCACCTCAGTCACAACATAAGAATGAACACAACACCAGATTGGTCACGTATGCCTTTCCCATCCACTGATCAACACCAAACTTTTATCATTTGCTCCTTGTGCCAGTATCAACATTTCCTGAAAATTACAGCCAACTCTGTCCATTTAATAATGTTGCTAATTAACAAACACAGACACACACACACATACACACACACAAATCAACACTGGCAAAAACGTAACCTTGTCAATTCCTTGGCAGAGTAAAAAAACAAACAAACAACCAACACCAAAAAAAGAAAATCTGGGACCTGGTGCCAATGAACTGAGGAAGAGAGAATGAGCAGTACGGAATGAGTCACTTCTTTGCCCAACCCATAACTAGTGCAGGTGTGCACAATTAGGCCGATAACTGCCATCAGCACAGATTTGAAAGACAGCACAGGTTAACAAACTGGAAAAACAGTGACACATGATTACAAAAAATAGGGTTACATTGAAAAACAGAGTAGTTTAGGATCATTGTTTCAAAGCGACTTATAGGTATACTGTACAGTGTTACATGTTTGTTTGTTTTGTTTGTTCAATTTGAGTGTTTTCCTTAGAAATCTCAAGCATTAGTCAATAATTTCATCACATTGTGTTTAATAGTCACTATGTGACCAGTTTAATAAAGTGCTGATATATGGAGGCCTTCTGCCTTTTCAGCCTTTGTGAATCAATTGATAATACATAATGCAATTTCAGGTTTAGGAATAGTAATAATTTTCTTCACTTACATCAGCACATTGAACTCTCTGAGGGAGACAAAACCATTAAGCTGTTGTATTATTGAAAGGCTATTTTCATGACCAGGGTGCAAAACAATGACAAGCTGATCAAACACGCTCGGGCAAACTCCTAACAACTGTTGGTAAGTGATGATCACAGATACACAATACCACTAACCATGTAAATATTGTATATCATGTATCAACATGTCATCTATTTATAATATACTGTATATTATACAGTTATGTAGCAATAAGAACTCGATCAATATGGAATATTTGGGGCCAATACCAATATAGGGAGATAAAAATGTTGATATCTCATATATCGTACAATATGGTTAATAACCAATATATCAGTTACTTTATGAAGTAAGAACATTGATATAGAGTTTTTTTCTCGAAAAGTATGAGGACACACCACTTGGTGAGGGAGTTGCATCCCTCCTCTTCCATGGTGCAAAGTATTGGAAAAATTATAACTACACTGGGGCATTCTGAGGCTACCAAATAGAGAAGGTGCCAATTCACTTTTTTTCACTGTTTGACAGTGTATTTACTATGATTAGAATGATTTGACTAAAGGCATTTTCATATAGTGTTCTTCAGTCCGTACTCAAGTATCACAGTGGAATGCAGGCAAAGATTTACTTACAGCACAGCATCTAATATTATTCATTCAACAAAATGATTAAATAACCTGCACTGAGATAATTTAGTAGCTGGCAAAAGGATCCCACAGATCAGTAGCGAAACCAGGAAATACTGTTTAATTTTAATAATGTGGGGAAAAAAACACTTAACACTGGAGATCTTATGTTTATGTGCAATGTTATGTTTATGTGTATTTAGCTGAAGTTTTACATTTAATAAACTACATTAGTGGCTATCAAATCATAGCTCCTGAAAACTGTTGCAAAAAAACAAGACATTTATTTACCTCATCCAGCAATGATTAAAGAAGTAAATGCACACCCAATGATCTTTCAATTTTGATAATTCTAGGGTAAAATGACAAAATTGGAAAAATTGATGAACAGTCCTAATGAGACAATAAATGATGCTATATGTGCTTCTGCAACCTGCTCTGGTTTAATTACCTCATTACCTGTTCACAAAGGACTTTGTGATAATGATATTCAAGCACAAATGCATCCATAAAATGTTATACCTTGGTGCAATTTGTTTTGTCTCTCAGTCTTCTAGTGTCTCAGGCTTTACTTGACATTTTAGAACACAGATTGGTCCATAATTTAAATGGCAAAAACCCACCATTTGCATATCAGTAATTATCAGATGCACACATACACACAGCTCTGCACAATCACACATGACTTACTTAATTCAGGCAGCTGTGAAACACATTCAATCACCTACAAAAGCACTCTGTGACCGTAGACTCTGCCTTAAATGACCTAAATGAGCAAAACTAAATAAGTCCCACCACCACCACCACACGCACACATTACCTTCACCAATCACCACTAAAATGTTATATTTTTTTCTTGTTGTACTATCAACATTTCCTGAAAATTTTAGTAAATTCATCTGTAACATTTTGAGTTAAGAGGCAGACAGATAAATGCAAGCAAAAACATAACTGGCGTTCCTTGGTGGAGTAATAATATGGTTCATGTGTTACTGAATGCATTCACAACTTCACAGACATTCCTACTTGTGTTTTCAGTTGTGCTCAGAGCAGGCAGCAGCGTCACAGCGGCTAAAATCGACAGGATTTCACCGTTATTAATGCTAGTTGTAGTTCCATTTAGATCTGGGGTTCATCACAAAAACTGTCTACACTGAAGCAGGATCCATCATCTTAGGCCATTTCTTGAGATTATTTTCTGACTAAAGACTTGACTGACTTGACCTGACAAGCCTTGATATCATTTTACATCTATTCAGGAAAATCAAGTCAAATAAATCTCAAAGTCAAAGAAATGGAGAGTTGAGTTGCACAGTTAACACCAGCTCAACTGCATGTGGCAATTTTCTCTGCTCTATTGTGAGTTGGATGATTTCTGCAAAAAGGCTTATTTGCACTGAATGGGGTTAATGTTGCATAGAATATATGTATGTTGCTTAATTTACATACATTCACAAGGCACAGAGATGCCATTTGCTTGGATTGCTTTACAGAAGCTTTGTGTGAGCTGTGCTGTTGGTGAAGCTGGTTTTATATGAGTAAATTACATGTTTTATCTAACCTATATTTCCATCATATGAAATCAGAAGTGTCTAAGGTAATGGTAAAAATAAGATTAAATGGCCTGAAAAATCTGCGGCCACCTGTGTTAAGAGCTGGATTTAATGCAAGAAACCAAAACCGTAAAATGCTTTGTGCACTAAAAATGTTGTCAACACTTTGTAACATTTCTAGGCAAGGAACAAAAACTTGACAGAGCGCCCTGTAATAATGTTTTCTGGTGTGAATGTTCTGGCTGCAGAGATAAAAATAACTTCAATGTTTTCTGAGTGTGGAACTGGGGCAGCCACATAGTAGTGCTATTTAATCCGTTATGGATTAAACTACATGATGGTTTACTTTGTGTTGAAAAAGAGAAGAATTGCTATAGTCACAGAGATAGTTGCTGAGGTCAAGCTTTGCTATTAATTAGATGTGACAAAAGTTTAATGAATTCTGGGGTTGGAAATATTATTACTAATCATATTATTTTAGTACAGACTTCCTTGTTGCTTTGTTTTAATGTTATATCTTTGTGTTTTTCTCATACTCAGACAGTTGAAGTAGTCTCCTCTCTTATTCTTTTGACCTTTCCTTGCCATGTTGCTGGACACAGATTGTAAAAAAAACAAAACAAAAACAAAAAAAGCCTTTTGGTCAGTGTGGGTGAAATGATCCTTCAGGTTTAATGTCAATTAGGATTTTCAGTGTCTTCTCAGCTCAAGGGTGAATAACTTCACACAATACATAAGAAGCTGGGAGGGAAGAGAGACTGGCTCAAGCAAAAATAGATGGGAAGGACAATTTCAAGGGCGCAACAACACAAAGAATAACTGAAATCTCTGTTCGTGTGCTCGTCCCATTGATGTGGATGGCATATTCACACTTTTTCCCCTGATTGGATTTGACTGTTAAGTTTTTGTCACACTGGACAGACTGTCATCCTCCTAAAACACAGGCCAAGTACAAAACTGCACCTAGCAGTTTATTCATGAATCCCTGCACCACATCGCTGTATATAATATGTATATTAAGTTGTATAGTGTTTTGCTGAGGCTGTAAAACCCCATTATGAAATGCTGGAGGTGCTGTATATTAAATACTTCAGTCATAAATAAGAGATGCAAACTGATTTTTCAAAACCTGGAAGGCGATTTGTAATTGTCAAAACCACTAATATGTCATTTTATAGCCATTTAACATTTCCATCATTGAATACTGTCAGCAATCAGAAGCAACCGTGGGAGTATATGGGACCTAATTCTTCAACAAACAACACACACAAATTTTTCTCTTCCTCCTTTTTCCTCTCTTATGCAATCCCACACAGCAGAAGACAGACTGCAGGAGATCAAACAAGATACTCGTCAACAACCTCATCCTGTCTAGCTACAACAATCCCCACCTCCTCTGATGCTACTTCAAAGTTTTGCGAGTCACAGTCTTATCTAAATAAGGTCTACTGGCAGACTGATCTGGTTTTAAAATGAGTCTATGATGTTAATCCCTGGAAAAGAGGACTTTTATCAAGCAGATCTTGATTTCGTCTCTGATAAATACCACATGTAGTCTGTGAGAGCTGTGTTAAGAATGATGCTTTAATGATATAATCTCAAGCATTGAAGCCTTTCAATCCAATTTCTTCGATGCTTTCATTATAAAAGCATTAAGAGTGACACATTTTGAAATTAAGCAAAAATAATGCTAGTTTAATGCTCCTTCATTTAATTATTGTTTTATTTTGAGTGAAAGGGAATTGCATGGGTGCGTGTTAAAAGCAGCTGCAAGGTGCTAATCTATGCTTAATTTTTTTACCAGCAGCTGAGAGATAAACATAATTAGCATGCAAATAGCCCTGGAATCTATATGGGGGGTGGGGGATCTCCCAGAAATTCTGTATTTGCATTCCTGTGGAAGCACATCTGGATGTGGGATGTCTCTGTTGACTGTATTCTAAGAAATTGACATCAGAAAGGTTCCAAATGTTCATCTCAGCACTTCATTTTGTTGTTGTTGTCATGGTGGTGTGATTAATGAGGACCAGTGTTCTCCTGGTTATGCAAGCAGGGGGCGGGATGATTAATGAGGTTGCCATCACATGGTTCTCTAGCAACTTGTATCGCATCATGCTATCAGTCGGCACGCAGACCTCACACTGAGGCACGAGACTTCAGCATCACATCATTGTTTTTTGGCTTCAGGTACAAGCCTTTCAAAATCTTGGTAGACATTCAGAGCCTGACAGTAGGAATGTGTTAATGCCAGCAGTGTTGAATGGGAGAATCTGCTTGGCCATTCATCCAGCAGATGGCAGGTCTGTCTCGGACTAAAGCCAAGCACTCTCCAAGCAGCCTTGCCTGAGGGCTCACCAGCCCTCATGCATCTTTCCCTCTTTGTTATAAATATGTACAATCATACTATATCACAACCTTCAAAGTGAGACAGATGGAGGATGTTAGTGAGAGCAGAGAGAGAAGGGGAGAATGGAATAATCCCCTTTAGGACTTTGATATTGTCTGTGGCCCTCGTCTCTGTAGTTATACAGAGTGTTAAGTCACGGCCACAGGTAAATGAGTGTGTACATGTGAAAGAACAACACAATGCGGAGCAGAGTTGAGGAAATACAGATACTCACACATCTGAAGTGTAACTGTTCCATATTCATAAGTCAAATGTTTATTGATGAGAGAGCTGCCGAACAGCAGAGAGAGTGAGAAAGGATGTGGAGCCACATTTTGTCAACTCTATGGACAATATAATACAGTGAGTAAGGTGCTGTCTGATGTTTAGTCTTGGCACTTAGGTCTGTGGCATTCACTCTTACATGCATCCATCTCTGCCATATAAATAGAGTGGAAATGAGCAGATGAATAAGTAGAACAATCCACCCACTCTGCTGATCATCAAAAAGAAGCATGACACAAGCCTTTTTCACAGATGCTTGATGACGGATATTGTATCTTTCATTCAGTGATCACTTTGCAATATAGACATGAAACCAATCCCTTTATTTCCTGCACAATTGCAGGATGGAGCTAAAAGTCCTGACTGCTGGATCACACTAATCTTAACTAATCTGACACAGCATTGGTTTTGGATTTAAGGGTATTATTATTAAGTACATATCTATAATCCAACACATTTTTGATACTTTAATAATCTAAACCAATAAAAAATAAGAGAAATAACAAATCTGCTTCAATACTATGCATATAGTATTTACTTTGAGCAGAAGGGAACATTTTCACTGTCACCCTGTGTCTGTGTGTGTCTGTGTGTGTCTGTGTGTGTCTGTGTGTGTCTGTGTGTGTGTGTGTCTGTGTGTGTCTGTGTGTGTGTGTGTCTGTGTGTGTGTGTGTGCGTGTCCACAGAGACATATCATGCTATAACTCAATGTATACTTGAGATATCACCATGGAATTACATGGGCATATACATATAGCTAATGTACATCAAATGTAATGATCCATTTGAGTAAAGGTCAAAGGTCAAGGTCACAGTTAACTAAAAGGTCAAAATCACAATATCGGTTATAACTCAAGAACAGAGGGTCACAGAACTTTCAGATTGGTACCAAACGATGCAGAATGAAGATTTCCACAATTCTCCAAGTGGTGTTATGACCTACGACCATTAGTTTTAGATATCTCTGGAGGTCAAATGTGACATGTTACAAAATTAACTTCTGTAACACTGTGTGTGTCAAGCATAGACATGTATGCATGTATAGATATAACGAAATTATCAATATTGCAAAAGGTCAAAGGTCAAGGTCACATTTAGCAGAAAGGTCAAAATCACATTATTGGCTCTAATTAAAGAATGGGTTGTTATAGAAACTTGAGATGGGCACAAAACAGAGGCAAGATTAGGCATTCTCTTAATATTTGTTACTCAGTGTTAATATGTAAAGCCAAACTAAAATAAATCATTATGGGTAATCTTGTCCACTCACTTTTAGCACTCTCTTTAGTCTCCATTAAGTCTCCCCTTTATCTGGTAAATAATTCATCACATTACCGCTATGTGTTTAATTTGGCTGCCAGAGGTAAGATTATGAGATTTATAGTGTAGTGCATTGCATTTGTCATGTCTTTTTATAGTAGAAGACACTGACAATTGAAAAACACATAATGGTGGTAAAACTATTGTTGTTTTTCAAAAAGTTATACTGGATCTGAAACACCAGACGTTGTTTTCTGCACTCTTAGGAGCAGCCCAATGTGCTAAAAAAATACTGGAGAATTTATCACCCTTCAAAGCTGATAAGGCTAACATCATAGCAAAACAAAGCATTTTTCCCAACAACACCTGCAGGAGGTTTTGTTTTCTGTTGTTTACAGCTGGTTTCTGAGCTTTTTTGGCAGAAATTGTGTCTGCCTGAGGTCAGAAATATCATAGGAGTCAGCCAAAATGATAGAGGGGGGATTTTCAGATTGTCAGATAATGAGTAAAACTAAAAAGTAAAAAAAAAAAAAAAAAATGCAGAAGAGCTACAGAGAGATTTTTCCATCAAATAATCATTCTGAGACCCTTATTACACTGCAACAAACTGAAGTTTTACACAGGTTTTTTTCAGGGTTTGAACATTTTCCTGTTTGTAAAAATCAGGGGACAATTCAGAAGAGTCAGTAAAGCCACAGGCAGATTTACATCAAAGCTCATGGAAGACTTTCCAGTTCATCTGTCTTTCATGTGTTTGGACTGTGTTTAACCCTTTCTTGTTCACGCAGACCAGACTAAACACAACAGTGTTATATGGGAAGAGGGTTGATGGGATGAGAGCAAGGGACGCCTGTCACAGTGATGGTAGCAATGAATAATTTAATCTACTTAAACCAGGGGATGGAAATGACAGTAATAATGTTGTTTTTGTGAACACATGGCCATATGTTTATGGAAGTAATCATGAGGACATTAGTGATGGGAAGTTCTATTCTTTTCACTAAATCGATTCTTTGGGTTTGTTCATCTGTTGTGAATTCATGATTCATCAATTTAAAAAAATCATCTAGCAGGCATTGGTCATGAACTGGCAGTGTCAAATTACAAAACGTATACAATTAATCCACTACACCACTCAACAAGCATAAGTGGAACTACGTCTAACCATTAATGTCACTCTTTTCTTTATGTCTGTCTAATTATGTTGCTTTAAACAACTTTGTGCTTTATGTGTTTAATTACATTTTTATTTGTGTCTTTTCTTTCTGTTCTGTCTTCTTACATTAGGAACATCTAGTCTCGTTCATTGGTTCAATACATTCCTGAACATTTCAGAATCAATTGAGTGACTTGGCTGCTGTTTCATTCAGTGGTTCACTACTTCAGTTTGGTTCATTCAGAGTCTACTAGCTGGAATCTGAGTCTACTAGGCAACTCGTAGACTCAGATACAATACTAATCTTGAAATCACAAGACTAGTTGTCTCATGATACAAAACTAAAGTGCATCAATTCAGTTGCATTAGTGAATTGGTTCAACTTCTTCATGTAAATAAATTGATAAAGTGCATGTTGTGTAAACAGTATGATGTAATTAAAGAAAAAACTTTCTATAATTGATTTTTTTTCATTAAACACAGAAATAAAATAAATAAAATGTGTAAAGTTAAATGCTATATTTATAGTTACAGGTGGCTATTTCTAAATGTTGTGTATTTGTTGATCCAGTGTGTACTGTAAGTTAAAATGCATGTGTAAATAATATACTATTGTTGAAATTGTTAAATTATTCATAGATTTTAAGGTTATTCACATTTTTTTGGGTTGAAAGGATAGTTATGAGTGAAAACATTTTTCTTATGTAATTTTACTTTTTGGAGTTGTCATTATGTAGGCTATTGTGTTATTATTTTACTGTTCTAGATAATATTGATCTGTATGTGAAACCTGAAATAAAATACCTTTGACACCCACATTCCACATTAAAAGCTGCAGTTGTGTTTGTTTGGATAAGGATAGGATGGTCTTATAGTTAGAACACTAAAAAAAATGTGGCAGGAAAAGTGTTTTTATTGTCTGCTGTCACAAATATGACTCGATCTATCATATGTTCTAAAGTCAAATTAACTATCTCCACTTTAACATCTACTTGAAAGGGATATATATATATATATATATGTACATACATACAATATTTAAGGAAATATAAGGATGAGGAACAGCAGTTTAACCCAGGACAGAAAATGTAAGTGTATGAAAAAAGAATTACAGCAGTATTATTTTGTGTCTGTGGTATGTTATAACTTGAGCTTTCTCTTACAGTAACTTAGTAGCTGACCTATTCCTTTTAATGGGCTTTAAAATTGGAGTGTGACAATATAAGCCCGGCTTCTCCTTGCTCCATTTCAGAGTGTATTCAATATTCTGTAATGTTGGGTTAAGATTTGTGACTTGTCTTTTCTTCACCTATGTATTTTAGTCCTACTGGTGTTTGAAGTAAAGTTTGTCCTTATTGGCTTGTGTCACTCTTACAGTTTTCACTTCACATCTCATGAAAATAATGACGTCCCTCCAACAAGCTTCAGCTTCTTTTGGCGTGTCCTTGCCTTTAGGCTTAATTAAACACACACGCCTCCCACTTGTCAGCCTATGTCAAAATGTTATCACTGAAAACAAGTGGAGTGTGATTCTGTTTGTCTTACTGTCAGTCACTCATGGAAAGTCATTTCGTAGTCTAATATTTGATGTACTATGAAGACTTTCACAGTAGGGTTTACATTTTAACTGAATGGATAATCATCTCAAATGAGGATAAAGTAGCATAGGGTGTGTGATTAGTAGTTAACTTAAATGACTTGACCACAGTGGAAGAGAGTACCTAGGGACTGGAACAGCATCATTTAGAAATGGCATGGTCCTTAACATCACAGAGCGAAGCCCAGCAGGCATATGACTCATGCTGCCAGTGTCTCTCTCACAGTGAGCTGCTTGTGTTAGATGTCATGAAATAAAATCAAATCAGTGTCTGGCTGCTGTGGTTTTCTAGTCTTCCTCTCAATTTTAACAATTCCTTTGTATGTCATATGGAGTCTAAACTTGGATTATTTATCACTGTGGCTATCTTCACCTGACATTTAAAAGACAAAATTGTCTCTTGGGAAAAATTTCAGAAGTTTATACTTTACTTTTTCATTGGAAGATTGATGTTTGTGTTTATGGAGAGACTGGAGGGACTATAAGACAGTGTAACACACACAAACTGTGAAGGTAGAATACAGATTATACCTTCAAAGTTATGTACTGTAGTTAAGGTTTTGCTGAGACTGTTTTAGATATGTGTTTGTTCTAATTGACTGGTAACTGTCTGAGTGTATATTTTGCATATCCAAACATTGCCTGGAATGTCTGAAGTCTGGAATCATCCACTGCTGATCTGGAATAAGGGAAGAGAAGCTCTCGGGGTTGTTTGAGTTGCTCTCTATCTGGCTTTCTTAAACGTGTTATCAGGTAGTGGAAAAAAGGTTTCAGACAACTTTAAAATTTCACACATGCTTAAATATTATCATGAAATATCTGAACATATGAAAGTCTTTTCTTGTGTTTCAAAAGCTACATCAGACAGACAGTGACAAAAGCATTTATCTGTTTCTTGTTAACATGAAAAAGTAATAAAATTTAATTCTTGACAGTTTCAACATGTCATGTACTAGATGTGTTTCATTATCTCACTGAAACATCCTGTTTTAACCTCGACAGAACAGAGCACATGCAGAAGTGAGCGTGACATTGACTTAAGAGTGATTCACAATGTAAAATATTACAGCTCCATGGAGCGTCCAAAAATTTTTTTTCCATCACTGTATGTCGTATTGATATGCCAACTGTCAGTACGGCTAAGTTGTGTAGCAGAACACACTGAGGTTGAATCTCATTTCACCCCTTAGCCCTACCTTTTACCCCTTCAAACAGAGCTATAAGGGGTAGGGCTTGAAAACCAACCCATGAACCTATGAATTGGGACACCCCTTTAACACTCACTATGTCATCAGTTCGCTCCACTAGTTGTTACGTAACCAAAAACGACAGCTGTAACCAGAAGTAAACAAACATGTCTGCTGCTGTAGTTGTCGCGTTCTCCTGGGATATGCGGATATTTTTACTAATATCTGCGTTGAATTGGAGAAGCGCTATGCATCGTCCCAATATTCCACATTTACTCAAATAGTGATTTTTTTTCATGTGTGTTTTATGGAGAAAAATGACCATTACACATTGCGACAATGTCAAACTTTATACAATACAACAGTTATAACAACTTAAAAACAGCTAATTGCAGTGAAAATACTACATTTGTGTACTTCTTTCATAGATGCCGACATTTTTTAAATGTTTTGCATTGTATTCTGGGAAATTTCTCTTAACCCTCCATTTGGAGTCTGTCTCTGGAAAATCTCAGTTTGAAGGGGTATAAAGCCCTTCCCCTTCCTCCTACCCCTCTGCCTTAATGTGGATTGAGACACCCCTACCCCTACATGTGGATGCGAAAAACAGAGGTTAAGGTATTCAACCTATTCAACCTTAGGATGCTGAAAATCACTGATAAATCAATACTATGTGTGTTTCCACAGACTGTATCACTCACTAAATAAAGTGTTAAGGTCATTGTTTACACGCATCTGTATGTTGTATTATGGTCTTATAGTCTTATAATTTTCATGCGCTGTGTTGGCTGATAATTTACATTATAGTTATGTTAGTTTAATTCTGTGTTTAGACAGTAAACAATGACATACCTTTCTGTTTGGCTTGTGTTGTTGTTAGCTGAACTAAACTGTCAGCTAATTAGAATTGTCTAAACAAAGTCAAAACTGTCACAATTTAGCCTGAACTGTCACAATTTAGCCTGTTCAACGAACAGTGAACTTAAAGATAATGACATCACATTCACATTGCAGCTTTACACATTCATTAGTGTCATAATTAAACTCACTCATGTAAAGGAAATGTTGACAAATCCAGTGGTAAAAACTACAACCGTTCTTCTAGAATTTGTCACTTTTTCATTCTCATCCTAGTTCACAACTTTCTGAAACTTTGGTCAAAGGCCCTGAAGTGATCACTTTAGTAAAACCAATGCCTCAGGGAGAGTCTGTCATGGTGGGTGAGACTATTCATCCCATTCATCTCCTGGACCATCAACTAAACAAAAGCAGCAGATTTGAAGCAGATATAGTAGAAAGAGGACAACACTCAGAGAAGATATGGGGGATGATGCAGCAGCTCAGTACATTTGGTAGATACTGTACAATCTGATTTATTACAGGTAAAGTATGTGTTGTCATGCTGTGTCTCTGGTCACTTCTGGAAGGGGGCGTGTCCAGCCCAGTCTTAGTCGAGCTAAGGCGTGGCGTTTACATGCACGGAGAAATTCAAAGACATGCACTGATAGGGCAATTCTCCCTTGAAAATGAGATCATTGATGTCAATGGGATACACCTGGGTAAATAAAGGTTAAATAAATAAATAAATTACAATCACATTATCTAATTTGCTAACTCCGACTGCTCAAACTTCAATTTTTAATCAGAATAAGGCAATCATTTGAATTTATAAAAGTGCATGTAAATGTACCTACTGTGTGAGATCGCAGACTGAACTATGATAGTCTGTTACAGAGGTGTTGTTGAGCAGTGTGAATATTCAAGTGTCATTTGACTTCTTCAGATGTGTTGTGATGGGTGAGGGGCTAATGCAATCATTAGTATAAAGGCTAAACAAGAAAGAGCTCAGCGCACACACACTCATGTTGGTGATGGAGGGTGAGGAGGTGGTCCTGCCCAGTCTGGTAGATTGTGGTCTGTCCCTGAGGAAACTGTGTACCCAGTGAATGAGTAGAGGGAGCACATTGAGATAATGGAGTTTTTTTAACCATCTGGGAGAACTGGTATTGAAAGCAGAGTTGAAATCAATGAGGAGGAGTCAAAGTCAAAGTGCCTGGGGACTCTGTTGTAGGACAGAGTGAAGGTAGCATGCCCATGTGTCCTCAGTCCCCCACTTGGCCTTGTAGACAAACTGGTTAAGGTCCAGGTGTGGTTTGACAAATGGAAGTATAATATTTAAAACCAGTTATTCCAGCTATTTCATGACTATGGCTGTAAGTCAAACTGAAGTAGTGATTGTGTTCTGATGGGTGGGGTTACTTGGGAACTGTTACAATGGTGGATGTTTTCCAAAGGGTGAGGAGTCTTGAAAGAGGGAGTACATAAGGGGGGTGGGAGGGTGTACATTGCACACTCCCATACATGGATGCCACCCGGTCCTTGGGCCTCCCCTGGCTTTCAATGGCTCATCTGCCAACATACATCCTCCACAGAGAAAGGGGTGGGTTGTGCTGGATTTGGGAATGGAATAGCATTGAGTGATCTACAGCCCTCCAAATAGTGTCTGTAGTTGAGTCAAAGATGTTTCAAGTTCTCAGCCAAGAAGATGGGATCAATTATTGCAGATGAAGTGAATTTTGTTTTCTGGCCAGTGAAGTGTGCAGCAGCTAATGGGGATCAAGTCAAGATGAATTATTCTCACTTTCTGGAAGGCTTGTTTTGTATTCATGGTGTTGAATTTCTGCTCCAATTTTACTTTGTATCTCAGTTCGTCTTTGAAGATATCACTTTTGATTTGCCAGGTTATAGATCTGAGGGAGACTCAGTCCTGCTGTTGGAACGCTTTCTGTTTTTCTCTCAGACTGTTGATGGTGTGCAGAGAAATCTGAGATTTGGAGATGGGATATTTATTGATGAGTTTAACTTTATTTGGTGATGTAATGATCTCCACCCTCTGTCACCAGTGAGAATGTCTCTTTCCGTGCAGACCAATGAATCCTGGATTCAAGAAATGCTGTTGTCCAGCCAATGATGGGCACTGTGGGTCTGATGCCTGCACCACTTCACACAGGTCCAGTATATGACCCGTTATTTTTTTTTTTAAATATCTACATATTGGTAGTATGAAGGCAATGTTTTGTCAAGTCTGAAACTGTTAATCACCACTTCCCCTGTGTGTCAGTAGGTGTTTCTTTTTTTTTTTTTGTCTGCATTTGTTCTCATTGTTTAACACCACAGAGAGGGTGTCAACATTGTTTGAGATCAATGCATTTTTTAGTCTTGCAGCCAAATATTTTAATATTTTGTGCATGTGTGTGACCATCATCGGTCCTCCCTGAAAGCTGAGCAAATATCCTTTATTAGAACTCTCTATTATAAGCCAGGGAGGGCAGTGCTACACCTCAGTGATGTGTGGGGGAAAACAAAGACTAGACAGGACGAACAGGGAAAGAAATTAACAGGTGGTGCTATTGCAGTTAAAGATTGTAAGGTGGTGTGTTATTCCCAACTACTAACTGTCCATCAATAAAAATGAATAAATAAATCAAAAAAAGAGAAGAAAACCAAAATAGCACAAAAGAAAAAGAGATTCAATAAATAAATAATTAAACAAAACAGTAGTGAGCGCCATAATTGTGGATGACTTGATAGTATAAAATAGAATGCAATAGAATAGAATAGAATAGAATAGAATAGAATAGAATAGAATAGAATAGAATAGAATAGAATAGAAGGGGACACTAGTGCAAGAAGAGAATGACTTTAGGGTAGACATTCTGGACAGATTCTCAGCACATTCTGGCGGGTCCCATCATTCACTGAAATGGAACTCAGCAGTAGCTGGCGAGACCCGATCAAACATGCAAGTGTGAAGGACCCCGAAGCCCAGAACAGCAATCACGGCAAGGCAGGGCCAAGCTAACAGGGCACCCCCCATCCCGGGCCGTAGGAGCTACAGGGCGCCGCCCCCAGAGAGCCACCAGGGCCACCGTGAATGACGCAAACCCGGAGAACAAGAGGGAGCAGCTACAACCCCCCCCAGCACACCAAGGCCGACCCAGGCAGCCCGGGGCACGAGGACCCACCCGCCACTCCAACCCCAACCCCAACCCCAACCCCACCCACCCCAGCCCCCACCAAACCCCCCAACCCCCCACCCGACCTTCCCACCCCCACACCCTCCGCCGAGGGGACCAACTGCCCCACACAGCCAGGAAGCCAGACACAGGGGCCGAGCAGCCCACCGAAGGGGTGGCACCCAGCCCATCACAAGGCAGGCCGCCACTGGGAGCCGGTCAGAGGACAATGGGGCAGGGAACTGATGCGAGCCCAGAGGGTAAAAATGGACAGTGTGGTGGGACCCGGTGACACCAACAGGGAGGTAGGTGTTTCAGCACCTTGCTCTGCAGGGGTGATGACATTTGTTTTGGATGGAAAATATACACATCAAAGGATGACAGTGACAAATTCCTGGGAGAGATAGAAGGAAATAAGGGATTCCATAAGTATCATCATGTTTGGATTGTACATCTGGCTGTGGATCTCGATGTTGGTTTATCTCCGGCTGTTCACATATACACATACCCCTCCATCCCTTTCCTTGCCTCAGTTTTTTCTTCAGGCTGCCGGCAGAATAGTGAACTTATCATCTCAGCATCAGGGACGGTTTCATCCAACCTGGTCTCAGTCAGAGCTATAATACAGGCTCACCTGTAGCATTTCCCCACTAAAGATTTTTCATGAATTATGTCCACTTTCTTCTGGAGAGACCATAAAATGGCCGTGAAGATGGAGGGTGATAATGGTTTGAAAGACCATCTCCTCAGCTTGGCACAGATCCCTCCGTGATTCCCTCTTTTCCTCAGTCAGATTTCTGGCAGCAGTACACTGGCTGGTTTGGTACTGCATGGTATAGAGCTTCAGAGGTGGAGCAGAGCCTCCCAGGCGAAGGTGAGACCGCTTCTGTAGCACTTGATCGTTTCCAGTGTTACTCCAAAGTGTAATTAAAAAGATCCAGAGTGATTTGTGTGGTGGAATCCACATACAGCCAGAAAATGCTGACACAGACTGTACGCTAGAGAGGGCTGAGAAAGATTAACACGACATTCAACAAAAATCACCAACATTAACTCGGACTCAAGTCAGATGAACATTCGGGCAGTGTCTTCACAGCAGAGCAGAAGAAACGAAGCAAGTAAGAATGGAAACAGGATTATTCCTGCCTGTCTATCATGTAGTCAAATATGTTTACTTTTATATAACAAGGAACACAAGGATGGCCTTTACATTATTATTGTACCATGAAATCAGCATTTACAACAATTCAATATGTACAAACTTTAAGGGAAACTGTACATTTGGTTGTCATTTATGGTCATTTTATTCTGACGTATATTTAGATGATTGTTGTGTCTGTGTTTAAATTGAACATTGATATTAATTGTTCTGCCGGAGGGATAAACCTTTAAAAGAGAAGTAGGATGTGTTATTGTTTGACACGTTTGGGAAAATAATTAATTAAAAAAATAGCAAAGTGTGGAGTGTGTTGTCCTTGTGCTGTGATATTGTTCCTCATTTCATTAAATAATACTAAATAAAAACACTCCAAAGTGGACAAAAATGTGCTATATTAATATATTGTTTTGTTTTTGTCACAACAAGACTGTTCCAATCCATTATTTCAGTTTTTCTTATCTTTCTATCCACATCAGGTAATTGTCTTCATGAATTCAGTGGAGTACCAGTCCAAAGAGACAAAGAGGAGGTGAACATTTAAAAGCTTAAAGATCTTCAGCTCTTAATGACGTTAATTAAACCAAAATCTAGAAGGAGAGTGATTGAATTTAGATTTGCGCTGCATGGAATAAATGTAAGTGTACAAAAATGAATCTCCTTTCAAACATAGTTAATAACTAATTAAATTGAACATGTTTTCATTCTGTTTACAGGTTGGTGCCTTGAGCAAAACAGACACAGATGAAACAATAACAGCTTTAAAGGTATTTCCTGTTGCTTAAAAAATACAACTCTCTGACATCAACATAATTTAAACTGACCAGTTAAACTCTTAAAATCAAGATGGTTAAAACGGTCTCCCTTCCTTCTGTATTGACACAAAACATTCAATATTCCAGAGGCAGTTTTTTTTTTATTTTATTGAATTTGGGTTTCCTGTATGTCTTGCTCTCTTTCATCCAAATTAAAAAGAATCTTGTTATCTCAGTAATTATCTGACAACTTTATAGCTCCACTCAACTGGATCGTATTAACGATTCCGCAAAGATCATTCTGTGCATCTCATTAAAATGATGTTTATTATACCTCAACGCCACTTGTGTGTGATCACGACTTCATCAGAGAAAATTATACATCCTCTTATAAAGGTGAGGAGGTACATTGGCAAGATGGCTGACTCAAACTGAAATTAAATACATGTTACCTTGGAGAACTGTCTAATTAATGCTTGTCATAAAGATGAATAAGGTTTTATACAAGCTTACAACCTGAGTGGTGAGACCTGGTTCTTATCTATGCACTGTGGAACATAAAAGAAAGAGAACATGTGTGCATGTGAAGTCTGAGAGGAATAAAATGGTCGACCTTCTCCACCAGCTCATTTTGTGTTAATATTGCTTTACACACACTGCTTCTAAAATTGCTGTATGTTAAAAAACATTAATAAATAAATAACAACATCTGCCCCTTAATGACACAATCCATTCCAGCTCAGGATTACAGTGTTTGTGCTTGAAGTAATTTACTAAATGCAAGCAACCGGGAGAAGTCTCAAGTCATGACATAATACTGCTAAAAGGGTGGCAGTTGTTAGCAGCAATTTATTTATTTATTAAATTATTTTGCATGCAGCCCAAAAACAGACAACTCAAAGTCAACACGGGCAAACGTTAAAAAAATTACAAAATACACATCAGATTCAGGTGTCTCCAGTCTGAATTGAATATTGAAAGTATTACTATGCCAACATTAAGTTGGGGACATTTTAACAACAATTAAAAGCCTTTTACCATTATATGTGATTTAGTTTGAGTTCTAGTAAAAGATGTTGTGGATTATAATGAACTTTGCGTCTATCAGTGTGGTGTAGTAATAAATGCCTTATGTAACAATTTATGATGAGCATTTTCATGTGTAACAGAACTTACTTAGTTAATATATGAGCCTTTCAACCAAACTAGTTGAAATTCAGTGATGGAAAGTGTATGAAATTTTAATGCTATTTTAGAAAAACCTTGACCACGTCTATGTTACATCACATCTAAAGAACATATATTTAGTAAAAGTACAGTCAATTTATGTATTTTTTACATTTGCATATGGTGTTGAAATACATTTCCTCTGCCAAAATGTGTTACTACTGAAACATTACCTTTAGAATTAAGATACCGTAATTAGATTAAACTATGATTTTCCCCCATACCCCCATGTACAGTCTATATTTTATAAATAATGTAGGTGGTTTCCACAGTTAAATAAATTAAAGTGAATATTTTTTATGTATTTTGTCATATTGAAGTTTTATAATGCATCAAAATCCAAATCGTGTAAAATGTATAACATTGATTTAATTGATTTCACCATTTGAAATCAATGAATCAATGATACAATTGGTACAAGAGTTGAAATTACATATACACCTAACCAATCATTATTGTAAAACACAGATTGATAACTCATTGCCTTTAATTTTTAAACAGTGTGTTTAAAAATACTCAAACGATATATTGTGCACTGCTTATTTTACCAACCAAAAACATCACAGCTTGTTATGAAAGTGTTTACATAGGAGACTGTGAAAACACCTAAATAAAAAGCCTACTCCCCCGAGCATCGCAAACATGTGACATCATCATAACTGCCTCTTCATTATCTGTTTAACTGAAGATGTCTCTGTGACTTCCACTTGACCAGACTTGTACTGATTTTCACATCTTTAAATACGTTTTTACATCGTTGTCAGTGAATGAAGTGAAATATGCTAAGGAAATATTTTCTATTATTTATGTGTTCCTCGTGCAATTAAATCAGAAGTTCACCGCGTACACCACACAACGTCTTTCTATACCATCTTGAAAACAAACTGTGACGCTCCTGGCTTGTAAAATGATCTTTTAACATAATAAACCTCATATGTGTAAATGGGACATGATTCATCAACCACTGTTCATAGTTAGGTACTGCAGGAAGGAGTCTAGAAGGTGACGTACAACGTCGTCAGTAACCTACGGTATGGAGGGAGCAAGAGAGAAAATAAAGTTAGGAGAGTGGAAGCTCTGGAAACATACAAACAAAAAAGTAAGGTTTGGGACACATTCATTGAGATTTTTAAAGATGATGAGTGGCTCCCAGTGTTTTCTTTTCCGTGTAAACCAGGTTCAAATGTCACAGGTTGTTGACCCCTGGTTTAGATGCTGTGCTTTGATAACTTTTGAATGATGAAGCAGGACAAAAATATTTTCTCACCATATTAACTTAAAAGCAACGACACGGAATTTTAACACAGAAATAAATGCAGGTATGTGAGTGAGGTCATGTGATGTTCATAAAGACCATTGATTAGCTTTTAAAAATGCAGGTCCAGAAGCGGGTCGGGTGTGTCCTTTTCAAATATATTTCTTGCAGTCTGAGTTGTGGGTGGGCTAGTTAAAAAAACAGTCAGTTGCAGGTCATTTATACATTGACCTGTGCATCATTGGTATGTAGTAAGTATGTACGTACCATATGTACTGGTGGGCTGTTATCTAAAAGTGGCTTACCTCTCTGCTTTATACCTGCTCTAAGTGAGCTTTTGCTGGCTGCTTGTTGTTAGCTCTTGCTATTCGTGGCAATAAACTGGTGGACGAAGACTAAGCTACACTGTATACAGGTAGCTAAAGCATAAGACAAGACAAACTGGATTCACTACCTGATGATCTAATGTTAAATCTCACTGCATCTGACAAAATTAATCTTTACAGCTTCCACAGATACAGCTTATTCTCACACCTTGAGGCTTTGTGTTTGGTTCGTCAGCCCTTTTATCTATGCTGCCCAGTTCAAGGGAAAGTAGATAGAGTAATGATTCATGTCAATACACAGCTGAGCACCAAGTGAAATTATGCACAGCACTGAATTGACAAAGACCGGTATTTAAGACACTTAAAATGCAATCTGTGGAAATTCCAACAACTCAAATCACAACTATTTGAGTGAACTAAATGAATGTCATGCATTCAGAATCCTCATCAAAGAAAGACATTACAGTAAATGAGCCTATAGACTTCCCAGTTGGAAATGAATTTTAGAGCACCGGTCTTAAATTAACAGTGGATATGCAATGGAATGGGAGTATCTTGTGTTAGTTAAGAGTTTTAGAGTCATTATGTTATTAGCAAAAGAGCAAATGAACATCAGGCAAAGTCAGCAAACAGCTGGTGAGCACAGTGCAAGATTTAGCTGCCAAAGAGCCATCCATTACAGCTGGAGGAAGGCTGAGTAAATGTTGGATGTAGATTATTGTGGAACTTTACCAATATTCTGCCTGTTATTAAACATTTTATTTATTTGTACATTCACTGTGATCTGTAAGTTGTAATTTACATGTGTCAATAATAAACGGACACATAATATTGTTAAAATTGCACTTAGTTTTCTTTGGAAATTTCAGTTTGTTCATGTTATTCATGTTGTTTTAAAGGGTAGTTAGTATATGTAAACATTTTCATTGCATAATTAAAAGATTTTTGCTCTAAAACATAGAGGAAAGTTTGAGGTTGACATTATTTACATATGACTATATTATTATTTCACTGCTCCGGTCCACCTCAGATCAAATTCATGCTTCATGTGGCCCCCCCTACCCTAAACACTAAAATATAAACTCAACAGGTGAATTTGGTATATATTTAAGTATATGTATGTATCTGTAGTAGGGATGCATTATATTAGAAAAAAACTGACGTATTATTTCACATCGCAATATGAAAAAAATACTCAGGAGTCTATAACAGCTGTGTGGCACCGACACAAACGGTCAAACAGATTAGCTGTTGACACAAGGCATGTTTCAGTGTCATCCTTCTTGTAGCTGAAATTATTTGAAAAATAAATACATTAATTAATTAATTAATTAATTAATTGATTGATTGATTAAATAAAACAAAATAGAAATAAATAAAGACATAAAAAAATATAAATTAAAAATGAATGAATAAAAATAGATACATCTTGAAAATGTTAAAAGTAAAAATAAAATAAAATAAATAAATAAATAAGACATGTGAATAAGGCTGTGAATAATCACCAACAAGTGTGACCAATCAAATGTATTGAATTATCAGTCCTCCAAGTCTGGGTTTGTTTAGAAGTCTGAAACAGACCATAGTGATAAAACCAGGCTGCACAGACTCTGTATGCATAGAGATGCATCCAGAGTCCAGCTGTGGACAACAGATAAATCCTCCAGTTGTTTAGTTTATTTCATGTGCACCACTTTTCTCTTAGAACATCAGAGTAAAAAAACAAACAAACAAACAGGTTATTTTTCAGGGAGAACAGAATATTCCTCAGTTACTCTTCTTGGTGTGTGATTACACAACACCAGCTCTTTTCCAGGTTAAACACATTCACCACATTCAGTGTCACTTCCTGCCATTTATCTTTCAATGATAAACAATGAACTCTTTTACATCAACGACATTTCACAAGAGATCAGTCATGTGTTAAACTCCCATCATACATCATTTACACTGCTCTGTTTCAACTAGTGAAGATGACGTGTGACCAGATTGCAATGAAGTATGGAAAGAAGTGCAGAGCTGCATCTAGGCTGACAAAAAGATGGATCCATCCAAAAGTGGCTGATTATTGGAGGCGGTGATGGTGCCTTGCTGTGCTCAGACTGATTGTACTGTGACAGCGAGGGGCTGTTGGAGAATGCTATTGAACGTCTAAATCACTTATATTGATCCTCAAAGTAAGCACTAGTCATTAAAAAGCCTCTGCTGAAGCACCATGCCATATTTTTTTTACTGTTATTTTATGTGTTTTCACTTATTTTTTGTATTTATAACAATGTACCTGAGAGAATAAGGACTGTTAATTAGTAAGATGAAAAACATTTTTTTTTAACATAATTGTTGATCAGATGAATGAGATCAAATGTAAATCTATACAGTACAGACCTCTGGGTTTATTTTAAAAGCCTCATTACCTGGTTCATGCAAAACGGTAGAAAAGCATCTGTTTGCTTCTCAGGGAAACCACAGAAAATAAAAGTCACACATACATTCTGCTATTGATCTACTCACAACAGCTGTCAGCAGAATACAATGTTGGAGCTAATTAAAACCAAACACAATGAGGACTCATCTGAAGGAGGAAACATGAATAAAACTGACAAGACAGGATGCGCTACATATAAACACATACCCACATGCTGAAAATGACCTCAGGATTATGCAGATTTAGTTTCTTTGCAACAGACTTACAGCAAAAGCATAGATAATAACCATAAGGACATGAAACATCTGTCATGGAACTTTCTATGTTTTTTTACACCTTCCAACATGCGTCATAATCCGAGTCGAGACTAAGAAGCAAAAAAAAAAAACCAAAAAAAAAAACCATTCAGCTCAGATCTGATCCTTCACACCAGCACCCATCATTCGTGTCTGTACTTATAACTTATTTGAATGTTACACTGCGCATTTTGGAACTATACACTCTTCCAGAAAACAGTCATTTAGAAGTTATCTGTTCCATATCAATACGCGTCGATGTGAGGAACATCTCAGCCCTTCTCTCCGCCTCTGACAACTGCCATGCACTGAATCTGAGCTCCGGTTAAAACTGCTCTAACATCTGCTCCTTGTCGTCTCCTTAAAACCCACATTATGTATCTGGAGAAAAATGAAGACAAACCCACCAGTGTTTGGGAAAAGATGAGCGCGTCACTCACCTGTCCGGCGCGTTCTTACTGGTGATCGTGTCTGCGATAGTCCCCGCCACTCTGCACACAATGTATGTATGTATGTATGTGTGTGTGTGTGTGTGTGTGTGTGTGTGTGTGTGTGTGCGTGTGTGTGTGTGTATGTGTGTGTGTGCGCGCTTGCGTGCGTGCGTGCGCGTGCGCGTGGGTCCGTGTGCTGTGCAGTGAAGAGTCGGGATGGAAGAAAGTGCGCACTCCAATACGTTATGGGGACGACTGAGGAGGCGGTAATACTAATACAAACCATTGTAGAAAAAGGTTATTCTCCGTGGGAATCACAAATGGAGGCTACGTAAGCGACGCGTTTAGCTGACCCCCCCCCCCCCTCAAAAAAAATAAAAAATGGGCAAGTGAGAGTTTACCTTGGTGCTTTATTGTCCAGAAATGAAGTTGCTAATAAGTCAGAGCGCAAATAAATACAGTTGAAATAACAACTATCATTATCACAATCACCAGCAAACATTAAGACATAACAAGGCAGTCAGAGACAGCAGACCTCCACCAAGGCTGGATATGGCGTCATATGATGTCAAAACAGGACGTGATGGACCCATAGGTGTTGACCCATCTGATGTCTGAAGGTGAGATGATGTGGATGAAAAAAAAACTGTGAGATTCTATCTTGTCTGAATCCTGAGATATTATCACTGATGTGTTTTAGCTGTTGACCTTTAGTGTGACCTTGACCTTTGACCTTCATTGCTCAAAATCTATTGGGTTCTTCCTTGACCCATTATCTATCATTCCTGAAGGTTTCATCAAAATCAATTCAGAACTTTTTTGCATAATCCTGCTGAAAGACAGACAGACATACAGACCTCCTTGGCAGAGGTAATAATGTGTATAATTAGTCTTAGAAACAAAATCACTCTTCCACTTTTCTTTCTAAAAAAAATGTGACAACTAGAAAAGCACTCTGAGAGCATAAACCTCCGCCAAGGCAGACCCCCCCCCCCCTTCAAATGAAGAGAGGTCTGCCAAGGAGGTTATGTTTTGGCCAGAGTTTGTCTGTCTGTCTGTTTGTCTGTTTGTCAGCAACATTACTCAAAATGTTATGGATGGATTGTGATAATATTTTCAGGATGAGTTGGGAGTGTCACAAGGAATAAATGATTACATTTTGGTGGGATCCCTTACTGATTACCACCAAAATTTAATAATAATAAAGACAGACAAACCTTCTTATAACCTCATTGGTGGAGGTGATAAGAAGATAAGTGACAAAAGTGCTAGTTAACTGATGCGTTTAATGTATATGATGAAGTGTTATTACATATACCCACCCAGCATGTCCATGTGGGCCCCAGAAGGGTTGCATTTGGGATGAAGAGTCCCATGTGGGTTTGTGTGCAGTTTCTATGGTTATCTCACATGTGTTTACCCAAATAAGAATTAGATCGTCTTTACTGTCATTGTACCGACAAAACTGAAGTAGAGCTCTCAGGTTCAGTGCAAGAATTTACAAACAACAAATATCTGTAAAACAATAACAAATATCGTGGGATAAATAATCAGAAAAATACATAATATGAGATATTCAGGATCTCTGATTGTGATTCTGATATGAGCAAACATGTGGGGCAACCATTGAAACTGGACAAACATACAGGGTACATTTATATCCAGGTCAAATGTCATCCTTCTGCAGGATGAGCATCTTCATTTATTCAACAGATGTATAAGTCTACCATAAGAAGTGATCTGTAAAGTCCATGTATTGTAAAGATCATACACTGTATTGAAGTAGATCTGATGGCTCTGAGACAAATATTCCCTTTGATTAAAAGATATTCTCTCTTCAATTCATAGAAGTTCACATTTTGACCCAAGACTGAATTGAGAAAAAAAAAAAACCCATCAGCATTTTATAATTTCATTTGTCGACCACTGGCATTAATTTAATCAGAGACAAACTTAAACAAATATATAAACTCTCTGTGCCTTTTCAGTAACTCCTTTGACTTTGTTGTAATGTTACTCATTTCTTTGCATATATACTTATATTATTGCACTATTTCTGCTCAGAATTGCACGTCCCTTCTTATGATTTCTTCACCTCTTCTCAGGGGATGTTTTACATCACAGCCTTTGAGAATCAGCAGACTCCCAATTTAAAGAAGACAGAATGTTTGTGCGCATATCTGTCTCCTGATGTAAAAACAAAAGATGGTTGTGGCATAATTTCACCTTCTGAAAAAGTGCATAAAAAGGGAATAATTTCAAGTAGGTCAAGAACTCCAGAAGCACATGTAGTGTAGAATAACTTAATAAAGTTATGTTACAGTCTTGCTACCACAACCAAAGTGGATCTGTCTGTGAAGGAAAAGATGAGTTTGAAAAAACAGACAGTCCAAAAGTATGACTCAGTAGGGGGTCAGCCACGGGACGGTTCTGTCAATCAAAACATGACATGAGCCAAGTTTCTGTTAGATCTGAGATCTAATTAACAGAGGAAAAGACCATTATAAAGATTATTAAAGTGTCCAAATAAAATGGATGAGACCAGAGACCTTTTCCTGAGATGTGCCCCTTTATTCTTAATTTTAAAAGATATTTCTCCACAATGCAAAATAATCACCAACAGTGATCGCAGAGCTCATTTTTATTTATTTAACCTTTATGTAATCAGGAAATATCCCACTGAGATTATGATCCTCTTTTACAAGGGAGTCCTGGCCAAGATGAGCAGCAGAAAACCAAGACATAGTTACAGGAATACACAGTTAAAACACATTCAACAAACAGTTGGATCTTAAAAAAATTAAGCAGATTAGGAAAAACAAGTGCAAGTTAAACAATAATAATACCAAACTGTAAGAGTCTTTGGATAGAAAGCCATTATTGACATGACTTATTCATGTACAGATCACGTGTTTGTTTGTTTGTAGTTCATTTATTTTGAATATGCAACAACTTAAATGATTGCACTCAACTAATATAAAAACATATACATGAAAACCAAACCACATAAGAAAACATGCCTTTGTTTGCATATTCAAAAAGGAGTGGGAAGAAGCAAAACTTATTTAATCCCACCCCTAAATTAAAAATCAAGTCCTTTGGATGAATTCAGTTCACTTTTCACATGCACAAACACATTCATACAAACTAACTTTACATACCAAGAAAATAAAATATTAATATAACATCACAATATCAAGGTTTATATATACAATAATAATGATAATAATATAGATGTAATAACATACACCAATAATTACATTGTAATATAAATATCTAATGTATATCATATTACATCATTTAACAGTATACGGATACATATACACACGTATACACATGTACACATAGCCATACATACATACATACACCTACATAAACACACACACACACACACACACACATATATACACCTATTCACAATAATAATAATAATAATAATAATAATAATAACAATAATAATAATAATAATAATAATAATAATAATAATAATAATAATAATAATAATAATAATAATAATAATAATAATAATAATAATAATAATAATAATAATAATAATAACATGTTACCACCAGACTTGATATTTCTTGCAGAAATGGTAGTCCTATTCACCATAACTTAAGGATGTTGTTGATTTTGTGGCATCAGTGCTGCAGACGTCAGCTCAGCTTTTCAATGAGTCATCTTAAAAGAACACAGGCAAAGAGATGAGCAACTACTGTTAACAAGTATATAGCACGTAGTCAGAGACAATTATTACTCCATTAGCACTAAGCAAATAAACTAATACCCAAATTTTCATGCAAAGCACATATTGAGAGACAGATATTTAAGTACTGATTTTAGCAGGAAATGCAGCCACAGTTCCTGAAGAGAATCAACAGTTTAATGAGGGGACGATTACTTCCTGTTCAGCTGTAATTAATAATCAAGCCACTCCAGATCTAGTAGTACAGGTAGTATGAATTAACTTCTGACATGTGTAATCAACTTGAGGATAACGACAGAAAATCTAGGGAAGACCGAATTTTGCAGAATAGGTGCAGATGAAAGTAAGGACTCTAGTGACTCCTTTTTTGTTATTGTTAGTTGAAATGTCTGGAGCTGAATTTGTTGCATCTAAGAGGCAATAGTTAAATATATGACATTTAACACACATTTGTCACATGAAAATCTGTTTAGATCATAGTCATATAATACTTGTCCTGGAAGTCATGTCAGTATTTATTCATTCATTCATTATCTGAACCCGCTTTGTCCTCACTAGGGTCGTGGGGGTCACTGGGGGCCTAATCCAGCTACAATGCGCGAAGGCGGGGTACACCCTGTATGAGACGCCAGTTCATCGCAGGGCTGACATACATACACATACATAGACAAACAATCACTCTCACACCTATGGCCAATTTTAGATTAACCAATTAACCTATCAGTGCATGTCTTTGGATGGTGGGAGGAAACCGGAGTGCCCGGCCCACGAGGAGGACATGCAAACTCCACACAGAAAGGTCTGGTGTGGGATTCGAACCAGGGTCCTTCTTGCTGTGAGGCACGAGTGCTAACCACTGCACCACCGTGCCGCCCAGTATTTATTCAACTTATTTGAATTGCATTGGGCTCATTTTCGTGTGAGTATGTTCACTTCATGGCTGGAGTGTCATTTTTGGTGCCTGTCGATTTGTTCTTAATTTTATGTCCTTACGTAATTGGACAATTTTTGCTGCATTGCCAACTGACCTTGATTAAGATACATACTCTTTCAGGGATCTAGAATGAACGTAAAGCACATAATTAACTTGCCCTAAATGTAAAATACAAAGCATATTTGACTCACTCAGTCCATAACCTTTTGTTAGTTGTTTCTACTTCTGGGTTTTACACAAGGACTTTAATTTTTTGGCAACATCACTTGGCATAACATTGGTAATACAGGACTATTTTATATGAGGTTACAACACAAAAATTCAGCTCAATCAATACCTGACATGTCTCTTGGCCAGTCTTGTTCAGCGCTGGTTGCCACTGATCCGCCTGTAAATGACAATAGTGGATGATGGCAGATATTTGTGCTGTTAGCTCATTGTCTATTGTTGCCAGTGTCTGCATGAGCAATCATAATCATGCACTCAATAAGAGCATTTCCCTCAGCCTAACATGATAGTGTCATTCAGGGGCGGATCTATGGGTGGGCCTGGGTGGGCTGGGCCCACCTTGATTGACAGCTGTGCCCACCCAATCACAAGCTCAGAAACTAAATTCTAGACTGATTTTCGTTGCCTCATCAAACTGAAATGTTGATCAATATCCTTAATAGAGTTATTTATTTGTAAATGTCAATGGAAATAAACTATGTATATTTAATTATTTGTGTTTATTTATTTTTATAAAAATCAGTTTCAATTCTGGAAATGTATGTTGTTGTTATACGGGTTCTTGCCCACCCCGACTTCACTTAGGCCTGTCTAAAAATAGCTGTCTAGATCCACCACTGGTGTCATTTACTGTTCATCTTTATTTTTGGTTTGGAGGGGTCTCTATGTATTTTTAATTGTAATATATTGTCAGGTTCAGGGTCAATATGATTGCTTTCAATATACTATTTAGAATAACCATAGATGATTTAATGGATGCTGTCTTTACCTGGCAACGGGAATATAAAGATTGAGTGTTGTCCATCTGCTATTAGGGTCATGGCTATCCTCTTAGCTCACAGTCTAGAGAATCGGAATTGCTGTAAAATGGATTGGGGTGGGTTTATAGGGCTGTCAGTGACAGATGAGTTGCCCTTTTACTTTTGTCCTGACCAAAAGCAGCACAGACGATGCCCTTTTGCACAGATGTTAACTCCTTCAAGTTGCAGTCATTCAGTATCTTGGCAACTGGCTGTTTTTTTCTCTTACTTGACTCCACACTCCTCTCGGCTCCACACAATAGTGCATGTTTTAGGTCTGTTTGGGTCAGTGAAAAATGGTCTCTGTCGTCATTCTGACACACCTAGTCTCTCTCTCTCTCTCTCTCTCTCTCTCTCTCTCTCTCTCTCTCTCTCTCTCTCTCTCTTTCTATCTTATCCTCACTTCCTCTCACTTGTTTGGCTTCAGCTCTTCTTTTCTCCTCTCCAGTTCTCTGTTTATATCCTTTGTTTTGTGCAGTTTGGCTCTAATCTGACCGTTACCGTCACTCACCTTGTCTGCCCTTGTGTCTCCTCTTATTTCTTCATCTTTCCTTTTCACCTATTCTCTACTCTCCTTATTTCCCCTTAAATGTCTTGGCCCTTGCCCTGCCCCCTCTAACCATTCTCATTCCTGTTCTCTGTCCCCCTGTTTACTCATGTATTGTCATAATATCCCATCATTATTTACACAGGATTAAGGTCTCAGAGGGAAAAGCACCTTCTTCCCCTCTGCATTGTTTGCATGGAACGTGTCTTTGCTCACTGCACCTCCAGTTAACCCTTTAAGCTTCCAAAGGCACACATATGGACTGGAAGTAGTCACTCACAAACGAATCTGCCGGCTTGACATCACACAGCCTAGACGTAATGTAATTTGACAACAAATTCTCACACACCGGCTGATATAAGCCTCTTTCAGATAGAATAACTACAGTGGGTGCAATCACACATTTGTTCAAGCAATTCCAGCAAATCTTACCTTTCATGTCTCATAATTATCCACAGAGGAACAATATTTCAACAAATACTCCCAACAAAAACATCCAAACCAAAAAATATGTAGTCTAAAACACATCAAAACACCCATCACCAGAAAAGTACTTGGAAAGTTCAGGCAGCCCCCCCCCCCAAAGACATGTGTGCCCCTACCCCCACCCCCACTGATCACCATCAAGCTTTTATCACTTGTTTCTTTTGTCAGCATCAACATTCTCTGAACATTTCATCCAAATCCATTCCTAACTTTTTGAATTATCTTGCTAACTAACAGACACACAGACGAACAGACAGACAGACAGACAGACAAAAATGCTGCCATTCTTTTGTGGGGTAAATACCTTCAAAAAGCTGTTGGATTACTTAACGGGACCACTTTTATCTTTTCACCTTCATATTTTCATTCATAATATAAGCCAACACCTATGGACAATTTGAATTAACCAATTAACCTATCAGTGCATGTGTTTGGATGGTGGGAGGAAACTGGAGTACCTGAAGAAAACCCATGCGGACACAGGGAGAACATGCAAACTCCACACAGAAAGGTCTGGTGTGGGAATAGAACCAGGGACCTTCTTGCTGTGAGGCACAAGGGCTATCCACTGCACCACGGTGCTGCACTTAAAGGGCTATACTACAATTACCTTCCAGCAAAACGGTATCAGATTTGAAATGCATCAGATTCAACATCAGTTCATTCCAGTTTTTCTACATGTAAGAAGAAGGTGTTGTAGGGTTAGAGAATTCATTTTTGAACACTGCAAGGGGTGTCTATCATCATAACACCCCCTGAGTAGTACTGTTTTCCTTTAACATAAACGCTACGTGTTATATATACTCTATCTCATGCATTAACTTTGTCAAATCACATTCTCAAGATCCATTAGATGAACTATGTCACAGGCCCCCACTAGGCTAAATTAAAAAAAAAAAAAAGAAAGAAATGCCGTGCTGTGATGCTGGTGACTGGCTCAGAGCAATTTGCTGTGATAATGACTTTCAAAATCTCTGAAATGGACTGATGGCAGAGAGACGAAAAAAAAAAAAACATAGGACGGTAAGAGAGACAATGGAGCAGAGGAACAGAATCACAGAACAGAAGGAGCATTGTGTTCATCAAGAATGTGAGTAGGTTCTATAATAATGAAACAGTATTTGGGTGACCCTGGGATTTTGTAAAGGAACATAACATCAATAGATGCCTGAGCCTTGAGCCAAACACAAGGACAGATGAGAGACCCAGTGCAATCTGTAGATAGTAATTGCTTTCACTGTGGACCACCAGGTCGGTTATCCGTGTATTTCTTTTCACGAACCTTACATTTCTGATAGATTTTTATTTTTCAGAGATGTGCATCTGCATAGGAATTCATTGCAGTGTCATAACATATTTGGTATGATTTTATGATTTCTCTGAAGGCAATTTCTACAAATGCATCTGAAAGTGAAACTAATAAAGGATTTGATATTGCATAGGGCTTCAAATAAACAACAAAACATAACAAAAAAAAAATCCTTTTTTTTTTTTTTTCTAGAACAGGGGTTGGCACCCTTTAACACCCAAAGAGCTATTTGAACCCAGTGTCCATGGAAAAGAAAACACCGGGAGTTGCGAATACTTTTGAAATCTAAAATGAAAAAAATATTGAATATATTGAAAACAACAACTTCCCTTTGATGTTTGGGGGTTCATCTCAGTCATACTTATTAGTGCTTTGACAATGCTTTTGAAGATGGGCTGTCTTGTCTAAAATGAAGAGAACACTGTATTGCTTTTTATTACCTTTACACTGATCCAGCGCAAATATTTATATTTAAAAACTATGAAAAAAGATGTGAATAACCTAAAAAAAATATTTATAAAATAACTGCAATTTTAAAAGTTCCCTTAAATTTCTCTACACATTTCAGGTTGCTCATATTTGTTCAGGTCATTTACATTTTATTGTTATGGCATAGTTTGTTCATATATATATATATATTTCATACTTTAATGGTGTTTTTTGGACTACAACAATGAGAAAACAATGTAATTATTATTGATTAGTTATTGTGCTATTATTTTACTTGAGCTGCCATTGATCTGTATTTGACCCCTAACTTAAACAAGTTCAACACCCTTGACGGCTAATTAAGTGTGATTTTTTTCACTTTGATAATTCATCCTGTGAGCTTGACGGCTGTTTTTGGCCCACAGGCTGCATGTTTAACACCTCTACCATAGAGGAACATTTGTAACAAGATGCACAATAATGAAAGTATGTGTCTTAGGTGGGGACTGATTCACTCACACCACTGCTCAACAATGTGGTGTATGAATAATTCATTTTAGTGACAGTTATGGTTGAACAAGGATAAATCTCTTAGATACTACTTGTACATGTTGCTCTTCAACAAGATAAGATCAATACTCATGTGAATGTCAATATTTAAGTGAAACTGAAAATAGAGATTGGTGTAACACTTCTTTTGCACAATTGTAAAGTGGCTGCACCTATGATTCATGTCTTCATGCATATTTCTTAATTACCTGGCTTTTTTTAAATTTGGGAGAAACTTGACTGTTTCGTATTTTAAACACTTTGTACACTTTTACATGTCTTGAGTGTTTGATAAGGTGCAACTTAAAACCAAGACACATTTAAGCACATAAAGCATGCTGGCATTGACATGTTTCTAAGCTTCTGGCATCCAGATTATTACACCAGGGAAATAAGACTCATATGTTTCACTGGGTCAGGTGATAGGGACAAGAAATAATAACCTTTATTTATATAACTCATTATTTGTACAGAGGATAAAACAAGTTCATATGAAAGAAGTGGTGCTCGGCACAACAAACCCCATCCTTTCCAAATGTTTTAGCTCTTAATGGACATCTCCATCTCAAAAATTAAAAATATTTTCATTTCAAATATTAAACTACTGGTAAAAAAAACCCCAAAAAACAGGGAGAAATATAAGGTAGAACAGAACATTTCACATAAAACTTACATATTCTGCTAAAAACAAGGAGTGTTCAGTGTATTTAATTCTTAAAGTTGGTTCTTTCTAAAATAAACAATGAGCATCCCAATTTTTTTTTTTGGTCATATTTGGTGATCCATCGGTGGTTCTGTTAGTAAGTGTACGTGTTGTACTCAAAAATTACTAGGGATTGGTGAGTCTGCTGAAGGTACGTTTATAACATACATAAAGGGTGTGTTCTCAACATGACCAGACATCAGATGACAAGTGTGTTCTTCATGTTCTAACAGGCACATTTTTATACTAAAATGAAGGTCAGAGAAGAGTGACAGTGTGTCACTGTGATAAAACTGAACTTTCCCAGTCTATCTGGCGTGTCTTTAGCAGATGCCAACATTATCACCTCTTTGACATGTTCGTGACCTAGAGTACCTTTGCTCATGTTCTCATCATTCAGACACTTGTTCATAACTTGTAGATCCACATACACCAAGGTAGCTTTAGCCTCTTTTGTCATGTTCTGTACCTTTGTGCTTTCTGTTTTCTTCTCTGTCTGTGTGTTTTTCTGCTCTGTGTCTCTGCCCTGTATCTATGCTCTGTGTGTCACCTTTCACCTCGTTCTGTTTCCCTGCCTGACCTGATGATGCGACTCACCTGGTGGGCTCAGCTGAGTTCATCAGGTGAAGAGCATATAAGCCTTCACTCAGACCTGAGTCCTTCGCCAGATTATCATGATCTGTTCCTCTGATTTTCCCACAACCTTTGTTATCCGTGTCCAGTGTACCAGACCTGTTTCCGCCCGACCCCCGTTTTCTGCCTGTGGATTCTGCCTGCCTCTTCTGTTACCGAACTTGGACCGGACCCCGTTACACCCCTCGCCGCCTGCCCCGACCTTGGAACGAACACCCACCCCGACCCCAGCTGCCTGCCCCGACCCCGGAACGGACCCCGACTTTGAGACCTGCCGCCAGCCCCGACCTTGGACCAGAACCGACCCGAATCCAGTCTTGCCCCCAGGCCAGAGGAAATCTTCCGAGCCCAGTCTGGATAAGTACCTTCCAGCCCTGAGAGACTTTAAAGGGGACATATCCTCGTTTGTCTGTATTGTGTTTCTGGATTGTTGGATTGTCAAAGAATAAAATACTGCTTGGACTTTTACGCACGCCTCCTGTTCTGCACTTGGGTTCTCTGCGGTCCGTTACATCTTTATGACCATTGGAACACTGAAATCCTCTCCCTATGTTTTTCCTTTTAGGGATTCCATAACCAAAAACTCCTCTGTTATTATTGATATTTTCATGAATCCCTCTGATAATAATTCAAAGCTGAGTGGTGTCCTTTATGCCATTGCTTTCATCTAGTCCCAAACAATGTAATGTAAATGACTCTTCTTTTTTTTAATTTAACTTGGGGGTGGGAGATGGTTTTTTTTGGAGATCAGTATATTGAACATCTTTACACTGTTTGACTGCTTATACGTCCATCAAATATCACCCCCCCCCCTTTGACCTTTGACCTACATTCACCAAAATGTAACGGAATCTATTCTGGATTACTGTACCTTTCCTGAAAATTTCATGGAAACTTGCCCAGTAGTTATCATGGAAATTTGCTGAAACACACACACACACACACACACACACACACACACACACACACACACACACACACACACACACACACACACACACACACACACACACACAACTAATACCCCTTTCAGGCACAGGGTAAAAAAAAAATAACCAAAGGAAATAACCCTCACCTCCCCTTCTCGGTGCAAAGTAATTAAAATAATACAACTACATTCATTCAGTCCTGTGGCCACAAGCTTTCACAAAGAAAGAAGAAATGTGTGTTATATCAGCAGGCAGAACGTTGGTGCAGTAGTTCTAACAGGAGATGCTCGACCGCCCTTTGACACAAATGTAACCTGGGAATTAAAGCAGGGCTTCATCCTTCCATTTTAATGGCTGAATGGGCACGTAAAAAAAACAGTGAATCTTCAATGTATTTTGGTGCAAAGCCATATGAGGCCTTAAAATACTAAAACGTTAAAAGCAACACCATAATTAACCAGGAGCCAGTGCAGAGAGGAAAGCAGTGTGGTGTGGTCATTTTGTGATGAGTGGAGCTGCAGAGTTTGAAACTAATTGGAGACAGTTGATGGAGCATCGGCTTATTCATGAATGCAGTGCATTGCAGTTTGTCATGACTAAATAAAAGCATATGCAACACTTTGATCAGAAAATGACAAGAAGGACTTCTTGTCAACTGAACAAGAAACAGGCTCTGGCAACATTCTCGCATCAAAAGAGGCAGGTTTTCACTTTGCTCTGAGATGCTTTGAATTAGCAGGAAGGTTTGGGCTAAAACAAGTTATTTCTATCCACTGCTCATGCACGCGGACTGAACATTTTTTCACGTACATTTGCCTCTATAAATATAATTGAGAATTTATCAATTAAATAAATCCATTTCTGCTTCATTTTGGAGGAAAAATACTCCATATGTAGGAAAGAGAGAAGGAAAAGTAGTCAGGGACAATTTGAGTATTTGAAATGTGATAGCCACTGTTACATAAGTTAAAAATTAACCACAGTCTACCATGTTCCACTGTTTGCACTTGGTAAGTGTATAGGTTACATTTACTGAATTGGTTGAAATGTGTTCTTAGTGGCATTTGAAATCAGTGAAAACACACTGCATTATACGTAGACAGTTCAAAATATAAACGCATACCACGTGTTTTCATTTTATGCTCTTCAAATCTTGTACAGAAGTAACATTTGAAGCTCTTGCCTTTGTAATTAACTGGAGTCCTCTTTTCTCCAAACCCTTATATGAAAGACGTGTGTGTAGCACAACACATAGAACCACAACCTGGGAAATACATCAGATAAAAAAGTTGTCCCTTTAGTTTTAGTTATGAAATTACACATTTTCATTAAATGAAATAGCTGGGGGTAATTGTCAAAAATGAGAATTACTGGGAGAAGAGTAATAAAGCTTGTCTGTTGGAAATGATACTGCACCATCCATGTGCCACCTGACATGCACTATCAGGGGAGATGAAACCTCACCCTGGTGGTCCAGTCATCCTTCTCAACATCTTCCATTGAAACTGTCCCTTCCTGTAATTTATCATCCTTTCTCTTGTGGCTCTTAAACTGATTTGCCACAAAAGAGAAGATCAAGGATGAAATGAATCCACTGTCGCCACTTCAGATTTACACTCACATTACGTCAACCTCCTCATCATCTGTCTCCTCTCCTGTCCCTTTTGTGTTTTGTACCAATGATCTCTTCAGAAATGACATGATTGGACAAGTATGTTCCATGTTGTTTGATCAGTGGTGTCATTCATTTCAACTCCTTTTGAGCCACACAGGCTCAGGTCTTGCCTGCAGTAATGTTTTTGCTGTTTTTTATTCTAAAAGCAGAGTGCATCATTTCAAGGGCTTCAAGGGACCCCATAATGAAAATAAAGTTAAATGATTCTTCAAAGGCACATTGATGTTACTGTCACCATTATAGTCTCATAAAAAGAGATGGTTTTTAATTAAACTGATGCTGAAAATATGTTTGGCCTGTGTTATGTTCCAATGCTTGGAGGTATTGGAAATATTAACTTGTGAGTTTAGTCACTGGAGATTGTGCTGATAAATTGAGCCTGGGTTAATAGGCTCTTATCTGGCTTCAAGGGCAGATTGACTGCAGCTCAGTGGTGGTCTGGCACAAAGTGGAGCATAGCCTTGATCCAGATCCATTAACAACCTGTTGTGCTATTTTCTGTCATTTGGTGCTCATTAATTTCATTACAGCTGCAGTAATTGTGAAACATGAATAAAAACAGGGAAAGGTTCTTGGCCACTGCCACAGAAACTCTGAAGCTTCAAGCTGCTTCTGGCTCAGTTGATCCAAAGAGCTTTGTATGGACAAGAAGGCATTGAGCTCAGCTCCTCAACAGATCTCACCCTTTCCTTCAGTGTGCTGTTATGCTCACATAAGAAAGCTTACGACTGACATGTGAACAGACAAGTATGGATACAGGGATGTACCTCAAAAGATTCAGAGGAGACAGACCTGTCATGACTATAAATATAAATTGAATCCCCACGGTCTGGTCACCTATGGTTGCTCTATCTACGATCAAGCTGATGAGGCTGCGGTGCTATCATCAATAACAATCTGAGCTTTGAGTCTCATGTTGACGCTGTCTGCAAAACATCCCACTGTATCACAAGCCGCCATCTCTTTTCAGTATTTTGAATATTTTATCAGTGTTAGTGGATTGCTGCTGAGAACCCGGTATCTGAGTAACATATTTTGTTTCTGGGAATACTGGAATGACAAATTAAATTCTGAATCTGAATATGCCTCCTCCCTCATCTCAATCGCTCTTACTTGGTCGTGCTGCAATAATAATAATAATAATAATAATAATAAGTTTTAGAAGTTGGAGTAACTAAGTCAGATAATACAGTTCTACTCGAGCTTCTCCACACATGCAAACACCACACAACCTTAGCTCTATTACTGACTGGCCTGGACACGCTCCTTTCTGGAAGTGACCAGAGACATGCCAGGACAACGTGCATATTACCATGTAATAAATCAGAGTGTACAGTAAATACGAAATAGACTGAGTTGCTGCATCATTGTTGTCCACATCCTTGTTCGCTGTTGTCCTCCTTTGACTGTCTGCTTCCAAATCTGCCCCGTTCGTTTATCGATTGTTCTTCTAGAATCAGAATCAGTTTTATTGTCAATGTCATAAAATAGATTACATTTTGGGGAATGTAGGTCAAAAGTCACAATCATAGGTACCAAAAATGTGTTTTTGCAATGATAAGAGATAAGTAAAATCAGGTCAAATGTGTGTAGGGTGGTAGGGTTTGTTGTGCCTAGCACCACTTTGTCATTACCTTTCCCCCAGTGCTCTCCATATTCACCTGGTCCCGCACCGTGCAGCTGCAAGTCATTGCTGATCTGCAATATTTAAGAAGTGAATCTTGCAATTGCAGGTGCGGGGCCATTCAGTTTGTCACTTTCATAACACTGACACTACATGACACTCTGCCATGTCCTTTGTCTTAATAACCTGGACATGTTTCACCACCACAGACTCTGGCTGATCTACACCCAGGTTTTGTTTGGTCTTGTTTTGGTTTTATCTTTGTCTTTGTCTGCTTTTTGTTCTGTCTATTATTAAATTATTTTTCCCTTCAACACTGAGCATCAGAGTCCTCTCTCCACTTCACCCATCATGACACACTTGTTGTTTTTAAGAAATCCATCTTCCCTTCAGCATCATTCATGTCAGTCCATCCTTCACCAGCCTTCATGACACACTGGAGCTTGTATTATCACCAAGTGTTCGATGGTTTTATTGTCTTCTGGATTTCAAATAGAATGTTTTACTCTTGTTTTATTAAATACATTTTCACCCTTTTTTAAAATTGTATTTGTTAATTTGGGTCATGCCCCTTAAAAATAGTAACTTACCATAGAATTGTAAAGAGTTATTATCAAATGGGTGACCTGATCCATCCACTCCAAAGTGAATTGTGTTTGCTTCTGTCAAATCACAGATTAAAGTCAAACAGACTAATTTTCCCTTGCTTTATTGGGCTCAAACCTCAGTCAGTATGTTTACATGCATTTAGAAATTATAATTATTGCCTTATTCTGATTAGGGAGTTTCCTAGATCTCTGAGTTTACATGCCAGCAAGAGAAATTCAAATTACTGTTCCACTAACAGACACTAGGTGCTAATACACATCATTTTGCATTAGCATGCTTCTGGTTGGCACCATAGAGGAAGAACAATAACTAAAACAAATGCAGGAGATTTGAAGCAGACGTAGTAGAAGGAGGAAACAACACTGACCCAAGGTATGGGCGACGATGCAGCAGCTCAGTACATTAGGTACATACTGTTCACTCTGATTTATTACACCTAAAGTATGTGTTGTCATGCCGTGTCCTTGGTCACTTCTGGAAAGGGGTGTCTCCAGGCCAGTCAGTCGTAGAACTAAGGTTGGGTGGCATTTACATACATGAAGAAATTCAACTACAATCGCATTGTGCTGACTTGCTTACTTTCTGCACCGATTAAGGTGTTTACATAGCTTTTAAAACTCTGACTTTAATAAGGCAATAATTAAAATTTCTCAAACTTCATGTAAATGATCTCTCTATTTTTGTTTTGATTAGGCCTATGTTAAAAAAATAAATACATTTTCCAATTCTGGATCAATTTGCATATTAATTACTTAGGATTGATTCGTACGTCCAAAGAATTTTTTTTAAATTATTATTATTTTTATTACATTTTTCTACCAGTGACCATTTCCACCAGTGACCCCTGGCATGTTATTGAATTCACACAGGCACACCCAGTGTGTGACCCCGCAGTGTGGGACCTCAAACAAACATGGCGTCAGAGGGTAGAAACAGAGTTAGTGAAAACTTTCTGAAAACGCCACAGTCTCTCGAGGCTTCAGTCTGGAAATATTTCAGGTTCCAAAACCAATTCCATTAGCATGTGTCAAATCGAAGTGAAGTATTTTGTAAATACGACTAACTTGAACAACTGCTTGCAACAGCATCACCCACATCCACATGACAAAAAGGATGGCAAATGAAGCTGAAAGAAACTTTAACACTGCCAGCACCATCTCGTAGCATAACTATGGTGTTTGCGGAATTTGTCTGTAAAGACATGTGGCCGCACTCCCTTGTTTTTTTTGGGTTCTTTTTTTTTTTTTTTTAAGAATACTAACCACAATTGGATTGGATAGAATAGGAAAAAAATTATTCTTAATCTTCAGAATAGGAATCAGATCAATTCTTGAAATTTGAATCGATACCCAGCTCTAGTTTTGATATTGGCAGTGAAGGTTGGTTCACACTTAATTTAATTTTGTTGGCTGCATAAAATTCTTCTAATATTGAAGATTCTTGAACTTGGATTGTTACCAAATGAATAGAAAAAAAGAGAAAGGTTTAAATGTATCCATCTGAGTAGTTTCATTTTCTTGTCGAGTTATGATAATCCTTTCTTACCAGTTCCATTTATACACTGTAATCCCCTCAATTTAATGCCTGCTTTGAAACACACACTCACACTCTCACATACACACACGCACACACACACATACAACATACTGATTATTCACTTGAGAATTACATAATTTGTTTTAATTACCTGCAGTACATAAGAAAATACTTAATGTGATAATATATTCTGTGATGTTGTACACGATGACATAAAAAAGCCAGAACATACAATGCATGTCTGTTCTGGTTCCATCTTGCTGGTCTGGTGTTTTATATAAGTGACATAGATGAAGGGATCCAGCTCCTAACCACCTCATGGCCTCACTCAAACACTTTATATATATACGTTCTTGCTGATCCTTGTCATTACATTTAATGCTTGGACCCACTTTCCAAATCCTGTTATTAGACAGAAATCAGTCAGAGTAAAACCAAACCACGCATCTGTTTTCAGTATTGACTGTGTTGTCAGTGGCTGCACTAAAGATCAGTTGGAATCATCTAAACAAAGCCAGAACTGTCAGAGTTTAGTCTGAACCATGGACAGAACACAAAAACAGAGCCTGCAGGATTTTGCGATGTTGCGATTTGCAACTTCAATGCAACTTCAACCAATCCCCGTGAATTCAGATCGATGTTCCAATTTTAATCAATTGCAACATCCTGCAAAATGTGACGTCTTCAGCTGCTCCTTCCGCCTTTTCCTGTTTATCTTTTACAGTATGAAACAAGATGTGCACGGCCAGCAGTTTGCATTTGGTGACTCAAATTATGCACTAGTATATAGCTGCCACCACTCCCATTTTTCCTGGGACTCTCCCGTATTTCAGACCCATCTTTCACCCTGATTTCATTCTGTAATTTCTTCCTGTAATCTATTAGGTCTGAATGTCAAAAACTAAATCTGAAGACATATCATTTTGCTGATGTTCTCGAGTTGACACAGATCATGTATGGAGGAACAACCCCCCACCCCCACCCCCACCCCTCTTCCCCTCTCACTTTGTGTGTGTTTACCATCCGAGAGTAGCATTCAGCTAGGTTTTGTACCATTGCTTGTTTTGAAAACTTGCAGAAAAATAATGCTTTATTTCCACAGAGAGCACATGAATGAGTTTGCTCAGCTATATTTTCAAGTTTATGCAGCAAATACTGTGGCGCCATCTTCTCTTGTAGATGCTAATGCTACTTCAAATTTGCTGCAATGGGAGACAGACTGGGGGGAGTGTTACCTGCATTCCGTGGGTAGGCTTGACCCCACTTGGGTGACGCCAATGTCCACATGACGTGTAGTGGAAAGCATAGGCGTCGCAGCCATGGGGGATGGGTGTGTTGTGACACCCCCACTTCTCCACCAGATGATTTCATACCCCCCACTTTTTCCTGAGTTTATATATTGTATCGTTACTGGATCCAGGAAACGGACGGAGAGTTGGTCTCACCTACTTTTTATTTCAGGATAAAGTGTTACTGTCAGTCGCAATCACGCCAAACAAACAGCAATAACATTGTAGGGCTGTTACAATATCTATGGTTTAAATTGTTTACCCGCCCGGGCGGCACAACAGCATATGTAAATGAAGCACACCTCAGTTCGCCAGCCGAAATGTAAACAGCTCTTCTTCGTGGTGTTAGCAAACAGTCATCAACTAGTAAGTAAATGAGAAATGTTGGTGTTATTAAACTAAGTATACTAAACTATGTCTTGCTTCGTGACATATACCCTAAGCCAGTGGTTCTCAAACTTTTTTCAGTGATGTTCCCCCTGAGAAACATATTTTTACATGGACAAAACATTTTTGTAAAAAAAAAAAAAGATACAGTGTCTGTAAAATCAGTGTCAGATTTTTTAAATCAAAATTTATATCAGTTTTTTAATCTCATAATTTTTACATTTTATCTCACAATTTTTACTTTTTATCTCAGAATTTTGACTGTTGTTTAATTGAGGAAAAACACATTTTTGTTATTTTTTTCGACCATATATTACTTTTTTAATATAAAAATGTAACCATTAATGTATAATTGTTTGTTAATTTTCCGATGATAGATTCAGAATATTTTGCTCATGTGCCACAACACAGAACACCCCCACATTTTAAATGGCTGTGACGCCCCTGGTGGAAAGGCTTTTTCTCAGTCACTTCTTTGTCTGTGTTGTTTTCTATGAATGGGAAATACAGCCAGTGCAGGTGACACACCACTTTCAAACGCAGCATGTGTTGGTAACTCGGGGTGACCTATCAGATTCCAAAAGGAGTGTGGAAAAGTGGTTTTTAGCAGAATGACACCTTTAAAGTATAAATACTGCATTTATTGTCTTGAAACAGGCAGCACAGTATAGAATAAAGGTGTCAAGTTTTTAAGGAAACATTTTTGAAGTTGAAATGAACATCCCATTCATCTCTGGGAGTTGGATGGGATGGAAGTGAAAATCCACTCCCTTGTCATGCTCTATTACATACAGGTATTCTGCAACTAGTTTTTTTTTAATGCAAATGTCTTAAAAGCCGATTCTGCGGTACAATACAATACAATACAAAGTCTTGCCTTTCTCTTCCAATAGGTACTTAGAGCTGCAAACAACACATTGCAACAAGTGAAAAGCGGCTGTAAACAACTAAAAACGCTGTTAAATGTTGAAGGTGAAAAAGTGTTTAGTGTTGCGTTCTGCAATATTGGTACTTATGTTCCCACAGGCACTTGTCTACAGCTGTTGCAGGACTCAGCTGAAAGGAGATCAATCAGACATAACAGGAGCAAGATGTTCCCTGAAGTGTTCAGAATCAAAATTTGATATAGCTCTCCTGTTAGTTTCTCACTTCCTCTATTTCTTTCTCCAGAAAACATGTTCAGTAATTGACTGCAGGGATATGGTTATTTTCCCTTTGACCACCTTTATTTAGAGGATTTAGTCCATGGATATGCTTATATTATGAAGAAATACACGTGACAAGTGTTGCCTTTTGAAGCTACTTTCATGCTCTTTTCAACTCTTTCATGGGCAATTGACTAGTTGTGGTAGTTTCCATATACTTTATATAGTGACAGCAACAGTACCAATGAGGATACTGAGTCAACAATCTCAGGTCAAATGTGGTCTACAGGGTCTGTAAGGTCCACCTCTGCATGAACAGTGAGTGTACCTGCTTTCTTAGGTACCATGAAGTAATGGTACTAATGTAAGGAATGATGTTCCATGTCTACATCTAATGTAGATGTAGACATGGGTCTGGATCAGCACTTATAGTGTGATGTTCTCAAAGTGATATTATTATGTTTTAGAATACATGTTCCTTTTGCTGTACATGTGTTTTCTTGTATTTTCTTAATATTTTCTTCTTAGATTAGATTTTTGTACACTTCTGAGTAAGGACCTAAATATGATAACGTCATTAACCATGGTTATTCTACATAAAAATGAAACATTTTGAAAAATGTCACAAAAGAAATAGTCTTATTACTGTATGTCTTCCAATAACACACTAAGGTTGAAATTTTAATTCCAAAAATAATCTTTCCATGGTTACATCCAGGTGAGGGTGAGGTCAATCACTTACAATATGCAACTTAACAACTAGATATTATTAAATATTATTATGAAACTATATTTAGTGAAGCTTGAACAGTTGCATTAGTTGACTCCACCCTTAGGATAACTTTATCTATCATTGCACATTGATCACCAGAAGAGACACAGAAGAACTCAAGAGTAAGACACATCGGGTATTAAAGCATGTCAGTATTACATGCTGACATTCAGCCCCAAAACATCCACATAGTATCTAGACTGTTATTAAGAATGTAGGCCACTGAGACCACTGTGTGCTTAGAAACAGAATGTCTCAACAATAAAACACACTCCAACACACTTCACATGGACAAATACACACATGCGTCTTTGATTGATTGTGTGATCGTTCACCTCTGTTTTGACATCCTGCTATGTTTGAGTGGGTGTCCATTAAATTGTTGTCTGTAATGTTGAAATGCTTTGTTAGTCTGTATATAATAGACAATGTATCATTACTGTGTTATAGAAAAGTAAAACTAATTCTAATTCTCTGTCTGACAGAATTAAGCTTCAGGGTTTATTTATTTATACCAGTGGTTAGATTTGTTTCACTGCCAGTCATTTCATGTGACATTATGACAAAACACAATTAGAACCTGTTAGGCAGGTACATGATCAAGTATCATGACATAAAGTTTTCAGTGTTCCACCATTCATCAATACAGCAGCATAGATAAAAGGATAAAATAAATACAATGAGATCAAATAAATAAAAACAAGATGCAATAAAACACAATAAAATGCTCAGCAAGATAAAAAACAGTCTCTGGGATAAAAACCAGGATAAGAACCAAATTAAAAAAAATTAGAAGTCACAATACTAGGTAGAAAAGCACTTTCAAAGCACAAACTCTGCTAAGGCAGATCAGCCCCCCCCACCCTTTCACCTTTGAAAGCAGTGGTTTACCCTGACCAACTGAATGAACACACCCCCCCCCCCCCCATACTGTATATCCACCGATCATCACTAAAATTTAAAAATTGGTTCCTTGTGCCAGTGTCAAAAAATTCTGAAACTTTCAGCCAAATCTGTCCATAACCTTTTGATATATCTTGCTATCAGACAGACGGGAAAACAGACAGATAAACACTGGCAAAAACATAACTCTATCATTCTTTGGTGGAGTACTACATACAGCAAAGAAATAGGATTAATAACTGAGTAAGTAAATAAAGTGCAATGTCACTATTTCTTATTGAGCTCAGCAACAGCGACAGGACCAAAGCTGTTTTTATAACGCTGTGTCTTGCACTTCTGTCCAGAGGAAAAGAGCTGAAATTCACACTGTGAAGGATCAGGGTCATTATTAAAAAATGTATTAAGCTATCTTCTGTACCTGTTTAGTGTATAGGGAGGTGGGACAAGACTGGGACTCACCAATCAGATGACTGTTTGATTCAGTGAGTTTTTCTCTGCAACTAAGATCTGACCAAACCATGCCACCAGGCAAAAAGATAAAGCAGACTCAACAAAAGAATGATAAAACAAAGTTAAAATGGTTCCGTCAGTGTGGGAGTGTGCCAGTTTTCTAAGGCAGTGAAGGCGCCGATGGCCCTTTTTACAACCGGAGCCACATTTTTTATTAAAAGTAAATTTTTCATCGATTATAGTCCCAAGGTATTTGTATGATTTTCGTTCATTAAAGTGATTCTAGGCATATCCTGCAGTTTTCTAACATTATACAAAAATATTTTATCAGCTGTTTGTATAAAATATTCACTGATGCAGTTTACTTACAGCCTTATCATCAGGCCGTAGGTGGTCCAGACATACAAGCTGCTATGTGAAGAATGTGCAATGGACACTCATTCTCCCCACAGAAATCTGACACTGACATGCCAGCACAAATATATTAAAAACAACATGCAAACAAAAGCATTTGTCACTTAAATTGGCTAATTCATTTGCAAATGTATCTGAAGATGTTCAATAATTTTGTAAGATGCTTTAATCAGGTCCATTTTCTGCATATGGTGGCTTTGAGAGACTCTAAGCTGGGGGTTTAATGAAGATCACAGGAGGAATTGTTCTTTTTGCTATAGTTTTTGAGCAGTCTGTGTAGGTTTATAGTCTGAATAATGATGGCTGATGAAGTTTATCCCCATTTAACACAAAGCTCTCCAGTCTGCTGTCTTGGCATGTCATTGACAGCATTCAGCTTAATGCTTAAAATCATGCTGAAGAGGACTGAGTTTAGCCAGAACCCACATATTCCCCGCCCCTGGGTAATCAACAGTGCTAATGTAAACACAACAGGCAGGGAAACCATCTACAACAGTCTCCAATAGGATTAAAAAACATTTCCTGTATAATTGAGAGGCACATACAGAGGAGTTTCAAAGAAGCTCATTATGTCACCCACAATCCAGCTTTGTTTTACTCATCATAAATAAGTGAACACTTTCACACATTGTACTTGCTATGATTTTATTTCAGCTCTTCAAAGACAGAACTGTAACATGACGTCTATGTGGTTGAGAGGAAATTTAGGCCAGCAGTAGGAGCAGCAGTTTCTTAAAGGCAGGGCTGAGGGTAACGAAAAAAGCCAAAAGAAGCCCCCTGCCAGTCCTGGCCATCCTCAGCGCTACCTGTTTGACATGTTGCCCTCTGGAAAATGACCTGACTGCTCCATCTGCCGCTGCAAAGGTTCTGTCCTGACGTCATTTACCCTCCATAACTGGCCATCCTCAACCTTACAACCTGCCCCACATCCTCAGGCATGCACTCAGCATCATACACACAGTCATGAATTGACAGGCAGCCACAAGCTAAAAGTCAATACATGGACATGACTTTTAAACTACAAAAATCACAGTTTTGCTATTTTTCAACCTGGTTGTTTGTTTCTCGAAGGAAGATTGTGAAAGGAGATAGAACTGATGACAGAGAGAAACCAACCTTATCCTGTTAAAACCCCTGCACCTCTGAAGGCAGATTCTGTTGTCATTTACATAAACTGAAATGTAAAAACTAATCTTAACATACACACACAGGAATCACAGGATGCTTGAAATGTATATTAGCAAGTCTAAGGGTGAGTCTTGTTACCACGGTGAGGTTTCCTGCTTCCATGTTTGCTCACAACGTGTTCAAAAATTGTATCTCTCTGACAACCTTGAAGCAAAGAAGTAGAGAGAATGAATGGATGAGCCGTTACTCATCAAAGTAATGTTCCAGTTACAATAGTGTGACCAGATTGCCCTAGTTTGAAACCAGGACACTTTTGCGTTTGACCATGCTCGTGCACTCTCATCTTTTTTATGTAAATGTGACACTGAAGTGCTCTTATCCTTTTGTTGAAGCTCACATTTATCAATGTCTCAGATGAGATGCATTATCTTAAATGGCATTTTGTTTGTAGTTGTGTTTTAAATAACAGCATGCCATAGCAATGTGATATTCCTTTTAAATGTGGATTTTAACAACCATAAACCATGGCATGCCGCAACACCTGCTTCCCCTGAGTTTTCAAATGCATATTTTATGACAGTTTTTTTTTTTTTTTTACTTTTCGCTCCATTGATGTAGCAATTAAGTGAAAACATAGTAGTTACTATGTAGCCTAAACTAAACAAAACAAGCTAAGAGGAAAAACCTACAGCACCAGTGGTCAAGCCTTCTTCCTTGATTCATAATCAATTGGATCCTGCTCATTTGGAACCGGCCTTTATTTGTCAAAATATAAATGCACCCACCCTTTCGATGGAACTCGGCTATAGTTGGTGTTATACGACAATGTTGTTTTTATTGTTGCATGGCAACTGAGAATTTAGGATCTCAGAACCTCAAAATGTGATGAAGGTATTAGTCACAATATATAAGGTAGTGGTCAATGCCATGTTCAGTATTCGTATCTACGATTATTCCCACATTGCCCCTATATAGCAAGTGACGAAAACTGGAACACATCTGTGTCCCAGCAGACTTTTGTTGGGACTCGGGACACACAACCCCAAATTGGGACTGTCCTGGTAAAACTGGGATGTCTGGTCACCCTAAGTTACAATAATGTTAAATTATTTCAGAATGTTCTCTGGATTACTGCAGTAAATACAGTATTGAAGTGGTTTCCTATTTTGTTTTGTTTTGTTTTGTTTTGTTTAAGGTTTCTTTTCTTTTCTTTTGATGTCATATGTGATGTTTACAGGGACATGTATTGGATGGACAGCAGTGGGATATTGTAATAGAAATTGTGACTCTCAAGCAGGGAACCTTCCTCTCTTATATTTATACTGCCAGAAATAATCTCAAGAAAAAAATATATGTTTCAGCACAGCTGGCTTCTCATAACCAACAGTTTCATCATCATCATCATCATCTGTGGCTGCTCTTCAGGGTCAGATGACAGAGAACAAAGCTCTGGGTTGGTGTGGAGCTACTGGGCATCAGTCAGATCAGTGGGCAGAGCTGTATACTGCACAGACACTGTACAATAAGTGCTGGTTCCCCATGGGTTGACACTAGCATCAATTTTACATGACATGATATTATCAGTGTTGGTGTCAGATACTGACGTCGCGTCTGCAGTAATATTGGGTATCTGTCATTGCTTTAAGTCATAACTGTGATTATTATGAGAAGGAGGGGGATATCTAAATGTATTTCATTTGTCAGTAAATCATGGTTCTGAATCCTGAGGCACAAAGCCATATTTTACAAAAGTCTACAGAGCACTTGCTGCTACTTGTCGCCAATAATTGAAGGAGACTCATATTAGCGCATGATCATTTATATAAGCTTATATATCTCATTAGTGTAACATAGCCCAGGCCTGCTTTTAAAAGAGTCCATGAGCACAAATTGTGAGTTCACTCTATCATGGCAGTGGAATATTATAATACTCAGGAAGAAAACCAGTGCTCTGAAAAATAACTTGGGCTTAAATTCACAAATAATGGATTGTGTTGAATGTGTCCCAAAATCTATTGTTTTAAGAAAGTATTCATAACAGAGTTTTAACCAATAGTATGTCAGTGCAAACATGTCTTTCATCTGAATGGAATTTGCTCTTCTTTTGGATCAGTTTGCAGCATTCCACTCTTTTGCATACATTTCTGCATACAGACTTCTTTAGAATTAAAATACAAAAGAAAAAACCCTCAATATGCAAAACTTATTTGGACAGAAAATAGATGATTTTGCACTGGATGCATGAACATTACTTAATGTACCTCCCTGCAAATAATAAGGATGAAACATGATGATGCTTATTGGTGTAGTTTATGTTCTACACTTTGTGGGTGCTTTGTGAATTATCTGTTAACTTTATCATCACACTGAACGGTCTCAGAGCGTGTGTGTGTGCGTGTGTGTCTGCAGAGACATATCATGCTATAACTCAATGAATACTTGAGATATCACCATGAACTTACATGGTCATATACATCTAGCTAATGTGCATCAGATGCAATGATCCATTTGAGTAAAGGTCAAAGGTTAAGGTCGTATTTAGCAGAAAGGTCAAAATCCCATTATTGGCTCTAATTCAAGAACGGCTTGTCACAGAAACTTGAGATTGGCACAAAATAGGGGCAAGATTAGGCATTCTCTGAATACTTGTTATTTAATAATGTCAAAAAGCAATCTTGTTTGTTCTTGGCTCTACAGTATATTCCATGTATAATCCATTGTGTAACTGAGTTTTCCATCATCTTCTCATCTTGTTCTCTTGCCATGCAGTAATAATGTAGAAAAGAAAATTCTGACACTTCTATGGGAAATAATCAGTTGATTAATAGTACTAATGAGAGTAATCTTGCCATGGATACTAATATATTCTCAAACTCTTAGTAATTGTGTAATGTAATCCCCCTTTCACTCTCCTAACCTCAGCTGAGACAATGTGCTGCACTCACCCTTCTGTCCTATATTTTCTTATTTATTCTGACCTTGACATTGTTATGTTGTAATGATTGTTAATGGGTTTTAATGAAAATGGAGATTACTGTTCTTTTATTTGTTTTGACTCAGTATTCCACTGATTAATTAGCTACAACAGCAGTGGGTAATAGCATAATTTCTATGTTATTTGCAGGGGCTGAACCAACAAACACTTTATTTCAATGCTATATCCTATGCTTCACTACTATGTCTCTAAAATAATTACACTCCCAGGATTTCCTCAGGTTTGTATGTTTCCGTGGGTTTGGACAGGCCTTGGAACTGATCTATGGGTCACCAAAACTTGGAGCAGGTGGCAACGATGAAAGCTCAGTCACCCCAGAGCCAAAATGTCAATGGTCATGTCTGTGGAGACCCGCCAACTGCTGCCCTGTACAGGAGGCCTGGGCTGTGTGCTACAGGGCCTTCAGTGTAGCAGTACCAAAAAGTTCCCCAGGAACAGCTGGGAGACCCCTCAGCGTCCTCCCGCAGGGCTCTGTCAGGGGTAACTGCACCAGCCATTTCTGGCACGTAGTCTGGACCAGCATAGAGAGCATGAGTCTGAGTTCCCATCAAAGCAAATGCTTGTAGGCATGTGTCGACCAGCCCCTGTGTCGATTTATTCACCGGAACCGACTCCAGGGAGGGAGACAGACCCAGTAGGAAATGGGAGAGGGAGTTCCCAATCCGGCCCATAACAGATAAGGTAATTCATGACACGGCATTGTGGTCGTAGACAACGTGCATTAGATCTCAGAGCTTTGTCAGGGGGAACAATAAGGGAGGCAACGCCTGGTTCCCTCACTGACATACGACCAAGCCCAAACTTGGGGGCTTCCTGCATGGCAGCCAGGGCCCAGCCATCAGTCATCAGCCGTAAAAAAAACCCTTTGTGTCTGTCCAACAGGCATGCAAGCCCTTAACATATTCCCCTGAAAGGGAACCATAAATGAGGCGTTAGTGTTACGGCGCCTGAAAAAAAAGCACTGGAAAGACCAGGTCGACCCTGGGGAGCATCCCGCTGTAAGTGGTCCTGATAGCCGCTGCCACTGATTCCTCCTGGTCTCTCTTGGAGCAGATGGAGACATGGGAGTTAGACCCTGAAGCACGAGAACCCAACTCTGCAAATTCCTTGCAGAATGGGTACCCGAAGCTGCAACTGAAATAGCACCCACTTCTGCATGGAGGCATTACCCGCTGGAGGGGGCACCATGCTGAGGCCTGTGTCCATCTGGAATGACTGGAGATGGGCCTTCATTTGGGTCAACTCAGATGAAGCTGAACCCAGCCCCCCAGTGAACCCCTGTCTGGATCTCTTTCTGGGCACTGAATGTGCCACAATGGCTGACTGTGGCTACATAGCGACTGTGCAGTCAGTACTGCACTGCCCCAACACAGCCAAAAAAGCCAGCCACACAGCTTGGGGCATAATGGTATAATTGAAGCAGGCGTGCTCAGAGAGCGCCTCTTTGAGATGCTCCATGCTTAGACAGGAGGGGCATCAATTATGGCCATCCTCCAGTTCGAGTGGCGTCAAACAGGTAGAACAGGCAAAATTGGCAAGAAAAATGACAAGAGGAAAAATCAGCTAAAGGGAGCAGAAAAACCATCTACAACTCAGCTGTATATCGACCACGATACAGGTTCGACAGTATGACTCAAGTCGAACAGAAAAATACCACTAGTGAGTCGAATAGAATACGTACAGCCAAGCCACTGCAGAGTTATAGCGGTAAAAGTAAACAAAACCTACCCATGGTTGATCTAGTGTAAGCAGAAACAGCTTGCACAGCCCTTGGAGGGCGAAACTCACCTGCAGCTCTGACTGCACAGCAGTTGCGGGGCTACCAGCAGCAAGTTGTGAGAAATATACAGCAGTGTTGTGTGCAAAGGCCAAGTAGCATCACACACATACAGTCAGTATACCTGCGCATGAGAAGAATAAAAGGGACTGAGCTTCTGTGTCACATGTCTTTATAGACTCACGTGGGTCACAGGTGACTTTGTTAATATTAGTACTCGAGCTGCGCATGCGCAAGAATGATCATTCAGTGCTTCAAGCACTGAATGATCTGGCAGTCAGGAGGAATGAAATAGAACAGTAATGTCTCATATGTAGTCTTGTCATTTGTCAGAAGTTCTCAAGCATTATGATGGAAATAAGGCATTTCTTTGAAAAATATTAATAAAATTAAGAAGAAGAAGAAGAAAAATTTGTGGTGATGATCAAGGTATTAATCGTTAACGAAAACAAAAGAAAATGATGAAAAGTAAAGTTGAGAAATCACTATCATTAATTGAAGTAAATAAAAACAGGAATCAAAAGGAAAAAAATGATAACTAAGTGAAACTGTATTGTGTGCTTACAAAAATAACTAAAACATTATTAAAAAAAATTTGGGGTAAAATTCCCTTTGTTTTCCTTTGTCAATGTTGGACTGATATTGATTTATTTCACTCCAGCTGTTTTAGCCAGTCACACCGTATGACACTTAACAGTCCATCATGTCTGTTGTTTACAGTCTTCTGTTCCAAACTTTACCTGAAACAAACAGACTAAAGCTGGGACAAAGTAGCACAGTCAGTTACTTTAGTCAGTTTTTGTTTTTTTTCTCAAGTTGAATCCTTTTCAAGTAAACAGAAACAGACAGACAGATGTAGCCTAGCGTGGTGTTAGCCTCGTCTGCAATAAACATCTAGGTAAAGGAGCAGAATGTATCACGATGAAAAGGTCTTCAGAGCCCTAACCTTCACAATTTCAAAGCAAAGAAAAGAAGAGGCAAAACAATTATCCAATTCTAGAGGTATTTATCCTTTTATAATGTTAAAAAAAACTTTGATGTTACTAGCAACAGCTAGCTGAACTGAAATGAAGCAAAGTTGACTAATCATGCTACTGTAGATAAACTATGACATATCAGTTAAAGCATCAGGTTTAGTGCTGGTTAACTGGTTTATATGTGTTCATAGCTGTTTTAGAATAGAATAAGTCTTTATTTATTCCACCATGGAAGAAATTCTACAATTACAGCAGCTAATATAAAGTGCAGGTATGAGAGCATAAAAACATATTCACATATTTAGAATATGAATATGAAAAATATAAATTGAATTTTAAACAGTATCTGCCTTTTTACAGTACTTTACATTATTTACAATATTTGGATTTATAATTTACTGTTGCCGAACTGGTTTCTATGTGTTTCTATCTGATTTACTGCTGGTTAGCTGGCCAAAATGGCTAGAACTGGACCGTAACACCCCCCCCCCCCCCCGTCAGTCAACAGCCTCACCGCAGAATTCATCCATTAGCACTCTGGATTAAGGAAAACAAAACTGGATTGCTTGGACAGTTAGGTATCTTTACAGGGTCAATCTGATCACTAATCACGAGGCCCTTTTTTAAAAACAGTCTCTTGTCTTCAAATCACTTAAGGTTGAAAATTCCAATCTAAGGATGCAGGATTTATTTGGGTGCATTAACCCTTGTGCGGTCCTTCGTAAAAGGCACACTGGCTGTGTCCTACAATCGGGTCTTAAAAACCCAGATTCCAAAGTTCAGTTCCATAGACTCATCACCCCACCCCCCAAGGATATTGTTTTCAGTAGTAAGCAATGGCATCCTACAGTACGTATAAAAAGGTACATTTGTGAGCCACCGGGTCTCTTTGACCCGAAGGACCGCACAAGGGTTAAACATGTCACTGACACTTCTCATAATTATTTATGTTGCAAGTAGAACATCCATGCTGTCACTTCAGATACAGTTAATACTTCCTCCCAGAGCTGTGGCTGTTTAGGTTCATAAATGACACAAGTCAACCCAGAGAGGATGTCAGATCACATCAAGTCAAGTATGTTCATGGGCTTTACAACAGCAACACTTCCTAACCTAACACTTTCAAATCTTTTAAAAGTCTCATCTATGTGGAGAAACTACAAAAAATTTGATATCACCTACAGTAAATTCACATGCCACTTTTAACTACTGTGTTATATATATATGTGTTATAAGCTTTCCTCATGTATGTTCACAATGGGACAAATACCACACACTGAAGGACTTTACTGAAGACGTCACACCCTACTTCATTTGCACTGGCCACTTCATCATGTTGCACATTTTTGACACTGTAAATATTTAATTTCTCTGCAGTATTCATATTATATTTATATTGTACATAGTATATATTGTTATTCTACTGCATACTATTGTTCTATTCCTACTGTCCTTGGCTGGTGTAACTATGTGAATTTACCCACTGTGGTACTAATAAAGGATTATCTCATCTCATTTTAGGTTAGTTTAGGTTCGGGGTTGGGTTTTGTGTAAATTGACACACGATCAACTAGCATTCAATTAAATGCCAATGCAGTGGCAGATCTGACCTTCATGGGGCCATAGGAAATTATATACCAAGGGGCCCTCCTGACTAAAATCAAGACCCGAGACTTTTCGCCATGGACGCTACAGTGAGATGCCCAAACTTCTCCCAAGAGGAGGCTGATGTCTGCTCTATGTCATTCCTGTTTGTTTACAAAAGTAACTTTGCTTGCCCAATTTAATTGTGATAATTTAGGATATAAATTTGGATTATGCAGTATGTTGACAAAATCAACGTTATGAAAATATTTATACTTTTTTTGACAAACGATAACCAACTGAAGTGAACTAAATACTTATCAAAGTATGTATATTACCCCTACATGTAATGCAATTTCATGAGATCAGTCTCAAAAAGACATTTAAGAAGCAATTAAGCAGTTTATTGGAATATACAAGACATTTAACTAAAGTGGAATTTTGAACAATCCCATTACTGTAGTACAAAACATTTAGAAAAACAGATTTAATTCACTTTCATATTACTCACTCTGTTTGTCTCTTCCACATCTAATTTACAATTTAATTGCCTCCATTTGCATAGCCTCTTAAGCATTATCTTATGGCTGCTCTTGCAGTATGTTTTACTCATTTTTCATGGTGAGTGAGTGGTGTATCGCTTACTGTGGACGCTACCAGAAGGTTTGTGAACAGTGGGGCAGCAGATCAAGATTTGTTCAAAAGCATTGCATCAGGAAAGCCTCCTTTAAACTGGATGTCATGCTGCAGCAAACAGAGCAAACAACTGACACTAGGGCCTTAAATATGTTAAAAGATGTAGGTGAGTTATGAGTTTGTGGGATGTCGAGGTCTTCAGAAAGTTGGAACTTAACAGATCTGTGGAACTGACATGCATAACAAAACACAGAGCTTTGGTGTATTATTTATACTGTTCAGATCAAGGGAAATAAATAGTCAGCAGAGGACATTTGAGGTCAGTAACTTCTGTAACATTTAATACTTAACTATCAAAAGTATCACTTACAGTGCCTAAGACTATAACATACATATTCTTCTTTAATCATTTACGAAGGTAGGAAATGCTTATGTAAAACTGTCATGTGTATATTTGCTTCAGGAGATGAGTTTATATGCAGCAGAAAAAAAAACAGATGTTGTGCTCTTTATTCTCCATGTAGACCTTGAATCAAGTTACCATTTGTGAATATTTGGTATTTTTATGTTTGTGAGACTAAAGATCTACACCCTGTATGAGTCTCCGGTTCATCTCAGGGCTGAACATATATAGACAATCACTCTCACATTCACACCTATGGGAAATTTAGATTAACCAATTAACCTAGCAGTGCATGTGTTTGGATGGTGGGAGGAAACCGGAGTACCTGGAGAAAACTCATGCAGAGACGGGGAGAACATGTAAACTCCACACAGAATCGAACCAGGGTCCTTCTTTCTGTGAGGCATGAGTGTTAACTCCTGAATCTTGATCTACTGAACTACATTAACTCAGGTGAAAAATTATATCTTGCAAATATAATGGAAGTGTATCCATCTTTGCAAGCTGATTTTGACAGTGAAAAACTGAAAACGGTTTCCCAATAACATATAATGACAACTCATATGTTGATATAAACACAGATAAAACAATGCAGTTGGATATTTAAACTCTAACAAAACACTGTTGTTGTGCAGAGTTGTTCATATGACCTTTGTTTTTTGAAGCGTTGCATTTTTTTTTTATTATGGTCATAAACAGATGACATGATGATCATCTCAGTTCAACAATTCACCTGAGAATGTTTTCCCCAAATTGCTACAACAATAAACCACGTAATCTGAACCAACTAATCAACATCTTAATCATATGGATCCAATCAGTCTCTAATCAGGTGCACATTTATTTCACATAGGTACTGTACATGTCATCAACCTATTCCCTGGTGTCGTGTCTTTGTCTATTTTTTGTGTGTCTTCTTCCTGTTTTTTCTGTCATTGTTAATGTTTGGGGCTTTTATTTTGTCATGTTTCATTCTGTAGTGCTTTACTTCCTGTCACTGGTGTTTCTCCTCCCCATTAATTTTCCCTCATGTGTTTCACCTGTGTCTCCATTGTGCATCCTCTGTTACAGTATGAGTTTGAGTCAAATGAGCTGTCTTTATCTTGTCTCTGTCTGCCTGGTTTTGGATATCTGGATCTCGGTTTTCGTATGCCCCTTGTTAGTCTCTCTCAGTCGGTTATGTGGATTTCATGTTGCCAAATATTTGGTCTGTCCCTCATCACAAGTTTGTCTAACCCCTCAATGTACCTCAATGAACTTCGGAACCTCGGCCTGACTTCTTTCTCCACACTAGTAATTATTTTTGTATTCGTCTTTTGCTCACGTTTGGACTGTCTGTGTTCGACCCCTGCCTGTATGACTTTTTGTGTAGTTTTTTTCTGTATTTTAAGAACTTAGAATTTTAGCATGTCCTGTATATTTTTTTCTCTGTATTTTTTCTGTTTCTAGGAGGTTTTTTTGTGCATTTTGTGGGAAATTTGAGCACAAAAATACTCCCACAGATAGTACAGTTGAGTGACAAAGTGTTTTGCACACTCTGCAAGACAGTTTTCATTTCACTGAAGCAGCTCCATCTTAAAATACAACAATAACATGATTCATACATTAGTTGGGGATTTTTCTTAACACTGGCTAATGTATCGCTCAGTTTATGACAAACAGGTTAGGTGCAGATATATTCCCTTTCTTGAGTCTGTTTGTTCATGCAACATGAAATGCAATTAATATAGATTAAAATGTAATATTTAATCATGAGTAATCAAAATTAATCCACAGTAACTCTGTGATTAATTTGATTTAAATTCTAATCATCTAACAGCCATAATTTATTTACTTTTCACAGTTGAGCTAGAACTCATTTGGAGATTACATCTGATATAAGAACAGCAAGTAACCTCTTAATAACATGTCATTACAAATACTGTGACAGTGTGTTTGAAAAGCCTCAAACTAGATTGTTAGTCATGCTGCAGTTCTATCTAGAAATATTCCTTCATTTTCTGAACCTGCTTTACCCTCACTAGGTTTAGGGGGTCGCAGGAGCCTACCCCTGCTACTTCCAGGTGAAGGTGGGGTACACTCTGGACAAGTCACCAATTCATCACAAGGCTGAAAATAAACCTCATGTTGAGCTTGAATGTGTGAATTGAACATACTTTTATCTAGTCATTTTTAATTGAGATTGTAATCATACATGAACAAAGCATTAGATAACCCAATCCTCCACTATCTACTGATCTAAAAGGTTTAATACCTGTTGACCCACTAATCCTCTTAAATAATTGTTAAATAATTAGCAAATAATTAGTGCTAAATAGTTTGTCATCTTTTCATGGTCATTAAACACGACTCATTTAGAAGTTCAGAGGCTCTGCAGTGAACATGGAAACAACATTGATTTAAAAATAAAGTTGGATCCAATGACACTTGATTTATGCACAAAAAAAGTAGATATTTTGCTGAAAAAGTTTTTTTTTTCTTGAATGTTCAGTTTCTGATGTATTACTCCTCAACTTTAATCTGAGCTTTTATGAAAATCTACAGCAGGGTTCTCAACCTCAACTTAGCTGGGGGACACTGGAAGTAGAGTCTGGGTCAGGCTGGGCCATATTAAGTATTCAACAAAAATAGTGGTTCTTTACTCAGAGTTAGCAACATCCACTTTTTAATGAATTAACTTTTTTTGAATGCCTTCCCAGCCCTATTAATAATCTCACTCACCACAGCTTTGACTGCTGCTTCAGTCTCTTCACTTGTTTTCCTGAATGAATCATGTTGCCACAACAAAAAATATAAACATTTTGGCAACCTGGGTCTCCCTGGTATTTAATAAACTACTCAACAAGTCAAGTTGACCAATGATGTCAGATGTTGTCTTCCTTATACATCACAACTTTCTCCATGCATGAGACTCGTACTGGTGTCGCTGTACTCGACAGTAAAATATTCTGACACCCACTTTTCCTGAAATTGCCTGTGGTCTTTACCAACCTTGCTCTTTGATTTGGCAGAGACATAACTGGAACTGGGGGGATAGAAAGTATTTTCTGTCCACTTGGTGTCACTCTAGAAAATGTTCAACTGAGCCACTAATGTTAATCTTTCCCCAAATACTTCGTGGTGGGCTATCTTGACAAACACTGTTCACAAATTACAAAAGAAACTGTCACAAGACTATCTACGATAGTCCTTAAATTATTAAAAATAAAAGCAGACTCAGCAAAAAGGTACATTTGTAAACTACTGTACATGCAGGCTGCAATAACAATAAACTTTGATAGGGGGGCCACAATATATTGGCCCCCAGCCCACAAATTTGAGACTCCTGATCTATATGATCAATTAAATATAGAAAAATGAATGATTTTCTTTTTGATTGAAAATGTTTTAAAGATTTAATTCTCCTGTAAATGTTCCACAATGGGAACAGCACCCCCCTTTCTCCCTCCACCTGTCATTACAGCCACTGTCCAGTCCAGTCCATTCCAATGGCACATATTTGGACTTTTGTCCTCTTTCAGCTCATGTACACAAAAACATGGTGGCGCCCATGAGGCGTATCCGCATTATGTATATTTAGACGGGTTTTTATAGGTTAAAAGTAATCGAACAATGTGATCTTGTGGTTGATTGGGGACTATTTAATTCCATTTTAATCAGTAATGAGAGTGATTATTATAAAGAACACTGAGGAAAATTGTACACACTGTACCTTTAGGTTTCACCAGTAGTTTTATCATGCTACTTCCAGTTTTACGAAAATAAAGTTCCGGTTTTCAAAATGAAAACCACGATGTATGTAAACATAAAATACTAAAGAATTGTTGATGAAAATTGATAAAAACACATTTAACCCTAAACTAAGCGGGTTACAATAATATTAAAATAGATGGCCATCAATATCTTAAAAAGCAAATAGTACCTTTATGGTCTTTATGGGTTCAGCTGAAATTTTAACAGATCACATTAACTGTATGTAGCCTTTTAAAGTGTTCCAGTTATTTCTGTTTCTCACAAAGCTAAGGTAAATTTTAGATGAGGGAGTTTATTTCAGTCAATAAAAGGAGCCTCAGAAGTAGGTGCATGCACTGTGGGATTTCCATACTAATCCTTTCTGTGCCAACAGCAATGCTACTGCGGAGACGTTAACTCTTAAAGGGCATGTTGACATCGATCCCAGAGAGGATTCAGGTGATTGCAGAGGTTGTCCTTTGAATGACCATTCGTGCAATTCCCCAGGTATTTGCAAGGAAAGAGCATTCTACAAAATAGATGCAGCAAAATACTAAATTGTGTACAGAATGTTCAGACTGCTGTCTTGTTCATCGAATATGGTCTTAGTTACATAACTCAAATGGATACTGAAGTGTGTGTGTGTATTTGTGTGTGTGTGTGTGTGTGTGTGTGTGTGTGTACAGTATGTTGTATTGTTTTGGTTCCTGAATGACCATCACAGGACCAAAGCAAGGGATGCCAGTGATGTCATGAGGGATTCCCTCAGGTGTGCTCCGCCCACACTGGACATAGCTACTCCAGCTGTGGCTCGTCTCGCTGATCATCTGTACCTGCCCACCTGCCTCCAGATGAATTGCCTCCTGTTCCATTGTTCGGGGCAGACGCCGGGGCCAGATTGAGCCCCTTTTTCATCCCCAAACCTGGCCCACTTCACTATGGAGGAAGAATTTGAATAAATGAAGTGGCAGCTAGCTCTGACAAAACCTTTTTATATGGTAGAGGCTCAGGTGTATGTTGGTAGGTTAACAGAAAATGCTTCATTTTAATAATGATTAATTCAAATTGATTGACAGATAATAGTTTTAAAGGTAAAAAAAAAAATGGGATGAAGATTAAAATGTATTTACCTTTGTATAGTAGCAGTAATTTGAAATAAAAAAAATCCCTTACCAAAAGAAAAGTGTTCTATTGTTAGATTTACACAAAACTAAGTAGTTTCACTATACTCATATTTAGTAGGCTACATTTACAGCATCAACATCCTCCTAAGCAAAGTACTGGTTTCTGCAACTTTATTAATAACAATGTCATTGTCTATAGACATGAGAATTTCCTTCTCAGTGTACATTAACATGAAGACCTCCAAGAGTTTTGAAAGAGTGTTTTGAAACAGTTAAGTTTATTTTGTGATTATATTAAATATGAATGATTTAGGCTATTTGTCTCCATTTATTATGAAATAGTATCCATATAATTTCCAAAATAAATTAGACTTAAGTGCTGACATCTTTTAGCGTAGCCATGCTATCCCTATTCATTACATGTAAAGGTCTAGGAATGCTTCATAATCAGTGGAGGCGGGGCTAAAAGGTTGTCTTTCAAATCCTCTGTATGCAATAGGACGGTACTACAACCAATCAGTGTAATCTTTAGGATAACATAGTTAGACACCAGAAATTTTATGGAGGAGTCCGGAGAAAGTTAAGAATAACTAAACAAAATTCAGGATTATGGATCTTAACGACTGTGGTCACTTCTGTAAAAAGAATTTAAAGATTGTGATGTTTTCTCACATTCTCACCACCTGTTGTTGTTCTTCTATGGGTGTTTCTGGTTGTTTCTCTCCAAATCGTTGCAGCGTCACCTTGTTACGCCCACCCTCTGACTCTATACTTCACTGTGATTCATCGGCCAGTTTCAGGGAAATCAAACCAAAAGTTACATTGAGCAGAACTAGACTACTACATATATGATTTGCTGGGGGGGGGGGTCCAGTGTGACGAGGCTAGATATATTTGTGAATGTCTGAACAAATAGGCCTATCACATCTTTCCACTATTATTTTACATTACAAATAGCCTAACTATCTTATCTTACATAGTCTAACTCTCTTAGATAAGTATCCTCTACCTGTCCCTTCAGTAGCCATGGCCTTCTCTGGATCATCAGTTGTTGGAGGAGGTCTGCTGCTACGATGCTACAAAAACATTCCATAAATAGGCTATTTCATATTTATCAGTTGTAAATTATGTTTATTCTTTTTTCAATTTGTAACTAGATATTTGTTAGGTCTATATTAGGCTCTACAATAAACTAGCCTACGGTAAGCTAACAGTGATCTAACGAACGTGCAATGACAATACAACTTTTTATTTTATCTTTCCATAGCCTATACCAGCTGCAGCTGGGTTCTGTCCTCTGGAAAACACCTCTGTTTATTTAACACATTTGGCCGCATCTTTTTCCAATGCTTCTCTTTTTCTTAATCTGGCCTTTTCAGCTCCATGTGGCTTCTTTCTGCTCTCCATTGCCACCTACTGAGATTCCATGCTGTTCTGTGTCAATACTACAATTTTACTGCAACAGAAAAGAAGGCTCATTGGCCCAACCAACTTAAACATTTGGGAGGGGTGATTAAACTTATCAGTAAGACAAGTTTTTACCTTAAATAAAATAGCATGCATCATTGTGCACATGTGCAGCATACTTTCGCCCAAATTGGGTACAAACAAGATAACGCTTCATCCATTTTCCACTTCATGATTTGAAAATGGCCACCACATATACAGACCCATAACATCCAATGCAAGCTTTTTTCTGTTTCTTTTTTTTGATAAATTGCACCCTATATATATATTTGTCTGTCTGTCTATGTACAACATAACTTGAAAACTTATAGTGGTAATGGAGACATCAACTAATTATTAGATTTGTGTGTGGGGGGGGGTTGTCTGCCTTGGCAGAAGTCTGTGCTCTCAGAGTGCTTTTCTAGTTTATTTTGCCAAGTGTGGCAATTTTTGTAGTGTTTTCTTTTTGCTGCAACACCTTGTTGTTCAATTGTTCATTTAGCTTGTATAGCTTGTTTGTTTTTTTAAATAAATGTCTACGCTACCAAACATTACATGATTCTTACTTCCCTGATTTACCCCTGGACAAACCAACATCATTCTGGGTTGTAAACAGAGTGTGTGTGTTTGTTTGTTTGTGTGTGTGTGTGTGTGTGTGTGTGTGTGTGTGTGTTTGTTTGTTCGTGTATGTTTCACAGAAAGGCTTGATGTATTATCCGGTGTAAGAAGTATGAGATTTAAGATAAGGCTTTTACAGTTCTGGGAAGGTTATCACACTGACAATTTTACCTTTTATTTCTGTGATTGTGACCTGAACCAGATCTAATGTTTTAAGTCAGATGCCCCTGACCATATCAGACTTTTATCAATATAGAAATATTCCGATTGCTTTTAGAAAGAATGATTGCTAAACCCTAACTTGGTGACATTTTTAACTTTTTTTTTTTATTTCTCCACAAGCAATGCTTGGATGGTATATTTTATTTTTGCCACAGTGCAGAGGCAGAAAATATACCAAAGTGTCATTCAGTTATGCATTTTTCATGCTTTTTCACCTCACACTCTCACTCAAACTAAACTGTATAAAGACTATAAAACCGGATACTATTTTCAAAAATGCATGGGAAATGAACACTTACAATTCACACAGTTCATTTTGGTGACAAGAGCAACATAATGTTAAATTAAATCTAAATTCTCAGAAGTATTGTCCTTTTAGATTTAGCTTCTGAGTGACAATGACAGAAATACATTTATTTAACTCTCTCTGCGCTGAGGTCTGAGGGTTATTTCTTATTCCAGGTGGAACATCTGAGATAGACTATTGAACTAAAGAGCCATCTGACTATTTTAAGGTAGCCTGGAGGGATGAGTGCTTTTTATCTCCCATGATCTTAAGTGATGTTTCTCCAAGACTCAAATTAGGGAACCCAGCTGTTACATCAGCCTTAATAATCTCTTATTATACTGTAATTACTTGTTTCAGTTATATTTACATACTGTAGCTCTCCTTTATGGAGTCAAAGGCATGACATATTATGAAAAAACTGTCCTGCATAACATTCCTATTGTTTATATTCACTTTTTTTGTTGTTTTAATTTTATGTTGTTCTTTTTTTAGTGAATTAGTAATTCCTCTATCCTGCTTGTTTTCACTTCAGTAAACCTGGTTGTATTTAGTGGCGGTGATACTACAAGATTCTCTATAAAAAAATATAGGACCATTGATACCGAAATAATCCTTTAAAAAGTATAATAATAATAAATAGGATGGCTGCATAGTCATATTGCAACATTCAAATACATTGCCAATACCTTTAATTGTATTTATAATGTTCTTGTTTGGATTATTTATTAGTTACAGAATGTGGGCAAAGTTTTCATTAAAATGGAAAAAGAAATATAATAAATGTCATGACAACGATGCAAATACAATGTAATGCAATAGAACAGTAGCAACTTTTACAACAAATAAAATAACAGAACAGTAACCATGTTTATAACAAATAAAACATTCAAAACTATTTTTAAGCACAATGTGTCACAACCTGCCACAACCTTTCCCCCAGATCTTCACCTCTCCAGTCTCATCTTTTGCCCCAGAGCCACTCCTGTCTCACCTGGCCCACACCACGCAGCTGCAAACTGTTGCTGCTCTACAACTATATAAGCAGTGAGGCTTGCAGTTGCCAGTGTGGGACCATTCAGTTTGTCTCCTCCATAACCTGGACACTCTGCCATTTTCCTTTCTCACCATAACCCGGACATTTAATTCACCACCACGGACTCTGGCTGATCTACCCCCCAGGTGTTGTGTTCTGTCTGTGTCTTTGTCATGATTTTGGTTCTGTGGTTATTAAATGTGTTCTCCCTTCAGCACTGAGCATCTGAGTCCTCTTCACTCCACCCCCTCATGACACAATGTTTGCATTTCAATAGAGTTTTTATTCATCACTTCAGATCTGCACTTGTTATTAAAGTTTTTATCTGTTTATCTCATTTATCTATTTGTTCTCTCTTTCACACCTATACTTTGTATTACTGTAATGTTTTATTTGAATCACTTTGAATTGTCTTGTAAATGAAATGGAATAAACCTGCCTTGCCTATAAGAAAACAGCACAATAACAAGACAATGTTTCATCAGTTCAAGGGAAATTATATTAATTCAAATGTGACACATTTTATTCAGTCTTGTTTGAATTTGTTCCAATTCTAGTAAATGTATTCATGTAAATAAGGGGATATTTTTTTGAGGTCTTACTAGAAATAACATTTTTAAGTTGGCTAAAGGAACAAATGAGCAGTTGCACTTTGCAGCTAATGCTCAATATGACCTTGACTACATTCTACCTGGATGTTGTGCACCAGTGTTAGACTAAAAGCCCCCTAACTGGGTCTATCATGCCTAGGGGGTGGTGGATTTCTTATCTCCTCTCTTTGTCTTTGAAGCTCTTTGTTTTGCCTCATATAACCCTGGTGTGTTTGTATAGTCCATAGTGTTTCCACTGTATTTGAAAACCTTATTACAAAATATTGTGTTAACTTGTGGAGTTCTAGATGTGGTAGATAATACACTTACTTCAGTCTTTTACTTTCTTGGTTAATTCCACTGAATAATCTCTTAGTTTGTATATAAGTAACCCACTTCAATTGTATAATTCTGTAAGACTCAAGAGTTGAGAGGATTCATATATTTGTTTAAAAAAAAAAAAATAAATAAATAAATATATATATATATATATATATATATATATATATATATATATATATATATATATATATATATATATATATATATATATATATATATATATATATATATATATATATATATATATATATATATATATATATATATATATATAGGCAGTGTTCACCCAATAGACTGTTTACATTTATGTTTACAGAATTATGATTACTTCCGCCAAGGAGGTTATGTTTTTGCCGGCGTTTAGATAACTCAAAAACCTATGCATGGATTTTGATGAAATTTTCAGGATATGTGGGAAATGTGAACAGGAAAAACTGATTTCATTTTAGGGGTGATCGGGGTGAGGGGGGGGGTCTACATTGGCGGAGGTCTGCCCTCTCAGAGTGTTTACACATTTAATTATTCTTATTTGTTGAATCTGCCTTCCTGTATCACATTTGCTAATTTAAGGTTGCTGGCTCCTGGTTGGCTGGTTGACTCATGTGAGTGGTTGTTGTCAGGAAGTGAAAGGTATTAGCTACGTTTGTGCCAAGTAAAGCACTGTTCTAAAGAAATCCATCTTTATCCTGCAGTTTAATTTTATAAATAGTGCACCATAAACCATCAACGAACACTCACGTTACAATTCTATGATTCTGGGCAAGGCGATAATATTAGAAAATGAATAATATCTCCCAAAATACTGGTCCTGTCATCTTGCCACTTTTGCTAGTCTCTTCCTTGACCAAAAATACATAAGTATGCCAATTTGCAGCAGTCAGCTCTTCTTGGATATTGTATGATGCCTGAGACACAGAGTCTAATTCCCTTTTATAATATAGGATAGTGCAGGTTGTACTATTGTTATTTTCTGGCTGAAAATCTAGTGGCTCTTTCTGTATCTCTGTAAACAATTATTTATAAAATGATTACAGTAATCAGGCAATTATTTTATTCATCAGTCAACTAATCGAATAACTAATTGGATGATAATAAAGTGGGTGAGACACAGAGTGAGAACCAGGTCCCCACATGGAGTGGGGTAGGGAAACAGAAACTGGTGAACAGGGGGGAAGAACTGACCGAAGGAGAACAGAGCCAGAACCAGGTCCAACGGTTCCTGGACCTCAGGCCACATAGTTTTTTGTTTTTTTTCTTTGACAACATACCGACCTTTAAGTGAAGCACAAGCGTCCTCCTTTTGATTTTTTTTTTCTTGCTCCAGATTAATTTTGTCATTTAGAACAATTTATCCTCCTCATCAAACAACCTGTCAGCTTTTCTGACCACTGATTGGTCAGATGTGACATTCTGTCCATCATAGCAGAAACATGTGGGGTGACATTTTTGTTTCGTTTTTTTTTCTCTCCAGTAGCAGCTTCAGGCTTGATATTCCACAGTACACACATGCTGCACCTCATGGCATCATGCACATTTACCTTTATAATGCATTTGTACAGAATACACCACTTGTAGGGTTTTGTTCGGCACCTGTGAGGAGGTTTTCCATTCTCCAATGTGTGAACTGTTTGTTTTGGGTGACCTGTGTGTGTGTGTGTGTGTGTGTGTGTGGCAATGCTTCGATGATAAGATATTACACTGATGATTTTTTAAGTCAACGCGTCAATGACACCAACACGTCACTCCAGGTCTAGTAAATAATACTTGCTGAGTTGCCACGGTCTGGTAGGTGGACCTAGCTTCATGGTTGTTTGTGTGCCTGTTTGCCTGTTCTCTGATTTCATGGGGCTTCAAACTTCATGAAACTTCTTGTATTTTGTCAGAGGGAATATCTACAGCAGTGGTTCCCAAACCCTTGTCCTTGAAAGCCTATCCTAGATGTTTTAGATATTCCCCATCTTCCATCACACCTGATGATCATTATCAAGTTTCTGCAGAGCTTGATGCTGATCATTTGAATCAAGTGTGTTGGGAAAGGGGTACATAAGACATTCCCACGACTTTCCCACTTCCTTTATGGTGCTCAAAGTGCTGTACAAAGCCTCACATTCACCCACTCTGCTATGCAAAGTGCTGTCAGACTTAACAGGAGACATTTAGGGTTCAGTGTCTTGCCCAAGGACACTTCAACATGGGGACAGTCAGAGCCATTATTCGAACTGGCAATCCTTCAGTCATTGGACGACCTGTTATACCATTTGAGCCCAGAGCCAATTAGTTTTTCTTAGACGCGATTAATATTTTTGAGGTGAGATTTTTTTTTTTAAACCTTTGGAGGCCACAGCCGTCATATCTGTCACTGTAACTATATAACCTAATCAGTTTGTACATGGTCAGTGCCACAGCTCATTCAGATTTTCTTTGCTTTGTGGCTGAATATTGACTTTCTTTTTTTTTTTTTTTTACAACAAAGCTACCAAAAGCTGAAGCATTACATTATTCTGACAGTCTGTAATCATCCATTGTGATTGTTGAGTTTTGTTTATTTTATACATTATTAGAATTTATGCATTTTGATTTACTCTGAAGGCAATTGTTTGCTTAGCTATGAGCCTGTAACCTATGTAACCTAGATTAATAAAAATTAATCTAGGTCATTAATGACTATATTGCTCTAGTAAATGTGTGTCTCAGTTTAACAGTCACAGTTACCCTCAGTTCCAGATCATGTCTACACCATGGTGTGGACCTCATACACTGGGCTTTAACAGTGGGAACTATAAATTCTCATTAGTCCCCTTCACTGGTAGATATATTTTTACACACATTATTGGTGCCACTTTTTTCTGATTTTGACATAATTCTATTGAAAATGGTCATTTTGATAAACTGTGTGTCCATCATGACTCAAGAACAACATCTGTTTGATAAATTGTTGGTCAAATATCTATAAGCAATGCAACTTTGATGCATCTATCTCAAGAATGAAGAAACTAGATGCTAAAATAAGATTGTTTATATCATTACAATGTCAAAACTGAACTGGGGTTTGAACCCAAATGCACAACTGGAGACATTCAAAGTTCAAAATGACCCAATTTTTAATGACAAAGTATCAACACAAAATGCTCATACAGAGGAATTCTAGTAGGTAACAAAAATATCAAATACAAACCACTTTTATAAAGGAAAACTATGATGTGTGACACAGATGAGGTGCGATCAGCACACACATGGCAAAACTAGGGGAAAGGTCAGACTAGACACAAGCCAGACCACAAAAGGAAGTGTACCAAAATAACCTGGACATGACAAGGAACAAAACACAATATAACAATATAACAATATAACAATATAACGTAGCCTATTTTGTGGACATGGCACACATTTAATAAACTCTGATTTTCATTTCACTCAAAAGCTAAATTTGTTAGAAAGGTGTTCAATGATTGTACTACATCCAAAACTTTGAAAAAGATGCACATGTTGATATCCAACAGATGCACTGGAGAAAGGTGAACTCAGGAAACAACAAGCTGAGCTGTAACACATTAAATGTAATACTTTTTGACATTCATCAGAAACGTAGGTAGAATAGTAAACTTTCAGTATACATGCCATACCTGTGAGCAGCTCATTATCTAGTAGGATATGGCATGCTAACAATGCTAAACAAGGATACCACAACACCTTTAACGAAATATCTTTCAAAATGTAAACCAATCCATAATCCAAAATATATATTAAAAAAAGAACACAACTGAAAATGTGCGACATAACATTTGGTTTAGTATATTTTTTGTTTAATGACTAGATATTTTTTATTGTGTTGTGTATTTTGTCTGTCTGAGTTGTGCTGTACAGTTGGTCAGCTTCTCATTACCTAGAGGTGCTCCAGGAGGAAGAGGATTATAGGATTATCACACAGCTGGTGTGTTATAAGGAATCACAGTAAAAATGTAATTATTATATTTGTGGAAAAGCCTCAGTAAATACAATATGTTTACAGGGATGGTGTTTTTGACTTTGTGCTTTTAAAAAATCAAAAGACCTTTTTTTTTAAGCTTATTTATTTTATTTACATACAGCCTCTGGGTTTGTTAACCAGTTGGACCACAGTATTTTTGGCTTCTGTATGAGTTTCCTCTGGGTGCTCTGGTTTCCTTCATCATTAAAAACAGGTATATAGAGGTTTCTTCTCGAATCAGAGTGTCTGACCTGCTGATGATGAAGATCTGGAGTTGGTCCCTGAGTGTCTTCAATGGCAGCCCACTGATGCTAAATGTTTAATCCTAAATGCTAACGCTAGGTGCTTTTTGTGTGTGTTTGAAATTGAATTTCCCTACAGGGACAGTGACACATATTATACTTTATAATCATTTGATCCTTCGAGCATCAAACCTGAGACAAGAAGTTCACATTTATTATTGTTTTATTAGTGTTTCTGAACATGATCAAAAACAGGTTAACAACATCTGTGGGTAACTTTCAGCGCTACTTTGCTGTTTCAATGGGCAGATGGAACATATTATTCAAAACTGCTACTATTTCAGAGTAGAGTAAGCATTTTACTGTGTACTGTATGCTATTTACATAATGTATGGTGTGGTTATTAAATATTTGTAATACATAATGTTGCTAAAAGTGGCCAGAGGATCACAACCTCTTATATAAAAACATTATTGAAGAGAAAGATATTACATTTATTCCTCTAACTGGTGAGTACTGTGGGTAAATACTACTGTTATTTTAATTGGTTAGTTTACTAACCTCCATGAAGCTGCCACACACACACACACACACACACACACACACACACACACTTAACAACAAAGCTGTCAGTGTGTGCCCACTGTTGCTGTAACCTAAAAGATCCCAAGATGTAAAAATGCTCAAAGGATTGTGATTAGTTATACGCCAAGATGGATTTATTTTGGGCCGAAACCATTTTTTCTTTTACATCAGTAATATAGGCCAAAACTATTTTTAAACCAAATATTTTGAGCTGATACAGATAATTTTTTCGCTGTTAATTTTTTTTTGTTTTCATTTTTAAGGCAACATTTATTGAACTAAAAATAACATTAAACTAGAATTTAAAAAAACAAAACAAAGATAAGATAAAATAGGTAACATTAACATTTCACATAATAAAACTTATGTTCAGATAAAAACAAAACTAAGTGTTCAGTATTAATTCTTCAACTCAGTTCTTTCCCAAAAATCAAGGTGAGTGATAATAATAATAGTAATAATAATTATTATTATTATCCATTATATTGATAAAGCACTTTACGTTTTTAGATATGAACCTCAGCGTACTACAGCAGAATACAATTTAATTAAAAACAGTAAAAAGATAAAATAAAATGCCAATCAGTTCAAATGAGAGGCTTTCCTAACAAGAACCATTTTAAGACCTTTTTTGAAGGTTTTCCTCCATCTGTGAGGCTCGGAGGTGGTCTGGGGCAGGACGTTCCACGGGTAGCAGCAGCCTAAAGGCCTTTTCACCTGCTGTTTTGTCGGGGTTGGGGGGCGGTGATTGGCCTGACTGGGTCCTTGAAGTGATGTGGGGAGTGAGGAGTTCTATGATGTAAGTGGAGGGAGGGGGTCGTCTTTGTGCTCAAAGCGAAAGTGAACAGCGTGCCAGTGTAATGAGTGAAGGATACCAGTGATGTGCTGGTGTTTACACACTCTCAGCAGGATCCAAGTGCTGGAGACTCTGCCATAGATCCCAGTAAGAAGTACATTACAATAGTCCAGCCTGGAGGAGGCAAAGGCGTGGACCAGGTAGAACAGATAACAGTAGGTACATTTACATGCATTTAGAAATTTTTTTATTATTTCCTTTTTCCGATTAAAGTCAGAGTTTTAGAAGCCATGTAAACAACTAAACCAGAGTGGAATCAAATCAAACTGGAGTTTGAGAAGTTGCAGTAAGCAAGTCAGATAATGTAATTGTAATCAAATTTCTCCATTATGTAAACACCACCCAACCTTAACTCGACTAAGACTGGCCTAGACACACCTTTTTCCAGAAGTGACGAGAGGCACGGCATGACAACACATGCGTTATTGTTAATAATAAATCAGAGTGAACAATATTGTACGTACAAAATGTCCTGAGCTGCTGCACTGTTGTCGACCATATCTTCTTTGGGTGTTTCTGTCATCTTTCTACTACTTTTGTTTAGTTATTGTTGTTCCACAGCGCCACCTGGAAGCATGCTAACACAAAAGGGCATGTAGTGCCACTTGTTAGTGGAACAATAATTAGAATTTTTCTGAGAAATTCCAGTTAAGTCCTTCATCAGAATAAGGGAATAATTTGAATTTCTAAGTTGTAGAAACATCTCCACCACCAACTTCACCTGTCAGTAAATTATGGCAGAGAAAAAAGAGCATAAAGGCCAACGCAACAGCCCGATATTGATACAAGAAAAAGCTTAAACATTGCCATGATATATCAGTTCCTCGATAGATGGTTCTATCATTAATTGTGATGCAAAAAGTATTTCCTGCTCAGTAAAGATACTCTTATTGACAACTCTACAACATTAGAATTACTGGCATGAAAATATTCTTGACTTCAGCATTCATATGGACGACACAGTCTCAACTCAGATGGGTATTAGTGGTGTCATCTGGAAGCTTTAGATGTTCACATTGGGTTCATTAGTATCTATTTTAAATTTCATAGAAATCTGCGTAAGTGTCAGATGGATGAGCAAGTAGACATCTTCTCTCTCACAAGCAAAGCAATTTAGACAGTAAACACTGCAAACTTTTACAGATGGTACTGAGACAGCCACCTCCCAAAGAGGCGTCAGAGGAAGGCACTGTGGCTGTCAAGAAGCAGTATGGCAGTAAACATCTGCTGGTGCTGCTTGTACACATTTTGAGGCCAGTCACATCATTACATACTAGATGTGAAGAGTTTCAGTGTGGGTGTCTATTAATAATGGCAGCTGTTGGGCCCTACAAACTTTGTGCTAACATTCACAGACATTGGAATTTACATGAGATCCTGATTTGTCTGTTACCAATTATCTTATAAGGCATCCTGTTGTAGATATTGAGCTCCATCTGTTGATGAGTTGTTGTTTCAATGTACTTTAGTATTGCATCACTGAATATGAATATGAATAAATATCACTTCGCCTGTATTATTTTTCAGTTGTTAAACATACACACAATGTAAAAAAAAAAAAAAGACAGAATTGATGTTTGTTCAGTTGAGAGAGATATCTTTATAGTTCTAACAGAAAAAAAAGTTCCTGACATGAAAAACATTTTTACATCAGACCAACGAAACATTTAATGCTTCAACATAGATTTATTAGAAGACTGAATTTAGGACATTAGGTCTTTGACATAAGTCAATGGAATTGGACTGCCACTGTGTGTACTACTGCCAGTCTACCTTACATCAAAGAGTCATAAATAATGTGAGATGAGAGCTGTAAAGAAACAACATATATAGTCAAAGAAAGTGAGTAACAGATAAAAGCTAAAGGTACTGTGGTTGTTTTCACCACTTATTCTACAGCTCCCATTCACTTTGAATAGACGTTCCCAGTGTTCTGCGGGCTGATTTTTTTTCGATAACGGCCCGCTGTGCCATTAACAGCCGTTGCTAATGGCAACGCGTTTTGTCACTTCAGATTAACAGTACCATATCACTCCACAGGTAGTTCAGCCACTTTGAAAGTAAATATTCGCTACGTTGTTATGGTTATTTTATCTAGTCTGTTAGAGTAGTAGCAGTAATAAGCTGTAATAACCTGTACAATAAGCGGGATAATGTATTGCCCACGTGTGATGATCAAAAACTATTTCCCTTCGGCCCGTCGGAAAATATTTTTCTGATAGTAACGCATATGTAATATATTATCCCTTGCTAAACAGATCTGAAAATAAGAAGAATGGAATTTGATGTTAAACATCAGAGCATTCCTTCTACGTGGGTGGGTTTGATAAAGAGATTTATGAAGGTATAATATTATTATGGGATGTTCTCTGCCATTTTTGCTGTTTCTATATGTGACTCAAAAGTAATACAGGAGTCATGAAATGCATTTCAGTTCTGAGATGGTAATGTTGTAAGGTAAGGAATTACTTTTAAAGGAGATCAATTCTGCCAATCCGTCTTTTTCTACATACATACAATGTTATAATGTCAGATGTCGACTGCAAACCTCAGCAAAGTTACAAAACATGAGCTATAGTGTTTATGCCATAATCTTGCAATGTGGTTTCCTAACACTCTAGACAACTTATTGCAAGATGTTTGTGAGATGTGTCCAATTGGGACAGCTCACCCGGTATATAATTCAAACTTTCCATTCCGAGTTACGTTTCAAATCTAAAGAAGAAGAGATGATGACTGGATTGCTTGCATCAGGACAAACTGTGAGGAACAGCGAGGAAGACAAACTAAATACTCAAAGGAAGATGATTGGACCAAAGATGTTTCACATTAGTGCGGGGCAGACTGAGGTGGGAAACCATAGGTATAAAACCAACCCAAGGAACAACGTAAGTAGTACAAAATAAAACAGGAAGTGAACCCAAGAATACTGAAAAGACAAAACAAAAGATTATGACTACACTGGACATAACTTGGTTCTGAACATGAGAGCCCCATTGATCTCAAAGTGGTTGTGGATTTTCATGTGAATGAAATTCTATAGATACTAGTCAGATCAAGTCTGAGAGTGGATATTACAGCTGCACAAATCACTATGCAGATTATTGTGTGTTAAAGCAACATGATAAATACATTAAGCAAAGTATGTTGACTCTCAAATCTTATTAATTTTGACCTTTGTTGACATTAATCCTCACCCTACTGCATTAAGGCTTCATTATGAAAAGGGATTATGTTTAAAGGTTAATCACTATGTAAAGTCATATGTTTGTTGGTTTGTTTGTTTTCATTGTGATAAACTAAAGTATTACTACCCATATTTTGCTACCCTTATACAGTACATAATCCTTACCAATGTTATATTAACAAGGACATGTAACTGACTTCAGGTACAGTAGTCTAATCGCACAGTCTGCATCTGAATTTAAAAATGTGCTACACCTTTTCATGGTGATTTTTTTTGGTGCTTTGTTGCTGAGAATTACATGTGGTTTATTCATTCGGAAAATTAGCTCTCTTAGTGAAAATGGCTATGTTGTTGTTAATCCCATTTCTGTTTCTATGACTTTAATTGATTATGCCTCATTAAGTGAGTAGAGAACATTTTAACAGCTTTGATAAGTGAAGTCCGATTTGTCCTTTTTATTATTTCAGATAAATTGGCTAGAAACCTCAAATTGATTTTCTGTCTTGTTTCCAGGAGCTCTCTGTTCACATTGAGAAGGGTTTTTGTTGTAAACATCTCCTTGTGTGCTGCTGCAATTAATTAACAATTTAATTTATAATCTATTCTTGAAACTCCTCTGTGGTGCTATTCATGTTTTCAATGTCTCCTGTTTACAGTTGACATGCTTTAACTTATTGTGTTAATTTATAATTTGTGACATTTGTTGTGTTATTCACTGACTATGGCACAGTTCATCCAGCTGGGAAACGCTAAGTTGTGTTTGTGGAGCCCAGTTATTTGCAGCTGTTGAGAAAAATGTCTCCCAAATGTGTCATTGTTGTCATGTTGTTTTGGACCTCCACTATGATGAATGCACACACTGCTTGGAGTGTTAAACATGATAGAGGATATTATGTGCCCATGTAGTGTTGCTACTCCCACCGCAGGAGAACATTCACAGACCCAGACACTAAGCAGAACAGATGTGATCATGATCAGGGATAGTGCTCTGTGAAAAACTAATCCTGAGAAACTACTTAGTCCAATTAGTGGTCCAAGAAAACAAGTCTTGGGTTTGGCTTGTTTCCTAAACTCACCCATTGTTTTCTCTTTCACTTGCAATAAAACAATTTGTTTTTAGTGTTGGAGAAATCATTAATAATCTTCATTGTGAGTCCTGTAGCCCAGCTGGGCCTCCTAACACCAGTCACATGACTTTGTAGCTGAAACGTCTCGAAAACAGGTGGAATGATAGCATCATTAGGCCATAAAAACCCAGTGCTAGTTTTGAATAGTTCCTAAATGGGTTTTTTCTGTACTTTTAATCTTTCTTAAGTGACTTAGTCTTAATATTATTGATTTTTTATGTAACCTTTATTTACCCAGGGGTGTCCCATTGAGATCAATCATCTCTTTTTCAAGGGAGATCTGCTCTATCAATGCATGTCTTTGGATGGTGGGAGGAAACTGATGTACCTGAAGAAAGCCCACGCAGACATGGGGAGAACATGCTAACTCCACACACAAAGGTCTGGTGTTGGAATCATACCAGGGACCTTCTTGCTGTGAGGCACGAGTGCTATAACCACTGCACCACTGTGCTCCCCTTATTATTATCATCCTCTCTATTTTTATGTTTTTTACTGAAAATCAGGTATTATATTGAGGGTTATTATATCTAGAGGGGTATTTTTTTTAATCGGTTTGTGTGTCGGTTTGTCCGTTAGTTTGTTTGTAAGCAGCTTTAAAACTATTAAAAGAAACTAAGCAAAAATTACTGGACCAATTTCCATGAAATTTTCAGGAAAGGTGCAATAGATCCCATTAAATTTTGATAAATGGAGGTCAAAGATCAAGGTCACAGTCACCAAAAGTATGTTTTCACAATGATAAGCGACACAGTAAATCAGGTAAAATGTGTGCAAGAGGGGTGGAGTTTGTTGTGCTTGGAACCACTTGTTTAATAGTGTTTCCATGTTCTGTACAGAGCCTCTGAACAGGTCATATCTGATGAAACTGCATTTTGCACCAATTATTTACATGAACAAGTAAGATTAATGGATCAATAAATGGTAAACATTTTATAACAGTAAATGATTTTGGTCACTTGTACATGTTTGGGTCTTTATGAGTTAACGGTGAAGACAGTTTTTGGAGTGTCATAGTCATACTTAGATTCAGTGCATTCTCACTGCTGTCACAAACAACATTTTCAGGCAGAGTCAACCATTTTTATTTTATTGTTGAGTTTAGAAAGGCAGGAAATGAAGAAGAAGAGAGAGCAGGGGAATGACATGCAGTGGCCTCGGGTCAGAACCAAACCCAAGCTGCTGTGATAAGGCTTATGTGGGACACGCTCTGCCAGGAGAACCACCAAGGTGCCCAGAGACTAAAACTAATTCATGCTTATTTTCAAAGGTTCTTGATGCTGGAGGATTAACTCCCAGGGATTCTAAGCAGAGTGTTATTGTATAGTACATATAATTTCACTCCATACAGAAATCTTGGTAACATGTTACTTGACGGGTGAGTTTATAACACATTCATAGCAGCTGCCAGAAACTGCACATAAAGCATTCATGACTGTTGAGACATTACTCAACATTCATACCAAACCTTTCATGAATGTGAAAGACAGAACAACAACAACAACAACAACAACAGAGAAAAACACTGACAGGTGTGGAAACATGGAAACAAGATTTTTAAAAAGTATTTACAACAAAAAAAGTATTTAAAAAGTATTTACAACAAAATGTGTGAGAGTATTTGTCTCTTATTTTGTAAATATAGATTAAAAATACAAACTATACAAGTGTTTCCCCTACACCACACACACACACAAACACAGGGCCATTATCTTTTCAGTGGCTGACATGTCTTCATGTTCGAAAGGCTGAAAGTTGTGTCAGTTCACTGGGCTGCCACATCAGGCTGTGCTACTATAGCAGAGTTTGAAGATGGACAATATTCTCTGGACACCAAAACTTATCCTGGGGATGTGTTTAATGTTTGTGGTATTTGGACTCATCATCAGCTCTGCCTCCATCCTGCATCTGTAATGTGGACAAGCTTCAGTCTCTGCTCTCATCACCAGACCATTGTGCATCACTGCAGCTTCTTCCTCTTCATCCTTGAATGTGACTTCTGGTGGACACATGAAAATACAAACATACACAAAATAATATGTTACACAGAAAAGGTAAAATCGCACTATTGAGGGAAAAATATACTCAAGTGGACAAATATGCAAATTTGTGTTATAAATAAATTGCACCACATCTCTTGAGCTGAGCTGTGTTTCCACCTTTACACAGATGGTGTTTATCCTGGTTAAATGAGTAGATTCTAATATGTATAATCTTACTGAAGGTGAACTCTACAGATCAAACCTGTTTTGCATCAGGTGAATATTTGTTCCAACAGAAATAGATAAAGCTCTCAGTCCAAGCTGTGGAAGGTGAATTTCTCTATAAACATCATGTGAGGACATTTTCTGTTTAAAGCTATTGTCAGTGTTCGTCAATATACAAGTACTTAAAAGTTTTAAGTTAAGTTGAAACCATGGTCATTATAATAGCCAACTGAATTAATAATAATAATATTAATATGTGTGTGTTAGAAAAAGTATATGACACAGTATACATTTAATTATAATTTTTTATCTGTTTGTGTCACAGGTTCCCTCCAAATGTAATAATTAAAACACTTGTAGGTACAGAAATGATGCGTATTCACAACCTCAAACACAAGTCTAAATGAGGTGCAAAAAGCAACAGAAAAAAATGCACCACAAGAAACAAAAGTATGTGCATAATCATCAAATGCTCTGCAACTAAAAAATTATATCCAAACTCCTATGAAGTACAGTGAAATCATTTGTGCTCCAAAAACATAAAAACAAATCAACTATGCCTTAGAGGGTTATGACAAGGATGCAGGTGGATACCTCTGTTATGTCCTGGATTGTGGATTACCAGACTGGAAGCACACAGTATGTAGAACTGGTGGTGTCTTCACTGGTCTAAACAAAAAAATCAATCAAGCAGCTACAGCTGATCCAAAACACTGCTGCCAGAGTCCTGACCAGTACCAGGAAACTGGACCACATCACACTGCTCCTCAAATCCTTACATTGTCTTCCTGTGGGTTAAAGGATAGAATTCCAAATCTTACTCCTGGTCTATAAAGCACTAAACGGCCTTAGACCCAAATACATCTTAGACCTGCTGGTTCCCTATGAAGCATCCAGAGGTCATAGGTCATCAGGAACAGGTTTACTGTGTGTTCTCAAAATCAGAACCAAATAAAGTGAAGCATCATTCAGTTCTTCTGCTCCTCACCTGTGGAACAAACTACCTGAATACCTGAGGTCTGAGAAAAACTGCCAGTTCATTTAAATCAGGCCTGAAAACATTAATATTTACTGGAGCTTTTACTTAAATTCTTAATTGTCTTTTAATGCATTTGAATTTTCTTATATGTTTTATGTAAAGCAGCTTCAATTGTCCTGTACACATACAAATACATTTGCCTTGCCTTGCTTTGCTTTGCCTAGAACCCGGGCACCACAAGGGGCTCCTATCCTCTTCACCACAGACTCCAGCTACTGCACTTAGACCTTCTACCTTCAGAAGTTTAGCTGAAACTCTGTGGTGGACGCATCAAGGAAGGTGAGGTGACTGCTATGGACTCCATAACTTGGTGAGAACAGAACCACTGCAGATCAATGCGATGAATACCAAAAAGCTGATTGTGGGTATCCAAGACACCTGTGACTCTTGTTTCCATCTGATGTGGAAATAGTGGAGTATGCACTGACAATAAATTGTACTAGGCAAAGAACACATCTTCACTCTATAAGAATGGCCAGAGCTGTTCTTTTATTTCCTGAGGTGGTTAAAGTCATTCAGCATCTGCTCAAGATCTTCTATCAGTCTGTAGTTGAAGGTCTCATCCTCTACACTGTTGCAGGTTGAGTGTTGCAAATGCCAAAAAACTCAAGAAGCCGATCCTCAAGGCCATTAATATTATGTGGTATGAATGAGGTCAATTTTGTCCAAGATACAGACAAAAATTGCACTCCACCACTCATGATATGCTGGTCAGTCACAGGAGCATGTTCAGTGACATACTGATTACACTGAACCACACAGGAAGTCACTCCTGCCTGTAGCCGTCAGATTGTTTAATTCTACTGTATAACCACACCATTTTAATAACATAACTATTCTTTCTACACATATTTATGGACATTTCTATCAATTATTGTATTAATAAAATATTGTCCAGAACATGTAGTAGAATTGACTGTCACAAACAACAAACATATTCTGATTCTGATTCATCCTTTTTCTCCAATCGTCTTCTGAAGTTTTCAAGTCATCAGTGTTGAGATATTGTTGTTGTGTTTTCCGAATCACCTTTGTTACCATGACAGCATTATTATCAAGAGATGCAGAATATGCCAAAATAGAGGCCAATTACTCAGACAGTTTGTCCACCTCCTGATAAAGTGTTTTGATCCTCTGTTCTGATACCTAACCAGATGCTTTTCTTGACATGAGACTGTTCCTTCAGATATGTTCTGAAGCAGCATATGGCATAAATATATTCAAAAAAGTTCATCAATAGTTGACAACACAAGGTTGTACTGTATATAGATTTACTTGATTACTATTCTGTTTCTCTCTTGCTTCACCTTCTTCTTTATTCTTTATTCCCTTATACTTTAACGGTGTCATTCTGCTGAAAACCACTTTTCCAAGCTCCTTTTGTAATCTGATGGATCACCCCGACTTACCAACAGATGCTGCCTTTGAAAGTGGTTTGTTACCTTCACTGGCTGCATACTGCATTCACAGAAAACGAGAGGAACGAGGGACCCAGAAAAAGCCTGTCCATCTGACATCAGAGGGACTTTAGCTTTACCCACGTGGGGTTAAGCCCGCCCCCGGCAGAAAATCTGAAGTAGCATTAGCATTCGCATCTACAAGAGAAGACGGAGCCACAGTAGCTGCTGCACAAACTGGAAAAAAATGGCGGATGTTGAATGTTACTTGGGTAAAGCTAAATACATACACAGTGAGAGGGGAGGGGGGAGTGTTCCTTCACACATTCTGAGCCAATCAGAGACGCCTCGTCACCTCGTCGTGGACATGTATGAGGAAGTACTAGCTTCAAACAAAACATATTTTTAAGTAGAACCAACACACAATGTATTCAATAACAATGGAGAACACAGCAATTTTAATGAAATAACAATGGAATGACAGCTTTAACAAACTCTGGCAGCCACCTAGAAGATCATGCACAGTGATAAAAACAGAATGTCATCACCATTAAGGAAAATGTCATAGGCAGTAAATAGCAGCCTTTGGTGTCCTGCTGAAAAGCCCTATGAATTTCACACTCACACAGATCAGTGCCTGGTATGCCTCCATACTGATGAGTGACTCACAGTCACATTCACTTTGCCTGTAGTCACAATAACAAAGATTTGCTCTTTCCTTATGTCTGAACTGTGCCACAGTCTACCATGAGACTGAGGTGGAATGTGAGATCACTTAGACAAAAAAATAGATATTTTAGGCTTTGTGGGTCAGTTTTTGTAATGTCAATGACAATTTGAAAGGGATTGTGTCTGGCAGTGTCAAAGCTGTTAAACATAAGAGCATCCTGAAAGAGACAAAGAGAGGATCCATGAAGTTAATAGGGAAATAAAAGTGGAGAGTTAGAGAAACATTTGCAGTGGGAAAAAATTACAATTCACAAAATCATTCAGAATGAAAATGCCTTTATTCAGAGTTAGGTGTTTGTTCTTGTCTTGCAGTTAGGGGGCAGTGTGTAATCTGTGTTACACCCTGAAGATAGTTGTTTGGTCTATTTTATGATATGCATGAGTATAATCTGCTCTTACATTTTCATCGTTAAGTAGTTTTCATTCAGCTTTTTATCTTTTAGGCTTTTTATCTGACAGGTGTCTTGACCCAGTATTTATCTTTAAAAGTTTGGAATCCATTTTGGTTGAATGTTCATTTCAGTTAAACTTAATGACACCTCAATGGCTGTAAATATTTAATATTAAACATTTCTATTTAAAGGAAGATATCAAAATTCCATTACACAACCTCTAACACACACACACTATATATATATATATATATATATATATATATATATATATATATATATATATATATATATATATATATATATATATACATATATATATATATATATATATACATATATATATTTGAACAGGACTGATTTGCTCCTAACCCCTCTGCATGTACCCTTCTAAGACCTCATACCTCACCGTTAAATATGTCACTTTTCCACCTATTATGAGTACATTTATTGAGTCACTGCTCCAATAATCTGTCTGTTTCTTATAGTTTAAAAAAGTGTTGTGGTTGTTGGGGCTTATCCTGCTTAATCGGCAACTGCTCTCACAGATCTTGAGGATGTGACAGAGTTATGAACTCAGCCTTTTAAGTGGAAAATTAAAAGTTATGTTCTACAACCTATAGCAGACCAGTAAACCTCAACATGGTCTGGCCTGGTATGCAGCATTTTAGGTACATGCATGGCAAATTCAGGTCATTCAAATCTTATTAGACTGTGGTGAAATAGTGAATATAATCAGTTATGAAGCTGCAGCATAAAGCAATGTATGCTAACTTCCACTGTGGAAACTTATGCTGTCATATATTGGTGTGAGGTTCATTTTATGTACTATAACAAACTACAGCGTTGTACCAAGACAAATTTCCCAGAAGACACAATAAAGTGGACTTTACAGATGTGAGATGATGATGATAGTTGGCTTTACTTTGCTATAGTAAAGGGCCCATGTAAATACTGTTTGCAGAAGGGACTTTATTCTATGCTAGTGCCATGTCATGAAACAGGCTTTAGCAACAGATCAAATTTTTAAATATGGCAGTAGGGTTATAGCTTTGGCAGTGGATACATTGTGTGTAGGGATAGGCTTACAGTTACGGTATCCAGATCCAGTCCTGGAGAGTCACTTTCCTACACGTTTTAGATGCATCCCTCTTCCAACACATCTGATTCAAATGATCAGCCTAACATCACACATCATAAACATGATAATGACTTTCAGGTGTGCTGGGAGAGGGAAACGCCTGAAACCTGCAGGATACCAGCCCCTGAGGACCGCGATTGGACACCCCTGGCTTTCAGAAACAACTAACAGCAGACTTTAGGACAGGGGTCTCAAATTTGTGGCCCAGGGGCCAATTCCAGCCCACAGGATGATATTTTGTGGGACCCTATTTGACATCAGAGTTTACTGTTAGTGCAGCCTGCATATGGCTCTCAAATGTACATTTATTTTATTTATTTTAATCACTTATGGGCTACCATGGATAGTTTCATGACAGCTTCCAGTGGCATTTGTTGTCAAGCTAGCCAACCATGAAGTACCTGGGGAAGGATCAATGATAGTCACATAGTTCAAACATATTTTTTCTGTTGACCACAGGGACACCACTATGAGTTTCTTATGCACATTTCTCAACTGGATATGCTGAGGAGTATATAAAATACCAGAGAGAAGAGAAAAAAACGTGTTGCCAAACATGAAAAAAATTCAATTGAGGAACAAGATTAATTTGTGAAAGTAAGTGAAGAGAATGAAGCAGCAGTTAAAGCAGCTCTGTGGTGAGATGATTGCTTGGACTCAAACCCCTTCAAAAAAGGAGGGTTCATCAAAAAATACAATCTGCAAGTAAAGTAAAGAACCACTATTTTTGTGGAATACTTAATGTGGCCCAGCCTGACACAGACTCTATCTCCAGTAGCCCCCATGTGAGTTGAGTTGGAGATGCATGATAACACCTTCATTATTTTTATATTTTAAGGTTTTTAACATACGGTGCATTGATGTTCTATGTTGGTTATTTTTGTATGAAAGTAAATCAATCTGGTCAATTTTATACAGTAAATTTCTTGTTCACTTTAATGCCTTGTACAACTAAAGGTCCTGTTATATTTCTGCTCTTTTTATTCTGTTCTCTTGCATTTCTCTTTGTGTCTGTTATTTCTCTCTTTTGGCTTTTCTGCATTTCTGTCTTTGTTCACCTGTCACCTAGTTCCCTACTCTAAATAATCAAGCAGCACCTGATGTCCCAGCTGTGGCTCATCAGAGTGCTGCTATTTAATCCACTCTCAGTCTGTCATTCTTCGCTAGATAGTAGAGACCCTTTCCTGCAATCTCCCGAGGTCCTGTTTCCATGTCTGTTCTGATCTGTTTGACCCCTGCCTGCTTGCTCCTGCTCCTGACCTCCGTTCCACCTGTGTTGTGTTAATCCTCCAGTGTTTCGACCGCTTTCATCCAACCGACAAGCTGAGTGGCAACTGTGTAATGATCTGTGTTCCGTCCCTTAACACCGACTCAGCCTGAGCCCCAGCATGATGAACAACCCTGGACTGACCCCAACCAAGCCCCAGTCTCACCCCCTGGTTCAGGACATCCTGGATTCCGGGTTTTGTTCGGGAAAGAACAAGATTGAAGCCTCTTTTGTTGGGTTATCTATTTTTATCCTGATATTTTGCCTAATCTGTGGTTTTCTTGTGAGAACCAATAAACTTTGTGAAACCACTGCTTTGGTACATAACAGGTTCATTGGAGAAGTATAATGATAACAACAAAAATAGCAGGTAAGAGTTCAATTTCAGAGCTGATATCTATGCATTTTTCATGTTTTCTTCATAATAACCAAAATCACTTCAGTTCTTGCATGAATATCTATAGCATTGTACTGACAAGAAGAGTAATTTTTGGCAAAATTATGTAATCGGAAGAAGGAATTCATATGCATGTTGAGTGATCTGCAAATGCAGTTTTACGACTCCGCAGAAGGAACGTTGCACTCAAATGATTTTTGAAGGTGCCTGGGAAACGTGATATGCGTGAACATTTTGTAATATTTTTTTGTAAATTCCCATTTACAAGTATCACAAATATCTTTTTTGTACTTGCAAATTTTATCATCATAGATCACGATATCCTCGCATTCAAATATTTTTGACTAAATAGTTCTTCCATAGATATAAGTAATCAACAGTCAGGCTCTAGGATGATGTCATTCACAGGCATGGAATTGTAACATTTAATTTCTTTAATGCTCTCTCAAATGGTCTGGTATAAATTCTGCTGAACTTTTTGTAACAATAGTAAGACTGTGTCAGTTCTCATTTGCTCAAGTTATTGCTCTTTTTGGTAGCTCTTCTTGGTTTACCTAAGGAAACCTCCTGGCTGAGAGAAATATTTTCAAAAGTGAAACAAGTCCAATTGAGCCTAGAACTACCTTATAATAACCACATGTATACAGTTATAAAAAAAATAAAAAAAATACTACTACTACTACTAATAACAATAATAATAATAATAATAATAATAATAATAATAATAATAATAATAATAATAATAATAATAATAATAATAATAATAATAATAATAATAATAATAATAATAAATTAAACCCCCTTGTTTTATTCAATTTCGTGTTCATTTTAATGCCTGGTACAACGACAACAAAAAATGGCTCAAAGTAGTTTAATTTCAGAGCTGATATCTATCTATCTTCTATGTTTTCTTGATAATAGCTAAAATAATTTTAGTTCTTCATATCTATGGCATTGTACTGACAAAACAGGCACTCAGTGTTTTCTTTCATTTGTTTTGTTGTTGCACACAGGAGTTGGTATTTGCATAATCATTATTTTTTGTAACTTTTGATGGTCTAATAACTTTGACAGTACATGCAGGAGTATAATGGGATGACAGACTATATATTTTTGACAATCCTTTGTAACACCATCGATCAAACAGAGTTTTATGATCATCTTGGTCTGTTTTGTGCATATATGGTATTTTGGGAGTGGGTGGAAATCAAATGATGCCATCATGTGGTGTTGGTTAAACCTCCACAGAACAGACTGTCTGAATCATTCGGCCATCTGCACCTCCATATTTTCCATCTCTTCTTGTGTTTGATTCAAAGTTACATGAAGCAAAGTTCTTGTATTTTTCTTTTTTGTGAGCTGTGTTCTTTGTCTTGTGAAAATAAGCCTAATTGCAGATGATAATGGACATAAAAGCACCTCAAAAGTGTGAGAAATACAGAAACATTGCTTGCAGACAGATGATGAATTTCATCGCATCAACAAAATGTGATAGATCTATTGTCTGTGTTTAATGATTTTGATAACTCGAAAACTTATGGACGGATTTTGATGAAATTTTCAGGATATGTTGGAAATGTGAACAGGAAGAACTGATTTCATTTTGGGGGTGATTGGGGTGGGGGCGGGGATCTACCTTGGTGGAGGTCTGCACTCTCAGAGTGCTTTTCTAGTTAAAACTAAAATACATTAATATTTCTTCCAACATAACCTTGGCTCATGCACATTGATTCCAGGTCTTAGGAGAGGTATGACAAAAAAAAATTGTGGGGTACCCACCACAGAACTTTGCATAAATTTTCATTAAAATGTTCTCAGAAATATAATGACTGATGCACTTTTAAATGTTGTGGTATTGTTAAAGAAAATCCACATTGTTTTTCATTTTTATTTGTGCTACACGGCTGCTGTCATTTCTATTGTTTAATAATTTAGTGGTTTTTAATAATGTGCCTAGGGAAATGGGTTTAAGGTTCACAAAAACACATTGTACAGAAAGACAAAACATTGTAATAACTGTCATTGGTTATTATGATTTGTCTGAACTAATGCCTAATGAGACATAAAAAACTACTGGATTGTCAGGAAGACAACAAAATGTGCACCCAGCTATAATATGTGCTTTTTATATATTCATCGGATGGACCCATGGAGTTAACAACAAGAAAATGGAGCTGTTAGCAGTTTGACACAGTGTGTAACTATGGAATACATTAGAAAATGTGTTTCTGCCTGAAAGACTACAAGGTTCATTGACTCCCTACTGTGATTTGTCATTATTATCACCATTGGCAATGTAATGTTAAGGCATTCAGTTGTTTTCCTGCAGATAGATGAGTCATTTACCTTAGCACTGTCTTGCATTTCAACATTCAGCTTGCTAGCATTTCATGCTCTGACACTTCCTCAGCTTTGCTTATGGCACATGTTGCATTTTCTGCTGAAATCAGCAGACTGTCCATCCTGGTGAGGGATTTACCTAATTTACCTAATTTATTTATTTACTCCTGCTACTGATAGCTGATTATCAACCTCATGCATTATGTGACAGTGTGTCACTGTCAAGAAGAGGCTCAGTACCTCAATGTCAGAAACCAAAGTTCAGTTCGACATTAAGATCCATTACTGCCAGCTGAAACAGTTGAATTTTTTTCTTTTTGTTTTATATGAAACAAAAATCTGTCCGTCCATCACTGGAGGCTGAAGACAAATGCAAGATCCAGAAATAGTTGTAAAAAATATATATAATATTTATTGTGCAGACAGATAGTGCCCTCTTTGAAACTATCAACAACAAAACAGGTATCTCACATGGAGGTTCCTTGGGGTCTGTTTCAATAAGCAGGTTCAAGCTCTGAGTCCAACCCTAAACTGTAGGTTGATCTACTCTGAAATAGGAAACTTTGACATTTTTGGTTCAAGAACAGCAGGTTTGAGTTAGGTTGATGAACTCAGTTTCACCATAACTATAAAAAGACAGTATCAATGGAACCCCAAGTCACCATGGCAACGGGGAAGTGGAGGGTTGTGTTTTTCACCCCCTGGAAATAGATAACTGAATGAACTCATATGGAGAGTTTCAACATGTTTTTAGAAAGAAGTGTAATGTGTAATTGATATGATTTCAGAAACAAAGTGGACCAAGATACTAGATTCTGATATGGATGTTTAATGTATTTTTAACAGGGTTTATAAGAACAATATTTAACGGGTGGATGACTTACTGTATAATGGATCATCAGATGGCATGTGATCGGGATAGCAATTGAGGAACAGTGCAGGACAGTAGTCAGTACACAGGCAATGGTCAGAACCAGAAATCCAGAAAAATTATTTAGGGCAAATGCAGAAAATGTTACCGGTAGGCAGGTGAAGGTCAAACTGTGGATCCAGAAACCACAACGGGGTCGACAAGGACAAAGAAAACTCTTGGTCAGGAACAAGCAATGGGTCCAGTAACAGGTGACATAAACCATGCAACAAATCCAAAACCAGAGGAGGGGGATGATCCACCCCATCCCCTCCAGCAAATTACCGGTATATATATATATATATATATATATATATATATATATATATATATATATATATATATATATATATAGACCAGAGCAGCCAGAAGGTTGCCCCATGGAGGAGAAGGCTAGAGGCAAAGATTATGGCAGCACGGAGAGAAGTCAGTGTTTTAACAGAACTAAGCAGAGGTGTGAATCTGAGGAAAGAACTGCCCAAGAAATACAACAAACTGTCCACAGCTGAGGCACTGGAGACTGCTAAGCAAAGGCTCACAGCACTAGCTACCCGCCTAAAGAGATACACAAGAGAGGTAGAGGCCAGGAGAATAAACCAGGTGTTCTCCACCAACCCAACTAAGGTCTACTCTCAATGGCAGGGGGGCAAGGTGACAACAGACCCACCTAGGGCTGAAACTGAGCAATACTGGAAGAGCATCTGGGAGAAGGAGGCAACACATAACACCAATGCCCAATGGCTGACAGACTTACAGGCAGAGCACAGCCAACTCCCAGAACAAGACCCAGTAGTCATCACACTAGCAGACATCCAAACCAGAGTGTCCAAAATGAAGAGCTGGACAGCACCAGGGCCCGACATGATTCATACCTACTGGCTTAAGAAACTGACAGCACTCCATGAACGCCTAGCAGCACAGATGAACCAGCTGCTGATATCGGGAAACCACCCAGAGTGGCTAACCCAGGGCCGGACAGTCCTCATAATGAAGGACCCCCAGAAGGGAACAATACCATCTAACTACCGGCCTATAACCTGCCTCAGCACCACATGGAAGCTTCTATCAGGCATCATAGCGACTAAGATGAGTAGGCACATGGAGCAATACATGAGCAGAGCACAGAAAGGAATAGGCAACAACACCAGGGGAGCCAAACACCAGCTACTGGTTGACAGGGCAATTGCCCGAGATTGCAAGATGAGGAACACCAACCTGTGCACTGCCTGGATTGATTACAAGAAAGCCTATGACTCAATGCCACATACATGGATACTGGAATGTTTAAAACTGTATAACATCAACAGGACACTAAGAGAGTTCATCCAGAACTCAATGAGGCTGTGGAAGACAACTCTGGAGGCCAACTCAAAGCCAATTGCACAGGTGAACATCAGATGCGGCATTTACCAAGGAGATGCTCTGTCCCCCCTGCTGTTCTGCATAGGCCTAAACCCCCTCAGCCAGATCATCTCAAAGAGTGGCTTCGGATACCAGTTCCGAAGTGGAACATCCATCAACCACCTCCTCTACATGGATGACATCAAGCTGTATGCCAAGAATGAGCGTGACATTGATTCCCTAATTCACCTCACCCGGATCTACAGCAAAGACATTGGGATGTCATTCGGACTAGATAAATGTGGGCGGATGATATCTAGAAGAGGAAAGGTGATCACAACTGAAGGGGTTGACCTACCTGAAGGGAATATCACAGATGTGCAGGAAAGTTACAAATACCTAGGGATCCCACAGACAAATGGTAATCATGAGGAGGCAGCTCGGAAGTCAGCCACAGCCAAATACCTACAGAGGATAAGACAGGTCCTGAAAAGTCAGCTGAATGGCAAAAATAAGATCCAGGCCATTAACACCTATGCCCTGCCAGTAATCAGATACCCAGCTGGGATAATATCCTGGCCACTGGAAGATATACAAGCCACTGATATCAAGACAAGGAAACTCCTTACCATGCATGGAGGGTTCCACCCCAAGTCCAGTGTCCTGAGGCTGTACACTAAGCGAAAGGAAGGGGGCCGAGGACTAGTAAGTGTCAGAACTACTGTCCAGGAGGAAACGGCGAACCTCCAGGAATACATCAAGAAAATGGCCCCCAATGACCAACTGCTAAGTGAATGCCTCAGGCAACAAAAGCCCAGTAAGGTCGAGGAACCAGAGGGGCTATCATGGAGGGACAAACCCTTGCATGGCGTGTACCATCGACAAATTGAGGAAGTGGCTGATATGGAAAAGACATACCAGTGGCTGGAAAAGGCTGGACTAAAGGACAGCACAGAGGCGCTACTCATGGCTGCACAAGAACAAGCCCTGAACACCAGAGCAATAGAGGCCGGGGTCTACCACATCAGACAGGACCCCAGGTGTAGGCTGTGTAGAGAAGCCCCTGAAACAGTCCAGCACATCACAGCAGGGTGTAAGATGCTGGCAGGCAAGGCATACATGGAGAGGCATAACCAGGTAGCGAGCATACTGTACAGGAACATCTGTAAAGAGTATGGACTGGAGGTCCCAGGGTCAAGATGGGAGAACCCCCCAAAGGTGACAGAGAACAAACAGGCCAAGATCCTGTGGGACTTCCAGATCCAGACTGACAAGATGGTGATGGCCAATCAGCCTGACATAGTGGTGGTGGATAAACATGAGAAGACAGTGGTGGTGATAGATGTAGCAGTCCCCAGTGATAGCAACATCAGAAAGAAAGAACATGAGAAGCTTGAGAAATACCAAGGGCTGAAAGAGGAGTTAGAGAAAATGTGGAGTGTGAAGGCAACGGTGGTACCAGTAGTGATCGGAGCATTAGGGGCAGTGACCCCCAAGCTGGGAGAATGGCTCCAGCAGATACCAGGAACAACATCAGAGATCTCTGTACAAAAGAGCGCATTGCTAGGAACAGCTAAGATCCTGCGCAGAACCCTCAGGCTCCCAGGCCTCTGGTAGAGGACCCGAGTCTGAAGGAGACACCGCCCACGTGGGGCGAGAGGAACATTTTTTTTTTTTTTTTTTTTTTTATATATATATATAAGATGCTGGCAGGCAAGGCATACATGGAGAGGCATAACCAGGTAGCGGGCATACTGTACAGGAACATCTGTAAAGAGTATGGACTGGAGGTCCCAGGGTCAAGATGGGAGAACCCCCCAAAGGTGACAGAGAACAAACAGGCCAAGATCCTGTGGGACTTCCAGATCCAGACTGACAAGATGGTGATGGCCAATCAGCCTGACATAGTGGTGGTGGATAAACATGAGAAGACAGTGGTGGTGATAGATGTAGCAGTCCCCAGTGATAGCAACATCAGAAAGAAAGAACATGAGAAGCTTGAGAAATACCAAGGGCTGAAAGAGGAGTTAGAGTTAGAGAAAATGTGGAGTGTGAAGGCAACAGTGGTACCAGTAGTGATCGGAGCACTAGGGGCAGTGACCCCCAAGCTGGGAGAATGGCTCCAGCAGATACCAGGAACAACATCAGAGATCTCTGTACAAAAGAGCGCATTGCTAGGAACAGCTAAGATCCTGCACAGAACCCTCAGGCTCCCAGGCCTCTGGTAGAGGACCCGAGTCTGAAGGAAACACCGCCCACATGGGGCGAGAGGAACATTTTTTTTTTTTACTATATATATGACATTGCTATGCAGACAGAAGTGTGGAAGGGTAGACGGAAAGACAGAATGGAAGGACAAGTCCACTATAAGAGCAAAGAAATGAAATATAATAAAATGTAAAAATAATAATCTTAATAATAATGCTGTAGTTTGTGCCCTTGTCATCAAACGTGCAAATTTGTAATATTGATTATATGTAGTATACTGATCTGTGCCAGCACAGTGTTATACTGTGTGATTTGCATGGTTTTGGCTATAGCCCCTTTTCCACTACAGGGGAGAACATTTAAATCCTGTATTTTCATCAGTTAAACAGGTAAGAACTTTCCTCAACCCCAAATCTTCACTTAAAAAATCTCCTGGTAGAGGGGTAGGACTTTTCAGATTCACAGCAATTGTTGAGGATGGGGTTATGTGCTTAAGATGCCAACTGTTGGAACACAGTTGCAGCACTCCACACTTACATTACACTCAGTACAGCCAGTGTGAAGATGCAAAATTGTTTTTCACTTTTTTTTGTCATGTTGTCCTAAATCCTTTCCAGCTCTTCTGGCAGCACCTTGTAGCTACTCACCATGTTAAACTCTGAAAATATTAAAGGTCTACATATTTTTTCCACACACTGCTTCTACATTTTGGTTCATTTTTTTCCTCAAATAAATAATGACACAGTGGAGTCTGCTGTATGTTAAGGTTATTTTTAAATAGCTTTATTACCTGTTAAGGTCCAGATGATTTTTCTTTATCATGTCCTGACACAACTATAGAACTGAAACAGTGTGCACTTCTCATGACTGTATTTATAGCTGCAGAAAGTGCCCAAGTCAGGTCAAACTTCTACCAAGGTAACATCCTGTACTTTACATCTCATATAGTGCTGGCAAAATAAGCAGGCAGTTACTCCAAAGTCATATATTTTTATTCAAATATAAGGTGAGCTGAGGTGAGTTTTTTCATCCAACTTCATGTTTAACTATACCATCTATAATAAGCTGTGTTGGAGTAAGTTACAGTCGCTGACGTCTACAGCAAAGCCTCTGTGTGCAGCTGCCTGGATATGTGCTGCAGATTTACCTCCATTAGCCCTGAGGACATTTGCAGTGGGAGATGTAATATTAATTTATTGTCGACAAGTTACCCTGAAACCATTTGAAGGTGGAAAGTGGACTTTTTGAATATCTGGCAAAGTCAAAGCAGCAAGTCTTTGAGCAACTGGTAATATTTCAAAGAGCCACATGAAACAGCAGCATGGACTCACTATCAGCGGGAACTTCCTTTACTGAGTCCAGACGGAGTTCAAAATTTTCCAAAAATCCTAGATGTGAGTCAGGAAGTAAAGAATAAAGCATAACAAAGCACAATCCCTTCGCTATTGTCTGCAGTTCCTTTATAACTAGAGGAAATATAACCAATTCAAACCAAATGCCAGATTAAAGCTCACCACGGTGCTTTCAAGGTCTAGAAGTATATAAAGTTCACATTTCAGTATGTGAATGTATACAAACTTTGACCCGTCAGATGTATCTACTGTAAAGGGTTACTGGTTGACAGGACTGTAAATCTGACAAGTCAAACCATGTCTTTGTGATTCCTCAGAATTTCTTACTCCATCAAATGAAGTCATTACATAAGGAGGCTTTGAGGCTTCGAGACCTTTCTGTATAGTGGTACTGCAAAGGCATCATTTGGCCATGTAAATAATGAGCTTTCAGAGAACTGACATCAAATAACGTTCTGCCTTGGACCCTGGAGTGTTACCATGTTGGCCACAACCACACAAGGTAACACAACTGCAACACACATGCTCCAACTCAACAGTTTATTTCACCTAAAGGGTTATTTCATTTCACCATCACTCTTACTTGGGTACCTTCACATGTTTTATTCCAGTTGACCACACATTAGCCTTTAACAATGGTTTGAATTGTTGCTTATTTATTTTAACTATATACTGTTTCAGTTAAGTACACACATAGCGATGCTGTCAGGCAATTATGTGTCCTATTAATTTGTGAATTATTTCTTATATCAAACTTCTGCTGCCGTTAACTGGCACAGTTGCTCAGAAGTCTTTTCCTAGTCCAGTCCTAGCACAGAAACTAGGAAGCCGAACAAATAGGTATCTGGCACTTTGCCAACAGTTTTTAGAGCCAATGTTTAAAAAAAAAAAAAAAAAAAACATTGATGTATTTCCCCCAGGTCTTATTATATGGGAGGAATAATCTCAAGGAGGTAGTGGATATTATCTAGATCCCCATTAGCCATGGTAAGTGACCTGCTCTCCTCACATATTTCTGTCACTAACATTTGGATGTTTCTCTGGATCTGATGACATGTATCCACATTTCTGTTCCTTTCCTTCACCCTTTACTTCTGCAATTTGAGCTTTCAGGTATTTCTTGCACATTTCTGATGTGAGAGGGGCTCCAGAATTGCCACTCCCCTCCACTTCACTGAATGCCACAATTGTGACAGCATGTAAAATTTGTTTGCAAGCTCCAATGATGTGGCTTAAGAAGCTGAACTATTGACCTTAGAAAGAAATATTTAATGTGATGTGTTTTCTTTTTCAGGCAGTCCCACTGACACACTATCTTGATGCAGTGTGCAACATTAACCCTAACAAAACAAGGTGGTAGTTTTGCAGATTGATTCTGAAGCAGTACACTGAAGCATTCATTGATATAAGTCTTCAGATCAGTGACAGGGGTAAAAGCTTTGAGCAGAGCTCCTAGAATGGCCAGAGAAAAATCACTTACAACCTCTTTTGGAAGAGGTGCCCCTCAGCCACTATGTGATGGCATAAACATAGTGTTTCTCCGACAGCATGCGCACCACTGGGACACTTGAGCTGTTAAGTCCTGTCAGAACTCCTGATACAGGAAAATATGGCCAGATGAGCCTTTTGGTCTCACCAGTTTCCTTACTGCTGAGCCACATACTGTTGAGTATTTTTTCCTTAATAATAATAATAATAATAATAATAATAATAATAATAATAATAATAATAATAATAATAATAATAATAATAATAATAATAATAATAATAATAATACCTCAAACTTGTATAGCGCTTTTTTGGACACTCAAAGACGCTTTACACAACAGATAAAAAAAATCATTGCATAAAAAAAAGAAAAAAAAAAAGAATAAAAAACACACAAAAAATAAATAAATAGATAAATAAATAAATAAATAAAAAGTGAAAGCCAGTTTAAAGAGATGTGTTTTAAGACTGGATTTGAATGTGGATAGAGTGACTGAAGCTCTTGTACACATGCATTTGTGTTTGACTCCATTAGTGATAGAAAACATATCCAGTCCAATGTATTTAATACTACTACTATGAGGGACACTGTATTTTAACATCTGCAATGACAAAATGGGATCTTGATCACCTATTTCTAAATTCCGCCACTACATGTATTTGTTTACTGTGTGATACCGGTAGGCTAACATAGGCTACTGTACACAGAGCTATCAAGTCACGTGCTTTTCAGTCTTAATATAAATTTCTTTGGCACACCATTCTGACTATTGAACCGGGAGCAATCAAGCACATTAATATTTTGGACCACTTGCGCATTATGTTACAGCACTATAAATGAATACAAATGAATACATTTTGCTGTAGCTGTTGACTGGCAAAAGTAAAAGCTTCCCACAGTTTTAAGGTTGGGACATTCAGGTAAGACCATCATGATAGCTGTAACCTTTCACCTTCATTCACCTGCCACACCCACGTGGACTGGGACCTGCTCTCGTTAATTACTCATCTGCCTCACCTGTCTCTCATTACTCTGCTACTGTGTACTTATTTAAGCTCCAGGTTTTCCTGCTGCCAGTGTCAGAATGTCTTTGCTATATGGTTTACCCACTTTTGGTTGTGCTACTCTGACTCCTGAATTGAACTGGACCTAGCTGACCTACCTGTCCTGCTGCTGTGTTTTTGTGACTATGAACCTTGCCTGTCATCTGGGTGCTTCAGCCTGCCTTGAGTTTCACTACAGCTCTGCAATTCTTCAGCCACTCCTGCCTAAATATGTGAGCCTCAGTAGAGTGCTGTCTGAACTCTGGTTGCAAATTCACTCCTTGTTTCCTTCTCACTGATATCAATAAAGACAATCTTCAGTTGAATCCATGCCACACTACAACAAGATGTTTCATTCTAACTTTCATTAACACTTGTGATGCACGTTAGTGTTCATCTTCCATTCTGATAGCTATTTGAACATTGACATTAGACAAAGACTCCTGTAAAAGGGTCTTTCATTCTAAATATAGTTTCCTCAACCAAGCTAACTGGTTTTGCTACTTAACTCTGACAAGATGTTTCCTAAATTGAACCCATCGGACACAAAACTGAATATAATACAATTGCAATTGGCTCCACTTTAGAGACCATTACATTAATGATATGCCAGGATCAATATGTCCATAAGCCATTATGGACACATTGAACATAAGATTTTAGTGTTTTGAGTCTTTTTTTGTTGTTTACATTTCCACAGTTAATTGTAAAGGAAGTGCAGATGGCAAAACCATCAAATTATTTAATTGGATGTACATATACACAAAGGTCTTAATGTGACTTGGGCAGGTCTGAAATAAAAGCATGTTACAGTAATGTTCATGTGTCACTGAGTGTGTCAGATTTTACAGAAACATGAATCCTGATGCTCAGTGCTGTCATACTACAGCTAAAAAAAAAACAGAAATGTGTCTCCAAACTGTGAAAGAGGCTATGTGCATTTACACACAGTATGTCAGTAGAAATGGACATTGATGTATGTTCTCTAACCGTTACATTCCACTTGTGTTTGATCTTCCTGTGTGTTTTGGCTGCCTGTCTTCCCATGTCTCCATCCTGATCCTAACCTGATTTGTCCTCTCTGCTTCCTTGCTTACCTATTTTGTTCAATCTCTGCTCTCAAGTCTGGCCTCCAAGCCCTTCTTGGGCTCCAAGCCCCCCCGAAATGTATGCTCCATTTCCCTAAATTAATTTCAAACTTCATGCCAAAATCAAACTCGCCAATCAAAACCATATAATCTGGCACCAAATCCATCCTTCTTTCAAGCATAAGAGGCAGTATAAAACACAGAATTTTTAAAGGAAACTCCACTGTCAAATCCTGTTTCTGCCACAAATAATCACAAGTCCATGCATTTATAATTGCCCAGTGTACTGAAGTAAAATAAATTTAGAGTATAATCATTTTCAGTGCTTTTACATTACATTTACAAACCAATGGAAAATGCAGTATATACATGAAGGAAACCACTATATTCTTCTCAGCGTCCACTCTCTTCTGTGTCAGACTGAGATTTTCAATGGTGTCACAGATGGTAGTCTGAATTACATACTCCATCTGTCTGCAGCTACTGTAATTATTTTCCTTTATAGATAGATTTTTCCCCAAGTATAGATCTGCATCATAGGCTCTTCTGTGTAGCAGCTCATTCTTTAATGCACTCTGTTCATCTTCCCTCAGTCACATCCTATGGTTATGAACACAGGCAACTAGAGTTAAGTGTATCTCATCAGGATCTCTCTCTCTCTCTCTGTTACAACTCCTCCTCTGTTCTTCTTTACTTTTGTGGAACCAAAAACAAGTGCACGAACTACTGGCTATTTTCTGGGTAACTTTGACTTGCAGTATTTTCCACCTACAGAATGGTGTATTGTGTTGTGATAACTTCAATTAAGATCACTGAACGTCAATGTTTTCTAAATGAGTAAGTAGAGAATGATGAATTAAAAGCTTTGTGTTTAAAATTTTAAACTAAATATTCAGTTGTTCATTCATGTGTGAAGCAGGATAATTGTATACAGTTTATGGGAAGTGTGTCTGCCTTTTGATATGAATGTTGAGTTAAGATAACCAGTATAAGCAATAGCTCTGTTTGCTTTAGGAGTTGCAGAAAGTCCCAATATCATCCTTCAGCAGCCACAAATGGGCATTCTCCTACTGGTGGGGATTCCTGTTTTCATTGACAAAAACGCCCCCTTATTTTTCACCTTTCTTGTTGAGCTGTAACTGTTAATATCCAGCTTCTTAGAGTCCAGTTCCCAATAAAGAGATTTGCAACACGCTTTGATCGTGTCACACTGGTGTTGGTTCGAATAGTTCCAAATACATGCAGCCCTGTCATGTTCAAACAGTGCATTCTTGCAGAATTGTGAAATAAAGCAAACGTAACCTTTGTTGCACCGCTGTCACTTGGTGTGACACTCACACTTTGGAGTAGTGGGGTTAAAAACTATGCACACTGTCCCTATGATTATAAAAACAGACATTTTGGTGAAAGTTGATGTTGAGTAGCCTGCTTCTATGAGTGGAACTTATTTTGAGCAAGTTCCAGAGTAAAAGAGAGGTCATTAAAGAGTGAGCAGTTTTTAGTTTTATCATTATATGTTCATGGAGTTATGTCCCAGGAGGTTCAGCAAAAGGGACATGTCTATTTTAAGATAGAATTTTTTTTTTTTTTTTTTTTGGGGGGGGGGGGCGGGGCAGTGACCCACTACTAAACATTGTAGGGAAATAAGTGAGAAGTTCTGATCATTTAATCTCTGCTACACATGGCGTTAATTAGACGTTGCTGTAGTGGTACATATCTGATCCAATAAATTGTTCCAAATCTTTTTCAGTTTTTTCTGTGAACATGGAAAACCTTCAAACAGAAGAAAATTAGACGCATTCAAGTATGGAAAAATAAAGAGCTCTCTATTATATATTTCTTTGTCTATTTCCATGGCTTCAGTTACTCTTCAGTGTGTTATTGAAGTAGTGTGGCACGAAATGGATTTGTTTTAGGCTGTATTACCCTGTAATACAGACCTTGGGCAATGACGGGTGTTTTCAGGAAGGTCTTGGGTTAGAATATGATTGACAATGGTAATTATGGATTGCTGTTAAGATTTGCTCAGATGTGATTCTAAATCTGCTCCTCAAGGGTATCCTATATGTTTTACTCCCTTCCTCCAGCACACCTGGTCAGCTCTGCAAAAGGCTGATAATGATGTAATGACTTTGAGGTGTAATGGAAGAGGGAAACATTGAAAACACACAGGATATCAGCCCTTGAGGACCAGATTTGAATACCCCTGCTCTAAAGCCTGGATAAACTAAATGGCTGAAGTGGTTTAACATGAGGCTGAGGCCTTTCCAGGAGCTAACCACCAGCACTAGGCGACATCAGTGAATCAAAAGGACACGCAAGCAAATGAGTTATGAAAAAAAAAAATCATCCCCTTAACAGTTGTCATGACCAATTAAACCTAATAGGATTTTTTTAACTAGGCTATGTAAACACATTTGTGCTGTGAAGTTAGCCTATTTAACATTGGAGTCTATGGGGATTAACTGCCTTTTGGAGTCAGCCACCTAGTGGAAGACAGTGAACTGCAATTTTTGTCACTTCCAGGTTTGTTTCATTTCTTACTACTTGGGGTGACCACTGAATGGTCTGACCAGTGGCATTATTAGGCCTATTTTAGGGGGTTTCGCCCACCATAAATAGTTTTATATTTAAAAAAACAAATTAATAAAAAAATAAATAAAAAATTCCCATTACTCTATAGCGCACAGTTGTCAAACTCCAGTCCTCAAGGGCCAGTATCCTGCATGTTTTAGGTATTTTCCTCCTCCACCACACCTGATTCAATTCATGATCAGCGCTGGAGCCTGATAATGATGTAATGATTTCCAGGTGTAATGGAAAAGGGAAATATCTAAAACATACAAGACTCATGGACTGGAGTTTGACACCCCTGCTATAGTGGAAGGAGAGTCAGTGAGTCATTATCTAATCCAGGGGTGTCAAAGTGCGGTCCTCGAGGGCCGGTGTCCTGCATGTTTTAGATGTTTCCCTCTTCCATTACACCTGGAGGTCATTACATCATTATCAGTCTGATGAGGAGCTGATTATTAACTCTTTAAGTGTCAGTGCTGATGTGTTCTGAATGGATGATTTAGTTTAAATATTGAGAAAAATTAAACCATTTTCATTTTAGTTTTGTGCATGGACAAGGTGCCAAAAAGCAAGAGTTTTTTTATTTTTATTTAAACATTTTTAAAAGGCAAAATTAAAATTGCTGGGACCACATTTCAATACCAATTTTCTTCTTTAGTAATTTTTTTTTTCAAAATTTTCCACATTATTTGTGATTTTGTACATTTTTATTAGTTTTTGTTGCTCATTTTGTTTATTTTTCAACATTTTGGGTTTTTTTTATTGTAGTATTTTTCTTTGATTTTCTGCCATTTGTGTCTTACTTTGCTCATGTTACCAATTATTTAGTTAGTTCTCAGGAGTTAAAGGGTTAAACTGAATCACATGGAAGAAGGAAATATCTAAAACATGCAGGACACCGGCCCTCGAGGACTGGAGTTCGACACCTGTGATCTAATCCATTCCACTTGTTCATATACGCTGTGGGGAGAGAGAGAGACAGAGAGAGACTACATAATTAAAACTGCCAAAAAAGTAGTTGACATGACTACAGAAAAAACTAACTCAAATGCAGGAAAGCACATGTACTGTCCAGAATCAGATTCAATAAAGGACCCAAAAACTTCTCTCCTCTTTTCATATCCCTGAACATGCTGCTGGACAATTTCTCTTCTGTTCATATTTTCTAGCCTCTCCAGGCTGCCAGTTCATTCAGCCTTTTTTCACTCATGCTTGACTGCAACCATATTTTTAGTCTCCACAACCCACTGAAACTGTGTTCTGCCTCAGCTGATGATATCAACCATCAACAATCTCACTAGTGTCTCAATCTGATTAAACAGGGCACAGACTTCAGGGGGCATTTTGGTTAAAGCCTCTGCAGCACCTGCAGTTGTGGTGACATTGTATTTGCTTTTAAACATTTGCAATTGTACTCTCAGGTCTTCCAGTTGCACTTCAGGATATTTCTGAGCTGCTGCATCACTCATGGTAGTGAGGCCTCCAATTGTTTTACTGTTTGGATGCCTGGTTGCATAAACCTGTCAGTAAGTTGTGCATTTGCACTGTCTACGACACCGTAAAGCTCCATTCTGTGAAACTCTGCAGCTGATCCAGGAGTGTATGCAGGACATTGCCCAGAATATCCTTTAGGGGGCCTATGTGTGCATGGCAGACAGATGGGCTCTAGAGACAGCTACTCATACATCCTCTGTTTTCTTACAGATTGTATTAAAGTATTCAGTGGTTCTTTTTTATTTCAAACTGTCTTGGACTACAGAGAGCATGCCCTCCATTGTTTGAGTTTTTCTGGAAAGATGCATTCAGTACTTCCAATTCACTGATTACATCTAATGCAACCATAAGCTCTAGAAAAACATTACCTCAGTGCAGTCGAACATAAAGGTCCTCCACCATCCTATATTGCCAGAGAACGGCACGAATAGCAGGTGAATGTACAGTCCACCTTGTGGGTTTGATAGACTGGACTGTATTACTGTATCTCCTTCAGATACAGTAATGGATTTGAACTGTTCTTTCAGTGTACCAGACTGACCAAAAATGTGCCAAGGTCATCTATCCAGTTGAGACCATTTCTTATAGCAGGGGAGGCTGAGAAAACCTGCTGTGTAACTACATTTACACAGTGAGCACCACAATGTATATACGGATGTATATACGGTGCTAAAGGCTGTGCTTGTTGAATAACTGCCTGAGTAGTTTCCAGACATATTTGCAGCACTGTCATGCCTGACCTCTGAGACCTCACCTGGTAAATTCAGCCTCAACAGCACATTCAAAAATGATCCTGTTGTAGATGTTGTCTCATACAACCCAATGAACTCTTCATGTACCTGGAAGTCATTGTCAACACATCAAATATCCCATGTCCATCGATAATGATTTAATACTGCAACACTGGGAGGGACTGGATTTCATCTGTGATTTCCCTGATAATAGATGAACTCATCAAATTGATCATATCATTTTGACAATCTCAAGATGTATGCTTTCCCCCCTTGGCAGACAACCACCTTGTAAAAGCTGGATCATATCCTGCTTTGTATTTTAAAAGCTGGCCAAGATTACCTTGATGATGCTCATGCCCCCTAAATGCCGTTCCCTGCCTTGCCAGGACTATCACACCCCCTATTAAATTTTTAAAAGGCTTGCTCTATTATCTGCCTGTTGTGGACTGACTGCACTGCTCAGTTGTGCACTAACTGTTCTCATATACAGCTGTAGTGACAGCCATTTTGTGACCTACTGATTTTTCATGGATGGAAAATTTCTCATGGACATTTTTCCAGTTTTTAAATCCAGAACTGACAAAGGCTGGGTCTATACTCTTGGCTTGTGTTGGTTTTCCACTTGTGTAAAATTAAAAACACGGAACAGTCCTCTATTGTAAGTTGAATAAATAATACAAATTTATGAAATAATAATAATAATAATAATAATAATAATAATAATAATAATAATAATAATAATAATAATAATAATAATAATAATAATAATAATAATAATAATAATAATAATAATAATAATAATAATAATAAAAGAACAACATCAATACCAGGCCCAACATGTAGCCAGGGGTACTTTTCATGCCGTGTTTTTTGGAATAACAAAGTATGGTCCTTAAGCACTTGCTGTTGCAAAAGTTTAGGGTCAGGTTGATAAGGTTTTGTGTATGACATCAGGATGTCAATCTCCTCTCCTTCTCTCTCTTATGCAGCTGCCTCACCTCTTGTTCTCTCTTCTCCCGTCCTTCCTTTATCTGTCCCTCCTTCTTCTGTCTCTCTTTGTTCTCTCTTGCAGCTGTACCTCCCTACTACAGGAGGGAAACTCTTCTCTTTCAACCTGACCTCTCTCACTGCCATCATCAGGATAATGTTCACATTTTAACAAAGCTTAATGTTATGTTACTACCTGCCATGGGCGTAAAATTGCATATGGACAGTATGGATGTGTCCATTCCACTATTTGGATGTTTGTAAAATCTCCATACCAGTTTTGAATGGAAACAAAAGTTTAATTATTCCTGTCCTCAGTTCTGCCTCTGAAAGATGGTGGGTCAATGGTGGGGACAGCCTCGCTATCTGTGGTTGGCTCAACTTCCTGTATGTATTTAAAAAAACCCACATCTGGATGAATTAATTGACAATACTGAAATATCTATACAAGGTTACAGTATAACTAGATATGATAGAAACAGGAATGGAGGTGGAGTGGCTTTTATATACAGGATCATATTCCAACTAAAATAAGAGGTGATCTTAATTGGTCAGATGTGGAATCAATATAGATTCAGGTTAATCTTCCTCATCTCAAGCCATTACTAATATGTTGCTGCTATAGGCCACCTAACTCTGATGCTGCATGTCTTGAAAATATCTGCAAAATGTTTCAGAATGCTTCTGACATGGACAGAGAAATGTATTTTGTAGGTGACTTCAATATAGATTGGCTCTCAAAAAACTGTCCTATGAAAAGAAAGCTTCAGGATATTGCTACGTTATGTAATTTATTTCAAATGGTAATGGTAAATCAGGTGTAATATCTTCAACCTGCATTGATCATCTTTTTACTAACTCTACAGATAAGTGCTCAAAGATTGTGTTGGTTTCTATTGGTTTTAGTGACTATAACGTGATTGCCATAATAAGGAAAGCTAAAGTCCCCAAAATGGGGCCTAAAATTATATATGAGAATTTATAAGCATTTTAGTGAAGGTGCTTTTATTAATGATCGCTCTAATATTAAGTGGGACTGTGTATTGAAGTCTGCTCATACTGAATAATTTCATTAAGTTGTTTTCTTCAATCTGTGATAAGCATGCACCCCTTAAAATAAACTTACTGTTAGATCTCTTAATGCACCCAACGTGACTCTGATTTGAGAAAATGAATGAAAGAAAGAGACCTTCTGTCTTACCTTCTGCCTGTGTGAATGTCTCACTGATACTGTAATTTCGGACTGATACATAAGCATTCCGTTCATACATCCCTGAGAGGAAGGTTCTCTCCAGGGACATGGTGTGGTTACAATGGTATGAGAAGAACAGTGTTTTTCTTCTCATACCACCCTCTGAATGTTTAGGGAGTATAAAAGAGCTGTATTTTAGACTGATCATCAGAACATCTGACGACAGCTCGTTCTGTTCCTGTTCTCACTTGCATGCAAGTTCCAAATTAATTTGTTCATCTCTTCAATAAATAATTGTTTGTGATTTGAACAGTTTTCTCTCCCTGTGTGATAGAAAACGTCCTGAAAAAAAATGCTGTGGATTCGGGTAACTTTCAGGATTGGCTGGCACATCGCTGTTTAAGAAATAAAGTCAGCAAATTAAATAAACAACAAAAGGCGACATTATCAACCTAGAATTGAAGAAATGAAATATGACAGTGAAAAACTTTGGAGTCCGCTCAATCAAATCATGGGTAAAAATAGAATGGAAAAATCAACATCATTTATTGAATCAGGTGATGGTTTCATTAGAATTTGCAGATTATTTCAATTATTATTTTATAAATAAAGTAAATATAATAAGAAATAGTATGCTGTCTGTAAATATTTGACTGTCAGAATCAATTATTAAAAAAAACATCATGTAAAACAAAGGATGTCAATTTACATTTTAATTTACTAAAAATGTAACCTGCCGGGACTACTTTTGCTTTGACCAAAACCGGACCAGAACTCAGCTCACAGGACACTGTCGGGGGTGTGGGTGCACCAGAGTGCAGTAGGTGATGCCTCTCATACTGTGTAAATAGCAGTCTACTTGTTGTTGTGTCTAAAAGGATGTTTCCTCATTGGCAGCTTAGACATCCTCACCTGGCAGGTCACCAGCCAGTTGGAATGTTTCAACTTTATATTCATGCTTCTGCTGGTGAGTAGTTAAGTCAGAGAAAAATCCCAGCCTGATGATTCCCCGCTCACATTATTCTGTGTGCAAAACTCTGAATGATGAGGTTAATGCATGGGAGCAAGTTTTCTTGACACTAACCAGATATGTCCAGTCACTGCAGAGAATACTGCAAATCCAGAGAGATTTGATGATGATAATGATGGAGGATGATGATGGGGGGATAATAAACTTGTGCTAATGGCAGAGGCTGCTGCGCTGCTGGAGAAACTTTTATTTGGAGTGACAATGTGTGATAATCATACATATTTGATGGTGACAGCAGAATACAGCTACTTTATATATTTTCAAAAGCACAGATCATATCATACAATGGCTCAATTGTAGCCTGTAACACTAGAAGATTGAAAAAGGTGGCATTTGGAACAGAGCTATTGTGTTTTACCAATCCTACTGTTATTCTGTCCCTCATCCCACTCTCTTTCTGTCTTTTGTACAATAAAGGATTATTTCCCTATAAATTAAGGGAATAAAAAGCACAGTTTTGTCTTTCTTCTTCGGATACAGCCCACTATGACACTCACCATTTCACTCAATTTACGTTTAGCTTTTAGAACTCTTGCTCCATCTAGTTGTCTTTTAGAAGTTGTTTGAGAGAGGTAATTAAATGGTTTGCTGTGTAGCTGGAGAGAATATCCTGATAATTTCTTTCAAATAATTGGATGTATTGTCAAAAGAAAGTAGAGTTCGCAATATGTGAAAAGAATTATCCTCATTCACACGTAGTATGAATGAAAACACACATTTTTTATTATTGCTGTCGAGAGCTCACCACCTCTGACAGCAGGTTACAAAAGGCCAAGCTAACTGTCATAGCTGTATCAATCTCTTGCTTCACAGTTGCCTCTGGGGCTCTACAGTTCTTTGACCCTGAAAAGACTCCAAAAGAAATGTGCCCACATGGACTTCTCTTTGCCTGGTGTGGAGGATGGGTTCTGGCTTGATGGTAGGATCTCAGGATGGAAAGTCAATGCCATGTACATCAGCACATCAGCCTCAAGACATGAGAACTCACAGCCCATCAGGGAGACAGGATAGAGATGAAGATAAGGACTGATGGTGTACAAAGGCAGCTCAATTCAAGATTTAGGGAAGTTATATATTTAGCTTGTATGATAGCCATGCCTTTGGCTTGAATGATTGTTGACTCTAGATAAAACAATTTTCCGGTATATATATATATATATATATATATATATATATATATATATATATATATATATATATATATATATACACAGATATTTCCCTACTGCCTGCAGTGCAGAGTTTGCACCCTTTGGCAGGGCAAAGGATTTTTCTAGGCTCCAGAACAAATACTCTCAGGCCTTACAGTACTGTAGGTAAAGGCCTCAGGGTCAGAAATGTTGATTGCAATTCTCCGGCAGGCACCCATGTGTCCTGCTTGATTATTTCTACAGTCTGTTTTCACCTAAGGATTCATAAAAACAATCAAGAAAGTTAGATATGATAAAGTACATTAATAAAGAAAAGTGAGGCTCTCACTCTCATGGTTGAATCACATTTAATTCTGGATCAAAACCATTGCCTCTGTTTTGTTACAGCTATAAGGCACATTAGAATAGAAACTAGGACCTTTTTCCTAGGAGAAATGCAATTTTGATCTGACCCCTGCTTCATTTCCCTGTTTGCTGAGTCTCACCTGTTGCCTCTGCCTCTCTGCCCTCGGTGCCACTATTGCCTGCTGTTTCTTCCTCTCCTACATTTTCTTGACAACCTACAGCTCCTATCCCTTTCTGCTCACCCTCCCTTACTGCTTCAGATACCACAACTGAGACATTAGTTGAAGCCTGAAATTCATTTTCACACTGATGGACATCTGTTTACTCTTCCATATGAGTTTCTTAAAAGTGCCATTCCGCTGAAAACCACTTTTCCACACTCTTTTTGGAATCTGACGGGTCACCCCGACTTACCAACACATGCTGCCTTTGAAAGTGGTTTGTCACCTCCACTGGCTGAAAACACAGAAAACAACAAGAGGAATGAGGGACCCAGAAAAAGCCAGTCTGTTTGATGTTAGGCAGACTTTAGCGTCACCCACATGGGGTTAAGCCCATGCCCGGCAGCACATTTGAAGTAGCATTAGCATTAGCATCTACAAGAGAAGAAGGAGCCACAGTAGCTACTGCACAAACTGGAAAAAAATGGCAGATCAAACTGGTTCATGTGCTGTGGAAATAAAGCCTTGTTTTTTTTTCCCTGCACATTTTCAGAAAAAGCAAAGGCATGAAACCTAGCTGGATGTTACTTTGGTAAAGGTAAATACATACACAGTGAGAGGGGGGGGGGGTTCCTTCACGCATTCTGAGCCAATTAGAGATGCCTCGTGACCGTGTCATGGACATGTATGAGGAAGTACCGGTAAACTCTGTTGTTCGACCTCAAGTCATTTTTCTACCGTGCAAAAACAGCTGGAAACAAAATAAATAGAACCAACACACAATGCATTCAATAACAATGGAGAACACAATAATATTAATGAAATAAACATGGAATGGCAGCTTTAAGTGTTTACACTGTTTTGATAATACCTCATGTGGTCTAGGAAGAACCTCCTCTTCAGGATAAGACCTTTTCTATTGTTGAAAATATTTTTCAATACTTATTCATGTTGAATATCCACCATGAGAGTTCAATACTAACAAGCAGAACTGTGCTATGTACAGCACCACCTAAACAGGTGTGACATGGTTGCCTGGTAGCTAATGTTAACACTACTAACAGCATGAATAAATGTCTCTGCATGTGTGGAGCTTCCAGCTATATTAACACAAACACAGGCTAATATAATATGATGAGTTTTTCTTATTTGCCTTAGTCATCTTCATGTTCTGGCAGACAAGATATATATAATGCGTGTCTTCTTTATTGGTGAAGTCATGACTTATACTGCTACCTACTACTGCACTGGAATTGTAATGACGAACTACATTGTTATCCTTTTATGAGCAAGGTCAAGCCAAAAGCTGACAATATATATTTGTGGTGGATATTATTTATTCATGGTGGGATGCCATGAAAAAAAATGAATATATATAGGACACATTGGTCATAAAAAATTCCCTAAATAAACATTCTTTTGAAAAACATATTAAAGTAGATTTACCACATACATGTATAGAGTCAGGGTTTAATCCCTCAAAAATTGATGGTGAAAAGATGAAAGCTGAAAAAATAATACTCTAAAAATCCCTATTTCTATTTTTACACTGCAGCTCAATTCAGGTTGGCTCACAATGCATTGCATTTCCACTGCAAGTTTGGTACTCCAACAGTGTGGCTGTATATGTGACTGTACTAAGTCACTGTTCTCTCAGTCTGAGACATCTAAACAAAGTGCTGCTGGGTCTATTGTGATTATCCACAGCTGCTTTTTGGAAACTTGTGATGTATCTTACTATTTAAAGAAAGAAAAAGAAAAATCCACATTTCTGTGCAAGCTTTCAAAAAATATATTCCAAGGCATACTGTAGGAATTGTATGAAAAGAAAATGTCTTTATTTTTCCATGGCAATCCTTTTAAAATACAGCCAACATCTGTGGTCTTCATCAGGGCTTATTTCACCAGTGAGTTACCCACCTGCACACAAAATCATTTTGGTGAATGAGAGAGAGGCGTGACAAGGAAGTGATCCTGTGTATCAGGCACAGAGGTGGTCAAAGTATTCACATTCGGTACTTAAGTAGAAGTACAACTCCTGGTGGGAAAAAATACTCCGGTAAAAGTAGAAGTACTGATTCAACTCCATAACTTAAATAATAGTAAAAAAGTACAATTTATAAATTGTAATAAAGTTCAAAATTAAAAAGTAAAACTGCATTTTCATTATGACTCTATGGAGCCATTTGGTAATCATTGTTTAATCATCATTCTTATAATTTCCTGCTGGTTTACTAACCCATCAGAATCCATTCTAATGCACATGAATGTATGTAGATTTATCTGAATAAGCTAGTCCTGTCCCAATAAGGCTTTAGATGGAATGATAATGGGTGTGGGGGCTGCTGGTCCTCAACACTGACCTGCAGTACAGGAGTGCCTCAGGGCACAGTGCTGTTGCCCCTCCTGTTCACCCTTTACACCACTGACTTTCATTACAACTCTGACACATGCAGAAGTTCTCTGATGACACTGCAGTTGTGGCGTGTGTTAGGAGGGGTGAGGAGGGGGAGTACAGGGGGGTGGTGAAGGACTTTGTTGAGTGGTGTCAGCAAAATAAACTCCTGCTGAACACCGCTAAAACAAAGGAGGTGGTGCTGAATTTTCATCGGGCACCCCCCCCTGTTGCCCGTCTTCATCGGAGGATCGGCTGTTGAGGTGGTCCCCACCTACAAGTACCAGGGGCTGCAGGCTGAGCTGGTCTGTAAACATGGACGCCATGTACAGGAAGGGACTGAGCAGGCTGTACTTTTTGAGACGGCTGGTCTCTTTTAGAATGTGCTCTAAACTCCTGTATATGTTTTATCAGACTATTGTGTCCAGTGTCCAGTTTTATGCTGTGGTGTGTTGGGGGGGCAGCGCCAGGATGAGGGACATTCAGAGACTGGACCGGCTTGTCAGGAAAGCAGGCTCTGTGGTGGGAATGGGTCTGGACTCTGTGGAGAAGGTGGTGGAGCAGAAGATGTTCACTAAGATCAGGGGCTTCCTGTCAAATGAGAGCCACCCTCCCTTCTTCTCCTGCACTCCTGACCACGTAGAATGCAGCCACTTCATAGAGGAGCAGGAGAGGAGGACTGGAAAATGGCCTAAGCTTTGTTTGTTTTGTTTATGCTTGCTCTTAATGATCTCATGTTTTTAATCATATTTATTGAGTTATTTTTTTTTTTATCCTGTGTGTATTTGGTCTAAAACTTGCCTGGATTTGTCTTTTTAACTGACTAGATGTGAGCAGCAGACTGTCCCATTTATCTATCTATCTATCTATCTATCTATCTATCTATCTATCTATCTATCTATCTATCTATCTATCTATCTATCTATCTATCTATCTATCTATCTATCTATCTATCTGTCTGTCTGTCTGTCTGTCTGTCTGTCTGTCTGTCTGTCTGTCTAATAACAAAAATCAATGTATTATTAATGCAATCAACATTAGCCAATATAAAAAGTATTATTATTATGCTACAAAATGTTATTTATCTAATTGTTAATATTTAGTTTTTATTCTGTTTTATACATATAAAATCATTTACTTAATTCTGGTTTTATTCTTACAGTAAAGGACGCAGGTACAGAAAACACATTTCACTGCTCAATTGTACTATATATACCTGTGTATGTGACAAATAAACCTATTTGACATCAAAAGCCAAAAATAGGAAACGTGTGTAATATATGTTTCAAATATATGAAAATTGCATAAATGTAGTGTAGAAATAAGGCAACACACACATGCTGATTGATGGTGCAGTATTTTGACTAGGGTTAGGGTAGGTCATGACGTACAGTAGCTCACAGTGAATTAACAATACTATTGTCTATTTGTTGTGACAATGCCCATGTACTGCACATGCTAATTGTACATCTTAGTGTGCCAACAACAAGCTACAAAAAAACCTTAAATAATACAAAAATCTGATGTATACAGTGTATGGTACATTTATGATGTGACACATGCCAAGGGCAGGAGGGGTCAAAGTATGTCCCCATCAATGTCAACATCATTAATAGACCCTTGGTCATTTGGCATATCACAAGCACATATCAACCCGAAATTTGAAGTTTGCTTGGTCTCTTCATGACCAAAGCTGGTCGTGCAGCCATAACATATATAAGTGGGTATGTTACAGTTTCGTGAATTGTTTTAAGTTACGGAGTTCTATTGTATTTTTCCTCTACCTGCTGTTCCTGCATGTCTTAAATAAAATCTGTGTTAGAGAGTCAGTGTCTGACTTTCCAGAGCCACGAGTATGTATTATTGTACACTGGAATTTTAATGCTTCTTCTACCATGGTGAGGTGTTTGATTGTATTATAGGAATGTGAGGCCTTGGTGAGAAAATACTCATTTCATTTTAAGTAAAAATACGGAGGATTTAAGAGAACGTAGTCTCTTAAGAGTTCTGTTTGTTCAGGTTATTTTGTAGACTCTGCTATTTAAAGTTTTAGAGGCCATTTATATTCAACACTTCCTGTGGTCTCATTTTATTCACAAAGAATTTCAAACACATAGTGAATGTTCCAAAAGTAATTGCATTTTACCATTGTTGTTCAACTTAATGAGATGTATGTGTGAAATTAGACTCGACTTCCATGTAGAGCAGGGGCAACATTGCCAAAATTATTGGAACCATAAATGTGAAGGAGTCACCATTATCCAGGCTGACAACATTAGAAAATAAACATCCAAGATATTTCCTTTTAAAAGTCTTCTTATTTAAATATATGGTTTGGAAGAGTCTTCCAATCGGCAGCATACAATGCTGCTGAAAACATGTTTGACACAAGGAAACCTAAGAAAAGTGGATGTGAAGAAATGGAAGGTTATTTTAGATTTCTTTTTAGAAACTCAGGGGTACAGTCTTTCAAGGTCTCTCTTGATCCACCTCTCAGTGATAAATGTTGCTACCTTGGTCTGACAGAAGCCTAAATTGGGTGTAACAGTATGCTGTGAACCTCCTCAGGGCCATTAGGACACAGCCTGTGTTGACTGGAATGTGTTCTCAAAGCACTGAGTTAAAGTGATATGAAATAACTTAAAAAAAAAATAAAAAATGCAACACCAGAAAAAACTTCAATGCCAGCTTTAAAGACTGTGGGTCTACAGACTGTGGTGAAATGTTGGTGTGTTTCTTATCATTAAAGTGCCATATTTGCCTCTGATTAGCATATTCTCTGTATGTATATTGAAATAGTTTGTGCATGACTGCTTTTCAGTATACATGTTTTGCTTCATAACCCCAGATACATAAGACACAATATGCATTTCAGAAAATTTTAGTTGTTGGGTCAGTAATGTCTGGATATACAGGGTACATAAATTAAAAATTATACATTCCCCTGGAAGCTGTTATTGGAGGAAAAGGGAGACATTTATTCCTATTTGCTTGTAAAATGTCCTATGTTAAAATAAATTAGATAAAGACAGGGGAATGAATATATTGTATTTATGTAAGAAATGTGGTGTTGAGAGGAAGAACATGCCCCAGTTTGCCATCTTAGTAATAAAGTAAATCAATGTTTAAAGAACTTAATACTATTCTACATACTGTAACATAGCTTAATCTAACATTAAATAAACATTATTATTATTATTATTATTATTATTATTATTATTATTATTATTATTATTATTATTATTATTATTATTAGGGAATCAAAGCTTATGCCATCATATATGACCAAAGCAATAAATCCTTGGCCTGATCTTCCTTTTTTGATACCTTTGGCATTCACCAAGTCATGAAACAATAAAAGACCTGTGCAGGTGTGTTGAACCGCTTTTTATAAAAAAAAACAGTGCATTTTGTAATAAACGTCCAAAATGTAATTAATTTTTCATTTTGTTTTGTGATAAAGCCACATTTTGTAAAATATTTCCCCAATGCATTTTGTAATAAATTTTACCAAACAAGTTATCACATTTTGAGGAGATTATTACAAAATGCACTAGCAACTTTTTTTTTTATTTTCTTGAAAATGTAGTAACATGGTGCATTATGCTATAACAATGCTACAGCATAGTTTACTTGTTTGTTAATTGGATTTTATTTTACTTTTATATTTTGGTATACAGCTAGGCCCATTATTAGTATCACTGTCTTAACCTAGTAGCGGTACTTAGCAATTATTATCAGTGTACTATTCAAGGGTTGCATTAAGAGAGAAAATTCCAGATTTTTGTTTTGTTTGATGGACATTTTCAATGTGTTGGGGCAGTGCATTACAAAATGTAGCAGTTTATTACAAAATGAGGCTTTATTACAAAATGAAATAAGAAAGTTATTACATTTTGGACATTTAAGGTGTTATGGAGGTAGCGGGAAGAAGAGCAAGCATTTTTATTGTAGAGTCAGTCAACAGTCAATCAAGACTATGGTGGCTCACGCTTATTGAGTGTGACTTCATTGCAGATCAGGGTTGCTCAATCCTGGTCCTCAAGAGCGACTATCCTGCATGTTTTAGATGTATCCCTCCTTCCAACACAACAGAAGGTCATTATCAGGTTTCTGCAGAGCTTGATGAGAGGTTTATCATTTGAATCAGGTGTGTTCAAAGGGGGATACGTCTAAAACATGCAGGATAGTAGCTCTCGAGGACCAGGATTGAACACCCATGTTCCAGGTAATCGGGATGAAATACCTACTCCTCATACTGCTCAACATCATCTACACCTTAAAGATATCACAGCAAAGATCCCTGCACTTGACCCCAAGTTGAAGACCTTACTTCTCTTAGGCAGATATGCCATTCAGGCCCACAAAGTGGTTGACCACTGTAATGGGCTCCTCAATGGTCCATTTGCCCAAAAGTTGACTCTGGGATGGGTTATTCCAACAAGGACTGTGAAGGCTGGTACATGTGCAGGACTATTGAGCCTAAAACCTTTGTTAAGGCTAAGAAATTCATCCTTCATGCTCTTCAATACAAGGCCTACCCAGATGTCTGCACCTGTCTTCAGACTGGGAAAGAACTCCCCAAAGAAGAGTCTACTCAGGAAACTGTTCCCTTGCCTATCCTGTAATTGCCTCAAAGTTAGGGGGCGTTTAGCACAAGCTGATCTCATGCATGATGAAAGAAACCCATTCATCATCCCTTCAAAACACCATGTGACAACCCTGCTGATCCAACACCACCACCCACGAGTCCAACATCATGGGCGTCATTTCACAGAAGGTTCAGTAGGATCACAAGGCTTTTGGATCATTGGTGGTAAACGGTGCATCAGTTTTATCATTTGTAACTGTAGTCCACTGTAGACCTTACAACACATCACACAGAGTCTCAACAAATGGCAGACTTCCCAGCAGACACCCACCCACCATTCTCTTATCTGGGAGTGGATGTGTTTGGACCATGGATGGTGGGCAATAATCTTCACTTGTATGGCAACCAGGGTCATACATATCAATCAATGGACTTTTCAAGCTTCATTAACTCACTCTGGCATTTTCTCACAATCCGCGTCCCTGTAAAGTAGCTGAGATCTGATATTTGTTCAGTTAATGGAAAAGTTTAAGAAGAGCTACATGTGGAGTTTATAATCTGCATCCATCCTTGTTTGTTTGCTTCCAAAACACACTGACTGTAAGTAAATATCAAAGTTCATGTTATCTAGAAGGTGTTTTGGAACAGATTTTGAATGTAAATCATTTGGAAAATGACTTTGGATGAATCATTGTCACTGTGTTGTGTTCCTGCATTGATTCCTTTCACTTTTACTCATTTGTATGTCAAAGGGATACTTGGTGAAGAAGGAAGTTAAACATTTGACGTCTGTGAGTTATCTGTCTGCATACCTGTTACACCAACACAGTGAGGGCAGAACAAAAACAGTCAGTAGAAGATGTAAGTGGGTGAAAAAGAGGGGCCATTTTTGCAATGAGCAGCATGAACCACATCAAAGCTCTGTTCGTGCTTTTTCATCTTTTATATGAAAGTGCACTAACTTTAAATCCCAGTCCTATGAGATATTTGGGGAGGTACAGTTTTCAGCAGCTAGGAAACTCAAGAATATATGAAGCATAACAAACTTCAAAATATAGCCAGAAAGAAACTGTGAGAAGGAATAATCTTTTATTAATGACATACTCCCAAACTGTCTCTGTATCACCCTCCTGATGGATGAATCTGGACAGGTATGAAATATGACCATGGAGGTACTTTACTTCATTCACACAATGGCAGAAAACAACTGGGAACTTGCTGTTCAGTTTCTCACTCAAGAACAGTTTGACAAGAGTTTGGGATTAAATCCTGCCCCTTCTGCTGAACCCCATAGAGCCAAAACTTCAGTGGATATAGGTGACTGGTAAATAATATTTTCCCTGTTGGAATTTAAGCAGCATTTACATGTGATATTTGTCAGTTTAAAACATTATTTTACGAGTCAATAAAATCACAGTTTGTATCAAAGATAGCAAAGAAATATCTAGTTTTACAGGTAAATGGACTCCATCTGTCTTCTCAAATGATACACATCAACAACAGAAGAGCCGGTACATCACCACAACCCTGGAGTGTGAGGTGAAGAAGTATTAAAAGAGGTGAACATCTCTATAGTCAGGCCATGTTGAAGCTGTAGAGACATCGTCAGTGACTGAACAGATCACAGAGAGAGAAGATTATGATGCCAAAACCTTCATGATTTTCTGGTGTGTAGTTTTTCCATTTATGTTTGGTTACAGTCTGACATTTCAACATTCTTACCATCAATTATGGCTTTCTTGACTTGTATAATTTATCTTTTCAACTGACATACATAGAGCCCTTTCGCTTTTGGTTGGGCCCACCTCCCCCTGGTCAAAGAGCATGCATACCCCCCCCCCCCCCCCCCCCCCACACACACACACACACACACACACAAGTGAATGCTTAACACTAGTGAATAAACACAGATATATGCTTTTCATATACATTGCTGTTAAAACTTATTTTAACAATTAAAATGCATCTATCAGTGACGTGAAATGTTTATTTATAATAAAAAAATATTTAATGGGACATATGTTAGTTATATGTACATGTCCATAACCATACAGTTCTACTTATAACATCTTGTCATGTCCTCCGCTCCGGTGACCTTTCCCCCAGTCATTTCCACACTCACCTGGTCCCGCACTGCGCAGCTGCAAGCCGTTCCTCATGCGGGACCATTCAGTATTGTCACCTCCATAACCCGGACAACTTTCACCATCTTCTCAATCACCATAATCCGGACATTCATCATCACCACGGACTCTGGTCGTTTGTTCCCAGGTTTTGTCTGTCTTGTCTTTATGTTTCTTAGTTTTGTTATTAAATTATTTTTCCCTTCAGTACTGTGCAATGGAGTCCTCCTTCACCTCACCCCGATCTTGACACATCTAATAGGTTCACTATTTCATTACCATCTTGGTCTCAATATAGTTTAACATATTTATTATCATATCCAAACTTTTTTACCATAAATTTGAGCAAGAAGAGCATGTTATGCATGTTTGCACAAGTCTTGTCCAAAGTGACGTTCTGTTGTTGTAGTGCCGTAACCAAGCATGTTTTTTTTGTTAATTTCATATTTAAAAAATATTTTAAGACACATTTTTAATTGAACCATGTTACAGTAAATTACTCAAAAAGCCTACAGAAATATGTATTACTAGTTGCTGTAAGTTTTCTGGTTTAAAAGTTATTGCCCAATGAACAGTCATGTTGTAAGGCCATAACTGATTGACCAAGCCCTCAAGTATTTATTTTTCTATAATTTTTTAACATTTACTCCCTACATTTTTGCATAAATATCTGTACTTTATACTTTATACTCCTTACATTCTCAGAATAGGATAATTCCTTTTTCAAACTAAATGGATGTGACAGTACTTAATATCTGTACATTTTTTACCTGTTCCAGCATGTTTTTGTGGGTTATCTGTTGGATATTAGATCTGGTGCAAATCAGTACCATTCACTGTAGAGTTAGGAAACAGAATGCTTTATGATTTTACTTGGTTAAATAAGAGTTGTTTCATTCCTGGCAAAAAAAAAAAATGGAGTTTTACTTTTTACTTTTGTAGTACAATTGAAAAGTTGTACTTTTCCTTTTTAAGTAAAGGAATTAGATGTTCTTCTACTTTCATGACAGTATTTTTTCATATAAGTAGCTGTAGTTCTACTTCAGTACAGAGTGTGAGTATTTTTACCACCTCTGTCCAACAGTAATGGAGAAGAACCATAACACATGAAAGTTGTAATTGAAAATCCATTATTCCACCAAATGCTGATGGTTGAACCTTCCAGAAATTGTTTTCTTTGAATTATTTGAGGTCTGAAAACACCTGCATCTTGCACATTTTAACCATATGTCATGTTCTGCAAGTACATGCTCTAAAATAACTTTTTGGGAGTTTGGGAGACATGTCATCAATAGTTTAGAGAATAAAACAAATGTGTAATGTAATGTAATGTCATTTTTGTTTTATTTAATTTGATAATTTAACTTAAACACATACCTATAAATGTTAAAATCAGAGAAAGTAATAATTTAGCAATGGTCGCTTATATTTTTTCCCAGCACTGTATGTTTTTGAATAGTGGCAGAATTCAGAGAGGGTAAAACAAGAATTACATGCTTTTCCCCCCCCGATGCAAAGTCCTACAGAGCACAACAGAATACAGCAGGACGTCAGCTCCCGATGATCTGCAGACAATCCTCTATCTCATGACTCACTGCCGTCCACAGTGTTGAAATTACAGTCGTCCACAACAGGGTGTCACCCCCAGGATCAACCATGAGTCATGCTCTGGGACATGGGGTGTTGTTCATTGGTAAAATTATGTCCTGATCAAAGAGCTTTGAAATTCTCGGGGTGCACATCATGTCGAATGTCAGTGATGGCTAAAGTTTTCAGAGCTTTGATATTCACTCAGACTGATATCATGTGAACAGCTGGCATCCAACTTCCATTTTACACATTTTCATACACTGATTTTTTTCCCTCCTATACATGCTGATTTTTATTGCACTTGATAGGTTTTTATTGTATTTTATTACCCCACCCCCAAAAAGGAGAGTAGGATATTATTTCAGATTATTTTTGTTATATTGCTTTAATTGTTTGTCTGTCTCTTCTGCTTACACATTTCCGCTGTTCGCACTCTAGCGTCACCAATTCTTCACGGATCGTTCTGAAATCTGTCATGTACAGGGGGATGGGTACAAGGATGTAACGGACAGAGTTTCAGGTGAATTGATTCACTACTTCCGGTCTGACGCCATATTGAATTTTCGCATCAAGGTCACAACAGTGATTTGCAGTTTTCAAATTGGTGATTTAACATGGTAATGATAATGATGTATTTGTGATTTGACAAGATCACTGATTTGATATGATTCGTGAAGTTATCACACTGTGTGGCTGTTTAGTTTGTTTGCTTGTCCATCTATCTGTTTGGTTGTCAGCAAGTTTATGTAAAAACTACTTGACCAGTTTCCATGAAAATTTTCGCAAATGTTTGAGGTGGTCCATAATAGAGCCCATTAAATTTTGGTGAATGCAGGTCAAATGTCAAGTTCACAGTCACCAAAAATCTGTTTTTGTTATAAGAGATAGGGAAAAATCAGGTAAAGGGTTTGTGAGGGGCAGGGTTTGTTGTGCCTGGTTAGTTGAGGAACGGAGTGTAAAATAATGCTGGTCACATAAAGAGCTTTACTTGTAGCTATCTCTGTCTTACCTCACACACCACTAATACTGATGTATGAAAAACCTCTCAACAAAAACATTACTTTCATCACACATGCCCTGGGAACAACACATCTCAACTATTTTACCTTGGCCTACTTCTACTTATTCAGTGTGTAATGTGTTAGCTAGAGCATGAACTAATATGTGTCAAATGACGTGGCCTCACAGGATGTGGACAGCGTGTAACAAAATGGATTCACAGATGAAACACTGAACAGCACTTAAAACCATATTTCAAGCTCCAGCACTTGAAATGTTGAGCAAACAAAGCATGCAGAGCTGCTTTAATTTGTTTTAGCTTATATTTTCATGTTAGAAAACCTGATGCCAAGGATAAAAAAAAATAAGTAAATGCCATAATTGTACAGTATCCTCTGTTCATTTTCATCATCCTTTGAGAGAAGCAGCCCAACAAAACAGAGGCTTTTACCCAAGGTGGTTGAAAATTGACAAATATGCTCTATTTTTGTCTCAAGCTGACATTAACTTCCTCACTGTTGCATCTCTAATGACTTTCAGTGACCATCCAATGAGCTGCTGGAACTGAGGAGCTTTTTGAGACAGCGTAATCCCTAGTGACATTGGGTTTCTATGACTACAGAGGGGACAGTGATGCTCAATTAACCATGTTGACTACACTTCCCATCTATGTTGACCTGCTGCTTCCATGTTTGAGTGTTTTTTGTGTCTGAGAGTGTTGTTTATTTGTCAAGGTTCATGTTTTTTTTCACTGTTTGGGAGAGGAGAGGAGAGGAGAGGAGAGGAGAGGAGAGGAGAGGAGAGGAGAGGAGAGGAGAGGAGAGGAGAGGAGAGGAGAGGAGAGGAGAGGAGAGGAGAGGAGAGGAGAGGAGAGGAGAGGAGAGGAGAGGAGAGGAGAGGAGAGGAGAGGAGAGGAGAGGAGAGGAGAGGAGAGGAGAGGAGAGGAGAGGAGAGGAGAGGAGAGGAGAGGAGAGGAGAGGAGCAGTAAAAACATTTACTTTCAGTGCATGGGGTGAAAATGAAAACTGAGAGCAGAAGTGTAACAGAAACAGCACATATTACCTTACAGTCCATTCAGTCCTATGAATTCAGCATTAGCATGCTTTGAAACATTAACTAAACAAACAACATTAACTAAACTGTACAATTCAATTTAATTCAATTCAATTTGGGCAAATTAGTGATATATCAAATAAACTTTAAAAAAAAAAAAACAACAACTCAGTTATCCACAGAATCTGCCATCTTATTTATTTTAAAGTTTTATATGTTTTTTGTAATCTCAAAGTTAAAGGGATTATTCAGAGTAAAATTCATTTTAGCAAAATTTTTTTAGATGATTGGGAGTACATACACATACATTGAGTTGATATCAAAATCACACCATTCGTATGTACATTGAGAAATTTTGATTTTGCTGTTTTGAGGCAAACTGTGTTAGCATGGAAGTGATCAGGTCATGTCTTTTTACTGACATAAAATGCTATTTTTAGACCTCTTCTAAAGTTCTAAACAACATCACACTTACGTGGTAGTAAGTAGAGGGTCCCTAAAGGCAAACCTAAATGTCCTGAGGTCTGCATGTCATTGGATAGTGTGTCCAGAGCTACTGATCCCAAACCAGCACAGAAGCTGTCTTTAGGAGGAAGTCCAAAATAGTCGATTGCCAAGTGTAGAGTTACAGGCTCTGGAAATTCACAATTTTATTGTATTCTTTTTTAAAAACAACACCCTGTTAGTAGGCTAAGCTTTGCTGTTGCATACAGCTTCATTTCCATTTCTAATGAAATACTGGACTATGTTTTTTTTTAATGAGCATGCAACAAAACCATGACGTGTGCTGCATGTGGAAAGGTACTGGCTTGAGTTAAGTAACTCTGGACACAATATCTGATGACATGAAGACCTTGGGATTTATTAAATTAAGATGTAGTGTAGTTAGGTGTAAAATATGAATAAAATGAGGTACATCATGACTAGTGTTATTTTTACTCTCACATTTAACTTCAATGAGGATCACCAATATTGTCTCCAAGTGTATTTTGGGTAAATTCGTCATCAACCATCCACCTTCATCATCACCATTCATTTTTCAACTGAGTACAAGCTCGGTGGAGCATTTTTTTTATATACAATGCTAAACATGAGTTCATATTAACATAAAAGTGGAGCGACAAAGCACAAAGAAAAGGGGAAAAATAGTAAGGAAAAGCCAAAATACAAAAATGTGCAGTAATTTGCAATGAATGCAGTAATTTCTGAATTCAGTGAAGTTTGTACCGCCCTCCTTTTATTTTTGACTCTTCCTGTGTTGCAACCTTTGAGCAATCATTCTCCAAATTGAAATGTATTAAAACCACCTGAGGAGCAGAGTGGGACAAGAGAGAGTGAGTGGACTTATTATATTGTCCAATGCTCTACCAACTGAACCACAGCCGCCCCTGAATAAAATCACTGTGTTTTGTGATTGTAATGTTTTTGATGTGATATTTGGAGTGCTCTGAAATTTTATTTCAGCTTCTACGACATCAGTTAAGTTTATTTTTTTCAATCATCCTTGTTTGAAACAATAGAAATACCAGAACAATATCATTCTCAGCATTTAATGACATAATTTCACTAAGTTGTACCTCATCTATGTTTTTAAGTTATGTTCACTTATATCCATAATAGTTCCCCTTATTAAAAAAGGGGAACTATTATAAATTGGGGCAGCACGGTGGTGCAGTGGTTAGCACTCGTGCCTCACAGCAAGAAGGACCCTGGTTCTATTCCCACACCAGACCTTTCTGTGTGGTGTTTGCATGTTCTCTCCATGTCTGCATGGGTTTTCTCCAGGTACTTCGGTTTCCTCCCACCATTCAAACACATGCACTGATAGGTTAAATGTTTAATCTAAATTACCCATAGGTGTGAATGCGGGAGTGGTTGTTTGTCTATATATGTTCAGCCCTGCGATGAACTGGAGACTCATACAGGGTGTACCCCGCCTTCACCCATTATAGCTGGATTAGGCCCCGAGTGACCCCCGCGACCCTAGTAAGGATAAAGCAGGGTCAGATGATGAGTGAGTGAGTACTTAAAAAGAACATGTTACAGTAACTTAATACATTTGAGTTTTTAGTACTATTTCTGAATCTTTGAGTATTCACAACTTAATATATTTAATTATTCTGAACATTTGGGTTTACACTTTTTTACACTAAAACCAAGTAGTCATTATTTCTAGGTTATTATGATAATATTTTACTGGTATGACCTTTTTAGATCATAATGTTTCACAAATGACCCCTGAACAAAATAATTTTGACTTTATCTTCTACAAATTCATCCCAGTGGGACAGATTGGTCCCTTTGATGGGTTGGTTTTGGTTCTTATGTTTAACACTCCTGCTCTAAACTATGAGTCTATCTAACTGTTCTAAGTTTTCAAAAGAGGCCTTTTTTTTTTATCTCCCCAGGAAATGTGATGCAAGAACGAATCATAAAATGATAGTTGTAAATGTGCAGAAAAATACTGTTGCGAAGGTCAGATACCCTTTGGATCCCCGCAGGTGTGAGAGCAGAGAAAAGCTCACAAAGTAAAACCAAGACATGTCGATCATAATGCAGCATTCATGTGCACCTAGCTGTCACAAATGTAGCTACAGTAAGGTGTGATTGACAGGTGGGATCAGAGGGTGGCTGTAAAAGAAGAAGAAGATGGAGACTTGAAAGAGAAAGATGCATAGTATGAACTAGGAGGAGACAGTGTGTCAGTTTAGTGAGTGAAATGTTATTAATTAGAAGCTACAAAGGTTACTGACTGAAGAGTTTGAAAACAAGCTTCAGGCAGATTTCTGCTAGAGATTAACCAGTGCTGGGAATGTAAAAAAAAAAAAAAAAAAAAAAGTGCAAAGAAAAAGGTTTTACATATGTAATTAAATGGTTTTTGACAGTAATACCTAAGGAAGATTTATTTGAAGTTCCACCGAGTTTAGGAAAAAGAAACCAAATGGACGTTTCTCTTGGACCACAGTTTTGATCCATGCGTCTGACATGGCAAAAAACTGTACTGAACAAATAATAAATATTCCATCCATCTATCCATATTTCCATCCACCTTCTACTGCTTATAAATAAAATATAAACTTGCTTAAAATACATGCAGTATTTCAACAGGAAAAACAAGAAACCTGTGCACTTCTCATTGAATGTGTATGTACATGTACCACATCGTCATTTTTCCACAGATTCATCTTGAAATGTAAAATGAAAAAGCAAAATTAAAGATGACGGAGCTTCCATTTACTAGATAGATAGTTATTAAGTAGTAGTACTGTTTAATTTTTTTCAAACATGTAGGAGGAAGGACAACTTCAGAACCCAATACATGGAAATATTAAATCTAAATCTTAAAACCTTTCTCATTTCTAGTCAAAATATCTCATCACACTTAAAATAAGACACATAATCATCTAAAGAGTTACTTTTCAGTGGGATATGAGAACTTATTTTATGTTTTAGATGGATCCCTCTTTCAACACATTTGAGTCAAATGAAACAGCCTTTCACCAAACTCTACAGAAGCCTGATAATAACCTTCAGGTGTGCTGGAAGAGCAAAACTTCTAAAACATGCTGGTTAGCAGTGTTCTAGATGTCTCATTTTAAGTGTGATGATATTTTTCTAGAAATAGGAAAAATACATTTGGAAAGATTTAGATTTTTGCAGTGATGTATCAATCAACAAAGCAGTCATAGACAGCAGACCTCCGCCAAGGTTTGATTTTTCATTCACACATGATGTGATGGAGCCATAGGTGTTGACCCATCTGATGACTGAAGGTGAGATGATGTGAATGCAAAAAACTGCCAGATTCTATCTTGTCTGAATCTTGAGATATTACCACTGATGTGTTTTAGCTGTTGACCTTTAGTGTGACCTTGACCTTTGACCTTACTTTCTCAATCTAATGGGTTCTTCCTTGACCCATTATCTATCATTCCTGAAAGTTTCATCAAAATCCAGTCAGAACTGTTTGCGTAATCCTGCTGACAGACAGACAGACAAACAAACAGACTCAAATATAATACCTCCTTGATGCAGGTAATAAAGAAAATTGAATGATAAGAGAAATAGAAAGTCACAAATACAATATCAGTCCATATTAAAAAAGGAGTGGAAAAAGGATGTACATATTAAGACCAACCATTAACCCTAAATTACTATTCTTTCATTAATTCATTTATTATACACATAGTATATAAATACACACACATACAACACACTGACCAAACCATTATAATAATTTTGTTTTCAGACACATTCTTTTTTTATAGCTCAGTAATCATCACCTTTGTCCAGATCTTATGATTACATACCAGTTATACTTCATCAAGTATAAATCACATAATTATCATAATTTTATGAGAAGACATACAAATATTTTACTTTATCAGTGAAATTGTGCATGGGCCATCATACACGTACATCCTGGAATGTAAATATGTCAAATTCATGGGTGCAGCATTTGTGATGGGGCCATGAACTAGTCCGGGGGGTCCAGTGGATACAACTTAGAAGTTGTGAAAATTTCATGTGACATAGAAGTCAGACATTGAAAGCATGTAAAGCCTCAGCTTTATTTTCATGCCAGCGTAAGTTATATTAGTTATGGATCCCCTGCATGCATACTACCCCCTGCTATACATGCAAACTAAATAAAGCCCATACCTTGATCAGGAATCTCTCAGCTGCTACACAACTGGACAACTACATACCCTAAAAGCCTTAACTGCTGTATTATTAAAAATTAAGTCTGTTGTCATTCAACTTTTTTATGTCAGTAAGTTTCTAGAAACTGTCGACATTTCATCCTGAGTTTTCTTCAGCGCTCTGTGCAGTATGATAAAGTCTGCAGTCGTCTCTACTCAGCCGGAGCTGGTCCTAATACCATAAGCTTCTGCACCGGTCAAGGAGAGCTAAAATCCACCAGCTCAGATTAGTTAGGATGGACTATGTGTGAGGACCGTGTATGGGTCCTTCTACAAAACTGGGTTCATTTTGGTACCGAGCACTTTGCCAGTTTTTAACACCCAATAATCAATGACAAATTTAGTCATATTTCCCCCCAGGATGTACCTAAAGATGACCTTAGATAAATGCAAAAAAATTTATACTCTTGCTCTGAGCCATCCCAGAATTAATTATTTTTAATCAAAAAAGTGAGACAGGAAAAGCTACCTATAGGTGTCAGCACATTTGATCTGGAAAACATGGCTGCAATTGGTCTTATATACTGCTATAAATAAAGACTCTGTGTTAAACCAAGTCCTAACCCATCATGTTCACTTGTGTTACGTGCAAAACCTGCCCAGTTAAACACATATAAATCACATATGATCTTGTAGCAGTGGTTATTTTTATGAAATAATTACTTTGATTCCCAAAATCTACCTGGGAGAGAAGAAAAGGATGTTTTTTTAAATAGTTGCACATCCATTTTTGTGTCCTTTCCACCATGTTATATACAGATTTTAGTTTTAAATATAATGTATATTAATATGTTGTTTGATCTGAAAAATTGTTTCTCTATTTCTAAAATAGACCCAAAGTACTTCCAAACTTCCTTCATAACATTAGTTTACATCTGGTTTGAATTTTTAGCCCTGTGTCTTGGTTTTAAAGATCAGTTTCATAGAGGCACCCATCTCTGGAAAGGCTAAATAATTGACTTCAGGTATGTGCATTACCCAAATGAAAATGGAAGATAAATACTCCTGAGTTTTGAAAAGGGGGAAAAAAACAATTCTTGTTGATTTACCGACTACAGATGTTGCCTCCACATGGAAGAATTAGATAAAAAGTGAAGGTCAGATCATGACTCTACTTCCAACAAAATCAAAAAGGTCCAGTTACAAGGACACAAACACTTTATAAACCTTGTTTGAGTGTGTCATTTTGTAATTAAATCACCAGATAACAAATTTGTCTGAATACAACCATTTGTCATGTGCAATTCCACTCAGAACGTCCTCATGAATCATGAGAGAATCTACTGATACATTATTATACTTTTTTTTTTTTTTTTTTTTAAATCTGTGCCTGCAGAATTTGTCTGGAGGAAATGTCTGAATGTGGCAGCAGAGATGCACTATTGACTTTCTTTAAGAGACAGAAATAATAGTCAAAGACGGCAGCGTCCATTTGGGGCCACTTTGACTGACAGGATGTAATTAGTCTGTCTATAAAGGTGGTGAAGGACAAAAATGCCTCAGATCTGACTCATTGTGTTTGCTTTAAGATCCAGTAGAGCTCAGTGGTGTGTGCTGTGAAGGGTTTTGTACTTACTTTATGCTGCACAATCAACTCCAGATACTTACTGATTTTTATATTAATGAGTGAGAAATAATTGTTGGGTTTGTTTAGGCAACATAAACATGAATGTTCAGATTAAGTGTTTTCTTCAGATCCCTTGTGCATGGAAAGCTGTTGACACTGAACAATGAGCTGCTACTGCTACTGTCAAAGTCCCTCCAGCATCCATGTAAAGGTCACAGGGATCAGTGATACGTGGGTATAAGTCAGTGTTAATGTTCTCACGTTTAGGGCTGCTTTTATTTTTTTGTAAAACACTTTTCACTTCTAATCTTCTCAGGTATGTTTGATTCTAACCTACTGCTAAGTGTATGTGGACTACTGTAATGCACTCTTCACAGGCCTCCCAAAAAGCACCACAGACAGACTTCAGCTGATCCAGAATTCTGCAGCTAGATTACTAACCAGAACCAAGAAGAGAGAGCACATTACACCAGTGTTGGTTTCCCTGCACTGGTTACCGGTAACCTACAGAATAGATTTTAAAATACTACTCCTCACTTAAAAAGCCTTAAATGGAACAGGACCCAGTTACATTTCAAACTCACTGACCAGTTATGTACAAACTAGAACACTTACTAGTGACTCCCAGATATATGACAAAGAAAATTGGGGATGCAGCCTTTATTAATTATGCACCAAAGTTATGGAATACAATTCCAAAAGACATCAGGGAAGCTAGTTCACTGAGTATATTTAAAACTAAATTAAAAACATTTTTATTTTCATCAGCCTTTGAAGGGAGATAAAGAATGGAGTCACAATTCTGTGACCCCATTCTTTACATTCTTTATATTCCTTATAGTTTGTGCGGTATAATCAGTTTATCTGTACTCTTGTAATTTTATTTCTTATTTATTGAAATTTTATATAATCAGGTTAATCAATGTGAAGCACTTTGCGCTGCAATCAAATTTTAATGTATTTTTTCACCCTGTCTTAAAATTGTATTTTGATTTTTAATCAATGTGAAGCACTTCGGCTACAGTGTTTGTATGCTACAGTGTTTGCATGAAAGGTGCTATACAAATAAAGATTATTATTATTGTTATTATTATTACTATTACTGCTATGTGTTAGCATTTCATTTTCCTCTTTGTTTTGTTCACTCTCATTGTTAAACATCTTTTTGCAACCATTTATGTCTACATTGAGTTTTTTTTGTGTGGCTTTTGTTTCTACAGTTCAGTTCATGTTTCATAAAATAATAAAAATAGCTTAAAAATCTTTTATATTATCATCTGAATTACTTTGCAAATTATGAATCAATGGCCCTCTTTCCAGTAAAACTTCCATTTATTAAGACAAAAACTGAGCTCTTACATAATGCTTGTCTGTCTGCATCAATCAATAGAGGATGGTTTTGTGTTTTCAGGCTCTTTTAAAGCGTATTTATAGATACTGAAGCATCATGACGTTTCATTCCTAACAGTAGTGTTCTTACTGACAGCTACTCATGCTCTACCTCTGTGTGCTGACACCACAGACATGACCTGTCAATCATCTCAGAGTGAAGGGACTCTCAGCTCATTTCCCTAAAGGGTGATCATTAAACTTTCACTGCTTTTCTATGTACATAGTTATTATAGTGTGACAGGCTTAGGTTTTCATTTCTCAACATTGATGCTAAAATAGAAGTGGGAATCACTGACAGGGTCACCCTTCAGCCCCTTGCAGCTTCAGAGACGGTGTTGACAGAATAGCAGCAGCATTAGGGTAGATCCTCTCGTCTTTTGTCAGACTACATTTGTTAGTATCATTCATCATACAAAGGCAAACTGGAAATGGTTTAGTGTTCAACCAACATCAGGGACTGTCTGTGTATTCCTGTTAGTTTGTGCTACTGGTAAAACCCCATCTATTCAAAAAACAGTATCAGGATCCTGACGTTTTTTAGTTTTTGTGGCATAATTTGCTGAGGTTTCTAATTAGAATCTATTTACGAGTGGACTTCACAGTGTCTCAGAGACATGAGTTATGTAATCATGACACTAGGTTTTAGAAATAAAAAAATAAAAAAACTGACCACATTTGCTACTGGCACTCTCTGCTGGCAGAAACTGATAATGCAGATATTTTGGCTTTACTGTCTTATATTTATTCTGTCCATTTTTTGTGCAACATCTGCATCCGCAAAAGACAAGTTGAAGACCTAGAAAATCTCTGAAGTCTTAATTGAGGTATTTTTTTAAAGATCTTTGATTAAAATTTAACAGAACAATTATTGTTTTGCAAAAGTAGGATGGTCATAAAAAGCTTTTTTCACAAATTACTTCCATTTTGTATTGCATTGGACAGTCTATGTGACGATATACATGCAGTAAAGACTCACAAATCACCTTCCCCCCTTTTCAATTTGACACCCCCTTGTTAAAAAACACAAAGCAAGAATACTGTGTACTTTGTATCATTGATGTCTAGTATAATATATTGAAACCGTTTTGAATAAAAATTTGGACATTCATTGTTTGTTTTTCTTAAATGTACCAAATGGAAGTTGACAGTACAAACAATACAACAAAGATCGATTAGTTAAGGTTAAAACTTTATTGGTTCAATAAGAGGAGTTAAGTGGACCGAGTGTAACATTGTACAGTACAAGTGCCAATGTAAACTGCAAATGAATGGAAATGATAAGAAGAAAATGTGTCCAACACTTGTTCCCTCAGTTCAAGGTAACAAAACAAGTCACGTAAAGCAAAGACTGATGAGGTTGAGCAGGTAGATCAAGTACTGTAACAGAACAAGTCAGAGGACAGACTCACACTTTTAGATCAGAAAGAGGCATAACTGAAAATGTCCCTAAAGGTAGCCTTTCTAGAGACTTAATGTCTGAACATTCTATATCTTGTTTTAAAGGAATATTTCAAAGAAGCAAAAGCTGTGCAGACACACAGGTCTGTAATAATAGAGGTATTTATAAATTAATGGGGGAGCTGATGGGGCACCAGTTTATAGTGAGCACCACAGGATGGGCAGCGCTGGGCCTCGCCCTCATGAAGCCAGAACCAAATAATTGCTGTGTTGTCTTCTTCACCTGAACAGAGAGAGAGAAAGAAAAACAAAAGAAACTATTACCTATTGACATTGTAAGGGTTATAAACATTTAACATGTCATATGCATGTGAAACTACTAACCTCATGTTGGTGGATTAAAATATGTTAAATAACATCACTAATAAACATATCAAATCACATATAACATGATTGCATGGAGGACAGTAACATTACATGACTTTCAGAGTGATTTAATCAATGATACAAACACTGACAACAATCAAAACACCTCTGAATTTAACAAAGATGACACATTCAACTTTACCGTTTCACTTGACTTAATGCTTTTATTTACCAGATTTGGAAATAAGGTCAGTGACTGTGAAGGCAGTGAAACAACAGTTTTGGTCTATTATTAATAGATGTTTTGAAATGTTGTAGAGTGTATTTATTTTTGGCAGAAATTGGACTAAAACATTGGTTTTCTTTGATATCATGAGCGTTGTGGATAATAGATTTTAACAAAGCGTAAACTTTAAGTTGTCACTCTGTGCCCAGTTTGGATCCAACAGCTCTTCAATGTCCATTCTGAAGTTATATTACCATTCGTGTGTGTGTGTGAATATATATATATATTTTTTTTTTTAAAAAAGCTTAAACAGATTCAGATTGCTTTTACTACAATGATCACTCTTCAATTATGTTTCCAATTTCATATTTTTTAAATGCACTTTCACAACTTACAATGGTTTCTACCACTGTATAAACACAGTATTCCTGTAATGAACATGCATGTAAAGCTGTATTAGTTCTTAAATAACTTACAGATACATCCCACAATCCTCTTGTTCGTGATGGAGGGAACAAGATGAGGATCATCTTTGGAGCCAGTATACTCCTTTGGCTTCAACATGCTGTAGGGATCCTTATGTAGGAGGAGAAAGGCGGATTAGTCATGGTGGCTCATGACTGACAACACATATTCATCCTAGATCATTCAGATAATAGAATACATTATCTAATGTGGAGCAACATTACATTTAAAAAGTTGATTTCAAGAGGCCTTTTCTTTATTCAATCCACCATACTCTTCTGTATACTCTTCACAGTGCTAAACCTTGCATTTTTGTTAATAATATCCACTACAATTATCATGGCAGCTGATGTTCACTTCTCTGTGCACCCTGGTTCAACAAAATAAACCCAATGCCTGAGATTAATGTACCAGGTTGTCCTACAACACAGCTGCAGAACACTGATAACAGGCTCATGACTGACTATTTACTAGGAGTGGGAGAGGAAAAAAATAAATAAAAAAATAGATTCACATATGCATCGGGATTTTTTTGGTTTTACGATTTTTAAACCTTTTTTTGTTCAAAAATTGACTGTTTCCCATATTTAAATGATAAATTTTTAGCCGGGTAGGAAAGAATTACCGCTTTTAAAGACTATGTATAATATGTGTCATGAAATACACAGAAATCACCTCATGGAAGGCACACAGATGACAGCTAGATTATTATCGTATTAGCGTCAACAACACTTCAGCATTAAACAGAATTAATTATGTGCAGATAAATAATACACTATGCCAATATCTATTCCAACTGTATTGTGTTATTAATCTGTCCTTGTAGCATTTACACACAGTAATAAACCAGGAGTATATGAATTAGTTGGGAAAAAGAGGGTGAGATAGCAATGATGGCACAATTGCTTAGCAACAACAAGCTAATTCTAAACACGGAGGTGGTGTGTTCAGGACTGTTGTAACATCTCTGGTGCGTTCAACAGTGCAGGATATCTGAAAACTTAGATAAAATGAGTCGCTCCTGAATAAATATAGGTAAACAATCAACAATTAACTGTGTGGGCTTTCTAACAGAAGGGAAGAGCAGAGCTGGACATGTACACTTTATTATGTTCATTCATTTAAAGGCTCCTATTTGTGTAGTGTGCAGATAAATGTAACAGTTTACTTCCCAAAGTCTGGTTCAAATATATTTATTGCTTTTGAAAGTACGGCTCCTGATATGATCTGTAGGCATCATCATTCAGCCTTTTCACATGGTCTGGTGTTAAAAAGGCAAGCAAAAAAATCAGGAATATCGAATAATCACAATTTAAATCCAATCGGCATCCAAAAAAAATCGTAAGAGAATCGAGTCAGCATAAAAGCACATCGTCCCAGCCCTACTGCTTTCTATATCTCTTCATTTATTTTTCACCTTTTTGTTTTTTAGGTTTAGTATCTCAAATGACTTAAAGTATGATGCTGAAAGGGATTTAAGGGACATTGGCGCAAAGAACATTCAAGTTCATTCACTTTATAAGGTAAGAAGCGTATTGTCCCAGGCCTACTACTTACTGACTCTAGACATTTTTCTGCCCAAGGAATTATTATTTGAGCTGACAGGAGGGGGGTGACAAGTGTACATATGATTTAGATAAATACAGGCATGTGGACATTTGGTTTATTTTCTGCTGCTTTCCCAGGTGTTGCAAGGGAGGAAATGTACTTGGGTTGATCCAGTGTGCAAGTTGAGATCTTTATAACTAAATGCACAACAATGGTATGGCAGAGATGTCCTCCACGGGCTTTGGGTAAAGCAAAGAAAAAATACTCACATTTTTTCCTCCATGTACACCTGGGTGCCCCCTACCATACCCAATGTGTGAATAACAATGTTACTTATTTACATCTGGGTGCAAATATCATCTGCTGAATATATTTTGTGAAACCTCAAATTTCTCATCTTAAACTACCCAAACATCATTAATATTTAATTAATAAGTTTACTTCTTCACCTGTGACTATGACTACACCTGTTAGTAATATGAAATAATTACAATTACTAAAATGTTATCAATTAAATTATTATGGTGTTAAGGCAAAATCAGTCTTATTTATATGCACTACTTTGGAGAAATCACATGTATTGTGATTTTTACAATAACCTGTTAATCCAGTGAAATGAGGTGGTATAAAAGAGAAACAAAAGTCACATGATATGACAAGTTAAAACTTAGTAAAGCAAAGAAAAAATATTCACAACATTTTTTCAACAATTTTGATTTTTCTTCAGTTTGTAGTGAATATGCATTGTGCCATCATTAACAGATCCTGACCTCTGCTCTATGGAAGAGTGTGAGTTTATATATGTGCCTGCCCACACTCAAAAGGGAGCACATCATTGGAAGGACCAGTGAAATTAGGGTGTTGTTACTCAAGTAAACAATACCTCACTATTTTAGAGTTAAGTGCAAAAGAAAAAAAGAAGTCCAACAAATTTTAAGTAATTTAGAACCCTGTGAACCACACATCTGAAAGTTGGGACAAAACACCAGTATTTCTTCAAAAGGACCCAATCCGAGTCAAACGAATGCCCGAAGAGGACCAGTTTCAATGCATCTTGAATCTCAGAGAGGAAGGACTCACCCTGACATGGCCAATACTGGAAAGGTTTGGAGTAAAACTAAGCAACTGAAAATTCTATTGCTAATGAGATTGATTTGTGGTCCTGATTTGCAATAAAACTCAGACTAACAACTATGAAGAACTGAATAGAACTGTAGAATAATAAAATATTTTTCTATTTTAAAAATGTTGAATGGGTTGTGTAGGTGTTGAAAAAGACTTGTAAGAATTAAATCCTGGAGTTTCTGTGTTTACACATTTGTTTTCTCACATCTCTAAGCATCATCTCTTTTCACCATCTCAAAATATTTATTCTTGGCCTATTTTATTTCAATTATGAACTTGTTGAAAATGTTAAACACACACTTATCTAATCATACCGTTCCTTCCTTCGTGGCCTTCATAATAATCTTCTCCATTCCTGTGGCTTGTTCCTCATCAGTGGGAATCCCTGCAAATAGGTCATGAACACATTTAGGAAAGGAATCCAGTCCACGCATACAGTCATCAACTGTCATCCTATGTGTTTCAACAAATACACATACATAATGCAGGCAGGTGCGCTCATCTATCAAGAGAGGTTATGAAGTGTATCTACGTAGTCTTCAACTACAGGCAGATCATAACTTGAACATAAATGGTGCCTGTCATAGTACTCAAGGTCGCTTGACAAAGAAGATCGAGCAGCGGGTGCAAAAGGACTTTGGAACAGTTTACCACTCCAAGTCGACTTTGCCCTATCCCTACCTATGCACAAAGTGTGGGAGCGTTGACAGATGAAATCCTTTCGTCTGCAAAACCCGGTATATTATCACACTGGTTAAAGCTAAACTTAAAGTAGGCTAAACGGGATTGTTTGAATTGGCAAAAACCAATATTAATATTCATTTAGTATTGACAGAACATACACGTTCTACTAATAAAACTTAAACCTTAATGTTTTTTGTGAATCAGCGTTAGCTCGAAGCCAACATTAGCGGACATATCTTTTATCGAAACCGTTGATAGGTTCGCAATAGTAGCTCGCTATCATACAATATGTCGTAAATTAGGTACATTCTTATACGAACTGTCTAGAATGCCGTGTCCCCAAACAACGGACTTTGTATTTAAAGAACTTGAAACTGTTGACCTCTCAGCTTGTGTTCCGGCACTGCTAACTCTGCTAATGCTAGCACGTTTCAGACTATCCGCCTGTGACTGGTACCGCTTTTTATTCAAACTAATATTCTGTTTATTTGGTATATTATTAATTTTGTTCTTACCTCCGGATGCCATCCCACGGGTCAAAATGACCCGGGTAGGCCGGCAGGTTGTAGCAGCCCTGTAAGCGGAACGTAGCAGTAACCTTGCAGCCATTTCTCCTTCTTTTGCGCGAGTGTCGACGCACATTGATGACGTAGGTGATGGTATGACGGTTGGTGTGAGTTTGAGTTTTAAAGGAGTCTCGCTGACAGCGTTTTCCACGGTCGTATATTTGTGCCATTGACACTGCACTTGCGGTTACAGGTGCAAGCCACTACTTATTGATGTTATACTGTGAGTACAATGCCCTCAGCACACTTCATGTTATAGGCTATATAAACACTGTTAAGCAATATCTCATTGTATTGTGGAGTCGCGCGTGAAATGATGTCGCTCAGCATGTTTACAGCAACCATGAAGCATTTCTTTTCACACCTTCATAGAATAGCACAAAAACAAAACGTTAGTTACGCCATATTGGAAATGTTTTGCCATTCAGGCATGGATGTGTAATAAGGCCACATTCATTGATGTATCATCAGAGTATCCGTGGTCTCATAAAAGGGAGCCTAAGTCTCCGCCCTTTCCGGTCGGTCCACTGGGCCTAAGTTCGGAAAAATTTAACATGAGAGTAGATGAGGAGAAAATAATTATTTTCTGGTCCACTTTACTTTATGCCCTGAATCACACATTTGCTGTACTTCAATTAAAATCATAACCAATGATGTACGTTTGGAGTTTCTTTGATACGTGTTTTGTGATTTAATATCGTGTAAAAATATACAATAAATATATATATATAAATATACACATATAATATTATTTGGACTCTGTACGGACTACATATCAGACGTCGCATAGCTGACGTCACAGCAGAATCTTTCCCTTTTAATTGAAGTACAGCAAATGTGTGATTCGGGGCATAAAGTAAAGTGGACCAGAAAATAATTATTTTCTCCTCATCCACTCTCATGTTAAATTTTTCCCGAATGTCATGCGATGAACGCATGTTTTCGGGAAAACCATCGCTCTACCATCGCTTTTATTCAGTCACACACATAGCTAACTTCCACCGTGTGCCTTGCATAAGTGTAAACAAATAAGTGTGGACTCGGAGCTCCACCTAGTGGTAGCTCTGGCAACTACGGTAGCCTTAATAAACCATTTTAATAATATAACAATATTACAACACCGAACTTCGGCCCACTGGACCGACCGGAAGGGGCGGAGACTTAGGCTCCCTATACATCAACATGTCAATACTGGCAAATAACGTCACAGCTGTGGGTGGGGAAAACAAATCTTACTGACACTAACATGGTTAGTTATAATAGCTATTGTGCACCAGCTCGAACAGACTGCAACTTTTGATTGGATACAAACAGGAGGTACTCCAAACCAACAGGTACTCTGTTAATGACAGAGCCCAACCTATCCCTTTACCTCAGTAAATACTGTTGTGCCATTGGATGCTTGCAGTGAGAAATTAGTCCACTGGGTCTTGTTAAATAAACACTTAATTCTCACTTTTTCATTATATTGATCCTGCTTTTTTCTAAAGCGTAATAAGGGCAATATGCCCTTTTTTTAACAGTGATACAGTAGCCTATTATGGGCATGTAAGAGAAGGCTGCCGCACACAAGCAGTTTGTTGTCACACGCAGGCCCACTACCTCACACTTTTTTTTCACTGCCTCACACTTTACAAATATTTTCTGTCACCAACAACCTTGTGCTTACAACACAACTGCATAACACATCTTCATTGTTATGAAATAGCCAGGTTTGGTCAAGCCAGTTTTACATTGCTCTGTTAACATTCATACTTAATCTCAAATATATCTAGTCTAAAAAAGGCAAAATTATATCATATATGTACATGCTCATACATTATTGGCGAAATGTCGGGGTGCATGCATAAGTGCATGGAACCGATGTGAAGAAAGCTGATACATCAACCTGGAACCACAACAACTATTAACCATTATGGCTGTACATAAAGGTAAACAAATGAAGAAATGTACTTGTATTCATCAATTAATCAGTTGAACTGTACAATAGAATGCAGAAAGCATACAATTTAACATTTAAAATGAAAAGGCTTAATAAGCTGTGGGTTTCGTCACACAATGGCAATGTTGGTAAATGTGAATTCACTATTTCATTGAAAAGCAACTGGCTTCAACTGGGCTTCGGGTATACTGTAAATACTGTATTTGCTGTATGTGTGGATGTGAATAGCACTCTATGTACACCTGGGTGCCCCCTACCATACCTAATGTGTGAATAACAATGTTACTTATTTACATCTGGGTGCAAATATCATCTGCTGAATATATTTTGTGAAACCTCAAATTTCTCATCTTAAACTACCCAAACATCATTAATATTTATTTAATTAATAAGTTTACTTCTTCACCTGTGACTATGACTACACCTGTTAGTAATATGAAATAATTACAATTATTAAAATGTTATCAATTAAATTATTATGGTGTTAAGGCAAAATCAGTCTTATTTATATACACTACTTTGGAGAAATCACATGTATTATGATTTTTACAATAACATGTTAATCCAGTGAAATGAGGTGGTATAAAAGAGAAACAAAAGTCACATGATATGACAAGTTAAAACTTATACTGAGTAATTTAATCAATTTCTGTCATCATACGGGTCTTTAATAATAATAAAAAAAAAAAGCATGTACCAGTACCATATGTTTACAGTGTTTACAGTTAGAGCAGCTCAACGTAATTAGCTGGGAACATGCCATAGTCTCCGTCAGATGTATAACCCCTCCACCAGCCATCATCAATCATGTCTATCCCAGTTATCATGTCACCAGGGTCAAAGGTGATCTCAGTGTCATCGGCTGTGGAGGAGACATAATAATGGGATGAGCCATATACAGTATTCATATCTTGAGTACAAATGCAACATGCAAGTGTGTGTGTGTGTGTGTAGGTGTGTGTTTGTGTGTACATACCAGCCTGGTAATCATACAGAGCTCTAGCACAGACGCCCTGTTCTCCAGCTTCCACATGGTGTTCTTCAGCCTTATTATTTAAAAGTATTTTAAATTATTTTCAGGTATGAAAATAACAAAGATGTACAGAGTATCTACTGCAACATTAGGAAACATAGAAGAATGATCACAATTTGGTTAAAATTGAGACAATAGTACAGTGGACTTACTGCTGCAGTGTTAACATTTACATACAGATCCTCCTCTGTCATCTGTGTCCTTGGTGAGTCATACAACCCATCTTCAACTGGAGATTTAACTACAGTTTGGATAACACAAATAATGGAAGTTGATAATTGAGTTTAGTTACGTAAATAATTAACAATTAACATATACTTCCTTAATGGTAAAGTACTTTATTTGTCATTAAACAAATGTACAATGAAATTTGTCCTGTGCAGTTAACCCATCTTTTCTTTGATGCCATTTGAGAAACCTGTAAGGAGCAGCGGGCAGCCATGCACAGCGCCCGGGGCTCCATCTCCCACTGTAGAGCCAGACCAATGGTCAGAATCACCTGGCTGGAGGATTTTACCCTAACAAACATGTTTTGGGTGATGGGGGAAACCAGAGCACCCGGAGGAAACCCATCCAGACATGGGGAGAAAAACATGTAAACTCCACACAGTCTGGGAATCTAACGGTCTTCTTGCTGTGAGACAAGAGCACTAACCGCTCAGCCACTGGGCTGCCTTTATAGTGGGTTATGCAGTGGATGGTTATTATCAGTTTTAATTTGCTTTAATGATAACCCATTTTCTCTTATCCATGTAATGTTGATATTCATTCTTTACTGCATGGAAACAAATATCTGTTATTAATCCAAAATGAATGTTTTGTTTTGTTTTTCACCCTTGAGTCAAAGCACTTACTTGTATACTTTGTTCTTCAGGATTTACTGTGTTTTCTAAGTTTATAAATGTGGCTGTCATCCCTTTACAATCTATATTTTTGTAACTTTGAGGATCACAAAGACATCAAAGTTATCTTCTTAAAGGGACTACATATACTTGTGAAAAAAGCCCTGGTGAAGGATAGACGTCACAATGTGTTGGCTGTATTTTAAAAAGATTGCCATGGAGAAATAAAGACAATTTATTTTCACACAGATCCTACAGTGTGCGTAGTGTGCTACAGCTGCTCAAAAAATAAAGGGAACACTTAGGCTATGTTTATAAGGAGACAATCAGAAGAGAAGATGCAAAACTGACATCTTGTCTTAAGCCTTTTATCTATATTTACAGAAGCCTTGTCATGAAGAAATCTCCGTACATATGGGGATGCAAGAGTGTGTGGAATTTCATTGGGTATGATGCTGTGATAGAATGCTGCCTTGTCAACACGCATGCGTGACAGCAATATTTTTACGTTTTTGAACCATGAGATAGACAGGCAACAGTGGATAGTTTCCAAGATTTCCACTCTGGATTTGTGTGTTTTCAACCCATAAAACTCTTAATGGTTCTTGTGTAAAACTAAAGGCACTTCCGATTAAATATTTTGTCGGTTTTAGCCGCAATAGTCCTTGTGTAAATAGCCCTTGTGATTGTGACCTTTTAACTGCATTCACCAAAATTTAATGGGGTCTACTCTTGGCGACCTTGCACCTTTTCTGAAAATTTCATGGAAATTGGTCCAGTAGTTTTTGTGTAAAACTGCTGAAGGTCAAACAGACAAACACACAAATAGACAAATTGAACCAAAAACTAAACACCCCTTTGGGGGGTGTTGACAGTTTGGAATATCAGTATCACTGAAAATGTCTTTAATGAAGGTAATTGTTATTAATCCTCTGAGTGCATCTTACCTAGGGTGGGTTCATCTTCTGTTTCATCATCAAACTCATCTGACCATTCGTCTTCTTCATTATATGTAGCATCTGTGCACATCATGAGGTATTGAATTACAACTATTTTATTTATTTATTTATATATATATATATATATATATATATATATATATATATATATATATATATATATATATATATATATACATACATACACACATAAAGATTTGTTTTATGTCTGACCTGTAGACTGGACTGGTGAAGGTGCAGTTTCTGCTGGTGCAGCAGACTCTTCTGCAACAAGTGAGCCCAGTAAAACAGGTGAGACAGGTGTCACGGGGGACAAGAGGGTCACTGATGTGTCTGGAGCAGGACTAGGTGGGAAGGGTGGGTGTTCAGCCTCCATCAGGACTTCTTTTTCTGCTTCTTTCTGAGATAGGAATGGACTCTGCAGTTTCCCTGAGGAACAGAGTAAAGGGCATGAGTCTTTGTGGTCAGATCAGGTTTCATCACGTCTTGTTTACAGTAGGCTTAGGTGGTTTACCAGGTCTGGATATGGCAGGGGACAGTCTGTTGTAAACATCAAAGCTTTGCTCCTTTTGCTTGAATACATCTCTGGGGTTGAATGATCTCTGAGAAATGAGGGACTTTGCTTCCTGTAAGAGATAGCGAGCATAAAATAGTGGTCGGGGGGTCTGAACAGTTGTGTGTAAAATATTTTAAAAGAATGGTCAACATTGCAGTAACAACTACAGAGATGGCGATTAATTTTAGTAATTATGTATGAACAGTATAAGGTATGCATGTATAACATGATGATGTGCAATATTATGATGTCAGCCCAGTAGATGAACACAGTTTTTCTATTTAAGATACGACACATGAAGTCATCATCACAGCTTTCAGAAGTTCCAGATTTTATGAGCGAACCTGGTAAAAAAAAGAAAGCCCCCCCCTCAAAAAAAAGAGATAATAATAATAAATAGTTATTCATACTCACGTTAGCTTTCTGTACAGATGTAGTCAAACTGATGCCTATCTTCTTGTTTTCATTTTCTTCCTGGTTCTAAAACACAATGTTGTAAACTACATCATGACCCACACTTTTTATATAATATAATATAATAAAAAATACACTTTTATAAGATTATTCATTTAAACAACCAGTGGTGCTGTAGTGGTCTGTTTCCTACATTGCAATTGTTGGTGTTTGATCAGAAAAGACTGGATCGAGGTTATCATCATCATTTGCACCAATCACCATGTAATAAAATCAGTAATGCAGGGGCACCGTTTCTATTTGTAAAGGATTTAAAATACCTGCAGTGCTATTCAGAATGTTATACTATGTTTGTATGCTTGCCTGCACATACAGTCTATACATTTATTTCTATGATCATGTATTATATTACAGTAAAATACTGCTTTCATACGTTTTAAACAATAAAAACTCAATTAATATGATTGAAGCTGTGGATAAAGGGGAAAAACTGTATCCACAAGAAGCTAATAATCCCTAATTGTGCTGAAAACCTGACTGAGACATAATTACCCTGCCGCCTGAAAATGGAGAGTGGCATTGGTATTGGTTCGGTTTGTGTGTGTTTATTAACTTCGCAAATCAGAGATTCGTGAAGTTGTGTTGGTTTAACGGTTTGTGTGTGTGTGCACGCGCGAGTTTCCTTTGTTCTCACTGTACCGTCACCAATTCTTGACGAATCATTCTGAAATCTGGCATGTACAAGGAGACGGATACAAGAATAAAAGAGAAAGAATGTCAGATGAACTGACTCACAACTTCCGGTCTGACGCCATATTGAATTTGTGTGTCCATACACATTTCCTGTTCACACTCATCATTCTGAAATTTGGCATGAACAAGGACACGGATATAAGGACGAAACGGACCGAGTTTCGCATCGTCACAGCAGAGATTTGCCATTTTCAACATGTATTTTTTATTTAACACGATAATGACTGATAATGATATATTCGTGATTTGACAAGATCACATATTTCATATGATTCGCGAAGTTATCACACTCCGTGTGGCTTTCTAGAGTGTCTGTCTGTGCGTACACATTTCCGCTTTTCGCACACTAGCGTTATCAACTCTTGAAATTTGGCATGTACGCGCACAAGGATGAAATACCCCAAATTTCAGCCGAATAGACTCACTACTCCCGGTCTGACGCCATATTGAACTTTCGTATAAAGGTCGCTGCAGAGACTTGCGGTTTTCAATATGTATTGGTGATTTAACATGGTAATGTGTGATAATGATGTATTCGTGATTTAACAAGATTGCAGATGTCATATGATTCGTGAAGTTACCATGCTCGGTGTGGCGTTTTCATTTGTATGTTTGTATTTTAGCAGCTTTACGCAAAAATAATGGACCACTTTCCATATAATGTTCACGAAAGGTGCAAGGTATTCCAAAATATACCCCATTATATTTTAGTCAATGTAGGTCAAAGGTCAAGGTCGTAGTCACCAAAAATGTGTTTTCACACTGATAAGCGATAGAGAAAATAAGGTGAAATGTTTGTGAGGGGGCGGGGTTTGTTGTGCCCGGCACCACTTGTTAATTTAGTGTCACTAATACTAAAACAGCACAACTGTTAAAAAAGAGAAGCAGCTCATAATAAAGTGAAATAGTTTTTTTAATTGCTCACCATTCGCTGTCGCTCCATCTGTCGCTCTTCCTCTTCTCTCTGTCGCTGATAAATCCTTCAACACACAAACAGGAGACCCACCATCACTCCTCAGTCCTTTTTTCTCTACATATGTTTTTCTCTATATGTGTTTTTTCTTTGTCTATATGTGTTTTATTTTCTCTGTTTTTCCTCTATGTGTTTTTTTTGTATATATGTTTTTCTTTACATACATTTTTCTGAGATGTTTTTGTTTCTATGGGTTTTTTTCTTCTGGAGGTGTTTTTTTCTGTATGTATTTTTTATTCTGTTTTTCTTTCTCTGTGTTTTTTCTCAGTTTTTCCTGTCTGTTTTTTCCTCTATATAATAATTTCTCTGTTTTTTTTTCTCCATGTGTTTTTTCCCCCTCTGTACATGTGTATTTTTCCCCTATATTCTATTTGTGTGTGTTTTGTCTTTGTGTTTTTTTCCTTTATATGTGTTTTTTCTCTGTATATGTTGTTTTTCTCTTCATGTGTGTTTTTCTTACTTGTCTTGTTCAATCTGCTGGGCTCTCTCCTTGGCTTTCTTCTCTCTCTCCCTAGTCTGTCTGTCATCAATTTCTCTTCTCTCTTTCTCCAACACTTGTCTCTCCTGCTGTACTTTTTTACTCTCCTCTTTCCTCCGAACTTCCTCATCCCTCTGAAGAAAGACAGTTCTATGAACTTTCATTTGAGCTGAAGTTAAATATTCCACATTGGAGGTCATGTGTATCAATATAAAACCTGAGTTTGGGACCAGAAGTCGTCCTTATTGGTTTGTTGAATTTCCTCCACGGCATTAACTTTGCGATATACAGAACCCTGTTGAGCAGCAGAGAATAAGTTGTGAGAACATGATAGTCAAAGTATAATATTTGTGATGTCTCCTCTGTGCCTCCTCACCACAGGTCCTCTGGGTATGTCCTTGTATTCTTCTTTGGGTTGTTTGTGGAAATTGAAGCTGGCCCCAGATGCTTTGGACACTTTATCCAAGATGACCCCTGGCTCCACATCGTCCTCTGCCCGAGCATTGACAGTCACATGAGCTCCCTGAAATCGCACATACATCAGAGTTTGTCACTGACTATCAGGATGGATGAAGTTTACACATGTCCCAGTAAGGTTTTTACTGGAAACAAACATGTACTCCTGAGCCCCACGAAAGTTAATGTTGTGGTTAAATTTCCTATAGGTGTGAATGTGAAAGTGACTGTTTGTCTATATATGTTCAGCCCTGAGATAAACTGGTGACACATACAGGGTGTACCCTGTCCTCACCCACTGTAGCTGGCCCTGACCCTAGTGAGGATAAAGCAGGTTTAGATGACGAGACAAGAGATGAGATTTTCAAGATTTATTGTCTAAAAATAAGTTCTTAAAGCTCACTTACTAACTACTCTTTAGGTGATTATGTCTTATTTGAAGTGTGATGAGATATTTGGACTAAAAATGAGAAAAACACACTTATTAAGATTTAGATTTTTTCCAGTGTATATGGAGAAAGTCTCCACCAGATTGACAGAGCCTGATGGAGGAACTCACTTGGCAACTATAACTCATGTAAACACCTATGTGAGATTTTAGACCAGGCATGGGCAAACTATTCCACAAAGGCTGGTGTAGCTGCAGGTTTTTGTTCCAACCAACCAAGAGTACACAGTTTGACCAATCAACTCTCTGAAGACTGAGATCAGTTGATTAATTGAATCAAGTCTGGTGTGCTGCTGCTTGGTTGGAACAAAAACCTGCAGCCACACCGGCCCTTTAGGAATGGTTTGCCCATCCCTGTTTTAGACCAATGTGTTCATTGGTCTAAAAGCATCAGCATCATCGAAACACCAACTGAGGGAATATTCTCTCCATTCAGAAGAGTTTATAATACAGTTTTTTGTTTTTAATTGAAGGTGCCTCAAGTGTTTTTCTACTTATATAGTTGGCACTATACAACTGCAAGAACTAATACGATAAGTAAGATTTTGAAATATTCCAGTTTAGATTTTTTCAGTGGTCGGTCACAGAAATAAACTGTCTTGGAGGAGGTCTGCACTCTCAGAATGCTTTTCTAGTTTTTAGAAATAGACTTTGAAAATCTTATTTCAAGAAATCGTACAAAGTTCATTTTCACTTGTTCCATTGGCAGATTTTTCTGCATGTTCTCTGGCAGAACTAAGTATCAAATTAAATTGTGGTTTGGAGGAGAACAAAAAGGATGAGAGTGTTGGTTACAGCATCACAATCCATTCTTTTGAGAGATGTCAAACTAAACATAGCTTGTATATGTCTATGAAACTATGCAGCAGGAGAATAAAACAGCCTCACCTTTAGGAAGTTGGCCATGGAGCTCACATGGTTGGCACATACTCCTTTCCGTGAGGTCTTCACACCCTCACCTGTCTACATATAAACACGTGGAAAAACTGGTCACAAATAAGTAGTAAGTGTATTTGTCTTTAAATTGCTTATACACTGCAACAAAATCCAAATCTTACCATGTGTATTTTTTTTTTTTCATTTCTAGTCCAAATATCTCATCACACTTAAAATAATACATAGTTATTCAGTGGCATATAGGAATTTACTTTTAGACAAAAAATCTTGAAAATTCATTCCATTGGAGATTTTTCCCCTTAATTTGAGCCAAAGATCTTACAATGGAACAATTGAAAATTGTCTTAGTGAGATATGATTTACAAGATCTATTATCTAAAAATACCTTTTTTTTTATTTCACTGAAAAGTTACTCTTGGAGTGATTATGTACTAAGTGTGATGAGATAAATTATTAAAATACACTTGGTAAGATTTAGAATTTCTCCAGTATATGTACCCACCCAGTTTATGAGGACGTATTTTGGCAGACCAGAATTAGGGTCCTGGACTCGACAGAAAGCGTACATCACCTTCCCACTGCTCAGTTCCTCCACCATCTCCTCTAATCCCCCATCTGTTCATAGGGTTTCAAAAGGTCTTAATATGAAAAAATAAGTCCCTTTTTTCCCCAAGTATAACATTGATTAGATCTTACCTCCTTTTTCTGCAAGACGAATGTCATTACTATTTCCCTCATATGTAAACAGTGCCCTGGAAACACATAAAAGGGCTGAAAACAGACTAATTAAAGTGTACCAGGGTTAGAGTCTGACTTTTCACAGCAGGACTGTAAATGAAACACCTCACTTTACTGATCACACAGTTTACAGTCAATAAGGAAATCGAGTTCCAGCACAATAGTCAAAGAGAACTCACCAGTTTGTATTAGACTTGACATCCACCACTTCCTTATAAGCAGCAATGAGTTCAGAGCCATTCTTACTCAAATTGACAGCCATTTTCTCTGACTTTTTTCATCCACAGCTCAAATACACTGCCAGGAAAACGACACAGTGATCCAGCGTAAGATCTGACAATTTCAGGTAGAAAACTAAAAACTTTTTCTACAAATCCAGAACTCAGATTATACTGTCCCTCCTCTAAGGAAGCACTGCTCGGTACGGAAGCTCTGTTTTATTCTGATTTCTGAAGCAGATTTTCTTCCACTCTAATGTGTCAAACCAGTTGGGGGAGAATATGTGAACCTGATTGACTGCATTCTTCAAGTTGTTACTTACCACTGAGTTACACTGAAGAGTCATGTGTCTGAATGAAAAAAATATGGTGTATATATTCATTATGTTCCTACCAATCTTTTATTTTTTTTCTACTCTGCATTCACTGCTATTGCCACGGTCTGAAAACATTTCCCATCCAATCCAGCGTATTCCAATAAAGCACTTTAACACAACCACACTGGACTAAAAGTTCTGTACAGAAGACATAAAAGCACAATAAAAAAAATTAAAGCATTACATTTAAATCAAATTAATGAGACAACTTAAAATATGAAAACAGAAGCAAAGTTTAAATCTTACAAAGTGTATTTTTCTCATTTCTAGTCAAAATATCTCAACACACTTAAAATAATGCATAATAATTTTTTTCACGCAAAAAAAAGATTTAAGATTTGATTTAGATATTCATGAAAACTCAAAGTTAGGATTTAAACTGAAGCACTGTAGTATTGTGTATCTGTCAAATGTTTCAGATACTGCAGCTCTTTCATAATTCATAGTTTGACTTGTTGTTTGTTCAGTATTAATTGTCAGCCTTGTAAATAAAAGCTGGACTGACCAAGAAAAAGAAAATCTTCCCTTAGTGCACTAATCTACACTGGCTTTTCTGCTTCCATCCATAATAATTTAAATTATATAGACTAAATGTCATCTAAAATTCACATTTGTTTGCAGCATAGTACAGCAAACTATTACATGAAGAAAAATAAACACATTTTAGCAACAAATAAAAGGCTGGGAACCACTGGACTACTGACAGTTGTGCTTCTATTCTGTAAAATTAGGTCATGAAAATTGAAAAAGTGTAGGTCTCTTTTCATTCTGTGTAAACCTTTTTATTCTATATTATATAGAATATAATATAGAATTTTTATTCTATATTATATAGAATATATATTTTCTGTCTCTGGCTCAAAGCCAGAGACAGAAAATTCATCCACAGTGAGTCACATGTTACCACTGGGTGGAGACAAATAGTCATTACCAAGAGCACCATGAGTTTGGTTGTAGCAAAAGTTCTATCCTGGACTGAGATTTAGTTTGGAATCCTCATGTTCTGCATCCATGACTGTTCTGTTTATAAGCTTAAGTAAAACTCATGAAAAAGGTGTTTGATTTCGGAGTTTTCTGGTGTTATATCTTGTCAAAATAAAAATATTTACAGAAACTGGACCTTACCAATCATTCAAGAAAATAACAATTACAGATTTAAAGAATTATTAAAAGATTATTTATTTGAAAATAAAATGCTCATTGTCTGGTAATGTTTAATTGATTGATTTTATTTTGATATATAACTAAAATGTGTCTGACCATTTATAAATTATGTTAAAAATGACTTTTTGGGAAGGTACTGTTAATTGAAGTATGTTGTAGATATATTCTGTATTCCTGTATTTTGTAGATATTGGTTTTTGCTTTGGAATTGTTTTAATTGTTTTTAGTTGTTGTTTGTGATGGTTTGTTTTGCATTTGGGTGTTTTAGTAACTGGTGTACTGCAGTGTAATGACAGTTGTGTTGGGTGTGGACCCCAGGGAGTTGGCGATGGTCTAAACCAAAGCTAAAGAAGATCCAAATAAATGAAATGAAATCTCAGAAAGGGATTTTAAATTAAAATGAAGCAATGAAACAAATAGAATCAACAAAATCAGTTAAACATTGACTATTCACTGAATACACTGAAATATGAAAACACTCATGTAAGCATCAGCCTAACTCCATTATATAGGTTTTATTATTTATATTCCATATGTTTGAGGTTTACATTCAAAGTATCCACTGACTTTTTTCTTCTTAAGAATTTCACAAAATCAAAAATGAGAAGAAAAGTCAAGTGTGAAGAGAAAGCTAGTAAATGTATTGAATGGTCTGTTTTCTGTATCTCCAGCAGGTAGCGCCTTAAACAACTACTACTTCATTTGTTTCCAAAATCAGCAGTGGAGACAGTTAATGTGTTATTTCAGACCAACCTACAGTCCGATACAGTACTGTTATTATTAGTCAAATGAGCTCATTTTTCTAACACCAGTCTTGGACATTTCACAGACATGGAACTCATTCAAAAGTTCAATTCAATTGGATCTGGAAGTCCCACAGGATCTTGGCCTGTTTGTTCTCTGTCCCCTTTGGGTCAGTCCATACTCAGTACAGATGTTCCTGTACACACACACACACTTTCTCTCTCTCTCTCTCTCTCTCTCTCTCTCTCTCTCTCTCTCTCTCTCTCTCTCTCTCTCTCTCTCTCTCTCTCTCTCTCTCTCTATATATATATATATATATATATATATATATATATATATATATATATATATATATATATATATTTATCAACTTTAGTTTCAATGTCTACTACCAAACAGATTTGAATTTGATCTATACCATTGCATATGATTAATAAAATGTTGATAGGCAATACACTTGAATAGATCATTTTGTGAAGTTTTTCAGTGAGTTTTAATTTGATGACCTACTGATGAAATCACAGAAAACCACATTGAAAAAAAAATCCAAATCTTATTGAGTGTATATTTAATTTTGTTTTCATTTTAGTCAAAATACCTCATTCCACTTAAAACTAGAAAAGCACTCAGAGAGCTCAGACTTGACCAAGGCAGATCAGTCCCCTCTTGAAAGACATACCCCCCTAACCCACACACACACACATCAAATTTAATCAGTAGTTCCTTGTTCCTATATCAGCATTTCCTGGAATTTTCAGCCATCTCCGTCCATAACTTGTTGAGTTATGTTGCTATCAAACAAGCAGATGATAACATAACCTCTGCCATCCTTGGTGGAGTAATAAGACACAATCATCTAATGAGTATACAGTGAGATATACAGACTTATTTTTAGACCGTACTTCTTGAAAATCTTACTGTATTTAAAAATGTTAATTAGATAATTACCCCACCACCAGAGAGGGGAGAGTGGTATTATTTTTGAGTCGGTTTGTTAGCTTCACGAATCTGATATTTGTGAGGTTATGTTGGTTTAACGGTTTGTCTGTTTGTTAACTTTGCTAATCAGAGATTTGCGAAGTTATGTTGAGTTAGGGTTAGGGTTAATGTTTTTTTACTTGACCAAATTGAGATTTGGTCAAATCACAACAGAACTGGAAAAGAAAACCTTCTTGACTTAGATGTTTATCTGGTTGAATCAGGTTCTACTTTGACACATTTTAAGAAGCATTGTTATACTTTTAGCACCTTTAAAATTAATATTGATGTTGATATATGTTCTCAGTTTAGTATTTTATAGATTGTTTTAGAACAGACTTTTACTGTGATTTATGTGTATTTTTTGTGTAGATGCATGACTATGATTTCTACTTTTTCAATTATTTCTGATGCTGTTGTCTTGGCTAGGATACTCTGGAAACAGACTTTTCTCTGTCAATCAGCTTTTTTCCAGGTTAAATATTATAATAATAATAATAATAATAATAATAATAATAATAATAATAATAATAATAATAATAATAATAATAATAATAATAATAATAATAATAATAATAATAATAATAATAATAACTAGAAATGCTCTCACAGAGTGCATGAGTCTACCAAGGCAGATTGACCCCCCCCTCCTGAAAGATACATGTGTGCAACTGATCACCACCAAAGTTTTATCACTTGTCCCTTGTGCCATGATCAATGTTTCCTGAAAATTTCAGCCAAATCTGTCCATAACTTTTTGAGTTACCTTGCTAACTAACTAACAAACATACAAACATATTAACACAGGCAAAAACATGACTCTGCCAATTCCTTGGTGAAGTAGTAATAATAATAATAATAATAATAATAATAATAATAATAATAATAATAATAATAATAATAATAATAATAATAATAATAATAATAATAATAATAATAATAATAATGGTGGGACGTTTCTGTGTAGAGTTTGCATTTCCTTCCTGTGTCTGCGTAGGTTCTCTTCAGGTACTCTGCTTTCCTCACACCATCCAAACACATGCACTGTGATTAGTCATTTAAATTGCCCATAGGTGTGAATGTGAGAGGGTTTGTTTGTCTCTAAATGTTCTGCCTTCTGATGAACTGGAGTCTTGTCCAGGATGTACCCTGCCTTTGCCTGTAAATAGCTGGAATAGACTCCAGCGACCCCTCTGACCCAAGTGAGGATAAAGCGAGTGGATGGATAATAATAATCATTATCGTAATCCTAGTAATTAACTCATTTAATGACAGTAGCTAAAAAGCCAGTGACATCTACTTTTACAAATCAAATTCCATCCATATCACATTAAGTGGACCACACATTTAAAAACAAACTTCTTTGTCCTGTTGGATACTAATCCAATTTTTCAATGCTCCGCTATAGCTTGCTGACAACAATTTAATTACACAGTGTTTTCCCCATGAAGCACACACATGCAGAAGCATACACAGACACCCAAGGGCGGGGGTGGGGTGTGGTGGGGGGTGATGATGATCCTGTTAGTAAATGAATGGGTGATTGATGGACTGAAGCTCAAGAGCAAATTGCACCCTGGAGCTAACTCCCTCCCCCACCTACCCTCCTCCTTTCTTTCCTCTTTAAATCCCCCCTCCCCACCCACCCTTCATGCTTACCCAGTTTACCCCCACATCCCCCTGTCTCTGCTTCTCCTTATCTGCCATGGCTGTCACAGGTATCATTAACATTCTCCTTCACACCACCGTCTCCCTCCCTCGTTCAGCAGTGGAAGTTGATAGAGGAGTGTGTGTCTGTACAAAAAAGTTGCTGCCCACACACAACTTGTTTTAAATTCTTCCTATAATCCTGGAAATCTACAGAGCCAGAAAAACTTTCTATTCTTTGTGTTAAGCTGACATTTGGGGAGATGTTAAAGCTGAGCTCCAGGTGCAGAGGGAGCCCCTAGAAGCAGCTGTCCTTCAGCAATAACCTTTCACTACAGCTGTCGATGACTTCACTTCAGAGTCATTTCATCAGACATACTGTGCATGCAAGTAATGTGCTGAAACCATTTTTGACTTGTAATGAAAAATCTGAATTTAGCCATAGTTCATAACAACCTGACTGACGAAACACAGGAAAAAAATTAATTTGGGGGAAAAAGGCTTGTTGATGAGCTGCCATTTTCACCTGGGTGGGGGGGGGGGTTTTAGGGGAGTGGATGGTGTGACGTGGGGGAGTATGTGTTTTAACAGTGAGAGTCTGGCTTTTACAGTGTCTCATTTCCTCTCTGTTTCGGTGCTATAATGAGCTTTGAGCTGTGTAAACACACACTCACACAAAACATGCAGCACAAAGACGTACACACACACCAGCTACTATATTGTTCTTTTCACACAACCTGTAGCTAAACGTTAGCATTTTGTCTGCGCTGTTGTCAAAATCGACACACTGACATATTGGTGGTGTTTGTTCAGTGCAGGGTGAGATTTTAGTTACTTCTGTTGAGTGAGTACAATGCAACACGTGTGTAGTTTGTAGGTCACTCTATTTATCAGAAGAAATGAAATACCATCAAACCAAAAGAGAGAGAGAGAGAACTGGAGTCAGGTCTGGACTAGCGAGGTATCAGGTGACAGGTTGTTATCCTCTACAGCACTCACTACTAGAAAATAAAAACTGCTCTATTTTAACAGCAAAAGAGGACAAAGTATGCAGGTGCTCATGTGAAATGCAAGTGTAATGATGTGACATCCAACTGATCAAGCCACATCACTGCTACATGGTGCACAGATGAATTATTAAACATACTGATGGTAGAAACCTGACTATTTAGGGGTTGTCAGGGAACATTATCTATTTCCTATACTTTATGTACATCATAACACAGCCTCTGACACTTTAATGCAATGTGTGAGCGACACCGAAGACCCCATTCATACAAAACTTGACCCGTGTCCATGGTTGACAGGAAGGTCAGAGGTTGGACCACACAGGTTTAACCTGCATCACTCGGTTGGTTATTCTTCCGGTTTTGGAAGCCACTGCCACTTTTCTGTCATAACAGTTTATAGGGGTGTAAATACTTATGGTATTATTCACTTCCCTGATCAGTGTTTCCTAACATTAGATTTCACATTTTTGGTGTGGTTCACTTCTGCTTTTTCTTTAATAATATACCATGTCCTTCTAAGCTGAAGATACACTCTATAACTGGCAATTCAAGTCTGTGAAAGCAAATAATAATGACAAAACCCAGTCAAACTCATGGGATGAAATTTTATTTTCACTTCACAAACTATATATTTCTTAAATCAGATTTCAATAGAAAACCTGAGGGCACAGAATGACTATTTTTAGCTCACATTCAATAGGTGCCATGCTAAGTTGTAATGCGTAACAAGATGTATTTTCCCATTTGAGTGCAAAAAGCACACACTTACATAAACATAGACATTAGAACTACCATTCGCAACTCAATTGTAGGTCCCCTGTGGAGAACAGCCTGGTGGCAATTAGGATCCATTGCCTCGTAACCCACCCTCTGTGTCTCTTTGTGCGTTTTCTTCAGTTCTGCCTCTCTTCGTTTGCCCATTAACAGACTTCTCTCTGTGACTTACTGCTTCTCTCTGGTTGCCTACAGTTGTTAGATTATGTGAGCCACATCCATCCTTTTTGCCATCTTCAGGTTTCCCCCTTCATACACATACACAGACACACTCACAAAAAACATACACTTGGCTTCCTTGGAAACAAAAGAGGGATTTCCTTCCTCACAGACTGGTTCTCAAATCTCTACACCCTCCCATGATCCTATACATAGCATGAACACACACATGTTAAACTGCTGAGAAAGTGGAAGAGCAACACAGCAGAGAAAGCAGATTTAGAGTTTACAATTGCAGAAGGTTGTGCAGTGACACCCTCTGTCCTTCTTCCCAATTCCTACATAGCTACAGGAGAAAATTATCTTCACTCTCTGGCCCTGAGCCAAACACTGGACCCTCTGTATAATCCCCTCTCTGCAGATATACAGCTGCTGCTGGTGTGTGCGTGTGTGTGTGTGTGTGTGTGTGTGTGTGTGTGTGTGTGTGTGTGTGTGTGTGTGTGTGTGTAACAGTGCAACCGTACAATGGCTGTTTCAGTGTCTATCCATAGGTTTATATTTTATGTTTTTGTTTTTTTAGAATTCCCCTCCTGCTGAACAGCCATATCTCAATCTGCCTGACAGGGTTGTAAAGGGCCCACCAGCTATGTGATAGATTTTTTTTGGAGCGTCATCTCAAGTGGACAACATTACAGAACAGGCTGAACCCTTCAGTAAGACAAATCAACTCTGAGCACTTGCAGCTTTAAGGTCCATAACCCCCTTTCCTGCTAGTTATGGTGGAAATGAAACTGGAGACATAGGCGTATTCCTAACTCCAGATGTGGTAATTCTTTCTTTACTCACGTTGTATAGTCATACAGTGTACTTATGGAGCACTTTGAATATTATACAACTAAGAATACTTAAAAATAATAAACAGGTAACCCTGAACAACAATACTTCTACAACAAGAGCACAGGGAATAACCATCTCTGTGTACCATTAAGTTCAGCCATTTAACAATACATTAGCCAGTTTGTTCCTAATTACTCTGATAGAGTAATGACAAAAAAATTTATTTCAATTTATTTAAATAACAATTTATTAAACTGTGCATCTATTAGTTAAGGCAGTAACAATAGAAACAAACAAAACTGCAGACTAGTATAAAATGTATGCATATTAAGAACATCAAATAAGATTTCATTCATTGCAGCTAAATCTATTTATGTTGATGTTATTTACTTCACTAAGCTTAACTATGAGTTAAATTATATAAGAAGCATGATATTTTTGAGAAATATTTGCTGTCAAGTCAAATAAAGCTTTATTAATAACATATAAACTATTGAACTTTATCCCTCTTCAAAGGACAATGTACACGCTGTCTTATTTGTAAGTTTCTGGTCTATCTTTTGTATTTATCAGCCTACATGAAAAAAGTGGCTTCACAGCTTTTAGCTTAAATGACATCTAATGACAACTTTTATGTCCTCACAGTTCATCCTAACAGTTCATTACATTCTGTCTGTGTGAACACCAGATGTTCTCACATTGGTACTATTTATACTGAAGAGGTTGAACAGTCAAAATTGGATGTTAATAAGCAGACTGTTGCATCTAAAACATACAAATAGAAAATACTGTAATTATATTATACTGCGTGATGTTTTTTTTTCTTTTTTGACAGGCAGGCAGGCAGGTAGGTAGGTAGGTAGGTAGATAAAATTGGATGACGTGTAGCATGGGATTAATACAGGAGTGGATCATGTCTTTTTAGTTCAAATATTTAAAGTTGACTGTTGTCATGCAATAGAAACATTTTGCTCTTAAAAAAGTACAAGCTAAAAAAAATGTTCAATGGATAACAGATGTCAACTGTGAAATTCAATCTAATCACCCCTGATACATTAGAGTCATTTACTGTAATTTTATCTCTGTGTTAAAGCAAATTTGATGCAGATGTAATCTTCTTCTGGCTGCTGAAGTGCTTACATGCAGCCAACAAAACATCCAGATACAGACACAATAAAGGCAGTGTATCATCGTTTAACATATACAGAATTAGCCTATATGAATTAAAAACACAGATTGGATTCATTGGTTAATAAGCACTAGAGGCCGAGGATTATAACAGCTAAACAAAACTTAGTTACAGTAAGGAATGCAACAATGAAACAATGACAGACCATGATACTTTGTATTGTGAAAAACTTAAATCAGCCTCATACGACACATTTTTATCTGTGTGGTGTAGGTGTGTCATTGAAACATAATCCACTGAATAAAAATGTTCCCAAACAAGCTTCAGACAACCTTTTTCTTTCTATTCTGTATAAAATAACAGGAATATTTAATGAGCTTTTTTAATAGCATTTTATGAATATGTGGTGTGTTATGGCAAACCTGTAGTAGACAAAAGAGGGGGGATAAAATTATATATATACACCATAGGTTAAATTTGTGCCATGGAACAATTAGTTTAAGGGAAGGATGCCAGAAGCCACAGCATGCGTCAGTGACTCCTTGTAATGACAGAAACTCTGTACAGACAGTTTCTTTTTAAGGTCTAACAGCTTCCAAAAAAGTAACTAGAAAACTCTGTGGAATCATTCAGAATGAAATGTGAGTTCAGGGACAGAAAGTGTTTCTGAAAAGCCATGGTGAGTTAAACTTTTAAATGTTCTCTTTAATTGCATCAAAAATCATGAACAAAATGCTATTCACTTGCCGTGTCCACAGAGAGGAAAGAGCTTTCATTTATGGGATGAAAAGAACAAACTTTCTTTACCTACCAGATTCTGCTGCCAGTCTGTTGCTATGCTCTAAATAATTTCTAATATTATTTCATTAGTCTCATAAATCCACTCTATCTGCTGCAATACTTTCATAAAACATTAAAAATTTAACAAACTGAGCCATAAAAAAAGAAAAAAAAAGATTTGATTTCTTGTTTGTAAGTGTTTCCTGCTGAACCGTGAGTCTTGGTTTTGGAAAGTTTAAATCCAGATGAGATTCCAATGTCTTTCTCAATGTTCTCCTTCTCCTCGTATAGGTTGTCAGTCTGTAATGTAAAATCAGGCATTGATGGACATAACACATGTTGCCTTCTATGGTTGTTACAGCTGGTCATGGCTGTAACCTGTAGTTGGCCCTTCATTGTGCGCCACAGCTAAAACACAAGGAGTCATGTGAGAATGAATCTTATTAAGAGTGCCGTTGTGCTAAAATGTTATGAGCGGTACACTTATACTTGTGTTAAAACTACTCTGGGGTTGTGGAACTTTTGAAAATTGAGATTGTGTTTAAATAATCACCATAAGTGTATAAAAGAAGACACATAAGACATTAAAACCCCTTAAATCTTTAAAATTCAGTAACAGCAGCTTGTTCAAATAATAGTTCCAAAAAAGCTTCTACAAAAAAGTTAACCATTTAACCATACCTTCCTACAACCATCAAACTAGACAACACTTCATAATGAACCTCCCTGCATTACATGGGAAATACATAATCACACACACACACACACAAATATACACACATATATATATATTTAAATTTCTGTTAGCACTGTTTGTATTTATTTCTATGTTGTATTTTCATCTGACATCTTAATAATTTCATAGTAGTGAGAAAATAGTACGAATGGATTTTGGGGTAAACTCTGAAACTGTGTTCTTCTGAACTTCTAAAAAAATTTTTTAATTTTTTAAAGCAAACTTGAGAGTACGTATATCCACTTCTCCGGGGACCACTATGCCACTGCCTATTTCCTAATACAATAAACAGCACATCCTTTGTGTTGGTTAAAAACGAAGTCTTCTGTTTTCTATCAACCCTAGAAGTTTTCCATATTGTGGTACACCTTCAGAAAAGTGTTCACTAACAATGTGGGGACAAAAGGTGTGGCCAAGGTGAACCTTTTAAAATGAGCATTTCCTCTTTTAATTCACGGGGTCAAAAACAGTGCCTATCTGCTCCTTTAAGTTCTAAAAGTGTCATTTTTCCATCTAAACTCCTCCCTCCCTGCTCTTTGTGCCTCCTCTGCAAAGAAATGCAACCAACCTGTTGTGCCTGACTGAGAATCAGCTCAGCTTCTGCCTTCGCCTTGTTACACCACAGGGGCGGGATTACTGAACCGATCCTGGATCTGTAAAGATTCCCAGTCACCTCACCCCCCGTGCTCCGTGTATTCCGACAGTCCTCAGTCTTTTCCTTCCACTCCACTTCAGAAACACCAACCAGCTCATCTCTTTCCCACGCCTCCACATCGCACGCTCCCAGAAAACATCTCGAATCAGCAAAGAATGTAATACACGGAAACGAGCCATATAAACACCGACAGTGGACATTATGCATGGTTTAAAACTGGACCGACGATGCTGGACTTAAATCCGAAGCTAAAGTACAGGGCCTGTACTTTCCCACAGGACTAACTGTACACAACAGGACCCAAACTTTTCCTTTGCAGCGAATGGACTCCGGTTTTTGTAATGTCAATGATATCATGTCGTTTATGAGCGATATTTTACTTTTTACCAGTTTGAGGATTATCCTTTAGTGAGTATACTGAATCGTTTGCATTGTATTGACTCGTTTCTTGGTTGAATTTCTGTGAAGTAGACTTTGTGCCTCCACATCAGGAATTCACAAGTAGAAACTCAACGTCAGTGAACGCCGCAGGTAGCTAGCTAGCATGTTAGCTAGTTTCTAGTGTATTTTCCACAGCATATTGTAAGTAAAACAGTACGTTCATGTTAAAGCTAGGTGTCATGCTTTTAGTAGTCGGGTTTCGCTAGCTACATATTTCTCCTAAGGCTCCCAGCCCTTTTGGTTGGTTTTACAAACTACAGCCTTAAAGTCGGTCTAACTAACGTTAGCTGCTCCAGCTAGCACCCAAACATGCCGCAGCTAAACGGCGCAGACGGAGATGATTTGGGAGCAAACGATGAACTCATTGCTTTTAAAGACGAGGGAGAGCAGGAGGAGAAGAGGAATGTGTCTGCTGAACGGGACCTGGACGATGTCAAGTCCTCCTTGGTCAACGAGTCCGAGACCAACAGCAGCTCAGATTCAGAGGTAAGTTTGTTAAACTGGGACCAGGATCAACTTTTGTGCTCCGTCCAACAGACTGATACTCCCCAGCCCACTTTAGGTGCCACACTTACTGGCGAGCTTTTGCACAATCCTGCTCCTTGGGCTTTGTTTACATTGCTGTGTGTGGTTTCTGTGCAGGCAGACAGACGCCCGAAGCCCAATCTAGATTTGGAGAGCAGAGCCAGACAGAGTCAACTCTTTCAAGAAGGTAATAAACACCATGCATAGTTGTGGAAATCCTGTTATCTCGTTTCCTCAAAGTTATTTGTGTTCATCATGTTTCCTGGAGTTGACTGTACATTTGTAGATAAAACTTTCTGTCTTTCCTAGCTTTAAGGAGACAACACGATGGAAGTTTATTCCAGCCCTCTCCATATGCTGGCTATTCCTTTTTTATGATCCCAGACCTTGGGAACCTCTGCAGTCCATACCTCACCAATGGAGCTCTCACACCAAGTGCTCGGACGGTAAGGTGGTTTTAATGTTGGTCACAGCACAATTGGTAAAGGGTTATACTCTGGTAATAATGTGTGCTGGTAATCTCTGTCTTTTTTTGTTTGGTTTTTACACAAAAAAACAGCCACAAAGAATACATCTCTATGAAAACACCATCCAGCTGAGCATTTTCATTAAAATCTGTTTCTTTTTGTCTTTTTTTTAATCCTGAATTTGCAAACATGAGCAAGCACAGCAGTTTGTTGCATATTTACAGTCTTTCTGCTGATTACATATTTGTTTGACATTTTTTAACACTGTTGTGAACCTGCTAAATGTATTCTATGCAGAGGCTTTCTGGTATGAGGAGCCGAAGCAAAACATTTTATGAGATGTTTACGTCATCCAGATTAACGCATTCAATGGAGTAATTTAAACCTCAGCTGGTTGGTCCAGGACCGAGCTGCTTTTAGTTTGCAGGGATATTGTTTTGCAAATTGAGACCTGGATACCATTGCCCCTCCATTGTCTTGAAACCTGTCTTTTGTGCACTTGCATTTGTTTTGTTGTAAGGGTGTGTATGTGAGTGAGAGAGCTGCCAGCAGCTTGTTATGATAAGGTGGTTTGTGATGGTACATGGTTAGACAGGCCTGGACACAGTCTCCACAGCCGGCTGCCTGCAGCAGGAATAACCTCTCATCATGGCTGGGACTGTGTTACACTGGAACCTTCAGGGAGCAGCAGATTAGCTGCTTTAGGTAGAAGTTGCACAGCAGGGTTGACAGTGTATTGCCCAAGTTCCCAGTCCCTAAAGCTTTATGGAAGCTCATCTTGGATTATAGGGATGTGAGTTGAAGTTTTAATTCAGTGACTCTCAGGAACACTAATCTTAAAAATGCCTTGCTGGCAGAGTGAGAAACTTAACAATATTTCAGAGGACAGTTTCAGACCTCAGCAACCCTGTGCAGAAGTACACTTGTTTTCATTTTTATCACGTGATAAGTATTTTAAGTTTAATAAACAACAGGTTTCCATATGTACATCACAAAAGCTGCTCAATGTCTGGGGAGGGGTGTTATTAATTTATTTTTTTAAATAAATAATAGAGACATTTTAATATGAAATTATATAATTGAACAAAACCCTGAGTGTTTTTCTAATTAAATATTTCCCCATTGTGTACTTGCTGGGGTTTTTTTTTTCATTAATTTAGAGTAAGTTGAATATTTTCAAATATTTTAGGGATGATTCTTGAATAAGGATGGAATATACATCATCTTGAGCTCCTTTTGGCTTGATGGTTTTAACCAGTTTTCATCCAGAATTTAGCAAGGGATAAATTCCCTTCAGCGTTGGGGTGCTGTTCACCCCGTCTGGGAATATTTTTCTGATAGTAACTTGTGGGCTATGCATTATCCTGCTTATTCTACAGTTTATTACAGTTTATTACTGTCACTACTCTAACAAACTAGTGTTGTGAAATAGCCAATAAGATGCGGGTTAGGTGGGGCAGACAGAAGGGGGGTGCAGAGAGTTTTAGGCGGAGAAAAGAGAGAGAGATGTACACAGTCAGGTCGCGACAGGCGCAGGTGTTGTCCTGTTCTTGCAAATAAATACTGAAAACGAAGCTCACTGAAACCACTCCTTGTTTTCTAAAAACCAGCATAGAGGAGTTAACCCCGGGTTAAAATACTTACTTCGGCCCTGGAGATTTTGTATGACAGGAGGACGGCAATTTCCCCTGATTTCCTGACTACGGTCAGGATAACATCAGGATAGGTTAACATTGGATAAGCTAACAGTTACAACAAAGCGAATATTTACTTTAAAAGTGGCCGAACTACCTGCGGAGTGATATGGTACAGTGAATCTGAAGTGACAAAACCCATTGCCATGGACAGCGGGCGGTTATCGAAAAAAATCCGCCCGCTGACGTCATTCAAAGTGAACGGGAGCTGCCGCAACGTTCTAGAGGGCCATAGAATAAGAATTTTAATAGTTGGCCGCTTTTGTATTTTCTTGCAAATACTGCCATACAAAAATTATATCTGGGCGACCTTGATTCTAATTGGTTTTAAAATCAAATAATTCAACGCTGCTCAAAAGCTGTAACTAAATGACACCGTTGCTTTAAAATTTAGAATCTCAATCAGTTGAAGTGATATGGTGGGTTATTTTTTGAGATTTCCAGACCACTGTTTGTCCATTGACACAGATTTGTGATTCTTCTTCTTTCTGTTTTGTTTTGAAAGTCTTTCCTCTGCGGATTTAGCCCAGACACACATGTAGGCTAAACACACAGCCTAGCCCACTCACACAAACACCTGCATTCCTCAGCTTTGTAATGCCCTCCCCCTGTGTTAGTGGGTCATTGTTGTCATTAGGGCCTGAATGGTCCTAATGCATGGCTCCACCAGGGGATCGTTACATCTCATTATGCTTAACACGCTGCCTGTGGCATCTGACTGACTGTTCTGTTTGTGCTTAGCCAGTGTGAGCTCAGACTGCATGTTGCCTTGAGACAACACAGTTATTCCTCCTCTTCCTCTCCTGCACTGGCCCTCCCTCGCATTTCTCTTTACACAATGGAGACTTTGTGTACTTTTCAGCCTTCTCAGTAAGTGTGTTAGGTGTGTTTATGAGAGAGAGAGGAGGAGGAGATGCGCCTGCCAGTCTGAAGGCAAGTCAAGGTAAACAAACTATCGTTAGTTGGACGCTACTTGAACCATAATACAGGGTATTTACTGTACTCATCTACCCAGTACAGGAAGTGGAAGGCAAGCAAGCAAGGCAACATGTAAAGACAACCTGTCTGCCTAAAAACTACAACCTGTTTCTGTCTATAATTCAGTACAAAATTCAGTACTTTTAAGGACACTAAACATCCATACATAGTCTGTCTTACATTGCACTGGTTTTCGTGAGAAAATAACAGTATGCAGAGAAATAGGCAGAATGATTGAGACTAAAATAAGCACCTCAACTCTGCAGTGTAGTCACAGTGATAAGCTGTAGGATGAAGGGATTGGTAGAGGGAACCAGGGAGAAGCTGCAGTGTGTAGATTGTTTCAAATAAGTACATTAATAACATTGTTGAAATTGATAAGTTTGGAATTTATTTGGACTGCAGAACTGACTTTTTTTGGTCTAATTTTGTAGTCGAGTAAAGTTTGGGGAAAAGGTGCCTGTTTAGAATTCCCAGTACCGTATCAGTTCAAATGCGAACACAGCCAACCCTTTTTCTGTCTACTTTTGTCACCTCCACAGTTCTTTGTTAGTTAAACTTCCTTGAAGCTATGTCCCAACTTGACTGACTACTGTTTAACCTCATGCTACAAAATGTGTGTTGAGACCTCGTTGGCTCAGAGGTTTGCTGACTTTTTAAATCGTTCATGCATTCATACAAGCCTCACACCTGAACAGCAATGAATGGCAAGAGGACTAAGTTTGGCAGAGATAAGCTATCCGGTATGCATGAGCGTTGATCATGCAGGAGATCTTGCAGGCCTAACCCCCCCCCCCTTTTTTTTTTTTTGTTCTTTCCTCCATGTTAAAATGTTGAGGCTGTCTATGTGGTTTTGCAAATGCCATCACACGTGTTCAGTTAAATATCCTTTCAGCAAGGCTGAACAATCCCACAATTCCTCTGTTTACCCGACATTGTCTGCAAAGTCTTAAAATACCAGGAGGATGAGCTGTCTAAAACAACAACCCTGAACCTACACAATGCTCTACACACACACACACACACACACATATATATATATATATATATATATATATATATATATATATATATATATATATATATATGTGTGTGTGTGTGTGTGTGTGCATACAAAGGGCCTGAACATGTACTGCAGCGTTATGTTGGAACTTCATTTCATATGTTTGTCTGTTGGCCCGGTGTCCAAAAAAATGGTTTTGCACCGAACTATGTTGAGATTCTTGTCATGGGGCAGGAGGAACGAATTCATTTCTCATACCAATTAAGATTGTTTTGCCTCTCACTTAAACACCAAAGAGATGTGTACCAGCTCCATTAAACTATGTGCATGTACACAGTGTGAGAAGGTGCAAACACATCATTGGTCATTGTTTGGCGGTACTGGAGTACCTGGACCACAATTGGTATCATCAACCATGCTCTGTGTCTTAAAACACTTTGATAAATAATGGCCTGCTGTCATATATTTGGGAGGAAAAAGCAGCAAGTCTTCAATTTAAATATGCGTCTAGAGGAAAAACATTGGAACCTATCAGCAATAATATATATTTTTTATTTTATGACCTGTGACCAGCAAAATTATTGCTGAGTAATTTTGTTCAGGACCATATAATGGTGGTTGTGACTGTAAATTAATACTACTACTTCTTTTTATTATCCCTTAAATATGCTGAGTACTGATTAACCCCCCCCCCTCCTGTTTTTTTCTTCTTTTTTTCATGGATGGTACATTATACAACTACAAAATTTGCCTTTATAATCGCCCAACACCAAATCACTTCAGGATTTCTTATTTTCAACCAGAAAGTTTAATCTCCTATGATCAATCCAGAAGTGAAACCAGTGGTGGCCCCTCTGAATTGTGAATAGTGCTTTTTGCAGTGATTATTTACAGCTTTTTCCTTCAGACAGAGCATTGTTTGTGTTTGTTTATTCTGTAAAATTATCATTTGAGAGTCAGCTGCAAAACCTCATTGCATTCACAAGATAATCTTTGTTTTTCAGTCTGGTCTCAAGGTTTGTCATTCATTTGGAGGTGTCATCTGTCTCACATAGACTAAGACTCTTATTGTGGATGTAATAACCCCAAATCAAGTAATGGCATGGAAGTTGAGGGGGGAAAAACACAGTAACAAAATTTAGTGGTAACTGTAGCATCACACAGTATATATTATATATTAGCTGTATTTAATGATAAATTTGCCAATGTAACGAGCAAAATACAACTTTAGTCATCTAGTTGTGATGTATTTTGTTTGTTTTTGCACTTTTGTCATTTTTTGGGATGTAGCTCTGTGTGTTGGAGTGAGCTGTATGTATGCAGTGTGGATGGTTTTGTAAGCAGCAGTAAGCCTAATAACTTTCCCTCTAGTCACACACTGATTTTATGCTTCCCTCAGTAATAGTGTGTGTGTGTGTCTGTCTGTGTGTGTGTGTGTGTAACTGTGTACATTGATTTGCCTGGTATTTCCAACAGCTGGATTCAGTTAGCACTCAGCCAGAGCTTCCTCAGGCCTCGGAGGTGGGGGTGGGATGAGCGCGCATTGTAGAGTTTCTGTGTGGATGTGTGCATATACTGAGGACAGAAATGTGTGTGTCTGTATGTGTGCACTACCAAGTGTTCTATGCAAAAATTGGAGCACATGTGTGTATTTGTATAATATGTGTAGACCAGCACGTTGAACCGGAGATAAGAATAATTATGATGGGGAAAATGTAATTAGTAGTCATTTGTTATTCACTTTAGTGGCTGTTTAGTTTCCTTCTTTTGCTGACTGAAGCCTTTTATTGTTACTCTGTTAAGCAGCGTTATTCTTTGGTGGGGCACTGTACAGTAAATATATACTTATATTAGAGCTTTGACCTTTTCCCAAAAATCATATTTGAATTTCATTTGAAAATTAATGTAGATGTTCAAATAATATTAGAATATTTATTAATTATATTACTCTGAAACACCTCTGCATCGAAATTAAATATTATATTCAGTCTACCACGGGGCAGTAGTCAGTCAAACATGTCAAATATTCTAGTGTGTTTACAAGAATTACTGATGAAATGTGTAGTGTCGGAGTAATGAGCATTATTACTGACTGACACTTTTAACGTTACATAATCCAGAATCATCTTTTGTCTGTTGCCTTGTGTGTCAAACACTGTTCCTTCATTTTCCTGGTTGCCTGTACTGATGAAAGCCTCTAAACTGTTAGCGTCATTGACAGTCAAAAGGGAATGTTTACAAAATGAGCAGGTACAAAAACGGACACAATATGTAAAACTGTCACAGATTAGTTTTACGTGCTCACTTTATGACACTTGTGAACATCATAGTATGTAAATCCCACTGTGTGTAGGCTCAATTAATTTAGGCCAATTGCGCAAATAAGCTAATAGTTTGTTGTTTGTTTGTTTTTTTAAGCAACTATCCCAAGTAGACACAAATAACTGAGCTTGGAAGTATTACTGTACAATGTTGCGTAGCCTAGGTTGTGTTAGTAATTTCATTTCTGATGTGATAACATCACATTTTAAATATGAATCTCCGACGTGCCATCGACCTCAGCCATTGTTCATGAATGCACACTCTGTGTTGGTGACGTGTCAGCTGGACGCTAACGTCAAGGTGCCCAGATAAGCTAATAGATAATGACCTTCGTATTTGAAATTCACTAATTCCCCAGATGTAAAAAAACAAAAGAAAAAATGCTGTGGCCTGAACTGAAAATGTTTACAACTACATTCACAAAAATAAAAGAAATAGGCCTAATGATATGATATTCAGGTTTGAACATTAAGAGATGCCTAATATTCATTCCAATGTCTCTCTTTTTTTTCATAACATTCAAATTATATTTGAATGTCAAAATTTAAAGTCAAAGCCTTAACTCATATGTCTGTTTTATTTCAAAGTAATGTTTTTAAGGTGGTCTTAATGTGTCATTTAGGTAAAATGCAAAGTAAACTACTGGTAATGCGTGGTACAAAATAAGAATAAAAAAAAAAACGCATGATAATTCTAATACATTAATATACTTGTTAAGTATGGAATCTTTGTAATTCTTCAATATAAAGGATTGCCTTGTCAAGCAAAGATTTGATCTTGAAGACTGTACTGTAAAAGCATCAGTGTTTGTTATAATATCCAGTCGGGATTGATTGAAACAACCATGTATATAAGAAAGTATCAGTTACCATCCCAAGGTAATGAGGCATAAAATGTAACATGTAAGCCTGTCTGTTACAGATAACAGTGAATGGAAAGCAGAGAACAGATACGTAAAAGAGATGGGGTCTTTCAAACCATGGTCACATTTACTTCAGAATGACTAATGCTCTCTCAAGGGTGCAGATATGGAGTTCTGCTTTAACTCTGCTTTTTAATGCAACAGTGTGGTGCTCCCAATTTTTTTTCCCCCTATTACAGCATATGTCTTCCACTGTACTTACACAATACAAATGCAACATTTTAATTCCTGATGCTATCTGAAATGATGGTGTAGAAGGAGGCGGTCTTTGTACAGTAGGTTCAGATGTGGTCTTAGCTACAGTTCCCAGTGAGTTACAGAGAAACAACCCATGTTTATAATCTTGAAACAAAAATCAGTTCTTAAAATAGAAACAGAAAGTCTATCTACCAAGGAATGACACATAGAATTAAAGATATGACTGCAGGTGGAACTGAGATTATATTCTTGTGTTGGTATTGTACAGGGGCATTAGTCTTGAACACCCCTTTCCGTCTGTATTTATTACTGTTGGCAGCTGGATCAGATCCATTCACTTATGAATCACTTGAAAAACAAAGGTTTAGGACTTGGACATGACGTGGCACTTGTAGATCTTGACTTTGACCAGCATCAACAAACTCTGATGATGAAATAATGACTTTGGCCTCCCTCTAACATTATGACTTGCACAGAAGTATTGTTGTGCTTAATAGCCATAGCACTGGGTTTGGACATGGCTAATTTTAAGGTTAGTCATCTGTTCTAGAGAGGAAACCAGTGTTGGATGGTGTGTGATGGTGTCCCCCAACCAACCCTGCAACAAGTCACAGTCTCTTAGTAATTCATCAATATTACTTTCTTCACATGCAGAAGATGACATCACTGTCACTTGTTGCTTTGAAGAATTTATTATAGACTATAAGATTGTCTAACTCCTTTGAATTCGCCCTTCTTGTTTGGGGTCAAAAGTTAGTCTGTTAACGTCACTCACAGTTAAACAAGCACCAAAACTTTTTTCTTTTTTTTTTTAACTTCTGTAGTGAGGTGGGAGGCTGGCAAAGTGTATGTATCTTTGCAAGTGTATGTATCTGCCTGTGGATGGGGGGGTTCCCCTGCTCCAGACAGCTCAGTCAACAGTGGGACCCCAGTGGGTTTTGGGGGGCTGGAACAGTGAGTGGGGGTGGAATGGGGGTGGGGCAGAGGAAAGCTTTTAGGACTCTGTCCTTTGTTTGACTTGAGGCATTCAGTGTATACACACATAGTTTGATCAAGCAAACATCTCTCTAAAGTTAATATGTTCTCCTTGGGTTTATATTATTTTCAATTTGATCTTGACTCATTATGTCGATAGGCCATTACTACTTTCTCTCGTATACTTATTATGTGGATCTATAATGTATATAAGAAAAGGACAAAAAGAATGTAAACATGAGGGAGCCAATCTCTTGTGTGTTATCCTGTCAGATGATAGTGGATGGGTGATTTGTGGTTCAACAGTAACCGCAGCATCAGCAGCACTGCTAACCTGGGTGTTTCCAGAGTTTTTCCCCAGACATTCTCAAAAGCTCAGTATAAGCAACAAGGAAACTGTCTTTGTCTTGTTTCATTTCATTATACAGTCTTATTTTGTGTCTGCTTTATCTGTAGATGGTTTAGTTGTAGCCACTGCCCAATTATATATCCGTGTAGGGTACCTGCAGATCAACCACCCGAACAGAAAGCAGCTTTTGACCAGTTGCCAACAATGTGACACAACTGATTCACCCAGTGAGAGAAAAAAAATGGTTCATGACCATAGTTCAGTGATAATCCTGCTGTACTGTCTTTCTTGATAACAATAAATTAATTATTAAAAATCTATTGAGTTTAGTATACAGATTGTCATATCAGTGGTCCAGCCCTGTGTCATTTCAATTATATAATGTTGCATAGGGCTGGGTGATCATAGGATCGCGATTAATGAAAGCAATAAATTTCAGGTCGATTACGATGATCAGCTGCAAGCCTCAATCAAACATAGCAGAAATATGCATTGAAGTGTAATTTGTTCAGCGAATGCACATATATGCATAAATCAAAGCTACACTGCCAGAACTTGTGGGGGCACTGTAGCTCACATTTGGACGGGAACAGACGAAGAAGATTAATAAAAACAGGCGCAGGAACTTAAGCCAGATGCACAGACGTGGAGAACAGAAAGAATGGCGGAAAATGGAGCTGAGGGCAACGAAAGCTATGACTTAGTTATTCTCCAAAGAGGATGATATTAATGAGAAAAAGGGTCACTCGACATTGGATGTGTGACAGTGGTTTGGCTACCGTAGGAGTGACGTAGAGCAAATCAACCTGGTGTACAGGGTATGTTGGTGAACAAATGTTTTTAGTCACTTAAAAAAATGCAATCCAAGTGATTATGGAGAAAGCATGAAAATGTGTGTGGAGCCTGCAAAGCCTGTTGACAGTTCAGCCACTACTCGCAGCACAGCCACACGACCAAAGCAGCAGTCTATAATTTCATACTAGGCACCTTCATTATCTGCAAGGGACAATGTTAATTGTGTATGCTGTATACCTCAAAAACCCAAGACTGTAAAGTAACTGCAGTTTTATAATATTTTTTCTACAACTTTTTACATTTTAGTGAAAATGTACATATTATTTAATTTGCCGTGTTAATTATTTCATATCTTTAAAAAATCTAACTATAATTTCTAATGACTTTATTTGTCAGTACAGAAACATTAAAAATGGCAGTTTAAAAAACAATATTAAAAAAAATCATGATAATAATCAAGATTGGATGTTATAAGAAAATTAATCATGATAATTTTTTTTGCCATACTGCCCAGCCCTACTGTTGCATTAAACACAGTGAGTAGCATGGGTGTGTGCTAATTACCTCTACCCTCTTCTTCTCCATAGTACCTGCCATTTCAGTGGCCTCTGCTTGATGTCCCTGGAAGATCTGCAATCAGAGACTCTACCACTCCTTCACACCTGGTATGATCCACATTAGTCATACTACTGGTCCTTCACTGATATATGAACCCTGTATGTCACTTATCAGTCCACCACCATGGCAATATGGCCAAGTAAATGAGTCACAGTCTCCTATCAGCGCCTACAGAGAATCACAGAGAGAAGAAAATCTGTTGGACATGCCCCTGAAGTCTATTGAAAAAGGAGACATTAAAGCTCATATATCACATTGAATACATTCAAAGGGCATGTCTGTTGATATTTTATTTAAGTGTTAATAGATTACCCATTCACTCAGTTATATAACTTGTAAATTAGAGTCTGATATGTGTATTATCTCTGTGCATTATTGTTCTTCAACACTTAAAAATGCATTAGTGAGCCACACTATTGCACTGTATTCCTTTATGGACACGAGTTGGAATACACACTGTAGTTAATCTAGATTTAAACACAGAAGTCACGTGAATGTGAAAAACTAAAATCCTGCTGCTTCAGGAAATGAAAGAGTGTCTAGAAAAGTACAGTAAAAAATATATTTACAGCCTGTTTAGTTTTATGGTCCATATTTTTTAGGGGCCAATGGTCTGTAGTGACATGATAATTTAAACATGGAATGTTCCATCAAGGAAAACGTGCTAAAAGAAAAGGAGCAGGGGGAATAATTATTGGATGCACTTATGACTTCACTTTTATTAGGTTCTTCCAGAGTATCTACATGAAATTGTTGGGATCACATGACCCTACACATTCCTGAGTTCTGTTTAGTAGGCTGTGTATAGTGCTGTAACAAGTAGTAAAGGTGTATTTTTACTCCATAACTGTTAAAAAGTCTAAACCTGACACCTGCTGGACAGACGATACCATTGCACCAAATGTGATCAGCTATTGTGTGTGTATGTGCTTGTGTTTCCAGTCTAATAATTTGCCAGTGGTACAACATCCTCACATGTCTCACCTGCATCCTCTGCTTTCCTATCCCGAGGCCTTCTCCCCTCAGAGAGCCTCCCCTGGGTTCTCACCTGAAGCTGGTAGGGGAACCAGTCTCGCTTCTTCCCAATGAATAAACTTACCTCGTTTCTGAAAAAAAAAAAAAAAAATGAAGACATGATAATTACCACCCACATTGATAAATATTCTAAACTATGCATCTGTGCAAATCTCATTTGTTACTGTTGATGTGGCAGGTATTTCGAGGACCCCTCATGCTGCCTGCTACCCTGTCTCACCTGGAGGAATCTCTCAGATATCACATCCTCTGGGATGGCTGTGAGTGAAAATAAATGAGTGTATTCTGGAAAAATACCTTGTATATAAGTGTAAAACCTTTTGTAGCCAGTATAGTAACATTACATAAAGGTGCATTGTATATTCCCTAATCAAAAATATAAAAGGACTGTGTGACACTACATTCTAATAGCATTATGCATAGTGGTTCACAATATTTAAATCGTGCAGTTTATTTTGTTGATCAATGGGGTACAGATTACTGTCTGTTCAAACACAATAGTGGTGTCTGGAATTCAGGGACACTCACTCATGACACAGTGGGGGCCAGATGAAAGATATTGCAACTCCATATCTTGTGTGTCCAGTGCCCATCATTAGTTTCCTGTACTGCAACATATCATCTTCTCATCAAGCTGATACTATTGTGAAGTGTGGCTCCTGAGTAGAGCTGCACGACATATCGTTAAAAAACCATGATCTCGATTCACTTTTTGATGAGACTTTTTTTTTCTGTTTGTTTGTTTGTTTTCTCCACCATGAGTCGCGTCACACTTCAGTTTCCCTCTGCTTCCGTAAAGTCAACTGTTGCTTCCCCACTCAACCAAATGCACCTGAACATCATGTGAATATGTGTAGCAGCAGGCTTTCTCCCTAAATGAATGGATCAATACATCATGTGATTCAGCGGCAGGCAAGGCAAAAAGACATACTTATTTTTGAAGCACAACAGCATGAGTGAGTGAGGAGATAGGCGAAGTCTGCATGACGAAAATGGATGAAAACCCAGGTGTTGGTGAAGAAACTCAAGAAAGTCATCCAATACAGCCCCAGTCTACTGCATGGTTATTGTTATTCCTCTTTGGCCCCAGCACGCTCTGTTCTTTCTTCCCGTATGTACGTACGCTGAGTGTCTCCATCAGTAAAGTTGTGCTCGACTACACACACACTCTCAGCTGTGAGTTATTCCCAATTACTGGTGAATTGGCAGCAGTGGGATCCATGCCATTAAATGGGAATAACTCACAGCTGAGAGAGTGTGTAGTCGAGCACAACTTTACTGTTTGAGAGACACTCGGCGTACGTACATACCGGAAGAAAGAACAGCGCGCACTGGGGCCAAAGAAGAATAACAATAACCGTGCAGGTGACTGGCGTGGTTTGTTCCTAAGAGAGGCTCGTATTGTGTAGAGTGACAATATTTCAGGTTTAAATCAAACAATGACAGTCAGTGTGATCTAAACTACTGCAAATGTTCTGCTCCAATAGCAGCAAAGCAGAGCAGTACGACCAACCTGTTTCGTCGCTTCAAATGCCAGTATGAAGAAACAGTATGAAACAAGACCCCTGAAAATGCATGCCCAAAGAACCAGACATCTATAACGGACACTATACACAACGCGACACCCTATCCACCCAGCTCCAGCAGGCAAAAGGATTATATATATATATATATATATATATGTATATATATATGTGTGTGTGTGTGTCTGTGGGTCATATATAATAACTTATCACATCGCTAAAGACAAAGCCCCATTTATTACACAGTAGAGTATGACTGATTAGAAAAAAAATATCATATATATATATATGATATTATTACACTTAATGAATGGCTAAATTAATAGTTCAACAATAGTTAAATAATAGTTCAATAACTACATGGACTACATGGTGCTATGGGGTGATATTCACAACTTTTCCTGCATGATTTGTTATAGAGGTCTACACTCCTGGAGGAATGTCACAAGGCCCGTGGGCGCAGCGCAAATGTATACGGTGCGAGACAAGTTCTGAACTCTCCCTGCAGTTGCTGGCGGGAGTGAAGCAACATTTTTGAGGGAGCGGGACAATCAGCTGGTTCGCAGCTCTCCCACAAATTTTAAATAAAATATAAATTATCTAAAATCAGTTCTTATACATATTTATGTTTGTGGTCAGGACTCAATCATGAAATAGAAAAAGAGGAAAAAATCCATCCAAATTCAGCAGACGTTGACATCACCAACTGCATGTGCACAGTGATTTCAGAAATGGAAAGCACCATGGAGGAGGGTAACTCCATTTCTGACATTAGGGACGCCCTGAAAAACTTCATGTTTCTTACTAAGAAATTTCCCAACTTAAAATCAGACATTTGGTATCTTTGTCTATGGTGTATGAAGGCAAGGGAAATCGGTTGCCACACGCTACATGTGACAAATGTCAATGGGCCTTAACCTACAGCCTATAATTTAAAAAAAATCCTCTTCTTGCAGGAGTGTTATGGACAGGAGTGGAACATAATGGCATCGGTGTGGGCAGGAGCAGGACAAAAATAAAAATAATTCTTAAACATTCAGTACCGCCTAGACCTCTAATTTGCAACATGGGACATTCTGAGATGTCCTTTTTTGTCTTTGATATAAGGAGTGTCTGAATATCATTAACATTTTTTGAGCAGCATCTGTACATACTACAAGTGTGGTGTGGGTGGAATCACTGGATCGATGGGCAAGTGTTCACTCGCAGAGATGGACACAATCCTTAAATTAAGATAATAAACCATGTTTACATTCGTAAGCTATCATGAGTTATAAGTCGTGTATTCATATTTTTGCTCAGCGTAATTTCAAGTGATCAGTTTGCAAAAATTAAATGTAGTCCTAATATTAATTTTCTGATACTATTCATTACTGTCATTTAAATATATTGTGTTTTATTAACTTAGAATTAGCTGATAAAATCAAGTGGGTTCTCTACACAATGCACCTTTAAGTACACTAGAACACTGCTACTAAATATTTTCAGTCTTTAACTGAGTTTTTCCAGTACAGAGAACTGAATAGTTTTATTTATTTTTAATTAAAACATTTTTCTACATTTATTTCATCACAGCCCCGGACAGCCAATGTACCCCCTTGCAGCTGGGGGCTTCTCACCTGCTGCTTTGGCTATGAATGCCTCCATGTCGAGGTAAGTGTGCACTGAGGAGGTTTGGTTTGCTCTTGTCTACCTAGTCTATTTTGTGGATTTAACTGGTGTGGGTTTTTTTGTTTTTTTTTGCAGCCTGGTGTCCAGTAGCTTTCCTCCACGTTTAGTGCCAACACCCCAATCATCCATCCCCCATCCTGCCATTATCCCCACTGGGGTGAAACAGGAGCCTGGAGTCAGCAGCCAACCAGGGTAAGAATTATTTACCTCTTATACCAATTAAGTATAGTATTACTGTGTAATGCTGCTCCAATATTATCAGATACACAATAGCAAGAGGTTTTAATCTTCTCTTAGCTGTTTTAGGGTTTAACATGACAATGTAGACCAGGATAAAATATTCCAAACATTTTCTCCTTAATCACATCTGTACATCCTTGTAATATGGTGTACCTTCTTTGTGGTGTTCTTGTAGAAAATCAGTATCTGAAGCCCAGGAGAAAGAAGACGAGAAGAAGCCTCACATAAAGAAGCCGCTCAATGCCTTCATGTTGTACATGAGGGATGAGAGGCCCAAAGTGGTGGCTCAGTGCCAAGTGAAGGAGAGTGCGACCATCAACCAGATCCTGGGACAGAGGGTGAGTGTGTTTGCATTGTGACATTTGGTCCAAAACACTATTCGAAAATTTGCTGGAAAGTATTCAAATATTATTCAAAAATCGAACATGTTTCAACAACATTGACGCACGTGCGTGTGTGCGCAATGTGCGCCTCCAGCCCCAAACACACAAACACACACATGGTGACAGAAAGGGTAAAAGAGGAAACCAAACATACTGAATAAACAAGAATATTACAAATCACACAACAACATGTTGATCTTCTCCAGGTGATTCATTTGATCTACTGCATGAAACAATTACGGCTTTTATTGTTTAAATCACAATAACCGCAGCCAACTATATTTAATTTAACTGTCTCGGCAGAACCGGGTGAAACAGCTGATTTCGCTACAATGATGAATGGATTTAACAACAATAGTCACATGAATATATGCCAGGTTTTTAATTAAAACCTTAACATGTCCACATGGTCAGGGTAGAGGTGTGTGCACGTATTCACTATTAATCCAGCTGCTGAAAACACACGCTCCAACAGTACAGATGTTGCGGGCATAGAAAAGTATGCTCCGCGCTCTGCTTCGTTTCTGTTATTGCAACATTTTTCTCTTGCATTTCTTTTATGCGTTTGTGTTTTTAGTTGTCTATAGTTATAGTTGTCTAGTTTCTTTATAAAAATAAAGACTGTAGATGTGAGTTGAGACTTCAATTGAAAATGTACCCAGATGTTGGTTAACAAAATAAGGAACAGTATCAGCAAATGATAACAACTATAACAACAAATAAAAGTTCATAAACACTATTAAGTTTTTTTTACTGTCTTACTCACAACTGTTATTCTGTTTTTATGGACAGTATGTGATTGTGTCCCCAGACTGATTGTCTCATGTTCTGTCCACAGTGGCATTCTTTGTCCAAGGAGGAACAAGCCAAATACTATGAGTTGGCTCGCAAGGAGAGGCTACTTCACTCTAAACTCTATCCTGGTTGGTCCGCTAGAGACAACTACGTAAGTGCTGACGAAACACAGTCCCCTCTTTATCTCATGTCTTTGTTTGCTGATATGAGATGAAATCTAATGTGTTTGTTTTATGTAGGGTAAAAAGAAGAAGCGGAAGCGAACAAAGAGTGAAGGTCAACTAGAGGGTAAGACATTACTGCTGTATTTTGTACCTGTGGTCTCATTAGATCCTAACTACTTGTTTAAATGATTGTTGTGGCAGCGTCATTACCCACGATTACAGCTGTGCTTGAACATAATGGCAACTGACTCTTACCCATCACAAAATATATCACCCTATGACAAACTTATCACTATGAAAACCTTGTCACATGATCTCATGGTAATATTGTCATGTGCCATCACTAACATTTATGGCTGTGTGACACAGAACATAACTGAAAGAGAAACTAACAACTGTAGATGTTTAAATGTAAAACCTGATTGTTTTTTACAAACTAATTGAAATCCATATTTTATAATTAGGACAAATTAAATAAAATAGTTTGAGGAGTTCTACAAGCCTGTCAGCCTTAAGTTTATTGGTTTCTCTAAAGATCTAAGCTTCTTCACAACATGTAAATACAGTCTAAAAACAACCTTTCAGTTTTGTTGAATAGGCAGTTTTTAATTAACCTCTTCCACCCTGACCACATTTTCAGGGAAAAACATCCTCAAAGTAAATGAAGATTTGCTCTACAATCCTAAGGTTTATATGGATGTTCTTTGGAGGGGGGGTTGTTTTTCAATATGGTTTTGAAATAATTGAAAACCTACACATATTAGATATTTTTTAGTATTTATTTAAGAACTGTTTGAGTAAATATTGAAGATAATGTATATTGGCTATAACTGTCTGAAGTGGGGGCGGCTGAAATATTGTGGCACTGATTCCTCACTCTGGCATTTTCTTGGACTTTCCCTGCCTTCTGTTCCTCCTCTATCTTCAACCTTAATTGGAAAGAGGAAAGTAAGATGAAGTTGAATGCCAATAGGCTACTTTTGTTGATTACCTACAATATGCCTACGCTATGTGATGGATACTAGCCCTTGTACACTGACCTGTCTGGGATAGTCAAAATGAATGGTGGGCTAAATCTTTGTGAAACTCTGTTTTCATTTAATTGTTATTCTGTAACATCCCCTCTGTCATATCAGAAAATAGAAAATCTTTCATTTATCAAGGAATGGTTGAAATTAGGTAATGCAGAAATTAGATTGCCTAACCTACATCAAAGACTAGCCATACATAAAGCCATAGCCTATAACATCAAATGTGTAAATGTGTATTATTGTTTGTAATTTTTTCATGACACAATAATTTTAAACTCTATAGAGGCCTGATTTCTCTTTCTTCCATTACAATTTTTCATTGCTCTAGTTTTATTAGTTTACATGCCAATGCAGAAATTAACTTGCGGCACATAAAGAAATTAACTTGTGGTCATTTACCATGTTTCCTTATTGTTTTTATGCATTTGTCACATTAGCTGCAGGTTTCTTTTGATGGCAATAAGCCTTTATTTATCATCATCACAACGCAAATCAAATTAGTAGAAGCTGATTATCAGAGTAGTCAATTGAGTAGCCTAACATCACTTACTAGTACCTCCTCTTCTTCTTCCCCTGGTAAGTAGCTAGGGACGTAAGGTACTAGATGGTATTAGATGCGTGGAAAAACTTTACGCCACTTTCAACAGTTCACGACAGGTCTGTTTTAAATGTTCCTTAGGCCTACGTATTACTTGCCATGTATCACTACTTAACTTGGAATTATAATTAGCATTAAAACTGAATGACGTTGTACGTGCATGTGCATAACGAATTGTGTAGGCGGTACGATCGTGTACTGACAACTCTCCTGCGGTGAAGAAGGTTCCCTTGCTGTCTCTCCCTCCACATCATGATCAGCATCATGTGGTTGAATCAGAATCTGATTCTGCTGTATTGCTATCTATCTCCACATTGACATTACTAACTCCACCACTGTAGTCAAAAAGCTCTGTAAGCTGCCTACATTTTGTAGCTTACTTTTCAAGCAACTTCACTTTCTTCTCTTTTAACTTCTGCCATTCACCTTTTTCTTTACATTTTCTGCTTGCCTTTTCCAGAGTTGTACAGAAAATACTCCCTGTCTTCTTTGTTGGCTTTCTGATAGAATGTAGGCCTATGTTTGACAAATTATCATTACAGCGCGCCCTCTGCTGGTATGTTTTAGACTGTTCAACAGGGCCCGGTCAACCAGGGAGAAAAAGCCCAAATATAACAGCCGTTCTGGACTTTTCCAGAACTCACAGATTACAAGTCCATCCGTGGCCCTGCGATGAACTGGGGACTCTTCCAGGGTGTACCCTGCGTTCAACAGTAGCTGTGATAGGCTCCACTCCAGTGACCCTAGTGAAAGCAGGTTCAGAAAATGAATGAGTCAAAAAACAAGTGATGATATTTCTATGTAAAAGTTTAAAGTCTCCGTCCATTATTTACTAACACCCTCGTCTGTCATACATCTGCTCTATTCAGTCATTTTCAACTATGACCAACACAGTAGATAAAGGTTCTCTGTTAATTTTCCAGCAGAAAAACACAAAATTCAGATGCTTCTTTGCTTCAATTACAAGCCTTGAAGCAAATGGAAAAAAGAATGGTGCACACTGGCTGACATTTCGTCAATGTCAAAGGCTCTCGTTAGATTGACGAGAGCCTTTGCAGTATCTGGGACAAATTTCCGCCCATTTCTTGTAATTAAATTCTGGTACATGATAACGCCAGTCTACACCACCTTTGGCTCCATACACCATGGGTGCCGATTGTTAAAATAAGTGGCCGACAGGAGGATAACTGAGGCCAACAACCACAACACTGGCACAGGGAACTTGGATGCATCATGTTGTAAACACTCTTAAGTTTTTGTTGTAATAATCTGTGCATTCTTCTTCTTTTTCGATGCAGTTCCTGCGGCTTTAGCTGCAGAGGATTTCTCGCCACAACTCAAGAGACCCTGTGTGCCACCAAGACCTGAGGAAATCCCTCACACACAGGGCCATGTGACCCAGCCGCACAGCCGCGCTCACGTGACGCAACCCCACACCGTCTCTCACCTGACGCACACGCACCTGTCCCAGGCCAGCCCCGCCTCCTCCTTAGATTCTCCAGCTACACCCACCACAGCGCTGGCATCACCCGCTGCCCCAGCAGCAACACACACAGAGCACATACTGTCGTACAGCGGACACACATCGCCGTACGCCGAACAGCTGCAGCCGCTGTCGCTCACCACAAAGCCTCACAGACCCCACACCAACACCCACCCACTGACCAGAAACACTGTCACACCTGGACCTTCTACACCATCATCCACCACTGACACCCCCACCTCCTCCTCACCCTCATCCTTTCACCCACCCTCCCCTCTTCACATGACTTCTTCTAGGAGTACTACCCCAACCCAGCTCTCACAGCCTTTCTTCATTCCTCCTAAATCAGCCCCGCCTACCTCCATTCACCAATCAGCAGTGACCTCTCACAGTGCCTTAAACCAATCGCAGCCATTCACAGTGAGACGAGCCAATCAACTGTAAGGAAGTGGACTTCCTATATGTGAATACTGAAATTAAAAAAGCAATGAAACACATACAATTCAGCAATATTTGTACCTCTAAACGCTGTAAATGAGCTTTCTTTTTAAAACTTTTTTATAGAGCTATCACGGTTTATATTATTAGTATGAAATGGACAATTAATGGTCAATATTTGACTTAACCTTCTTTATAAAGTGTTGTAATGTTCCCAGTCTTGTTTTTGTTTTCCTGAACAATCAGTTTTCTTTGTTTTTGAACAAAATATTGTGTGACAGGATTGTTTCAAATGTTTTTTTTCACTGGGTAGTAATGTGTTTAAAACAATGGTATTTTCCTGTTTTATAAAGGCTCTACCTGTTGTGTTAATAAATATTCGCTGAGTTCTCATATTTTACTTGTGTGATACAGGGGGATTTTTTTTGTTTCTGGTAAATCAACCAAGACCAAAGGTATTGGCTTTTAGTGTGAATGTTGGCACTCTGAACGTGAAATGCATTTGACAGGCCATCAATCTGGATTAGTTTAATTTTGTGTACCTGTCTGAATCTTTCACATTTGTAGGAGTTCCCAATGTGTGTGTGTCACTTTAAGTAGGTATGACATGGAGGATGCAGAGATACAACCAGAAGGAATGTACTGAGATGTAAGAGGTGCCAAGGTGATGTATTCTGGGTCAAAGAAAAAAAAATCTAATGAGAAATTGAAGAGCAGTTTGAATAAACAATGGTTATGACCCAGTGCAGACATCCTGCCTGCCTAACCCTAACCCTGGCCATTTAATGTCTTTAACCTTAGACAAAAAATAAAAGGCAATGCCTTAACCCACTTCCAATAATAGTCTTTTTTTTGTTTAATCCTGGTGACAGAACTGTAGCCTTTAGTAACTTTAAGATCTGGCACAGAGCCCTTAGAACTGTAGCACGAAGATGGAGAACATTTACAGTTGTGGAAAAAATATATTAGACCTTCAAAAGTTCTCAAAAACAATAGTGATGCAATCAAATACTAACTCCTATGTGTATCATGTGACAATCAGAAAAGAAAACATGGAATTCCTACAAAGCACTCTTTGTCAGTACTAGTGATCGACCAATGCAGAGTTTTTGAGGCCAATACCAATTTCTTTGTTGTTTTGGGGTTTTTTTTACATAAGCCTAAGCATATGACTAATATCGGCAGTCCATATTTGGAGTACTTTTCTTTTTTGTTATTAATATTACTGCATACGCTTTATAGACTGAATTTCCATGAAGGTGACGTACAACATCAGAAATATCTTAAAGTATGAAGGGGGCAAGAGAGAAAATAAAGTTGGGAGAGTGGAACCTCTGGAAACATACAAACAAAAACTGTGGTTCAGTTGGTAGAGCGGGTTGTCCGTTGATCGAGGGGTTGGTGTTTCGCGTCCCGCCTCTGGCTGTCCACATGTTGAAGTGTCCTTGGGCAGGACACTGAACCCTGAGTTGCTCCCAGTAGGGTTAGGCAGCACCAGTGTATCGACAGCAGCCGTTTACTGGTGTATGGGTGAATGTGAGGAATTGTATAGCGCTTTAGGCACCCACTGGTGTATAAAATGCGCTATATAAGTACACTCTAAAAAAAGTACGGTTTGGGACACATTCACTGACTACTAACAGCTGTGTACCTGAGCAAACTACTTTCATCAGTTGTTCTGCAGTTTTTGCAGCTGCTAAGCAATTACGAGGTGTGAGTTTTTGTTCTGTAACAGTTTATTTGTTAGGCAAATAAATCACTCATTCAAACACACACTGTTTTGAGAAGAAACATGTTTTACTTTGTAGACCCCAGGAAACCTGATGGGACTACTTTTGCTTTGACCAAAACCGGACCAAAACTCAGCTCACAGGATACTTTCGGGGGTAAGTCACTGTGGGTGCACCAGAGTAAAGACGGTGATACCATATAGAATCATGTGAAAAATACGGAACTATCCCTTTAAGGCAGGGGTCTCCAACCGGTGTGGCTGCAGGTTTTTGTTGAAACCAAGCAGCAACACACCAGACTTCAATCAATGAATCAACTGATCTCAGTCTGCAGAGAGTCAATTGGTCAAACTGTGAACTCTTGGTTGGTTGGAACAAAAACCTGCAGCCACACCGGCCCTTTGTGGAATAGGTTGGAGACCCCTGCTTTAAGGAATGGAATAAAACAGCAGTGTGTATGTCAGTATGCCAACCAAAGCAGGGTCAAATTAAAAAAAGATAGTGCCAATGGCCCTGTGCTCATCTGGACCTCACAGCTGTGATGTTTTGCTATTAACAAAAGGGAAGCATTCAATAGATCATAAAATCAGAATTGAAATCCATTAAGAATTGAGGGAGGAGAAGCGATGTTAGTGACAGACTGGAAAAATAAAGTTGTAAACAAATTGTTTACAAAGGCAAATTTCAACAAATAATGTGATACATTTTGTGCCCGGGGCTTATATCTATCTAATGAATGAATCAGAATTTAAATCTGTTGAGGGAGGAGAAGAAATTTTTGTGAATTGGTAAATTCACAAAAATTTACCAGACTTATGTGTGAGGTGTTATTATTATGCATCATATTTTCATTATCTAGGATGATGTAATGGTAATCACAGTGGAATTTACTTTGCATGATCAGGTTTCTGAATATTTCAGGTGTGATCAAAACACAGTGACGCATAGTTGGGTTAATGAAAAAAAGGGGAAAAAAGACAGCCAGAATGTTCAGATGAATGAGTCACATATGAGGAGTGGAAAATTACAGGTAATAGTTAACAAGCAATTATGATTTAGCATGTTTTAAAATGAATAAATATAGGAACTACTATGAAACTGGACTTATTTTGGTATCTGGCACTTCTTCAATTTTTTACACCCAATCATGAAAGAGACATTTAAACTGATTATTCTCCAGGATATGCCTCATGATGACCAGAGAAGAATGCAAAAACATGTACTCTTGCCATTCCAAAATGAACTGTTAATAAAATATTGGGGCCAAAACTAGGACCACAAGTGGGACAGGAAAAACTACCTGGGTGTAACATGGCTGTAATTGGTCCTATACACCGCTATAAATAAAGACACTGTTAAATTTCATTATCCTGGTGGTTTTTCTGATCCAAACATGGGTTTGTCATAAATCTTAGTCTTATTCCAGATCCTGTATGTAACTCATTCTGATATTACCTGCAGAACCTGCCTGTTTAAACACATACAGTAAATGGTGAATAGTTTTGCAACAGCGTCTCTGCCTTGAATCATTTCTAAAATTCCCAAAATGTACCTATGAGATATTCAAAAGTAATTGTAACATGTAATTTTTGCCCTTTTGATTGTGTTACAAATTTATTTTTGTATTGAAAATAATGTCAAAGAATGTAAAAATGGGTTTTATCTTAAAATGTGTTCCTCTCTTATCTCAGTAAATATGTATTTTTAAAAATAGATCCAAAGTACTCCAAAGTTACTTCATAACATTAGTCTACATCTGGTTAAAATTTTTAGCCCTATGTCCTGTTTTTTGGACCAGTTTCATAGAAGCATCATATATCTTAAATTTGCATATAAGAGTGAATACTGTTGCACTAGAATGCTGCTGATTTAATTTATTAAAATATGAAAGCTTAAAAATATTAAATTGTGAAACTTGCTTTATATGCAGTTTACCTGAACTTTCTCACACAGTTCAGTTTATTATGGTGTTATGATTTTGGATGCCATTCTACTTACTGCCTTAATGTAGGTGGGGCCTTTTCTTTGGCTGATGTTCATTTTTCCTCTTTCGCATCTGGCTTCCCTCCAACCATTAATAAGTGTTTTTAGGTTTTTGTGAAATTTGAGTTCTTTGATTTGACACAATTATGGAATCAGAGATCTGAGGAAATGCAGTATAAACTTATTTTGTGAGTTTTTGATCATCTTGGTATAGTTTGTCTCCACTGCCTACAGCACCCTTACATTGTAGGGAAGGTAAAAGCCACCATGGGAGCTACATTGTGACGTCATCTAGCTCTCTCTGGATTTCGTCCTCTCCGACGATACAAAGGAGTATCTGCACCTCCTAGTTGCTCCATGAAATACAACTTTGGGACATGATACACAGAAGTCTTTTCTTCCTTTCTTGGCTCCTTGTCAAGTGGAGATTTAACCAGTGAGTTGTTGTTTGTGCTTTTATTCTTCTGTCACGTGGAAATGATTATTCTGTCGATCAATCAATGGGATGCAGGCTGTTTAGCTCTGCTCACTTGGATTGCTTTGGAGACGTTGGCACCCCAACGGAAGGGTGACACAAAGTGGGATGGTTTGGATCGGTTATTTTGGTATCCTTTGTGGTGGAAATGCAAAAAATTCGTACCAAACAAACTGTCCCAATCTGCTTGATGGAAACACACCATATGTCCAGTAGTATTGCCGGATAGGAAATGTGCAACTATCCTACCAAAACTTTAAAATGATCATGTTTTGGGAGAAATTATTGTACACAAACTAAACACATACACATAGCCATTTTAGCAGCAATTTTTAATTTAAAAAGTATTTCATGTCAAAATTTCAGCAGTAATTCACAATATCCCTATGATAGGCTACTAGGTAAACTATGGCAGATGTTGTTGGTTAGGAACGCAGTGATTTATACTGAGAGGGGGTGGGCTTTCAAATGGCTTTGTCTCAGGTGTGAAACAATTTTTCCTACTATGGTTACGCCACTGTTAGCAAAACTCGCCTTCTGATTGGTCTTGAAATGCAAAAGTTGGAGTGGAGAGACCAAGAAAAAAATGCAGAAACTGGAGTAGAGAAATACATGGAACAAGTTAGCTGGTGATGATCCATATAAGCTTGGTTAACTCATTCAGTCACCCTCAGTGTGTAAACTATCTCATCACAACCATCAGGTTAGGGTTAGAGTTAGGGTTAGATGGGTGTTATAATTACATGCATACTCCATCATCTTTGCTGCGTATCTCTGCACTCCAGCTTTCTTTTATGCCGCCTGAGTGCAATGCATGAGAAATGATTCTTGGTGTCAGATGCGTGTTTGGACAACCAACTGAAATTCTCGTACATTTTGGAATTTTTCCCATTATTGTTCGTACAGAGGACAACTATTGTACAAATATGATAATTATTGTACATCTGGCAACACTGTGTATTTCTGAGAAGCCAATGGGGAATGTCTGCAACAGTTAGCACCACGCTGCTAACGTTAACAGTCACAGATTATGAGCTAATCAGTACCCCGAGGCATGGTCATAAACCAGTAGCACCATGTTAATGTTAATTAGGCATGGTTCATTGTGCATTTTTATGATGACTTTTTTTCAAATTGCTCTTTGGTTGTTGCACTGATGTTCCAGGGGTCCGAGTCCATAGTGATGTTGTGTTTTTTAGACTGTGTGATAAATTTTATGAGTCCATGTCATTTGAATTTCACCATTTGGGAATTAATAAAGCAATCTATGTTTATCACACAGCTGAAGAGCTAACAGGCTAACAAACATCAACAATTTCCACCTGTTAGTGATGGGTACGCTATTATCAGGAAGCTAACATTTATTGTACAACAGACCATTATCATACAACAGCAGTGGAAATTGAACATCAAGGCTAATTATTCTATTCAGGTTAAACCATAGGTCATAAAATGAAGTACAAACAACTGACAAAAACAGAATTTAACTGACAAACATTCTGTCTACTAATAAAAACACAGTCCTGAAGCAGACACTGAGTGATCGAGTAAATAAAACAAACCTACAGGACACAAACAACTGGGATTACTAATGTCTATGGTAACATCTGTGCTAGCCAAGAAGCATCCAGGAACTGTTCATAAAACAAGCTCATAAACAAATTATCACTGTTACAACCACTAGCATCACCAAGAGCATAAATCCACTGAAACAGATTATAGATGATTTATGTTAACCAGCTCTATGATTGTAAACAACTGTGAAATGAAGGTATAGATGGATTGCATTTACAGTTAGCCAGTGGTACCTGACTGGAAGTGTGTTCCTGTGGTAGTGTTGTAAACTGTGACATTTCTCATGAGACAAGATTTCGGACAAGGTCTAAGTGTTCAGGATGTGATGGAGAAGTTGCAAGTGGCAGAATCAGCCCTAGAGGTCCTAGCTAGTGGCTGAACAGAGGGCTTTCATCCAACCCATAACAAGACATTTAACCATCAGAATGACTCTGAAACTATTTAATTAAGGTAAAAATGTTATGAAGTTCTGCTTTAAATAGCACAATTCTGTGCAAAACAGGCTGCAGTTGTTGTGATGGAGGCAGTATAGGCACAACTAAAGGAAATGCAGAGAATGAATCTGTTCTGCTTGCACAAACATTTTTGTAATGACAGAAGAAAAAAAATGAGACAGAAAAATTAGACATTTACAGTATGCGAAATACAGGGGGGGGGGGGCGATCCCCCTGACCAACCCAGCACAGAACCCCAAAAGCCCCAGGAGCAAAACCCCAAGGGGGTCCCACATCCTGCACAAAAAACTATAACAATTATTATATTTTTATTTCATTTTTCTTTGCAGCAACCGGACTGTGATGACAGAACCGATCGTGCACAATATGTGTGTGTGTGTGTGTGTGTGTGTGTGTGTCCCCTTCAGCCTTGGCGAACTACATAGCCAGAAGGACAGGGGGGAAACTCTCTGAAACACCCAGTCTGCTGTAACTAACGGACTTGATCATTTGAGGGTGGTGTGCAACAAGCAGCCAGCCCCTACCTGTTAGTCTCTTACTTGAGTTCTGTACTTCTGGTTGAGAACTTCAACAAAAAAGTTCTCAACCGAAAAAATAAAACAATCCAAATGAAAGACTGCAAGGGGGGAAAAATGCACAGATCGTCTAAAATATTTGCCTTTGCATCTTTCTCAGTTTTGGTTGTTGCTGTTTTCCTTTATTACTCCTTCAACCTTTTTTTGTTTGCACTCCCTGACGTTTTGATTGTGGTTTTGACACAAACGTGGCACATGGGGTGAGGTTTCCTTTGGTGGATTACGATTGCTTTATTTATGTTTGACAAACAGCTGAGTAAGTGTACCTAATAAGAAGTAGCTGTTGTGGACAGAGACACATCATACCTTTACTTAGACCGGTCAAATTTAACCAGGAACACTAAAGTAGAGAGCGGGACATGAACACAACTGGAGGGTTACCATAAATTGACTTCCTCCTGTACAAGAAGAATCACATGTCACAGCCTGCTCTTGGAAAACACATGGAATGTACATCTGAGTGTGTACTACCTGTCCCTTGGCCTGAATACTGAAAGAGCTATCAGTCTATCAGACAGGGGAAAAAAATTTTTGCCAGGGGGAGGACCACTGTCGTCTTTAATTTGTGTCTTCTTGGTATGGTACAGGAAGGAGTCCATTTATGGTGTTAAAAGATAACAAAAAGGTGTGGAGTCATGTTTACAAGTGGGTGGGATCTGGTTATATGACTAACTCACAGATGTGTGGAGTCCAACAGATCAATGTGAGAACTGCTGTCTATAGTAGGACAAACGTTCTAGGGAGAAGCTTCAGAGGTTTCACAGTGCAGCAGTAGAGAATAGCCATGGATCATGAGGGTGGATGCAACAGGGCTGTCCTGGTCTCAGTGACTCAGTTTGACCACGGAGTGAATCTGAGTAGGAGGCCTGGAGTGAAGAGGGATGACCAAAAACTGCACCGCATCCTCCGAAAACTGGGCTTTAAGGTGGACATCCACAAAGACCTCTGCAGTGATGAAATCTATCAGCTGTTTTATAAAGGTACTGTATTCAACATTCACATCTGCACTATATCCAATACACACATCTGTTTTATATTCTGTGGGATACTTACATGGAAATGCAGAAATTGAACAGTGATGTTCTTGAGTGGCGTGTTTGCTTTTATTTATTTTTGATTTTATTTTCATTTTTTGTTCATATATGCAACAGTTTAAAAAAGAAAATAAGCTAAAAAAAAAAAAACAGTGCATCCAGGAGGAAAAATCAGCTCTAATCCCCATTTCAACCCATAAAGATCCACTGCTACTTCTGTAGAGGTTCCCAAATTAATCTTTATGTATTTTTAACCTTTATTAAATGATTTACCACAATTCATTCTGATATTATGCTCAAAATTGAGCATTTTTAGGTGATAAGTGGGATTTTCCTATATTTAATATGATCGTGTCATTTAAGTTAAGGGTTATCATTTCAGAAACACACAAAACTTAAGAAAAAGTGGCTTTTTTGTGAAATATATCATTAACTGAACATAAACAAGGTGTATTAATCCACTGTCATTTCTCAAACTCTATGGGTTTTACTGGTGAATCAACTTTGGAGAAGGTGTTTGTTTCCATGGTAACTGCAGAGCCTCTGAATATCTAAATGGGTCATATCTAATGACCATGAAAAGATGACAAACTGTATTTTACACCAATTATTTACATGGATTGATAGGGTTAGTGGATCAGCAGGTATTAAACAGTTTATTTTAGTAGATGTTTTTTGTCACCAGTGGATGTTTGGGTCTTTATGGGTTAACTCTCACTACGGTTCAGTTCACATGCATTTATTTTGGGAAAATAAAGACTTTGACAATAAACTTTCATAACCCACATATAAGAATCCAACTTATGTGAACTACATCATTTGGCATCGATTTTATGTTCTATAATTTTTTTTTTCTTTAATGTGATCATTGTATTGTTTCGATGCTAGATAACTCAAATGTGTACCATGTTTTTGGCAGAGGTCACTCTCCTGAATTTAATATAGAACTTTCATTTCCAGAAGGTAGTTTACTAAATTATTTATTATTGACCTCTGGACATTGAGTCAAGACTTAAAAGATATGCATCTCGGAAAACAACACATTAGGATAAAGATATTTGACAAAGAAATTTATCTTGTACCATTGGGCTATTTTGCAGCTATAATAATCAACTTAAACAGTATAATTATAATACCAATGCAAGTGTGTTCTTCATATAAATAGTATTAGTAAATATAAATGTGCATCTTTATCATACATATTTTAGCAGGCCATTTCTAGAAATAATTAATTTCAGTGTTTTTTATATATCTTTCTATGTATTTCAGATTAACAGGTTGTATGTGTTGGGTGTGTTGTACTGAAAGTACAACACACCCAACTCATTTCATCTCCAAATTAATATAAATCTCTCTCCATGTTACTAACAACACAGTTGTAAAGGAAAAACACTGGATTGCACAATTTAATTAATCACAATTAAATACAAACATTCCCAGAAATAACAATAAAGGTGTGACTGTCATGTCCTCAGTGGGAGCTACAGCAGTATTAACATTATCAAATATAATTTGATTAAGTGTTCAACGCAGATGTTTTTCATCGTGTTTCCATGTGTCAGGAAATGGGTGTTAGCGATAGACTATCTGAAAGGTCAGGCACGGTTTTATAGCTGCTTATCATTAATAGATAATACCATGGAACAGTCATATATGCTTATTGAAAAATCAACAGGTTCACATTCAGGCAGTTCCTCGTATTTGAATCAGATATATTTGTTAATCATTCTCTGTTAACATTCTGTTGAAAAGTGTCACAATGATGACATAATTAGTAAATGTAATAGCTTGTGCGCAGCTATTTATTTAAAACAACAGGAAGAGCTCTACCTGTTGTTTTAAATAAATAGCTCCAAAAACAGCCACAAACACACCACTGGTAAACAAAACTTATTAACAAAATCAATTCATCTATTAATCCAACAAGACTTAAATAAAATATCCACCAGCATCCAAAACTGCCTGATTTTCACAGAAAATATGCAAAAAAAAGAAGGTCAAATCTAGAGACAAATTCATTTGAGAACTGACACAAATGTGGTACTGATCCTTTATCAGTAAAAATATGAACAGAACAAACCTGCCACGCCTATTTAGATTTATAATGCAAAAACCGACATATTATATAACATCTTTCCTGTATTAGATAAGAAAACTAGTCAAATGCCTTTTGTTTGTTTTTTTAATTAAGGAAGTTGAAAAATATGAATAAAGTCACCTGTTATTTACTCATGAGAGAGTAAATAGAATAACAAAACCTGTTCTAATGTTCGATGAGCATCTGTCTGGTATTACAGTCTCTTCCTGCTACACAATGGAACACAATGTCCTCAAGTTATAGACTTGATTCATGCTGTTCTGTACATGATGGTTCATGTGTTGATGGTGAAATCTCCAAATGCCTGCCACTCCACATCATCTTGTTTTGTTGTATCATGACTAATAATTACCATCTAGACTATATAATTAAATGTGAATGTGTGACTCCCCCCTGATGGTGATGCCTTGCGTGTTTTTGTTGCAGAGAGCAGACGTCCAGTGAGTGATTGTTTTCTGACTGTCTTGTCATCTCATGGAGAGGAAGGTTGTGTGTTTGGAGCTGATGGGAAACGTGTCTGGCTATCTGAGATTTTTAGCTACTTTGACAATAAATACATGGAGAAAAAAGTCAAACTGTTCCTCATACAGGTACGTAATGTGTAATCATTCCATGTACTTTTCACTGTTTACCTGATAACACTGCTCCCATTAGAGAACACACACACACCCTCAATTACAGCTGTCTGACTGTACTTTTTTTTTTTTGCACAATAGTTCCTCTTCAACATTGGTGACATTTTTTTGCATTACTTATCAGAAATACTTCAGATATCACTGCAATCAGTCTTTATCTTTTCTGCAGGCTTGTCGTGGAGGTGGTCTGGACGATGGTGTGGAGGTGGATTCAGGAAGTGATACCACTGACACCACTTTTTCACCATATCTATCTGTACCTATAGATGCAGCTGTAATGTATGCAACAGCACCAGGTAAACATACAAGTACTTCACCACTTTGAATAAAAAATTAAACATTTAATGTTTTATGCATTTTGCTGTTGATATTTCTACTTAAGACAGGGGTGTCAAATTCATTTTAGTTCAAGAGCCACTTTGAGCCCAAAATAATCAGAAGTGGGTTGGACCAGTAGGATATTAATGAGTCAGGACCCCCCCCCCCCCACACACACACACACACACACCCACCCATGACCTAAATGAACAATAGGTTTCACTTTTACTTCTGTGATCAGTGGTCTGCCCTGATCAACCAAATTAAACACATGTGTCCCCACAAAAAAAAAAAAAAATCTGTTCCTTGTACCAGTAACAACTTTTCTGAAAATTTCAGCCAAATCTGTCCATAACTTTTCGAGTTATCTTGCTAAGAGTCAGTTAGATAAATAAACACAATCAGACTATACTCTTTGGTGGAGTAACTATGGACAAATTGAAAAAAAAAAAGAAATGTCTAAAGAAAAATAAGTGCAATTTTAACAATATTATTCTGCAACTTATCATTTCTACATGTGCTTTATAGATCTACAAAGACACTTAGTAACACAAGCAGAAAGTTATAAATTGTCCTTAATTGTGTTTAGAAATCCAGGGTGTTCATATTTGTTCAATTTATTCACATTTTATTCATATAGAATAGTTTGTACATTTAAATATTTTCATAATTTAATGTTATTTTTGCCACTAAAACAAAGAGAAAGGTGTGAAGTTGACATTACTTGTACACTGTAGATTTTGCAGTGTTAATTTGGAGACAATGGGACCAAATACACTCTAGAAGAAGTTAAATAAACTCTCTGTGTTGATTTAACACTGCAAAATTTACTGTGTAAGCATAATATGTTTTTTCACAAATATCAAGTCATTAAATATTCAGTTTCAAATTTTATATTCAAAAATTACAGCTCACAATTCACTACCATAAACACTGACTTAAGGACATTTTTTCTCCGACACTCATGCTCTTATGCACCTGTGCCCCAGCCCCATATCTGATTTTTACATTTCACAAATTTATCTCACAGGTTGGATTGTCCCACAGACAATACAGCCATTTTTTGTACACGCCATGCATTGCATTGAGAGCTAATCTTAAGTCAATGTGACGCTCACTTCTGCATGTGCTCTGTTCTGTCGAGGTTAAAACTGGATGTTTCTGAGAGATAATGACACACATCCAATACATGACATATTGAAAGAATTTAGTTTTGTTATTTTTTTTCATGTTAACAAGAAATAGAGAAATAATTTTGTCATTGTCTGTGTGATGCAGCCAAACACAAAAAAATATTTTCATATATACAGATATTTTCTTACTCAGATATTTCATGATAACATTTGAGATTGGGTGACATTTTAAAGTTGTCTGAAAACTTTTTTCCACTGCTCTATGTTTGACACCCATGATTTAAGACATAAAACCTCCTCAAATCCCAGAATGATGAAAAGTATTTTCTGATGGTTATAATCAGGTATAGAACTAATTCTTTTTAAATCCACTGTTTCATCAGGTTATGGGGCTTTTACGCATCCATACGGATCAGTCTTCCTCCAAACGTTCTGCACTTTATTAGAAGAAGAAGGCAATCGTAACTTGGAGCTGACTCGACTGCTGACTCGTCTCTCTCACCGTGTGGCTTACACCTTCGAGGCTAAAGGTGCCATCTTTGGTGGGAAGAAAGAAATGCCTTGCCTCATGACACGACTGACCAGAGATGTGTTCCCATTCGCTGAAGCTGGAAAGGACACTGGGGTCTCTGGACTTGCAGCAACTTCACTGATTGGATCTGAAAATGTACGAAAACGGACCCCTTCCATCAGTTAGACTGGAGTATCTGTGAATATGTGACTGGATTTGAGAGTAAAGGATTGAAACTGACAGCAGGAATGTGGATGGATGAGAGGACATGTGATCCTATACACCTTTGACTAATGTCTCAACATGCAAAACATTTGTGCATAAACCTGAGGATTGTATTGTCATGTGGAAATTTGTATTTTCTGTGTATTTAAACATCTTGTACATTTCTAAATTAATAAACAAACTTAATATCTCTACAACTATATTTTTACTCCACCGAGGGATGGTAGTTGTGTTTTTGCAGCATTCATCTGTTTGTCTATGTGCAACATTACTAAAACAGTTATGGACGGATTCAACTGAACATTTTAGGAAATACTAATATAGGAACAAGGAACAAATTATTGCATTTTGGTGGTGAGTGGTGGAGATGTGTGTGTGTGTGTGTGAGGGGGGTAACTCAAAAAGTTATGGGTGGATTTGGCTGAAATTTTCAGGAAATGTTGATGCTGGCAGATCGAATAAGTGATAAAAGTTTGGTGGTGATCAGGGGGGCACACATGCGTCTTACAGCAGGGGGGCTGATCTGCCTTGATGGAGTCTGCACTCTCATTCATTAGTTAGTTAATTACTTTTTACTAAGCGAGCGAGTGAGTGAGTGAGTGAGTGAGTGAGTGAGTGAGTGAGTGAGTGAGTGAGTGAGTGAGTGAGTGAGTGAGTGAGTGAGTGAATGAGTGAGTGAGTGAGTGAGTGAGTGAGTGAGTGAGTGAGTGAGTGAGTGAGTGAGTGAGTACAAAATTGTGCCGTGACCGTTGACCATGAAAAACCCTGAAGGATAAAAAAAAAAAAAAGTCATATGATTTTGAATGGCTGTAATTCCAAAAAGAGTGGTAATAAGTACACAGTTACTATTGATGACAGATAGGAAACTACATGTAGACTCCAAAATGGCATTGTGACCTTTGACCTTGTGCGACCTTGAAAGGCCAAACCCATCATCTCACGTTTTGTGAAGGATGAGGTTTTTTGTGCCTGGCAACACTTCTATTTTGTTACTTTTGTGAAGGATTGTTTGTAAATGTACACATTTTCATGTAATTTTTTTTTTTTACAATAAAACAAAGATTGGAATAGTCATTTATAGGTTATTATATTTCCATTTTACTGATTCATCCCATTTTAGATCATGTTGGTCAGTATGTGGAACCCAGATTAAAATGATTTTTAACATCCTTGATAATATTTGCAGTATTATTTTCTGCATGTAACACATTTATCCCAGGGGCTGGATTACCCCCTTGGAGGCCTGGTTTTGACCCGTGGGCCATATGTTTGACACCTGTGAAGTAGAGTGTCCCAAAGGTTTTGGGTTTCTTATCTTTGGTGCCCCCTATTGGTAATAAGAGGTAACTTTGTGCTGTTGAGCTTCATCTTACTGTGTTGTATCTGGTACAGCAGAGCAGTTGTACAGTAGCTCAGAGGAAAAGACACCCACACCACAGAGATCATTGGCTCCCCTCTACACACACTGGAAGACCTACACTGCTCCTGTTTCCAGATGAAGGTCCAGAACATCTTAAAGGACAATACACACCCTGGACACTCACTATTTGAATCACTGCCATCTGGGAAATGTTTCAGACTCATGAACACAAAGATAAACAGATTCAAACACAGCTCCTACCCAACAGCAATAACCATTTTCAACAGAATGAGGAAGTGATGTGTGCGTACATGATGTCCTGTGCTGACGTCTGGGTGAATGTGACTAGATATCTATCCATTTATTTTCTGATTATTTTTAACTAATTTGTAATCATTTTAGGTCTATGTTTATATAAATGGGGCACTGACTGGAGAGCACATTGAATTTCCTTGTACCTGTGACAACGACAGTTCAAGATCTGTCTGTCTGTCTATCTTGAATTGTCACGGAGCAGCTTCACTCAGCTCTTATGATCTGATCCAACATCATGATCAGTAACATCATCCTTAGTCATCAGCCCCCACAAGGATGACGGTGATTCACACATATTTAATCGGTGGTGGTGTGTCCACTCTGTTACTACTAAAAGTGTTTGATTATATCACTTTCATTATGTATGAAACTATGTTTCCCACTCTACATGGGTGGGGTAGGGGGTGGTTAATGTTGAACCCTCACTATGATCAGAACATCAGCTGATTAACAGTCCTCCTCCTACAAACTGCTGCCTATAGATACAACACCATATGTAGTGCTTTAATTAATTTAATGAATCCATACTGTGTTTTGTGCATAACTAGTATCACAGTCATACAACTGAAAACAATGACTTGTATATAATTTTGCCTGTGGGTCATGAGGCCAACTGTTTGGACAATATAGAATGACTTCACAGACATCTATTAAAATGAAAACTAATCTAGATGTACAGTATAAGTCTTGTTTCATCATCTGAACCCGATTTATCCTCACTAGGGTCACAGGGGTCACTGGGGGCCTAATCCAGCTACAATGGGTGAAGGTGGGGTACACCCTGTATGAGTCTCCAGTTCATCTCAGGGCTGAACATATATAGACAAACAATCACTCTCACATTCATACCTATGGGCAATTTAGATTAACCAATTAACCTATCAGTGCATGTGTTTGGATGGTGGGAGGAAACTGGAGTACCTGGAGAAAACCCACACACACACACACACACACAGAACATGCAAACTCCACACACAAAGGTCTGGTGTGGGAATAGAACCAGGATCTAGATTTATATGTGTAATGTAGATTTTCAATAGTGCTGCTTGAATCTAACTTGTGACTTATTTAATATAATGAGTCCTGACAAAATATACGTTTGGTAACCACTGGCTGATGAAGTACTGTATATAACCTTTTGTCATTAAGGCACAGTTGAGTATCTTTGTCTGTTGATTATATATGTTACCACATGTTTGGCTTCAAACAGGTGATAACAGGAATCCAGATTGTTTTATTGAATGTTGAACAGTCCCACAGCTATTTAGTCTATAATATACAGTAGTGGAAAAACAATTCACACACCCTTAAAATTGTACACATTTTCCAATATTATATTGTGAAATATTTGCATAAGCATATTTTATTTCAAAAGTTGTAACTGTATTAGACAGATGCAAATGTTTTTTTTGTCAATTGTTTATATGGGGGGGGGGGATACTTGGCAGATTTCAGTGACATGAATGATTCTTAATGCACCACAAATGCATGGGGTGTCCGAAAACTTTTTCATCACTGAGCATTATATCAGATAAAATCATCTGTAGATATTGCCATAAATTAATATCTTTTTTTTTTTTTTAAACAGCTTCAGAGAACTTTTGAAATTTCTATTTTATGGCAATATTTCACTTTTAACAACTTATCTATGCAAAAAAAAAAATAACGACATGCTCTTAAATGAACTTACAATAAAGCCAGAATAAAAAGTAATTAAAACCACTGTATAAATTCATTATGTCTTCATCAAAAATTGATTATCCTAACCAATGAGATGCCTTTGGATGAATTAAATTGTGAAAAAACTGGTGTAATTTAGTTTCCACTGTAACAAATCACATATTCACCCCATCTGTTTGCATAAAACACCTTTATTCATCAACGCCTTAACCCCAGCATTAAGATTTATTTAATGCTACAACAGCAAAGATCTATTATGTCCTAAAATGGCCAACAGATCAGTTTTACCCCTCAGGTATTATTGCATTAGATCTACATTAAAACTGGAATAAGCCCAAATGTAGCACAACAAATAAAGAGAGAACTGTATGAAAACATTTGCTATATATAACATGATGCTACGATAAGGTAACAGAGTAAATGTTAGGGAAGGAAAGTCAAAACGCATCTTTGGATTTCACAAATTCACCACCACTTGTATGACTGGGCTCTCCGTGTTCACACTGAAGTTTCATTGCAATTAAATGAAAACAGAATTTTAATTCATTCTGGAATTCAATAATAAAACATAAGAATAAGTACAATGAAAAATTTTATATATATATATATATATATATATATATATATATATATATATATATATATATATAATTTTGATCAAAAATAATGTATTGACCTGTAGAACCATTTCAGAATAATCCTGTTACGTGGTGAAAATAAAATAACTAAAAAAAAAAACCTCAGGATCACCCAATGTTGTAAGTTTAAAAAAATTAAATAATATGATCAATAACTGTATAAACAAAATATGTTTTCTAGTTTTGGTGACACAGTGGTGATGCATATCATATGGACACTGAGGGATTTGTCGTTGCTACTTTATAGAATCAAATAATTTTCAATAAAAATGGCTGTCAAACAAGATAATCCATGAATTTCAATGGAATTATTTATGACTTATCCTGTAAAATTGTTTAACCTGATTTCAACTCTGCCAAGTAACAAAACACAGGCAGGTTTTAATCATCTGCTGTGATAAGAATCATAGTGATGATATTAATAAAACATTTTTAAAATTAATTTTAAAAAGTTAAAGTTTGTAAATTCGATTAAAAAAACATTATCGCCAGTTAACAAAAAAGTACACATTTGTCAGTATTTTTCTAAAAAGAGGACGTAATAAAACTAAATTTAGCTGTAATGAGAAAATCAAGATAGGGTAAAAAAAAGCCCAGTTTAACTACAAATGGATTCCCTTCAGAAGTCTGGGCTAAGTTCAAATGCTTGGTATTAATTCATGTAAAATGCACACAAATAAAAATAAAAATGACCTGTTGGTGGTTCAGCTGTTAAATACTTTCACATAGAACATCTGGTTGCGAAGAATATGACCGTTTTAGCGAGTGAGAGGAACAGATATGTCCAGTAGGAGTGTGCAGTTCACCAAACCCACAGCCACAGCTCATTCAATGTACTGAGAGGATTGGGTTTTTTTTGCGTGCGTCTGCATAAACTAAATCCTATGCGACGTACGTAAAACATATGAGTAGAATACTGTCAAACTGCTCATGTGCAGTACTTACATCTTTTATAAATACGTTATAGGAGTAAATGTACTATCACCACACAGTGCAGTAGTATAAATAGTGACATCCTTACAGAGTTTAGCGTAAGGAAGACTTGACAGCAGAAAACATAGGTGGACTTAAATATCTGCAGCAGAACAAACTTGACAGTGTTTATCTACTGCAGGACACATGTAATCACATGTTAAATATGCATCTTAAATATTAAAAATACAATATATGCTTAAAAAACAGAGATACATTACATTTGCGAAACTACATTATATATTCCTATGTATATGCTTAAGACCGCTTAACATCATGTTGCTTCACATTTCAATAGCCTGACCTGATACTAATCATAGAAACATCAATCAGGACCATAAAGGGATGCTCAGCCGTGAGTTGGGTCAACCGTTAGCTCCTACTTAACGATGGCAGCGTTACTTGATGTGGTTTCCGATGACTGACACCAGAGAATTCTTTGAAACGGCTTCTGGTCTGCATATGTCCTGCTGATCTGGAGGGTTCTGGGGCCATAAATATAGTATTGCTAAGTTTCTAACCTCTAATTAAGAAAAAGCAGTATAAAAGTGCAGAGCATTACTGACTACCTGCATGCTGGAGGAGAACCGGTCTATAGGTAATACAAAATGTACAAAATAAATGTGCTGCAAAACAACCAGAATGTTTTGTATACACATATAAATAAAAGTACAGATGTCATCTGACAAGGCAGATGTACCTAAATCCAAATGATCTAAGTCCCCAGTACCCCTCAAACCCCCCCAACCCACCCATGCCCTATTAACACATGCTAAACTCCCGTCCAGCTTCCTTGATATTGAAACAAAAAGGGTACACATTCTGTTTCTAAGGCATTTTTACACTAGCTAATGAGAAAAGCAAGTACTATATAGTACTATAGGTTTCCCTTTTCTTTGAGGACTCAATCAATCTTTGAGCCATGGGTGAGCTGCGATCGAGGCTTTACTGCGGTCTCCGTAGTCGTAGAGCAGCTCCTCACCCTGGTCAATGTTTCGAGAGGCAACAAGGATGAGGTGAGGGACGCCGTTGATATCGTGGAGTTTGGTTTGGCAGTTTCCATTTTTACTGTGATTTATCAATCGCCCCATGCGACCAGTTTCTTTTGTGGCATCCACACTGTTAAAAACAAAAACAACAAAAAAAACATGGTGTTAAAGAAACACACTTCCCTCAACAGCCTTCAAATCTAATCTCACCCCCTAAACACCCTGTAAAGGAAACAAAATGGTTCAAACTGTTACTGTCAATAATGTCATCATTAAAATCAAATCAAATTTAACTTACATAGTGCCACATCAAAACAGAACTTATCTCACAACACTTTACATATAGGGCTGGGCGAAACCAGACAAATGTACAGAAACCCAACACAATCCTCCAGGAGCAAACAATTGTGACTGATTGATTGATTGATTAGAATGCATACTGATCAAATGGAGAAAAAAAAAGAAAAGACATCAGTGGAACAATAGTGATGGAGTGCCCCATTTTTGTCACACTAGGAGGTGTGTGAGTGACCCACTTAAAACACAATGGCCAATATAACAACAGACTGGCCCCCCCATCAACATCCCCTCTTGGATTTTAACTCAACAATAGTTTACATCTTTTCATTGGGATCTAATTACTGCACTGATTAATGTGTTTCAGCTGCAACTTGTTCTTTAGCTCTAACTGATGTAGTGAGTATCTTCCCATTTCTTAAACCACCAGTTTAATATAAACCTGTTCTCAGCTGTATTTTATTCATTACTTTAAATGTGCAGTCTTTTAAACTTTTAAAGTTTGTATTTGTTTATGAGATGTCTCTACTTTTGGTTTGTTTTGCCTTTTTCATGCCTATATGTTTATTGCTCCCTGCTATAATGCTTTTAATGTTTTATGTAAAGAACTTGAATTGTCTTGTACATGTATAAATAAACCTGCCTTGCCTATAACATAAAGACTGGACTGTTTTTCAATGGACAAAGGTGATGTGGTCTGATGAGTCCAGACTGACCCTGTTCAAGAGTGATGAGGGTTAGGGTTACAAACATTTACTTGATCATTTTGTTTATGGAATTCAAACATTTTAACATTTTGCATAAACGCTGAAAAATGTTCAAGATGTGAATTAACATTCTGAAAAAACAAACAGATGTTTAAGCGGTTCACAGCTATTTTTTTTTTTTTAGGTTTGGGAGCTGAGGAGTTTTCCCAAAGGATTGGTAACCGCTGCTATAATATGACTAGATGATATCCTCTATCCTCCTGCCTCAAAAAAACAAAAAGTAGAAGCACTCTCTGCACCTTTCTTACACATTTTTAATTGCCCATAGTCTTCTCTTCCCCCCTCATCTGACAGGTGAGTTAACTAAAATTCTAAAGTCTCAAAGAGAAAATCTATTTCTACATTATGAAGCGTCAGTATTTACATAAAAGGGAACATGCTGTTGTCTCATACCAGTATGTTTTGCATAAGTACTGGAAGTAGTACATGTAGCAGCCAGTGGCAGGGTTTTGAGCGTATTCAGCCTCCCTCTTTTTGGCATCAGTGATCTGTAGCAGGTCTCCATGGTACTCCACCACGTACTCGCCTTTCTGGAAATGTCGAGTGGCAAACACTGCTCTGCCTTTTCCTTCTATCTGCTGCACCTTCAGAAAAACACAAGTTTTCTATTAAAATATACAGTTACTTTTAACACACTCCATCTGGCATCATATGTGATACTGCCAAGTTCAGTGAAAGCACTAACAAAGCGAGCTAGAAAAATGGTTTAAAAAGTGTATCTTCACTTCAAAATGCCAACATGAATCCAGACAGATGAAAAAAGTTAAAAAGCTGTGATATTAACAACCACAACCAACCATAACACCCTACCTACATTACATATTATGTGACACAAAAGAGTGAACCGAGAGAGCAAATGTACCTCATATGTTAGAGAAAAGAGCACAGAATTCAACTTACTTCCATCCCTTCCTCGATTCCGTTTGTGATGAGATCATCCAAAATTCTTTTTTGTTCAAACTGGTGACAAATTGAAATAGGAGATATGATTACTGTAAGAAAAGTACATTTGGCAGAACACATTCTGAGTACTGTAGATGATATTACACACATATATATGTGATGTGCATCTTACCTTAAGCTCCGTTTTACTTTTTCTTGAGCTCCTCCTTATTGGATAGTAGTCCGTAACTTTTCGGTTTTGCAAGTTTTTTTTTGTTGCACTGCAGCGGAGAGAGTGAAACAACAATTATCACATCCACATGAATTATTATGTCTGTATCAAGCTGGCTAAAAAGAGTTTCTTCCTCTCCAGCTCAAAAATCTGTATTTAAAAATGCATCAGTGGTGAAAACATACGTACGCTTTTAATGTTGGTCTCTTTTCTCGGTGGTGTGCTCCTTGCCTCTGACGGCCATGGTGAGATATGCTGTTGTTGTTATTGTTGTGGAGAAGACTGGGAGAAAGGCTGTTACTGAAGAGCAGGGGTGTTACAGGAGTTGACAGAAGAGAGCTCTGTGGATAGCGGTGTTGCAGTGCTGGTGGCTGTTCATCGGACCAGCCGGGCGAACACTGGTTGAAGGTACTCTCTGTCTCGGAGAAGTCTGCCTTTGAGTCTTTTGTTGTCATACTGATAGATTTTGGTCTTCTACCTGTGAAACATGGAACACAAACAAGTACAGTACTCTTGTTATTCAGTGAAATCAGTTTTATAGTCCTTCTTGTCTGTAAATAGCAATCTGGTTGCTTTCACATGATAACCAATCGTCTTAGCTGAAGAGAAAACTGTTGAGCAGGCGGAGAGATACTTACCCGCCTCCAGCCTTTGTACATCATTTTCCTGGGAGTTTATTGGAGAGTGTCTTCCCTCTTGCATCATACTGATCGTCTTGTCATCATGAACTAGTGATAGGGATTTGGCACAGCTTAAGACTGTGACTGGATGACTACTGCATACAGTTTCCTGTAAATGTAAATTGTAGATTCATGAATATGAATATGAATTTACAAACATGCATTTAGAGGCACAAGCTGCTTCACCTACTATATACATTTTTATCCTGCTTGAAGCAAGACTCCCTTCTTACTACGGATGTTTATTGATTTTTTCACAACATACATTTTCCCCCAAATAGCATCACTAATGAAGCAATGCTGTTACAAGGACTCATTTTAAATTATTGCGTTGTATTTTACAGTATTCCCTGGCTAATGACACAAGAACGCGAGCGTAAGCAAGCAACAAGGAAAGGGATGGTTATTGTGGAAACATTATTCGAATACCCAAAACAAACATGGGGGGAACATGCAAACTTAACACAGAAAGGTCCCTGGTTGGACTCTTACAAGATATTAGTAATAATTTATATTCACTCTAACAGTACATCAATTTTAGACCTGGACAGTGAATCATAGCTATACAGTTTGTCAGTGCCACATAATTACTTTTAGAAATGTGATTGCTAAACTTGGCTTCCATGCAATGGAAAAAACTCTGCCTTTTGCAGAATACATATCAATTCAGATGTACTTAAAAGTGAACATGAACTGACCCAAAAACCTTGTTTGTAGCTTTAAAAATCATGGATCAGTTGGGCCATGAAGCTGCTTCTGAAAAGATGAAATGACTCTGGTGTTTTCAAATGAAGGAAAAGGAGGCTAGTGGTTTCACTCTATCTGCATGACTGTGCTCAAAAAACCCAAATCCTGATATTTACTGGAAGGGTAGAGCACAGATTATAAACAAAACACTTAAATGTATCGTAGATTTATAATAAGGGACAGAGGCTGGAGAGTAGGAATGCTAACCTCTATGACTAAAACCACTTCAGCCTAAGGGGCAAAAATTATGTTTTATATATATATATATATATATATATATATATATATATATATATATATATATATATATATATATATATATATATATATATATATATATATAAACTTTCATTCCAACTTTGCAGAGGTAATAGCTCTGCTATTACATATATACTGACGCTGCAATGCATAAATAAACTAGCTTCTCCTCTTGTAAGTATATATTTTTGGTGAAATAACCCAATGGCACCAAGTGATAGATGACAATTAAAACTGCCATTACCGGTGTAACAATTAATTAACCTAAACACTGGCAGCACCCCACTAAAGAAAATAAATAAATAAATATATATATATATGTAGCACAGTATAGCTAATCCTGTGTGGTAAAAGAGGATTCTGGATGCAGAAGTGAAGTGTTGGTCTTGGTGGTGTGTTTATAGTTGTTAAATGCTGCTGTATAGTTCGTGTGTGAGGTCTGTTCTCAGTGATGTGGGGATGTGGGTGGTGCTGGGCAGACCATGCTGGTGCTTTGGTGTGACACCAACTCGCCACCTTCCATCAGTCAGTCCCTTTAAAGACTGAGCCAAGGCGAACGCAGGCCTCTTGGCTCAATATTTACCATTTAATTGGTCTCAAACAAAATCCACGATAAGGACTGATTTTAAAAAAAAAACTACATACAAGAAATGCTGTGAGAAGAGGCTTTCGGTTCCGTCTAATACCAGAAACCACAGTGTGGTGGGTAGACTCATGTCACATACATTATTAGCTAATGTTAGCAAAGCACTCTCACCGAGGAGCTTCTCATCTATAACTACATTACACTGAAAACGGTAATGTGATGCTGAATGTAATACTAACTTAATGTATACGTCTCTACAAGCACCATCGCGTACCATTTGTTTACAATGACAGGATAATCCACTTCAGATGCCGTTCGTTGACGCCACATATCCTATGTTTGGAACTGTGATGATGCCCTGAACAGGCAAACTTACCCCGTTCATGTCCGATTTGTTTTCGTGGCTTCTCGCTGAGCTCCAGCCTCTCGATTCGGGAGAGAAAAATAATTAAATTTCCCGTCAATTCAGAGATTAACCTTGGCTGCCAGCACAGCAGTGCCCTCCCCACACGCTGGCTACTTCAGGCTGCTCCACAGTGGATGTGTTTCCTCCTGTTGTGTTTCAACTGTGAGCAGCTCAGCCGTTGAAACCTCCACAGATCCGCTCCGCCATTTTTCCACCAGCCAATGAAAGACACACTTGGAGAAATGTCTCCCCCTGCCGGCCGATGGACAAAACACCTCATATATTTTCTGGGTCAGTAAAGCCACAATACACACAATACTTTTCTGGTGACTGTCACCTTCGTCTTTGAGCTACATTCACCAACATGTAAGGGGGTCTATTCTGGACCACCTTGCACATTTCCTGAAAATTTAATGGAAATTGGTCCAGTAGTAGTTTTTGTGTAAAGTTACTGACAAATAGACAATCAGGCAAACAACCAATTCAATTCAATTCAATTTTCAATTCAATTTTATTTATAAAGCCCTAAATCACAACAAAGTCGTCTCAAAGGGCTTTACAAAAACACAATCAACTACAACTACAGAGATACATGAAAAAATGTCCCAAGCATCCCCTGTCCTTAGACCCTCCTTCTCGGCAAGAAAAAACTTCAAAACCCAGTGGGAAAAAGAAGAAATCTCGAGGAGAACCACATTGAAGGAGAGATCCACTCCCATGGACGGACAGGCTATAGATGAACACCCAGACACCCCCCCCCCGCCCAAAAAAAATATACCCCCCCCTCCTTTTTTGTTGGGGTGGGGGTGGGGGGTCATCCATAACAGTAACCCTGCTGTGGACTTTCTCATGAAACATTTTACATTTCAAATGGGAAATTGCTCCTATTTTAAGCATTTTTTTTTCACTTTTTTGGTCTTGCTACGCTATTTGTTATGTAGGTTATCATTTTATACTACACTTATTTGACTTTTTTCATTTGGCATTTTTTGGTTGCATTGCATACACCTTATATTCTTTGAATTTATCTCTTGGAATTATTGGAGTGTCCTCTGTCAGCTGCCACATATACTGTACATACAGTACAAATTGATATCAATTGGGCCTGACCAATTGAGCTATGTTAGCTGACATCACAGGCTAGTCACGGGACAAGAAAGAAGTCGACATAGCCATCTTGGCAGTAATCACATTGGTAGATTGGCAGGCGCTGGTACCAGATACATCACAAAAATACACACTTGCAACTAAGTTCAGGAATATGTAGTTAGTCAGGGACACAGCTGAGAAACGATCAACTGGTATGAAAGGCACAGCGGTTATTATTCCACTCATTGCTGGTTAAAATGATTCATGGTTGTTGTGTTGTTGTATGCCATTGTCGGTCTCACGACTGACATGGAAAGCTTCAACAAAACAGTGTGAGGGTTTTTTTTCTTTTGCTACATGGAAAAATACCCCAGGAGCCCTTGTATTTGAGGTTACAAAGTGGTGTTGTCTGCACTACTGTCAAATGTAGCTAGCACAGCTAATAAACAAACATGCTAATGAGACACTTCCTATTAAACAGGGATACTTTAACACTTACCCTTCCAGTGAAGATGCTGCAGTTTTTAGATTTAATATTCCACAACTGAATGTTTGAAACACAGCCAGACTAAGTCCATTCGTAAACCTCCAGGCTCTTGTAGGCTCTCAGAGAGTTCCCTCAGTAAACTGATGTAGCTGTATATGTCAGCAATCGTGGATGTCTTCTTCAGTGGAAGAGGAGATACTTTTCAAAAGTACCCCAGGGGCATTATACGGGCCCGTTATATTTAATCAGTCCTATTTCTACATGTACATACATTTGAATTTCACACAAACTGAAGTGAGATGTGCACGCCGATGGTGTGAAGATGGTTGTCATGTTTACTGCCAACATGGTGTCCTGACAACTAAAAGTCACATGACGTCTGGAGCTCAATAGTAGGCCTCCTTTGGTCAATGTTGACCATGGGTACTATGCCCTGAGGATTTGCAGTGCTGCAACGTTGACTGTGGCTGGTAAGTCCTATGTACGAGTGGCAGTCTCTATCACACAAAGGACAGATGTAGGTGGTGCCTACATTGAGTGGCCAGATTTTGTATCTCATCCTTACCTTTCTTCAGTTGCATGCATAACAGGCTATGCCAGCTGTTGCGGTCGGCTGTGATGTCCTCCCATCTCTTGAAGTTGATATCCAGGGCTTTCATGCCACATTTTCAGATATCTTTGTATCTCAGTTGAGAGCAACCACAGGGCCTTTTGCTGGATGCAAGTTCACCATAGAAGATGTCTTTGGGGATTCGATCATCCTACATACTGCACACATGGCCGATCCATGACAGCCTGTATTTCTTGAGCATGGTGTAGGGCAGGGGGGAGGCCAGCATGCTGAAGAACTACAGTATTTGAAACTTTGTCACTCCATGTGATGCCAAAGATGCGGTGAAGGCATCACATGTGAAAGTCCACTCCTGCTTGTCATAGGGTGTCCATGTTTCACTGCCATACAGGAGGGTGCTGATGATGCAGGTGTTGTATACTGCGATCTTGGTTGTGGTGGTCAGCTTAGGGTTTTCCCAGGAGTGGTTGGTCAGTCGACCCAATGTTGTTGCGGCTTTGCCAATGCGTTTGCTGATTTCAGTGTCTAGGGACAGGTTGTCAGTGATGGTGGAGCCAAGGTAGATGAACTAGTTGACCGTTTGTTTTCTTGAGGCTAATAGTCAGTCTAAAGGCCTGGCAGGGTTGGGAGAATCTGTCCATCTGGCACTGAAGGTCTTGCTCAGAATATGAAGTGACTTCTGCGTTATTTCCAAGCAGCACGTCTCTGATGGTAATCTTGCCAAACTTGGTTTTTGCTCTGAGTCTTGTGATGTACAGGTTGCCGTCTGATATTGTGTGCATGTACACACCTTTGGTTGAGGATCCAGAGGCATGTTTCAGAAGGAGGGAAAAGAAAATGCCAAAGAGTGTTGGTGCAAGGACGCAGCCTTTATTCTCACGCCGCTCTTGATGTCAAAGGCATTGAATACGTTGGATAGTTGCCTTCATATCATTGTAGAATGACTTGATCATGCTGTGTAGCTTTGGGGGGCAGCCGATCGTCTTGAAGATGTTGAATATCCCATCCCTACTTACCAGATTGAAGGCCTTGGTTAAGTCTAGGGAAAACCGGAAGCAATACGCCGAGGTCGATGCTGCCAACAGACTAGGACAGTGGTGCTGACTGGAGACTACTGGACCTCAGTAGGTAAACATAATTATCTCCGTGTCACAGTGCATTATTTTGCTCAAGAGAGGGGACTTCAGTTGTGGGTTCTAACTGTTATGAAAACAGAGGAGAGCCACTTCACCAGTACGTGCACGGAGCATGTCATGCACGTATCCTAAGAGTGGAATATGACAGAGAAAGTCAGTACGCTGACCACTATGGCAAGCCTATAGCAAGCCAAAGTGTTCACATAGGCACGTGTTCGGGGCGACTGTGGCTCAGTTTGTAGAGTGGGTCGACCAAGAGGTTGGTGGTTCGCATCCAAACTCTGGCTGTCCACACGCCAAAGTGTCTATTCTCATGTTGAAAAAAGAATTACAATATGCGATTAATTTGTGATTAATCACAATTAACTATGATCATCATGCGATTAATCATGATTAAATATTTTAATCAATTGAATATATATATATATATATATATATATATATATATATATATATTGGCACAAGTGCATTACAATTTACAGATCACAGACTCAGCCCCCCACTGATCACTACCAAACTTTTATTTCAATTCAGTCTAATCAGTCCATCACTTTTTGAGTTATCTTGCTAACTAACAAACAGACAAACGCAGGAAAAAACATACCTCCATCATTCTTTGGCATTCAGTAACAGGCAAACGGAAGAATATAGCATTTAACTTTATGATCAATACAACTTGTTGGGGCTTCACGGTGGTGCAATGGTTAACACTCACAGCAACAAGGACAATTGTTCAAATCCTGCACCAGACCTTTCTGTGTGGAGTTTGCATTTTCTCCCTGTGTTTGTGTGGATTTTCTCCAGATACTCCAGTTTCCTCCCACCATCCAAAGACATGCACTGATAGTTAATTGGTTAATCTACATTACCCATTGGTGTGAATGTGTGAGTGATTGTTTGTCTATGTATGTTCAGCCCTGAGATGAACTGGAGACTCATAAAGGGTGTACCCCGCCTTCGCCCATTGTAGCTGGATTAGGCCCCCAGTGACCCCCCCGCAACCCTAGTGAGGATAAAGCGTTTTCAGATGACGAGTGACCAGAGTGAGTGACAACTTGTTGATTGTGATTCTGACACAGTGATACCCTCAAGTGTCACAATCTTCTGTGTAATTTTTGCACCTCTAAATTCATTCTGTTGATCAGATTCAACCATTTGGAGGCCCACGTATGGCTGTATGTTTGATGCCCCAGGGTTATAGGAAATAGATCTCATCTCTTCTCATTTTCTGAACCTGCTTTATCCTGACTAGGGTCATGGGGGTCTCATAGAACCCAACCCAGCTACATACGGGCGAAGGCAGGGTACACCCTGGACAAGTCGCCAGTTCATTGCAGTGTTGAATATACAGGGTGTCCCATAAGTTTCTTGACATAACCTTTTTAAAATTTATATAATATGCTCTATATGAGTGTCATTTCAATTTGTTGCATTATTTGGGTTATCTGAAATATAAAGAAATACATGTTAAAACCATATATGTATGGAATGCATTATGTCTCCTATGTATGGAGATTTATGTGACACCCTGTAGAGACAAATAATCACTCTCACATTCACACCTATGAGCAATTTAGATTAACCAATTAACTTATCAGTGCATGTCTTTGGATGGTGGGAGGATGCTGGAGCACCCAGAGAGAACCCATGCAGCCACAAAGAGAACATGCAAACTCCACACATAAAGAACTCACTGACCAGTGTTGGAATCAATCCCAGGACTTTCTTGCGGTGAGGCACGAGCACTAACCACTGCACACCATATCACCCAAAATAGATATTACATTTTAGTAAATGTTGCAATACAATGTAACAGTCATGATATGGCAGTACAGAAAAAGGACTGTTTTATATTTTTCTTCTATCATCGTTTGCAGTTCATTTACAAGCTAAAGGCACATTATTAAAATGTTGGTACAGATACTCTTGAGAGTGAGGCAGTTGACAGTCTTTTATCTTGTATCTTATACCAAAAATAGAAACACTGTTTGTCTTTGTGCTTTATTATACAAGTATTAACTTTATTCGTGCTATTTATTGTCACTGATGACATTATTACAAATGGTGTATACAGTAATAATATTCAATCAATCTACTTTTTACTTTATAATTGTACTCTACATTCTGCACAGTATTTAACAGAAATTTGTGTCAAGTTCACTATTACATTTTGCAAGTTGTAAAAATAAATAAATAAATGCACACAGAAACTTGTACAAGTCATTTACTGAAGCAATTTCTGTGACTGTGATAAGAAACCGTGTCTGAAAAATAAGGATGTCTTAAATTGACATAAGACACAAACTGGAAGAATATATGGATAATGAGCTATTTGACCAATATACTGAATTTTTGTCATAAAAAGAAACAGAATCAGCCAAATTTGACTAGACTTGATGGGATTATGAAAACAGTGTGTGAAATGTCTTTGTAAATTTAAGCAGTTTGATTTCTGCAAGAATGCAAAACCTTTTAATTGGAAGGAAATGCAGAGACAAGTGTCCCGATTCATACTTAAAATGTCAACCAGCCATGACTTCTTGGAGCTGCTGTTTGATCTGTTTGCATTAAAAATAGACCAAACGTGTGAAAATCCATATTATGATCATAGATTATGAGGTTTGAGATTATAATTCTAAAGATGTATGTCTCCTAAATGTAAGGTAATACATATTATTTCAGTTTTATAGTTTCAAAAATGATATTTTCGTACTGCTATTATATGGTGAATATACATTATAGTCATATCGCAGACTATAAATCAGAAGTTAGAAGGCAGGAAAAAAGGAAGAGGTCGACGAAGAAGAATGTTTCCATCGTCACTTCCTACCAAACCCTCGTTGGGTCACGTGACAGTGTATTTAGCTCGCTGACTCTGCTATGTTTGTCGTTTGTCCTAACATTGTAGAAATGCGAAATATCTCGTTTCTGTCGGTTTATTTTCGTCGGGGGACACTAAGCAGTTGCCTGAAGACCCAGTTCTACCGAGTCTGGCCGAGGAGTTGGGCTGCGAAAACAGAAGCGCTGGGCCTGCACGTCACGTGACCAGCATGCGGCTGAGCGTTTGATAAAAAGATGGCGTGAGCGCGGCGGAGCGAAGAGGACAACAAACCCTGAACTGCTCAGTGCTGCCAGCCGTGAGTCTCAACAGCCGTTCAACTATCAGGTAAGTTCATTTCAGCACACACACTGATCGCTACACGTGAACTCAGCGCCTGGTTACTTACAAATATTAAAAGCGGGTACGTGTTGATACATTAAAGCGTTACGAAGTGCATTATTTTCGACTCGCTCAGCGTAACGCTAGCTCGTCTTGTTGAACTCTACTCAGCGCTAACGTTTGCTAGCAACAGCAATGACACAGTGCGCAAGACAACCATCAACAACACAACAACAATGCGAGGTGGTAATTAACTAACTCCGACACAGAGCAAACTGTTGGGGAGTGGGTTAATGTGACATAACGTAAGTCTCAGTGTTTTACACAATTCAACCTAAAGGTACAACAGGGTTACTCACAGCAATTTATTGACAAATTGTTCTCTATGTTTTACGCAGCATCAGTCAAACTTTGCTAACATTAGCTAAAGCCCTTGTCAATGTTAATTGTATTTACTACCTCCCAAGAATACTTTTAAGGTAGTTGTCAAGAAACAAGATTGGTTATAGTAATAACTGCATAATTCCTCTATGTGCTAGATGTGCAGATTGAGTGTAAACGAATGACTTAATGTACGCATAAGCATATCCCCGCGTTTACAGTGAAAAACATTAAAAAGGCTCAAAGGCTTCTCTGGATAATGTTGAGACGCAACTTATTGTTGGTCACAGCCGCTGTGATGGATTATGTGTGATTTAGAAGTAAGTTGTACAAGGTCATGGTTTTGTAACTGTCACGAATGTGAAAGTTTCATGCGTTAGCTTTCCGTTTGTGTTAAAGCTAACGTTGCTAAGCTGTGTCACCCTGGTCTAACCAGGCCAGTTAAGCTGGTATAACAGTGATCAACGCATGGCTGGTATATCTCAGCATCGATAAGCACTCGAATTCTTCTTTAGTTGGAAACTGGTTGGCTTTGTCTTAAACAGAGAAGTTGGTATACCTCAATCAATTCTTTCCTGGTTATGCTAACGGCTACCTGTGGGGAGCTACATTAAGTCAGAGGGACCAGGAAGTTCAACATACCAAAGCGGAGCATTGCAAACACGTGTCTTGTTTTGGGTCACTTTGAGCAAGTCGCGGACAAGACCGGGTGTGTAAAAGTTAACAGAGTTGCATAACTATATTCAGCATTTTATCGCTTATGTTCGTTTGTATTGAAAGGGGGATTTAAAAACGTTTAGATGAGAAGACTATGTCGGCTTCAACTATGGTATGCAATTCATGTATTTACATCTTTATTGATGGATAAATGTGAATGCGAGAGCACGCCAAACTCACCACTCATTTTTAATGTAGCCAACTGTTTATACCAAAAGTAATGATTAACTTAATTCCTTAGTGTAGAGATACTGATTTGCTTTTCGCTCTTACACGTGTGCTGCAAATGCGCATTTCAATGTTTTTTTTCTGAAACACGTGGTGTTTTTATTTTCATTAATACATTGTGTAGTATACAATAGAATTTTATCTGGTCGTGTCTTCAGTTAAATCCTAAATTTCACTGTAATATGTTTATTGCGGTTTTCCTACTCTAGCCTTATCCAGTTGATTAATAGGTGCTACACTTTGGCAATATTTGATGACAAGATTTGAAATAAAAAAAGTGATATGTGGATATTTTGCTGACATGTTAAATTTACATTTAAATGTCACTTTAGAAATGGTTGAAACTGGTGTGAAAGTGTCTATGGTTTTTATTTTTAAGTATTTCCTCTTGTTCTTATTTTGTTTACTCTGCTCCTTTTCAAAACATTCATTCCCCTAGCATGATCACTATCCAGTTATATTGATTGCAGTTAAATTCTTCTTGTGTTATTTAAATGAACATTGGTATAATTTTATGTGAATGATATTGACATGTACTGATCAATATGTGTTCTTGCAGATGGATCCTGAACAGGATTTACTTCTCACTGCTCTAAGTGAGAGTGGCATTTGTCCCAATGATATAGGCCTGTTTGATATTGATTCTCAGGATGTTGCACAGCCCTCTACAGCCCAGCAAGTAAGATTGGGTTCCCTTGTATTTGTTTTAGGTGTAAATGATTCATTTCTGTTGTCATTATGATGCTAACTTATTGTCGTGTTATAGTCTATCTCCATCAGTGCCCTGGATGTTGGCTTGGGGACAGAGTCATCGGAAGTTGTTCGACCTGAACCTCCAGCTCCAGTCCCCATAGTTACTATCAGGGTACGTTTTAAGAACACAAAGCAAAACTTACTTTCTTTACAAAAGTCTGCTGCAATGACTAAGGTTGGGTACCAAAAGGGTTTCATTCCATACCAATACCAAATCGGTACTTTTAAAAATGTTATTTGTTTTTAAACTGTATTTAATTAAATTGCAACTAGAGACCTACGCAATTGAACCATTACATCAAAATTTAACTGATGACTTGCCAAACCAGTCTGTCTGACAAAAGCATAAACTGTGAGACATCATCTCTGCTAAAATTTATAAACATATTATTATCATGTTGTTGTTAATAACCTATTATTAATCACCCATTTTTATTATTATTATTATTAAGCTAGTACTACATCTCATGTCTAGTTGAGGAATTCACATACACCAGTTTGTATTTGTGGTTGGCATAAAAGTGGTTTTCAGCATTCTGCTGAAAACTACTTTTACACACTCCTTTTGGAATCTGATAGGTCACCTAGCTACCAACACATGCTGCGCTGCACTGGCTATATTTCCCATTCATAGAAAACAACACAGAGAAAAGAGCAACTCAGAAAAATCCTTTCCACATTACGCCATGTGGACAAGAGCGTCACCTGCTTGGGATTATGCCCGCCCACAGAATGCAGGTAACACTCCCCCAGCCCGTCCCCCATTGTAACGAATCAAAAGTAGCATTAGTATCTACAAGAGAAGATGGTGCCACAGTAGCTGCTGCACAAACTTGAAAAAATGGCGGAGCAAATTGGTTCATGTGCTCTCTGTAGAAATAAAGCGGAAAAAAGGCGACGCCATGAAACCTAGCTGGATGCTACTCTGGGATGATAAACGCACACCGAGCGAGAGGGGAGGGGAGAGTGTTCCTTCACACATTCTGAGCCAATCGGAGATGTCTCATCACCGCATCATGGACATGTATGAGGAAGTACCATTAAACTGTTGGTCGACCTCAAGTCATTTTCCTACCCTCCAAAAACAGGTTGAAACAAAACAATCCGTACGTTTTTTTTCAAAAATGGAACCAACACACAATGCATTCAATAACAATGGATAACACGGCAATGTCAATGAAATTGCTTTGGAATGAGACCTTTAAAATGACTCATGTTGGCATTCTCATGGTCCAGTATCTCCACAGTAGCTCGTCAGAAGCTTTGTCTCTTGGGTCTGTCATTCCCACACTGGGTATATCCATTTCTGATTTGTTATTAGCTCAGTGCTAGGCTACTTGGCTCATCAGGGAGGCTTTAGACTGTGCACGCCTCTTCTTTTAAGGTAAACATAGTGTGTCACTTCATTAAATTAGATGTATTTCTGCCTTCGCATGTAAATTCCTTTAAACATCTGTTACATATGGAAGAATCTGGATCTTCTCTGTAACCTTGCCTTTGACATGTTGATGTCATTTGTTGCATCCCACTTCTGTTAACAGTGGGCAGAGGGTGTAATTAAACAGCTTCACATGTGGTACCAAAATTTATGTTAAATTTTGGTCTGGTTACTACTGTCAATGTTTGCCCTGGTTCCATACCTATACTGACTCTTTGTACTCAACCCTAGCAATGATGGATTTTGTTTTCTAATGTTTTAAAGTCCATGTTTCTTTCTCTTGAATATTTCTGACAGCAGAAACCTCAGCCATCTACCACCACATTTGTCTTAAATCAGCTGAATCAATTGCCATCACTCGGAGCTGTTGTCACCAAACAATCAGCTACAAACCCCATCAAACACACCATCACTGTAACCAAGGTAGTCCATGTGGCTAATTCAGCCCTGCGAGGTTCATTGGCTCCCTCCTCCACAAGTATTCCTTCTTCAGTGTCCACAGTAGTGCCTTCTAACAAAGAACAGGTATGTTTGTGTAAATATAGTGCAGCTCAGACAGAAGCACATCCTTGGTTATGCTGACTATGTAATTTCCTATCTTATTAGGTTCAGTTGAAAGATCTTCTTAGGACTGGAAATGTGAGAAGTACAGGCCTAAAAGGCAACAGTTTAATGGAGCTCATGAAACTGAAGCCCCCACCTGATATTGCTCCACCAGTAGCAACAGCAACAGCCACAGGTCCAAGTAAGTTGGTTTAATATGCAATGAATTTGATGGTTTGTTTTTGTGGCAGCTGAGTTATGTGTGAGCAACTGAAGTGGAGAGATTTCTCTGCACATTAACATTCTATCAGAAGCCGACTTCTTTGTTTAATGAAGAGTCACTATATCCCTGTTCACACAAAGACCAATAACTATAACAAAAGTCATTCTGATACAACTGAATGTTGGAGACACAACTTGAACAATGACAGTGGTGAACAATATCTTGAAGCTTTTATTTATTCCTTTTAACATATTGACGAGAATAAGAACCACACAGTTGGCGTTTACCATTTATGCTAACATGCAAGTACATGAAGTTAATGGAACTGAAGTAATCATTATCCAATTGCTCTGTGGATTATATTGGTTTTATGGACTTGTAGAGATAAATGAAAGCATTTTGGTGATCGTCTTAAAGTTTAAATCTTCTGAAAAGACTACAGAAGCTGTTATGATGGTTCTGTTCCTAAACTTCCATTCTGTTTTAAAAAAACATTTTGGAGTCTCTCTTACTGCATGAATAGCATTTCTGACTTTTGCCCCCCCCCCCCCCCCCCCTTTTATTTTTTATTTTTAGGTGATGTGAATAATGGAATCAAGAAGGAAGTATTTGGCAAAGATACGTCCAGAATCTGGATTAATGATGATAATAAAGTACAGAATTTCTCCCATTCTCTGGTAATTACAATAAGCGATGTCCATATTTCCTCAATAAGTTAAGTAGAAGAATATTAAGAAGTCTGTGTCACGTCATCTGAATTTACACAGAAACTACCAGGAATGAAGGAAGAAGATGAGCCTGAGGAGGAAGAAGAAGAAGAGCTGGGTCATGCAGAGACATATGCAGAGTACATGCCGTTGAAATGTAATTATCACTGCTGTTTTGAAATTTAACATGTCTCCTTTTATCAAGGGAGACATTTATCAAACCTCTGACATGAAGAATTAACTTAATTCAGGGTTTGTTTGCTTTTTTTTTTACCCATTTGTATGTTTTTGTTTTGACCCACTGACCAGTCAGTTTTTCTTGCAGTAAAAATTGGCCTACGACATCCTGATCCCGTGGTTGAAACCAGTTCCCTGTCCAGTGTTAGTCCACCAGAGGTATGGTACCGACTGTCCATCCCAGAAGAAGTCATTGATCGTGGTTGTCTGTCTGCTTTACAGCTGGAGGCCATTACATACGCAGCTCAGGTAATGTCTTGTATACTTTTTGAAAAATATTTCTTTGTGCACATTTTGTTGCACAGTATTGTTTTGGAGCCACATTGTCCTCTTAAATGTTTCTCATGTACCTTTGTGCCACAGCAACATGAGACATTCCTTCCTAGTGGTGATCGGGCTGCCTATTTGATAGGAGATGGAGCTGGTGTGGGAAAGGGCCGTACCATCGCAGGAATCATTTATGAAAATTACCTTTTAGGCAGGAAAAGATCGCTTTGGTAAGCATTCTAAATAGTCTGTATTGTAAAAGCCAAGTGGCCTCTGTGTGGGAGTCTGTGTGTGTGTGTGTGTCTGGTGATTCACACAAAATTTGGAAAGAACTGATATTGGTAGTTTGGTGTACTTATATATTTTTGGTCAAGGAACATACTTGGGGAAAATGGCAACTTGATAGGACCAATATTTTGGAAGGTATTGATAATTTTGGAATACAATAGCTAAACTGTCATGTTGCTTTGGCCAGAACGCTTTGGCAGTGACTACTGGACAAATATGGTACAGCATGCTCGAATACACAACGGCATAAAAACTACCACATCGAGAACCTGTGGATCCCCATGGGCCAATGTGCTGGAGATTTCAGTGTTTCCAATAATACTGCCTTCTAGGCCTTCATATACACATATGTATAAAGATTTTTTGTTTTATGATTTAAATTTATTTATTTTTGTATTTAAATGATTCCTTTTTTAAGCCAGCTGGGGGGGGGGGGGGGATTACAGCTTGTAAAGACTGTGGAAGACTGTATGAGTCACCCGGATGTATAATATGCGTCATGGAATACACAGAAATCATCTCATGGAAGACGCACAGATGACAGCTAGCTTATTTTCATATTAGCTTCAACAACACACCGGCATTAAACGACACTAACTAACGATAGACTATGCTAATATCTATTCCTACTGTATTGTTATTAATCTCACATTGTGGCATTTACACACAGTAATAAACCAGGAGTATATGAATTACAGAAGAAGAGGGTGCTTGGCAACAACACAGCAGCTAATTCTAAACATGGAGGTGGTGCATTCAGGACCGTCGTAACATCTCTGGTGCGTTCAACAGTGCAGGATATCTGAAAACTTCAAGAAAATAATTAGTTCCTGCATAAATATAGTTAAACAATCAACATCTATTAAAGTGTGTGGGCTTTCTAACGGAAGTGAAGAGCAGAGCTGGACATGTAAATTTAAAGGCTCCTATTTGTGTTGTGTGCACATAAATGTAGCAGTATACTTCCCAAAGTCAGGTTCAAATATATTAATACTGAATAAATCTTAACTGACTCAAATATGATGTGCATTTTTTCGGGAATCATGGTTCCTGATATGATCTGTAGGCATCATCATTCAGCTTTTTCACCTGGTCTGGTGTTAAAAAGGCAAGTAAAAAATCGGGAATATCAAAGAATCACAATCGGCACCCAAAAAACTGTAAAAGAATCGAGTTGGCATAAAAGCATATCGTCCCAGCCCTACTGGCTTCTCTCTCTTCATTTATTTTTTTCCTTTTTGTTTTTTTAGGTTTAGTGTCTCAAATGACTTAAAGTATGATGCTGAAAGGGATTTAAGGGACATTGGCGCAAAGAACATTCAAGTTCATTCACTTAATAAGGTAAGAAACTAGTGTGATGTATTGATGAGGTCAATTAGTAATCTGTATTTTATAAATGCCTACTCACTCTTTCACTTTTTGAAATTTTCAGTTCAAATATGGCAAAATCTCTTCAAAACACAATGGGAGTGTGAAGAAAGGTGTGATCTTTGCCACGTACTCCTCCTTGATAGGAGAGAGTCAATCAGGAGGAAAGTACAAAACCAGATTTGAACAACTTCTACACTGGTGTGGAGAAGACTTTGATGGAGTTGTATCCTTTCATGTAAACCATAGTGTTAAACATCACTAAAGTAAAGATGTCCAAATAATGAAAATAATTTTACTTTTAAAAACAAGCCTAAGTTATAGTTCATTACAATTAAGAGTGACTCGGACACCACTGTGAAATTTCAACTTCTAGAAATATCCTCAACTAAATATCTTCAGATTGTCTATGATGAGTGTCATAAGGCCAAAAATGTATGTCCAGTTGGATCATCCAAACCTACCAAAACTGGGCTTGCAGTGTTAGAATTGCAGAACAAGCTTCCCAAGGCTCGAGTTGTATATGCAAGTGCTACAGGTTGGTATACATTACTGCTTGAATTTACCTCTACAAATATTGGTGTGGTGAATCTGCAGAAATTGTGAATTTCTTTTTTTTTTCTTCTTATTGTCCATTTAGGTGCCTCTGAACCCAGAAACATGGCTTATATGAACCGTCTTGGCATCTGGGGGCATAAAACACCTTTCAAAGAATTTGGAAACTTCATCCAAGCTGTTGAGCGCAGGTAGGAAAAATGTAAAAAGAAAAACTTGGTGCAAAGTTCTTATTGTGTATTTGCAGAGTCTCTGTGGACCCTTGGTCTTATATACAGCATGTGTTTTAAAATAAACAGCTAAATAGTATTTAGCTGTTTTTTGAACAGTGGCATTAAATTTCACATGGGCGGTATTTATTTACATCTGGGTACAATGAAAGAAAGGTGTGACTGGATAATTTTCTGCAATAATGTTATTTCACCAGCGCATGTCCCATGATGGTAAAAAGAGCATGTTCCTAGAGCCATACTCTAGTGTTCTGCATGTGCCTATAGCACCGGCATCACACAGCATTTAGGGGGCAGTGTTGTATACAATAGTCGATTATTAAAATAGTCGTTAGTTGCAACCCTACGAGACTGAAGGGGGTATGTTAAGCCGCATTTCATAGTACTGGCGCATTTTGTAATAAATGTCCAAAATGCAATAACATTTCATTTTATTATGAACTGCTGCATATTTTAGAAATAAATCACACCAATGCATTATGTAATAAGTTGTTACATTTTGAGAAGATTATTACAAAATATGCTGGTACTTGCAAGTTTTTTATTTTCTGGGAAATGTAATAACATGGTGCGTTATGTAATGTAATAGCCGTTGTTGTTGTAATAAATGTCCAATATGTAATAACTTTATTACGAAATACAGCTTTATTAAATAAAGTGTCCCAACACATTATGTAATAGATTTCACTGCATTATGTCATAAGTTATTACATTTTAATATTGTTACAAAATGCATTTGCAACTTTATTTTCTTGAAAATGTAATATGATGTATTTTGTAATATTACCTGCTATTTTTTGTTAAATTAATTTGCCTTAGATTTATTTGGTTACAGAGCGTTATGTATGACAGAATACTTAAAATATAATATTCGTTGCCTATTTAAAGTTTGTAATTATATAGGCCAATAAAATTTGTGGCCATATTTAAAGCTTTCTACACTGCCTGCCACCCAGCCAGGGTAAATCAGGAATTTCCAATATATTCTGTTTGAATAGTGTTGTGATAATTGTTTAAATAAAAAAAGTACTGGCTGAAACAGTGATACTAATAGTAGGGCTAGCTTTTTACAAATACTGGAAAGTAAAATTAAATGCAATTAACAAACTGTGCTTCAGAATTGTTATTGCATAATGTACCATGTTACTGTATTTTCAAGAAAACAAATTTCCAAGTGCATTATGTAATTTCTCAAAATATGATAAGCTATGTGGCAAAATGTATTACAAAATGTGTTGAGACAATTTGTTACAAAATGTGGCTCCAATGGGATACTTTTTTAATATATGTATTTTTTCCCACAGGGGTGGTCTTCATTTTTATTAGGTCTTAAAACACGTAACATTTTGTGATCAAAAATATGCATATACCCTGATTTATTTTCTATATTTGTCTAAATTTCAGAGGTGTTGGTGCAATGGAGATCGTAGCTATGGATATGAAACTGAGGGGAATGTACATTGCAAGACAACTGAGTTTCACAGGTGTAACGTTCAAGATTGAAGAGGTTGCCTTAACTCAACAATACATCAACATGTACAACAAGTCTGTGCACCTGGTAAGTGAATAGAATACAATTGTTGCTTTAATTTTTCTTTTTCAAACTTGTTTAGATTTAATAATCAGTTTTGGGTTTTTCTATCTTTCCTAGTGGGTGAGTGCACGTGAAAAGTTCCAGCAAGCAGCCAACTTGATGGATGCAGAGCAACGGATGAAAAAGTCCATGTGGGGTCAGTTCTGGTCCGCTCATCAGAGGTTCTTCAAGTACCTGTGCATTGCCTCCAAGGTCCGCAGAGTGGTACAGTTAGCCAGAGAGGATGTCCAGAATGGAAAGGTGAGAATGTGCTTTATTCAACACATGCTGGTGTAAAAATAAATGGTAAATGGACTGTACTTATATTTATTTAAAAATAAAGAAAATAATAAAAATACTAATGAATCTTTTTCCTTTCAGTGTGTGGTGATTGGTCTTCAGTCCACTGGAGAAGCAAGAACACTTGAGGCTTTGGAGGAGGGAGGAGGAGAACTCAATGACTTTGTGTCAACGGCAAAGTAAGAACCAGCCACAGGTTCCTAATGTATATGGTGGTCAGAATGTTAAATGTATAAAAGGGTTTGGACTCTCAACCTTTGCAATTCTTCTCATAGAGGTGTGCTGCAGTCGCTGGTTGAGAAGCACTTTCCAGCTCCCGATAGACAGAAGCTTTACAGCCTGCTCGGAATTGACCTATCAACAAAGAAAACGCCCTCTCCCATCAACACTGCAGCAGGACCTGAACAGAAGGGCAAGAAAAGAAAAGGTAAGGGAGATCACAAGATAATGTCAATCAACTATAATGGACTGCCATAATGACACCTAAAGATGATATTCTCTTTCAGGTACAGACATGAAGAACAAGCAGAAAAAGAGACCCCGTAAGCACGGTGGACTGTCAGGCACCAGTTCAGAGGAGAGCCAATCGGAAGAATCGGACAAAGAGTCTGATAAAGATGGTGACAGTGATGACAGCTTCAAGTCTGTCAGCTCTGCAGATGAGGATGATGATTTCAACCCATTCAGAGATGAGTCTGATGAAGATGAGGAAGATGGTGAGAATGCTAAAGAAGACCTTGGACATTGAAATGTTTTATAGAGATCATTATATTGCCTACGTAGTGTTTACAATAAGCTTTTCTTTGTTCAGATCCATGGCTTATCAGAAAGGAACCAAAGAAAGGGAAAGAAAAGAAGAAGAAGAAAAAGAGGAGAAAGAGTATTGACCCAGACTCTATTCAAAGTGCCTTGTTAGCCTCTGGACTGGGCTCCACCAGACCTGCATTTACTGCCCCCATCAACACAACCAGTACGACTTCAACAGGTAATCATGCTAACAGATTATATAGCAGTCTCCTAGTGGCTCAATGTGGTCTGTTGGCACCAATGAATTTCTTGTATTTGCTTGTTTAAAGTCAAAGCAGATAGCCAGGACAGCTGCCTGACAAGTCAAGACTCAGTGGAACTTGCCCAGAAAATGAAGAAAGAACTTCTGGAAAAACTGGAGCAATTATCTGAGGATCTACCTCCCAACACTCTGGATGAGCTAATAGATGAACTGGGAGGACCGGAGAATGTAGCTGAGGTATGAACAATTTCATATTTACAGCCTCTACCTTTAAAGATAAATCAATATTTATTTTCTCACATCGACTGTGTTTTAACTTTGCTTCAGATGACTGGCCGCAAGGGTCGTGTGGTCAGCAATGATGATGGCACCATCACCTATGAATCTCGTTCTGAGTTGGATGTCCCAGTGGAAATCCTCAATCTCACAGAAAAACAGAGATTTATGGATGGAGAGAAGGTAAAGGCAATATTATTGTATGTCTGAACGAAGTTTCAGGGATATTATGTTGTTTGTTCCACCAGCATTAGATATGCTTCCTGTGAATGCAATAACTAAAATAAATATACAGTTTATAAATTTCATGCTGTCCATATCTGTGAATAACACGCAGAGGAAGAAGTGATTAGATTTTGGCTGATTTAACGTTTCTTAAACATTTCAAATCGCTAAGCACTCTCGTTCATATCTCTGGAAGTATTTTTCTGATTTGGAATCAACTGCCAATGAACGGTCATATCCTATGAATTGTGACATCATTAGGGATTGGGAGTGTTTGAGGATATATCACTGCTGATGGCATAAGTCTAGTTAAAAGCTGGTCTACACAATGTTTGAAGGCTCACAGAATGACTTTGTTTGTGGACGTTGGAGCCTCACTGATATAGTATTTTTGGAGCTGATACCGATGTTGGAGCGCTAAAAAAAGCATATATATCCGATATTGGTCAAATATGAAATAAGGATATGGATATGTTATCTACACAGGATAAAATAAGCTTATATTTGATAATTTTGGACATCTGGATTAACGGTTGTATAATTCTTTATCTCATAAAGTTAATATACACCTTTAAAATGTTTTTCATATGTCAGAATAATATGTTACCTATGGAACCACAGGTTGTAGATGTGGTAGTTTTTGTGCTGGGGAGAGCAGACTTATGGAAAAAGATGTCTATATTTTACAAGTAGTGACATAAAAATTGTTTGGTCAGCGATTTAACCTGTGTCAGTCTGACTGTCGGCGCAGCTGAAAGTTAAACTGACACTTTGCCATTCCTCTACCTCAGTGCACACACAGGAGCAGTGAGCTATAGCTTGTCTGCAGAAAAAAAATATAATTATGAGTTAGGTCTTGTCACGATATCAATATTTTGGTTACCGGTACCAACATATATTTCGATACTTTTTCAAATAAATAGATTGCAGAAAATTTACTTTATTAATAGAAAATCTTATCAACATAAACAGTAATAACAATAGTCAAATAAAATTAATTAAAGCAGAGCAGTCAGAGCATGGAAACTATTGTTAAAGATCAAATGAGAATCTGTATATACCGAAATATTAAAGACATTGTACTTTATGTTGAAAAAGAATTGTAAAGAAATGTTTGTATTGAGTTGGTTATTATACATAATATCATATACATAAAGCAAAATAAAATGGAAGAGCAAAACTAAATTAGACATTTTGATACATCAAAAAGGCAACCAAAACTCTCCAGATAAGAAGCCTTTGGATTCATAGAATACGATTTGAATCATATAAAATCCTCCTGTACATTATTCCCCTTTATTGTAATTATGCTTTTTGTACATTTGTATTTAGTTTTTGTGTGTATTTCCCTTATACTGTGTTGTTTTCTGTTATTACTCCAGAGTGTTCTGCTTTATTTAACTGATGTGGGTATGGATATATATATATTTTTTAAAAAAGCACATGGTAAGAGAGAGAGTGACAGCATGCTCCATGCACAAACGTTTGCGACCAACACACATCGCTGAATTTGTTTTTTGAAATACTTTTGTTAATCTTTGAGTGAGTGTTACGAATGAAACAAACTTTTAGGTGGCTGTGCTCTGCGTGCACTATGAACTATTATAACTAAACTAGGTACAGCTATTAGAAAAGAGGAGCCTACACATCGCATTCTCTGCTATTGGAGGTTTTTTTTTTTTGGGCCCAACGTGACTTGATCACTTTCCAAACATATATTAAACTTAATGGCCAGTCGTTACCTGAACATGAAGGTTTGGGTGTTTGTCTTGTCACTGTTTAGCAGGTTCACCAGGCATGTTTGAAAACGCTGCTTGCAACATGGTGCCTCTGAATTTATAATTCCTTTTTCCTCATTTGTGGTAAAACTGAAATACTTCCATATTGCTCTTCTTGCTCCTTGCTTGTCAACGAGGGTAGGATTAGGTGCAGCAGCCATTCTCCTCTCCCACTCGGCGGTATCCCAGTTATAATGCCACGTTATGTGCTTTGCTGGGCTGTTCAAGTACTGGTACTTTCAAATGAACTATCGTACCTTTTTAAGTGCCTCGCTACCGCGGTATAGTACTAGTACCAGTATTCGTGACACTATTATGAATGGACAGCCAATTAACTGTTTGGACTCTAGTGGATATGTTAAACTTTGGGTCAAGAAACGGATGTTGAATAAACCCGTTTCTGCTTCATCACTCGATATAAAATATTGTAATCTCCTTGTACGGGTTATTTTTCCACAGAACATAGCCATTATCTCAGAAGCTGCCAGCTCAGGCATATCCTTGCAGGCTGATCGCAGAGTTAAGAATCAACGACGCAGAGTCCACATGACCCTTGAGCTGCCGTGGAGTGCAGACAGAGCTATACAGCAATTTGGTCAGTATAAGTTAACTTAGGACTGTTCATTGAATCTGTTATTTTATTACAGTTTACACTGTTGCTGGGAAGCTTTCTCTAAAATCTGCCAACCTTGTTTCTTTTCATACAGGAAGAACTCACAGGTCAAACCAGGTAACTGCTCCAGAATATGTGTTCCTCATCTCAGAGCTGGCAGGAGAGCAGAGATTTGCATCCATTGTTGCCAAAAGACTAGAAAGCTTGGTAAGGACTTATTTTCCATATATCCTTCAGACAATGGCGATATATAAATAAAGGCTGTCCTTTATTTTGAATGTTTATGGTTTGTATTAATTCTGTGCAACAGGGTGCTCTCACTCATGGTGATAGAAGAGCAACAGAAACACGAGATCTCAGTCGATTTAATTTTGACAACAAGGTAAGAATATAAAATTTAGTGTTGTGGTTTTTTGTTGTTGTTTTTTTTTTTTTTTTTGGCTTTGTGTTTTTTCTGCCTGTTCTTCACCCACATTTATCTTTGACAGTATGGCAGAAATGCTCTGGAAATTGTGATGAAGTCTATTGTAAAGCTTGACTCCCCATTAGTGTCTCCGCCCTCGAACTTTAAAGGGGATTTCTTCAAAGGTATGATTCATAAAAGTCCAAACAAGAGAGGGGATTTACTTCCAGCCCCAACATTTCTGCAGTCTGTTTGCTGCACCACTGACATCTCTGAAATGGTTCTTATGCATTAACTGTATCTTCTTCTGCAGAAATTCAAAGTGGATTAATAGGTGTGGGCCTTATAAGTGTGGAAGACCGATCTGGTGCCCTGTCACTGGACAAAGGTGAGTTAATATAACAGAGATATCATGAATCACAGTGAAGCTATATTATTACATTTTGTGGAAAAACTTACAAGTGGTGCAAATCCTCAAACTTTGTGGTTTTACTTCTTAGACTACAACAACATTGGGAAGTTCCTGAACCGCATCTTGGGAATGCAGGTCCAGCAGCAGAATGCCTTGTTCCAGTACTTCTCTGATACACTGGCAGCAGTTATTCAGGAAGCCAAGAAGAATGGCAGATATGACATGGGCATTCTTGGTAAGACATTATTATTCTGCCAAAGAATGGCAGATGTTATGTTTTCACCAGGGTCTGTTTGTTTGGCTTTTGATAAGATAACTCAAAAAATTCTGGATGAATTTAGATTAAATGTTGATACTGATACTGGCACAAGGAACCAATTGTTACATTTTGGTGGTGATCAGGGAATGTGTGTGTGTGTGTGGGGGGGGGGGGTCTTTCATTCTGTAGATTGGGGCAGAAATGAAAGTTTGTGCTTTTCTAGTTCTGAAATATTAGTATTATATTTGTGTATATTTTTATACTATATTAGTATAGTATTTGTGAATGTTAACTAATTTCAGAATTTTTATATATATATATATATATATATAAATAATTAGGGGTGTAATAGTACAAAAAAATCATTGTTCGGTGCGCACCTTGGTTTTGAAGTCACGGTTCAGTTAGTTTTCGGTACAGTATGGAAACAAAATGCAAAAGTATTTTCTTCCTCAGCACGGTATTTATTAAACCAAAAAAAAAACCTTTTCCCAACATCTTAAGGTGACGTTCTTTTTGGAATCTAATGGGCCACCCCGAATTACCAACACATGCTGCGTGGTGTGTCCCTTCCACTGGTTGTATTTACCATTCATAGAAAACGGAGAAATGAACGACTCAGAAAAAGCCTGTCCATTACACGTCACAGGGACATTGGCGTCACAGATGTGAGATTAAGCCTATCCCCCATTGCAGCGATTCTGAAGTAGCGTTAGCATCTACAAGGGGGCGTTTTCCTTCATGCATTCTGAGCCAATCACAGACGCCTCATTACCGTGTCATGGACATGTTTGCGGTACCGGTAAACTGTTTGACCTCAAGTCCTTTTTCTACCATCACCTCCGCGTGATATGCACATGGTCACATACAAACTGACTGTATTTGTTCGGTATAGGGCTGTACTGAACCGAACATCTGTTTTCAGTGGTTTGGCACGAATGCATATACTGTTACAGGCTTAAAAATAAATACATTAAATTAAAAAAAAAATAAATAAATATATATATATATATATATATATACACACACACACACGTATATCTTTTTTTTCTCTCTCTCTTTCAGATCTGGGATCTGGTGATGAGAAGGTGAAGAAGGTAGACTGCAGAAAATTTTTAACACCAGGCTACACAACAGCAGGACATGTTGAACTCTTCACTGTATGTATACATTTTTAATGTTCCTACTTGTCTGTTAAGACCCACCCCCAATCTTATTGATACTGTTCAGCTTTGGTAACCTCTGTGTTTTATATATGCATCTCTACAGGTGAGTGTTGAGAGGGGAATGTCTTGGGAGGAGGCCACCCATGCTTGGGCTGAACAGAATGGGCCAGATGATGGCTTTTATGTTACAGGTATGGGAGGACTGGTGCTTTTTATGTCATTTGAATGTTAACTGTATTGTTCCTGAACAAATCAATAAACCGCAATGTAATTCAGTAAGATTATCAGTGTTAATTTCGTCAGACGAGACAAAATATGTCCCCCGTTGATCCTTTTTCCCATGACCAAGACAGGACGATGACACAGTTGCTCTAAAATCACCGACAATAACCGTGCCAATGTGTATGTTTGTCAACGAATAAAAAGATGAAAATGTCTGAGCGCTGCGAGTTGGAAAAAGTTCACCTTTTAGAACAGCGCTGCACTCATCAATGTCACAATTCTCTTACTGACCAATCAAAAGCAAAGATGAGCCGAGATAACCACAGTCAACAACCACCGAAAAGGGTGGTAGCGTATCTGGACCAACTAGAGCAGTTTACCTTAGTAGTTTCAGACAACCCCATTATTTACGACCTGTCACTGAAGAGGTACCACGACTCAAGGTTAAAAGCGAAGACATAAGTCTTGTCCATTGTATATAAGTAGTTTTGTATGATAACAAAGAAGGTGTTAATGTTTACACATACAAGGCATGTAACATGGAAGTGCGTGAAGTTTGCGTAACTTGCCAACAATATATGCTCTCGGAAAGCACACGGGAAACAAGGTTTTCAGTACATTTTGCTTGGCCACTAGTTCCAGATTGTGTAATATGACTAAAAAAATATTTTTGAAAGACTAAAACTGACTAAGAATAAACTTGGACAAAAGACTAAAATGAAAAATGGGTAACAAGATTATCAATTCAGTTTTCCCCTTCATTACTTGTTCTGTGTGTGTTTGTGTGTGTGTGTGTGTGTATGTATATATATGTGTATATATATATATATATATATATATATATATATATATATATATAAAATCATCCTTATGTGAAAATACATCATTATTATTTTCCTCTAAATAAAACCTGATTTTATTTTCAGACGCGAAATAACAAGAAAACATCCATACTGGTGAAGGAGGTGAACACGAAGAAGAGGCTCTTTCTAGTCTACAGACCAAACACTGGCAGGCAACTCAAACTCGAAACCTACACAGAGATCAAAAAGAAATTTAAAAAGGTTAACATGATTTCTATACCCTGAGAAAAACCTGACGCGATTGCATTTGCTGAATCATCCTGACGTCTGTGTTCTATTAGGTTTTGTCGGAAGATGCTAAGCAGCACTGGACTGACCAGTACAAGTCTTCAGCAAAAATCTGTTCTCATGCATATTGGTATGTGCCTTTACTGTTAATAGACCTTTGTTTAAAAATTATTTTAGCCTCATTGTTTTGGCTCAGTTTGCGGCATCTGCCTGGTTGTAAATCGGTTTGGTCACTGTGCCTCCAGGCGGGGAAACTGTAAGAAGGCATCCGTGGGTCTACAGTGTGAGATTGGTCTTCGGTGTAGAACATACTACGTCCTTTGTGGCTCAGTTCTCAGTGTGTGGAATGAGCTAGAGGAAGTGCTCACACCTGTCAGTGGAACCAATGTGAAGGTGCAGATTGTCCGCCTCAGAACAGAAGATGGTCAGAGGATAGTTGGTAAGAACTGATGTTTAGAAATGTGAAATAAATTGCACCATCATGGCACAGACTTGTATATAGTGTATATAGTCTTAACTCATTGTTTTAATTATTTCTTTTTTTTTCGTTATACAGGACTGATCATTCCAGCAAACTGCGTGTCGTCACTAATCAACAAGCTCTCTACGTCAGACCAGTGCCAGCAGCTCGCTGTGCAGGAGCAGCAGAAACGACAACAGCTCCACCCACAAAGTCTCAGTCATGCAGCTAACACATAGTAAATGTCACAGGCTTCAGTCCTATCTTCACACCCCACCTTGGAGGGATCGGACTCGTCAGTCTATCTCTGCAGTGCAGGCTTGGGGCCAGCGTCCCTCATCCTGCAGCCTCATGTCATTGTCTCTGAGGGTCAGAGGTGTCACGCTGAGCTGTGATGATTCTGAGATGTACATCAGTGGTTGTACAAAGCAAAAGATTTCAGGGTTTTTTTTTTTGTTTTTTTTTTCTTATTTTTTCTTTTTAAACCTTCAGACTCTTTTCAACTAGAGATATTTGATGGGTGACATATAATCCTCTGACATTCAGAGTGAAATATATGTGATATATTGATAAAGACAGACTGGACACAAGTGGAAACCTAGAAGGCATGTCTGCTTGAGGCTCTTCAGTCATCCACTTCCCACCTGTGCTTTAAGCTGTTCATATGTTGTGTACAGAATGTAGTCAAAACTACCTGGTACGAAGCAAAGACTTTAAGGTCCAAACCAAAGGTGGATGGAACAAAGACCACTGTGTCTTTCAAAGTCTCAGAATCACTTTGATTCATTAAAAATGGGCATTTACTTTCAATGTCAGATTAATATATGGTAATCTGTTGTCAGACCAGTCAGTCTGTTAAATTAGATAGTTGAAGAAAAGCAATGCAGGCCATTAGTTCAGAGTGTGTGTGTGTTTGTGCGTATGTGTACATTTTCTGTTGCCATTGTATTAAATCATCAGACAAAGACCAAAATGTCATTGCAAAATCCACTACATCCTTTATCACGAGTCACTTTGTTTGGCTTTTGACTTTGTTTTGGACATGGGGGTAGATCTTCAAACTTCTTTGGGTAAATTTTATTTCACGGTATTTGTGTTGTTCCTTGACCATATTGTAACATTAAAAAGCAAGATGTTGTCCTTGGCCTTTGTATTAATACAAATAGCTTCAGGAGTTGACACAACACTTGTGTTGAAAGGTGAAGTGTAACAAACAGTTTCTATTCATAGAGCATGAAAGCAAATGACGTTCTTTAAAGATAAAATTGTAAAGAGAGTGATTTTCTTTACAGACGAGGACAATTGCATTCATGGAATGAAGGTGCAGTAGTCTGGTCGTAAATTAAAATGTTACTGCTGTCGTAGTTGAAAAGTTTGTTGTATTAAAGGATTTATGCTATAGTTTCACAATAAGTATTTTTCTTGACCTGGTCTTAGAGGCTATGAGTTCTGTTCTTGCATAGTTATCACAAAATAAAATACATTTGTTAATGTCAACAAAGAGCCAAGGAACTGTGAAAAATGTGTCATGTTCTTAACAAAGGCTTTATTTTCTAATGTGTGCTTTTTATGGGTTTCTGCTCAGGGGTTAAATCATACAAAAACCCTCTTTAAAGCAAAGACTTTGCACATTATCTGAAAATCCTGACTATGCTACTGTTTCTTCTGGTCTGTAATGTCACCTTTCCCTTGCTGCACTCTGTGGCTGGCTGTATTTGCAGCTTGTATATTTGCTGAACATGTTAAGAACACATTTCCAGTTCCTCTGTTAAGTATAGGTTTCTGCCTTTACATATTTGATCTTACATAAGAGTATGGATCTGCACTGGATAGTACAGAATAAGGAGTGGTTACATAAACTATTCTTTTTGCTAATGTGTTATAAAGGCACATTTTTTAATCTGTGGATTTAATTTTTTTTCCTCTCCTGCATTCAGCTGTTGAAATGGAAAGGAATATGTCTTTGTGTCATACCATTGTCCATTTTGTACACTTTGTAAAAGGATAGAAACTGAAATTCATTAGTAAAGCATGTCTCAATTCTTGAACATTGGGAAAGTTGGATGAAACTTTTAATGAAAGAACATTACCAGAAACTCAAGTACCTGTTAAGTCAATGGAAGCTGAATTTTTGAATGTGCACCATTCTTTAAAACCATAATCTAAAAACTTCTGTTTGTCTGCTGAGATGTTATGTACATGAGCTACTGACTTGGAACTTTGTTTTTCCCATGAAAGCTGTTAAATGTCATATTGGCTCCTCTGAAATTAAAACCCTTGAAAGACTTCCTTTTTGTCACTGCACAAGTTGCAACACTGACAAAGTTGTACAAAACTCTACATTATCTGTACCTGACAGTGCAATGCTTAATAAAAATTAGAATACTTTTACCATGTTTTGCTGGTAATTATCACACAACATCACAAGAAGAAATTACCCAGTGATGCAATATGTACACACACTGCTGCATATGCATCTCACTGAGACAACTGGTTTCTAAAAGGGAATTTTTCTTCAGTGATACCAAAGAAAAGGCCTTATTCAGTTCAAATAGAACACAGTATATTAATAAATGTAACACTGTAGGCAGTTTTCTACTCTCTAGAATGGTCACTTCACAGCTGTCGTATACCACAGTTCATGTTCTTGAAGAATTTTATGAAAGGCATTTTTTTTTAAACTTGAAGCTTGTTGAGAAAATGCTTCAGGTGGATTCTGTCTAGCAGATATTGCTGTAAAGGTTTCCATTTGTTTGGATTTGTCCAATAAGTAATTCTTGTCACAAGTAATTGTGAAATTCTCAGTATTGTGTATCATCCATCACATATCAAACATATTTCTGTAATGTTGACCTTTTTGTAATCCTTTAACGCTACGGACACCATATTTGTATGCCAATATACAAATAACTGAGTATAATCAAAGATAAATGAACATTAATTACATTAAAGTCAATGCAAAAGGTCAGTGTTTAAAATAAATAGCATAATTCACATATGACCACTTGTGATGCAGGACAGTTCAAGTTTGTGTTTTCTGCATGAAAACGTAGTAATGAGTGAAAACATGATGCAACAAAGCCTTTTTTTAATTTTTAATTTTTTACATTTTTTCAATTCTTTTTTTTTTTTTTTATTTTTTTTACTTCATATCCTTTGTAGTGGACAGATGGGCAAACGTGCCAGTAGCATCATTATTTGAAATATGTATATTTTATATAATATTATATTAAATTATGATTATATTATAATTATATATAAATTATATATAATAATTATAAAATAATTATATATATATATATATATATATATATATATATATATATATATATATATATATATATATATATATATATATGGGTCTCACGAGGTAAAAAAGAAGAAGAAGAGAAATCTAAAACATGGCCAACTACAACTAGGCTGTATGCAAATAATATGTATAGGTGTATGTACAGAACGGGTACCTTAAATAGAAGATATTTTACACTTTATTACGTTGTATTTTGCTGCCGTAAACAATTTCCCCAGAGTCGGACCAATAAAGTCATATATACTCTGAAATTAAACAGAAGGAAGCTTGTTTTTGCCATATATATTTACAATGTGAAAGGGAAGAAAACAATACCCCCAAACAGTAGACATGAAACAGAGTAGATGTTGACGCATTTACTCAACATCATATATGGAGTATGTGTGTGTAACCCCCCACCTCTCTCTCTCTCTAAAAAAAAACCATTGGTCTCAGTGCTCACAAAGGACCAGGGGTCATGACACTAGAAGCCTGGACTGGGCCAAACGTGTCCAACCATGTGGCCGTGGGCACTGAAGGGAAATAAGGACTGCTGATAAGGACTGGGGTCTCATCAGAGTGGAATAAGAGCTGTTTCCTTCAGAATAACAGCGGAGCCTTTCTCATCCTCCATTCTTCGTCTTTTATTTGTGTGGGTTCATGTATGAGCTGTTTAGGTTCATATATCAGTAGACGAGACAATGGATGCGCCCCCTCAGACAAAGCCAGGTATCTGCAAACTGCCTCCAGCTCTTCTTGTTTTCTCCCCAGTCGGTGATAGTGGAAAGCAGTCTTACACTCCACTCAACCAAAGCATTTTGGTATAAATTCACCCGAGTCAATCTAAACTATGCTCTCAAATTATAACACCGACCATATGTAATTTAACTTCATATGTTCAGTTTTTGCATCTCACGCGCCGCAAAAATGTCACGAGGTGACTTTAAAATGTGAATGAAAGTCTAAAGCGTAAACACAGTTCACATGGTTAAAGAGTTAAAACTACCCCATTTAAGTCTTCGTTGTGGTTAAACTTCAGTTTCAACTATACTTTGTAAAAACGTGGCTGTAAAAGTTGCCGAATTTGTGGAAAAATGTGTCGAGTCGTGTCAAAGTGAGTAAAATCGTGTGTGAATTGTGTCGGTTTTAACGTGGAAATCCCATTTTAACCGTTTTCTGATAACCCGCAATGGATAGTTGCAGTGTTAGAAAGCATAGTGGGTGTCAATATAAAGTGACGGCCATATTTGCCGGTGCCGCTGTTGTAAACAAAAAGTGAGAGACAGACGCTTCACTGAATTTCGGGTCATTTTTATTTCTTTAATTTACAATGTCTTTGGGAATGTCTTATAAACCCAATGTCCATCAGCACATTCCGGGAACTTCTGGGAACCAGGGTAAGGAGAAAATATGGGAGAAAATCAAACTATCCGTGTGTTAAATCGAGTGTTAAATTCGGGGTCTCGGAGAATACCTGGAGAAAGACCGTGTCTGTAGTTTTTGTCCAGTTATATATATAGGGTCAGATCCTGGGAGCTAGGCTAATTCATATCCGCCATTATTACTAATGTAAAAGAGCGCCATCCGTGATATCAGTCGGCGGAGAACAAGGTAAGGACGTGAAATGAGAAGGCGACGTTTCCTAAAATGTGGTTCTCCGTCGTCCCGTGTCATGGTCCCGTCGGGTGGGTGCCGATACATGGTGACAAAAATGTATCACTTATGTCTTCTTGAGCCAGCCTTGTTCCGTTTCCTCCATGATGCTCCTCGGTCGGAGCTGCTGATTGATCTGCCACTGAATTTTTTTATGACTCTTTGAGGACATCTGGTGGTGGAAGATGGGAACTGCAGCAAGGGAGCAAAACGCACAACAGCTTTTTTAGAGTGGACTTTGCTATTTTAAGATTAGAAATGACATGGATCAGGAGAGCAGCAGGTAGGGTACTTGAAATCCTTGAAATTACTTGAATTTCAGCATTGTTTTCAAGGTATGAGAGATGATTGAATTTGATTTGAAGTGCTTACAGTTGTAATCAAAACTTCTTACAGAGAAAAAATGTAACTTTATGCCAAAAAAGAAAATTAGCAGGTGTTCTCAGGTAGACCTCAGGTACATTTTTATCTTAATCGTTGTCTCGGTGTGAGTGTGTCTGAAGTAGCTTCCTTTTTTGATAAAACTCTGTATTCTTCTTTGATTTTTAACCTTTTTGTGATTATGAAACCATTTTTACATGTTTATAGCATAATACAATGTACTTCATTGTGATTAATAAGCATATGCATCCCTGTATATATGTATTTTTTTAAGTGCTGTGCTGGATAAAAATGGGGGAAAAACTTAAAAGTGCTTGAATTTGACCTTGAGTAAATCATTAAAAAATAGATTTCATAGGGTAACTGAGTATTAAGGGAGGCACACAGCTTTTAATTGTTCAGATTGTTTTGTATGCATGTAGCTAACTATCAGAATTATAGTATTTAAGCTTATTGTAAACACATGATATTACAGTGATTGCAGTAGTATCCCAACACTTCCCAACAAGACACAGAAAAGTAAAAGTTATAGCTTTTTTCACTTAAACAATTGTCTTGATTGGAAATGGTATAATGCAACAGCTTTTTGTTCAGATACTTTTTAAAAAATTGGAATGTCCTTTTCAGTGAATAGCTTTTTTTAAGAAATAAAACTGTGGGGCTCAGGAAGTAAAAAAAAAAGGGAATCATTATGTCTTAAAGAGCCAAAAGAAATGACAACATATCAAGAATTCAACTGAAGATTGTTTTGCATTGTATTTACATTGTGAAGGGAAAGAAACTTTAAAATGCAACAAACACAATAGAAATTAGACAGAATATATGGACTGCTCTTACTCAATTAGTAAAGCTGTGAAATTGGACATAAATGCCAGAGTGTCAAGAAGTTAAAGAATAGCATATTTGCCAGTAGCATCAGTGTAATTTTCAATCTCTTCTAATAATTTCTTTGCAGCAAGAGAAATGTATCTAAATGTAACCGTTAATCTTGTGTGATTACAGTAATGAATGTGACTGTTAACTTATGCCAGTTTTGTTCAGTCATGGAATATCAACATCTTGTCTGTTGCAAAGCAAATAAAATAGGGCAGACAATAATATAGTTGTTAGTTTGAGTAACTAGGACAGGGTACAACTGAAGAGTTACTTTTGATGAAATTGGATAAAATTGCCAGTGTCCACAACTTCTCTTTGAAAGAATTATATACTGTTTAACTAACATATTAGACCACCATCAATGTAAAGTTTATGTCACAGCTTGCCTAAATTAACAGAACTGATAATTGCCATAATCAGTTTTTATGCCTCTGTAATGGTAAATACACTAGTATGTAGAAGATCTTTAAGCAAAATTATGTATGTAATGCTAAAATGTACTTAATAATAATAAAAAAAAAAACCCTGTGTATATCTGGAAAACATAATTTTGGATATAACCATGTTTTTATGTGATTTCTTGGAATTAGGCAAATACCAGCAGGCCATTAATTTTAATCCAAGGTGATGGTCATGGTACTGTATTTGGTTGTCTGTGACTGACCTATGCTGGTGTTCTTATCATTTCTGCAGTTGGAAACCTCCAGTCTTCCTCAGCAGCTGCTAACCTGGCCACATTGCAGTCCTATAGGCCCCTTCTGAGCGACTATGGACCACCTTCTCTGGGATTCTCACAGGTAACAACCAATGGGTTAATCCTTACGTTGAGTTAGTTACTGACATAAAATCTTTAGTATACATTAACAATTCAAAGGCCTTTTTGTTTTTGCTACATAAAGTTTGGAATCAGTCTGTCCTTGGTCACTGGAAGGTTTTTGCATAAGAGCAGCATCTGCAGACCAGATTACAGTGTGAAAAGTATTGACCTGCCCTGTGTTTCTCTGTTTGTGATAACTGAAGGGTACCACTGGTAGCCAAGTGCCTCAGAACAAATATGCAGAGCTGCTGGCCATCATTGAGGAGCTTGGAAAGGAAATCAGGCCCACATATGCTGGAAGCAAGAGTGCAATGGAGAGACTGAAAAGAGGTGATTTAAACCTTATATGTGAGCATGGTGGTGGATTTGCTGTAAAGTGCACCCTTAATGAAAATAATGTTTGTTGATCTAAGACAATGTTTCGTTTTGTTCTCCAAAGGAATAATCCATGCCAGAGGACTGGTGCGTGAATGCTTGGCTGAGACTGAGAGGAACGCAAGGTCCTAGCTACTACGACATGATCCTCCCTGCAAGAACTAGAAGTGTCAGTATTGCAAAGAAACCAACTTGCATGGCATTTCCTTTGAGGAGGAAGTAACTGAAGAAAGGAATGGGAAAAGAAAGAAAAGAAAAGAAAAGAAAAGAAAAGAAAATCAGTATCACAGCTCATGTCGTGAAGGTTTCTGGAGGGTCATTTAAATCATACAGTATGTGGATTATTGGAGTTCAAAAGAGGATAATGTGTTTTTACTCCCCACTTTGGGATCTTAGTTTTGACGTCATATTTAAAACCTTGATTTATGCATGCGAAAGGGCCCATGGGTTAATTGTAGACACTGCATGGCTTGTACAGGGGTAGATGGAAATAATTCTTTTTGATAGTATTTGGTCTGTTTTTCAGACCCTTATAACACACATGACAGAGTGAGTGAGGATCAGAGATGTGCCAAATACGTTGGTTCATTCGTGTTGAAATTGGTTTTGGTATAAAAGGAAAATGCTGTTACTTGCATCTTTGTATGTATTTATTACTCAATGTAATAAATTGTATTTTCAATATAGTTGTCAGTGTGTCATTCAATGGGTTTTGATGTTTGCATCAATGATATTTATAAGGTCTGTATATTCAAGTGGTGAGCTAACACCTATAGGGGGAAACAAGTACTGAAAACTGCTGTTCTGTTTCACCTCAATTTTAGACATTTGCAATGATATTAAAATTTGCAAGGAGCAGTGATTTTCTTAAAAAGCCAAATAGACCTAAAGATAACAACACATAACCAACATAGAAAAGCTATAGTACAATAATAGCAGACCTGTTAATCATCTGATACTTGCAATATGCTGCAAGTTCATTTACTCACCTGGACCTGCTGGTCCTTTTTTTTTTATTATTATTATTATTATTTTTTTTTACATAAATTTGATAGAAGAAGAAAGTACTTTATATGTCATACAATTGTACAATGAAATTTGTCCTCTGCATTTAACCCATCCTTTCTTTGATGCTGTTGAGGCACCTGTAAGGAGATGTGTGCAGCCATATTAGCAATATTAGGTCTTAGAAAATGTTCTTAAATTTGAACTTCTGAGGGGTCTGTCTACAAATAGTTTAACTATCGTAATATATTATTTTAAATTATTTTAACCAAAGTTAATATTTTTGGACCTACTACATCTAATACTGTCATTTTACTTCATATGACTGGCAAAATGTAGTTGAAGGTAAATCTAATAATCACCTTTATTTCTACATAAAACCTAGTTCAAAGTTACATTTACTTTCAATGTGTCAAAAATGCATCTTCTGTTTGGTTAAAATATCGTGAGAATGTGTTGGTACATTTAGGTATCTAATACCTACTGTAGGCACCTGTTCATTTGTCAGTGTCATTGTTAGTAGTCTGCAGTTTCTGAACTGCTGTCTTATCCCATCATTTTCCATCCCTCAGCTGTCCCACATACACTGAAGTCATCAGCATTTCATCACCCTGTTGTATCACTATTGTAAATAATGCGCGATAAGACAAAAGTAGCTTATGTGTTAACCATGATTGGATTTACATGATCTGGACTTACATTTTGAAGCTCATTCTGAATTGTAGGATTATATTCTCTAGGTTCACACTCACGAATTTATTGTAATAAGTGAGGTCGATGGAGTTCATGACCTCGTTTCTAATGTTTGAAAGTGTAGATACGTGTTTGTGTAAAAACTCACGCAGGATGTACAGTCGAACATGATGTTAGTGGAACATCACAAAGGACTCTGTCAGCTTGTTTTGTCCCAACATAGGTTTACGCCTCTTACCCTATCAGCCAATAGAAACACAAGATGAAAGCGCTGTCCAATCAGAATCCTGATTTTTAATCGAATTTTTGACCAATAGCAACTCGGTCTACGAACAGTACAGCAGCCAGCGATCACTGCAGTGCAGTAGCCAACCAGCAACTAGCTAGCCAACTTGTCTACTCACAGAGAAATATGGATGAACTGATGATACATGTCAACGGGTAGGTTAACATTTATTTATCACAGACTCTTCTTGCTACTTGCCTTAAACTATGATCACTCTCCTGGTCTCTGTGCTAGTATTTTGGCCGCGCAGAGAGGCTTGACTGAGATATGCTTACAAACCTGTAATACATCAACTTAGCTAAACTTAGCTAACCAGCTTGTCAGTGGTAGCTGTAGCTAATAAACGTAGCTAACTAAACATTGACTCCGGCTCCCGTGGAGTTGACAGGCAACTTTGACAGTCTGTTGGCTTGCAGCGATGCTGCTGCTGACTGGTGCTTTAGCCAACGCAGCTAATTCAGCCACTATTGGTCATTTATATAAACCATTGAATGACAGGCTAATGTTATTCGTGTTTACTGTGGAAATTATGATTGTGTCTCGGCGTCAAAAGCTAATAAGATATTCATAGTTATTGATTCAGTCTAGCTGTCGCATAGAAGATAAAATAGACATACAAACGGACCTACTCCCAGAAGATTGTGCTAACGCACACCACAGACACATGTATTTAAGCGTTTATTTGTATTTTGTATTGATATATATTTGATTGTTCACAACAGATTTAAGGGTCACACATATCTACTCATTATATGAATTGATCTTTTCTTTGCCACATGTTCATGCATTGCACATATTTTTCCACTGTTGTCATAGTTGTGCAGCACTTCCAAATGGAGATCATAACTTAACACTAATTTGGACAACAGGTGGAACACAAAGGTTCAAAAGTACTGTGAATACCCACTTATTTTTTTTCTTTATCTGCAGCTGTGGGACATACCACGTCTGCATGGGCTCTTAAACATGTCCACAGATGATAGTATCTCTGAGGATGTGTCCAGTTCGGGGGCTTTGAGCCATTGTCACGTCAGTGCTGATGGCGATGGAGGTAAAGAGAGTGAGACCTCTTTGGTGTCCTCAGAGGGGACATCAGCCTCAGGGCTGGCTGTTTCAGAGGACAGGCACACAACCTCCCAAACAACAGGAGGCACTGTGGAGTGCAGGCCAATGGACATCACACCAGCATGCAACAAGATCAGGTGTTGTAACTACAAATAACACACACACACACACACACACTTATATAGTGAACAAAAATCTAAACACACCATGTACAATATTTGTGTAACATGAGCCACAAAGACCAAATGAGCTTATGATGTCTTTGTAAAACTTGGTTCTATTGATTTGTAGACACGCTTTGTGTCAATCTGCAATGAGCACTTGTCCAGAGTATCCAGGCACTCCTTATACTGGGGAGAATAAAAAAACACATCAAAATGTCACATTTTCTCAGATGTAACCATGTCAGAGAAGTTGCAAATCAAAATGGAATGCTTCCTGATAACATCCCATAACTCCATGTGGCCCTCAAAGAAGAATGGAATAACGTTTCACAGGTCACAATTGACACTGTCAACTTGATAAGAAGATGATGTGCCCCTGTACGGAAAGCCAATGGTGGACACACAAGATATCGAGTTGTGGTTTCTCTCCACCAGCCCCCATCATGTTCACATTAATGTTCCTGAATGCCAGATGCCACTATCGTGTTGTAACAGACAGCAATGTGTACCACACTGACTGTCAAAATAAATGGTGTGCGATTTTAATATATGGTGCAACCTAATTCTATTAAAATTAAAGTGTCACGTGGTGCATTTCTACATTAGTTCAGTATATTTCCTTTTCTGATTTGGGTAGTTTTGGTATGAAATACAGTTCTGATTGTTATTTATTTGTTTATCCAATCAGTCTTGTCAGGATTTATACAACTGTGTCAAACTAATTCATAATGTAGTCATAATTTTGCTTTGGCCAAAGCTACATAAAATACAACTGTGGATCACTAGAGGAACTATGATTCATTAGATCTCATAATTGTTAATGGTAACACCTTTAAAATATCAAGACCAAAAATTCAAAGAGACCTTAGTTTAAAAGTGTTGGAAGTATTGACATAGCATCTGCTTTTTAAGCTAAAACGTTTCATTTCATTATTGTGTGACTTTTTTTTTTTTTTTTTTTTTACAGAAGTCTATGCCTGAGCACAGATGAAGCTTTTGGACAAGCAAAGAACCTTCCATTCATAAACCCAAGTTCCCTTGAGACTCTTAGGGCCCTGGTGCAAGAGATACAGAGTAGTGGAGAGACAGACCCTGAGATCTGGAAGGATTGTGAGGTGAGAAAGCCTTACATAGACTGAAATGCAATTTCTGTTATTCCTGTTGTTGCGCATGTGATAGTACATGCACTCTGATAATGTTGAAGGTTATATATATATATGTATATGTATATGTATATGTGTGTGGTGGTGGGGCGCCACTGTGGCATTTGTTCTTGCAGGCTGTGTTTGGCAGATGACAGCCTTGTTTCTGAGCTGTCACTTTTGTTTTTAGTGTGGATCACACCTGACAGTAAGACTGAGATGCAATTGCACAAATCTCAAAACCCCACACTGCAGCACAGTCCAGCTGATCTTGTTAGATGCAGGATATGATTTACTTTGGGCAAATACTGTGATATTCTACAAAACAAATATATTGAGGCATTATAGCTTATACAACTGGGGAAACATACTCTTTTGTCATTACTGGATGTTACTGCAAGATAGCACTACAGAATTAGTAGAGTTAATTTGCATCATCATACAGCGGTTCAGAGCTACTGCTCACACACAGAATTGAGTGTGTAAAGATACACACTGACATAGTACATACCTTAACCAATGTGTTCTACTTATTTGGTGGAAATATGCATAATCTTGGAAAAAATGCTGCCATCACAACCTCAAGGTGGTCATTTCTCTAACTTTACCTATTGAAATTGAATGTCTAACCAAGATCCTAAGTCTGAAACCTAAAAAAAAAGGCAGAACAAAGATACATCTTAACTTTAAAATGAAACAATTCTCTAACTAAAGAGCTGAGTCGTCTTAAGGTGAATATAAAAAGATTTGTGAATTTGTCAACTGCTCAACTACAAACACACTGCTCTTCTCAGTTTGTGCTTCCTTGAGTTCTCACTTTGACTCCTGCCTTTCTGTCTTAGTTCTTCCCATCCAAAATGCAAATGGTGGAGTGGAGGGAGAGTCAAGGAAATAAACCTTTAAAATAAAATTAAACATTGTGCCTCTGACCCTCCATTTTAAATAACCGTTTTGTGGAACAACATTACCTGCCCATTATTCTGTTCCATTGTACCCTGGTAATTTATGATCTGCGTCACTGTTTGTGAAATTATAATTAACTGATAGAACTGATTATTACAACAGATTTTAATTGTTCATTTTGCTTGCTCCTCCTGCGGTTTGCTTAATCCAGACATATGTCAAATCTGTTTTAAAAGATATGCTCCTACAGGCAGCTCTGGCTCTCATTACTAAATTCATGCTCCTCAATTTGTATTTTAAGAATTGAACTATCCTTAAAAATTTTATGCCAAGATTGATAAGTTGATGAAGCATCAAAATACGGAAATGTGAAGAGCCCCTTCCACCTCAGACAACTGCATTATGCCCTCTCGTGGCTGCTAGTAGGTATAACAGCACCTCCACCCCTGCAACGTGGAGACAAAAAGCTTGGCTGGCACTGATGCAGCAGCTTTACTGTGGTTTTATGTCTTGTAATACACAACCTTACAGACAGAACCTGATCGTACTGTATTTTTCTACTACAGGGCCGGTGGCTTCATTTGTTTCAGCTAGTTGAAAAGCAATACCAAGAGCAAATACTTGCTCAGCAAGAACAGTACCAGTGCCAAATACAGGTAAGTCTACCAGGGCTATACAGTTCTACCACTGTCATTGACAAGTAAAGGTTAGTGGGTGAATTTGTCAGTTTGAGACCCAATATGTTCATTAACAAAGGTCAGTGCACATACATGCACTGAGGTAGTGACTTCAAAATGTTAACTAACATTATTCATTACTGTTGCTGGGTTAAATGATCATCATCAGGTCATATTAGCTGTCATTAAAATCAGACATTTGCTGTTGTTGGATATACACTCACCAGCCACTTCATTAGGTACACCTTTCCAACTGCTCATTAATGCAAATTTTAAATCAGCCAGTCACATGGCAACAACTCAACACATTTAGGCATGTAGACATTTGACCATGTCTACATGCCCATCTGCTGGAGTTTAAATTGAGCACCAGGGTGGGGAAGAAAGGTGATTTAAGTGACTTTGAACATGGCATGGTTGTTGGTGCCAGACAGGCTGGTCTGAGTATTTAAAAAACTGCTGATCTACTGTGATTTTCACACGTAACCATCTCTAACCATCGAACCCTGAGGCAGATGGGCTACAGCAGCAGAAGCCCACACCAGGTGCCACTCCTGTCAGCTAAGAACAGGAAACTGAGGCTACAATTCGCACAGGTTGACCAAAATTGGACAATAGAAGTGGAATGGGAGATTGGATGGATGGATGTGCATCCGACAAATCTGCAGCAACTGCGCAATGCTATCATGTTAACATGGACCAAACTCTCTGAGGAATGTTTCCAGTACCTTGTTGAATCTATGCCACAAAGGATTAAGGCAGTTCTGAAGGCAAAAGGGGCTCCAACCCGGTACTAGCAATTTGTACCTAATAAAGTGGCCGGTGAGCGTATGTGCTCTATATAGAACCAAACTGCATTTTGCCTATGATTGTTTATGTGTTAAAGGCTCATCACTGTGTAAAATCGTAAGTGGGCTGTAGATAAAAATTGAAATGGGAAGACTTATGTTTTCTACTAAATTTATGATCTGATCATATGACATAAGTTTCAGCAATCCAAAAAAATCCTGTCAAAATTGGTATGATTAAATTAAGCAAAACTCCTAAGTAGTTATAAATGAGGACAGTGATATCAGAAAATATATAATGTGAAGTTGGAAGACTATTATTAGTTTGTTGTGTAAATATATATATATATATATATATATATATATATATATATATATATATATATATATATATATATATATATATATTTACACAACAAACTAATATATAATATATATATATATATATATATATATATATATATATATATATATATATATATATATATATATATATATTCACTGAACACTAGATACTGTCTACTCCTGGTTCCCATTTGTCTTTTATAAGCTGTATGTTTAAGCACAACTAATGTTTAAAACATGAAATAGAAGTTATGTGCACCTTAATTTTCAAATGTGCCTTTAAGTACTGTAACCAAAGAAAAGTGTCTTAGTTAACATATTCTTGTTTTTCAGTTAATTCAGGATGAAATTAAGGCCCTGGTTCAACTCCAGAACCGCCAAGCCAGTGGTCAGCCACACACGGAGTTCTCTCCAACTCCTGTGACCAAAACTATTAGTGACACAAAAGACTATATTTTGGCCCCCCTCGTCAGTGACTGCACAGCCTCCAGAAATGTGGCCTGTGACAGTGACCAGCTGGCAGCCCCTGCCCACACCCCTTTCAGTTCCCCTACACCTCCACTACACAGATCAGACACCAACATCCAAGGAGAAGAGCATGTGACCACAGTACTTAGCAGTGGTTATGGAACTCTGTCTGCCTGGGAAACGGGTCTGGAACCTGTTGGGTTTCCAGGGGAAGATGAAGAGGGTTGTCAAGAGAAAGAGAGGCATCACTGGTCCCTGAACCTCCTGGGAGACACAGAGACGACTGTGGCTGGGTGCCAGCAGGACTTTTCAAATGAAAGGACTGTTCAAGTGGAGGAAGTTAAGACATTAATCCACCAGCAGAGAAACTCTAGGTATTAAACTATACTATCAGAAGTTCTAAAGCATTTCCCAAATTCTGAAGTATTTGTCAAAACAGTCCTTGTACTAATATTATTTTTCTGCAGCACCAACCAGCTTCTGACCTCCTGGGCCCAGAGACACAAACTCAGGCCTAAAAAGAGCAAGACAGGACTAGCTTCATCCCAAATTCCTGACAACCAGGAACCCATGGACATCCACAGACAAATCCAACTGGAGAGCACTGACTCACAGGACCAGGTACAACTCTCAACTGATGACAGCTCCACAGCTGCTAGATAAGATTTACCTTGATAACCAAAATGATCCAATACTGGTCCTGACACTGCAGCCGTAGTGTTTTTGTTCTCTCTGCCCATGGCTGTTGTGGCTGTCCTGGCTACATCCCTGCTGCTGAGTCTAATCCACTCATCTCTATTGGGTTTCAGCATCAACCAGCTGGGCCATCGTCCAGCTCCTTTCCCTTGAGGAGGAGTGACAGCCTGATGTCTGAGGCCTCAGGTAACAATTCACTGACCATGACAGAAATGCATAACAAATCATGGGTAGTGTGGAGACCATATCTGTCAACAATATGACTAGAAAATAAGATAAACTTTCCCGGTCATGCCGCCACTTCTTTCGCTGCTCACTGTCACACAGAATGACTCCTAAAGGTACCACTCTGTAAAAACCTGCTTTAAAATCTCTGTCCAATATAGAATGGTTCATTAGGAACTACATAACATAACATCAGACTCAGGCATCCAGTTGAAGGTGAAATGTTGTGAGGACACTGTATTTTAATAAATTATATGTGAATAATGTAACTGATTTACAATGCTAAGAGGCACAAGGTATAAAGGAAATCTTTGGCCACTACTTGTTGATTCATTTATATGTCAGGCTTTTGTTATTACCTTGTACATGTGGTTATGTGTATTTGCACATTATGACTGATGACATCATGGCAACAGGAAGTGGAGGAAGTGGATAATCTGATGCAACTCGTCAACTGGATTTGATTTGTCCCTCCCCTTTGAGTCACCCATCTAACATTTAGTGAAATCCCTTTGCAGACTTTTAGCCTCTGACAATTTACTCCATCACATTTCTGTTAATCTATCATTTAGTTCCATCCAGGCTTGGTCCTCATAAGGGCTGGGCTATAAAACAATAACAACATATATTGCAATATAACATTTCCTCAATAGAAATAGGAGACATGCTCCATACAATTTTGAGAAAATAAAGTGGGAGGATTAATACAGAGCGGTGGTGGTGGTGTGGGTTGTGATTCGAAGAGTTGAGGGAGGGACTTCAACATAAGTACCACAACATATGTCATATGCATTTGTCTCTGTCTCTCTTGTGATTTTCTCCCATATTGGTACTCAAAGTGTTTTATAGTGTGTCTCGTTCAAACCATAAGCACACATTCTGCCTCGTGGAGGAACTTTGGATTTATTGTCTGATCCAAGAACATTTTGATATGTGGATGGGAACTGTGTATGTTAATAATTAACTGGGGATTCTCACTGTATTTGTTGCAGTCATTGTATTAGTGGGCCATTACTCTCTGCTCCCTTACACAGCTCTTCCTCTCAGTTAAGCATAAATTTCACTCCTAATGCCACAGTTGGTGAAATTCATTGCTGATGCTTTACCAAACATATGTAGCGATGACTGATCAACTCAATTAAGTGCTACCTCCTGTAGGCAATGAGATTATGGCAATTGACACTCCTGTGTTTGTAGTGTGTAGATTGCTGACAAAATTAAGAAACAAATAAAAAGAAAATAATCCCACTTTGTGTCAGAGGATTATGTATCAAAGAATCAAGTGTTTTAATCATATATATATATATATATATATATATATATATATATATATATATATATATATATAATTTACAGTGAGAAAAAAATGATTAGGCCACCCTTGTTTTCTTCAGTTTCTCATTCATTTTCATACCAGGGCGGCTGTGGCTCAGTTGGTAGACTGGGTCATCCAATGACTGAAAGGTTGGCGGTTCGCATTTCGAAGTGTCCTTGAGCAACACACTGAACACTGACTTGTGCTCCCAGTAGGACTGACAGAACCTTAGAAACCTACTAGTATATGAGTTTGTGGGTGAATGTGAGGCTAATGTAAAGTGGTTTAAGCAGCATGAAGGTGGAAAACAACTATTATAAGTGCAGTCCATTTACCTGGTACAACTACAGATACATTTGTTTGGACAAATGTAATAACAACTAAATTAGTTCATAGTAGTTTAATTATCAGTAGTTTAGCTAATATTTAACAATTTTTCGTGGTTTTCTTAATGATAATCAACATCACTTAAGTTGTTACTTGTGTCATAGTGCCAACATGGCTTTAAGGCATTGCATGTTTTGTTATCTGTCTATTTTAGGCACATGATGATACCCACAGGAGTTAGTACTTGATTGCATAACCATTGTTTTTGATGGTTTAATATTTTTCTCCATGACTGTATAAACAATTTCATATACATAATGCAATATCTAAAATTATATTAAAAAAAATTCTAAAAATAGATATTGCTTAAGCCTATAGCCACGTATTAATGTGAACTACATTTTGCTGTCAGTTATTAGAAATATGTAGATGAACCCTGAAATTGATGTTCAAATGATTAGATTGGTGAACTTGAACCCCCATGAAGTCCTGTTCCTTTCCTAGGCCTGACTTATTGGCGTCTGAATGAAAATGATCTGTACCGCCAGCTCCCAGATAGCTTTGACAGCGGTGCTTATCTCCTGCTACAAGAGGCTTCCATAAGTTTTGTGAGTTCAAATAGCACAATTCATAATATGGCATGTCTTACAAAAGAATTTGCTTCTAAATTGTGAAATATTACAGATAAATATATAATGGATTTTTCCATTACATTGTAAAATAGTCATGCAAAGAACAGACATTTGTTGATTACCGACTTGTACATTGTTGTTTGTATGTGGTATTACTGTCTTTTGCAGACATCGTCTCAGGAGCCACGGCTGTCTCTCAGAGAGATTTATCAGAATAAGCAAAAAACAGATTGTAAACGTTCAGACTGGGACAGTTCTGTTACATCTGGTCCTTTGTCACCACAGGTATGTTATAAGTCTCCCACATTTTCTGTAGTTCTTGGTTAAGGCTTTCAACGTTGACTCTTGGTGTTTTAGGTGTTAACATTAGACCCAGCAGCTAACATGCGGCAGTCGGATCGTACCTCTGGCTTCACATCGCCATCCCACTTCAGCAGCCCCTCTTTCACCACACAGCCCCACTTGTACCCCCGAGTAGAGACCCCTGTGAGCCCTGACAGCATGGCTGAGTCCAGTCCTAATCCTGGAGATACAGACTGTATCTCTGATACCTCCAGTGTTTCAGCTGCTGGGCCTTCTCCGTTGAAGGTGCAAGGCCAGTGGGGAAGTACTTCCCTGGCAGTCCTGTCTACCTCCCAGAATCAGAGCCAGCTGAGCTCCCACAGTGGCAACCAGCAGCGCAGAGCCAGTGCTCCTTTGGCCAGTGAGGAGGAGGGCAGTCACACCCACACCAGCACTCTGAAACCTGGTTCAGCCTCTGCTGCAAGTCTCGGCCCTGCAGCCAGTCGCCACATGGAGAGGGCGTCTTCACTGGAGGATCCTGTTGTCCTTTCTCTGTGAGTGTCATAAATGTGTGTTCCTTCATTGTAGGATTTGTTTGATGCAGGTCAGTTGTTAAAATGAGTTAGTAAGATACAGTAAAATCTTGCCACTCAATCTTGACTCTAGATAATTTTAGTGAGAGTTGTTAAATGCTATTTACAGGGTTCCTACAGGTGCTTGAAATCCTCGAAAGTGCTTGAATTTCAATGTTGTGTTTTCAAGGTCTGAAAAGTGCTTGCATTTCAGTTTAAGTGTTTGAAAGTGCTTACAATTATAACTCTGATTTGATCTTTTTAAATATATATAAATATTAACTTCCACCAGATTAGATGACAAGCCAATGATACTTACAGAAAGGGGATACATTTTGAAAAATAAAATTATGTCAAAAAAGAAATTCTTTGGGTGCTCTCCAGGTACATTTTTATGAAGCGTGTCTGAAGAATGTGAAGTTGCTTTTTTGGGGTAAAACTTTGTGTTCTTCTTCTTCTTTATTTTGCTGTTTTGAAACACAATTTAAAATTTTTATTTTTTAAATGATAGTGATATTGTATTATGCTGGACAAAGTTGAAAATGACCTTTTTTTTTTAAAGTGCTTGAAAAAAATGTTTTAATTTGACCTTGAAAACAAACGGCTATTTGTAGTAGGATCCTCTGGCAAAATAAAATTACATAATTTCTTTCTCCTTTTTCATCTCCAGACTGAGGCAAAACTTAAGAGAGAAACACTCTAGACACGTGGCAGATCTGAAAGCATATTATGAATCTGAGATCCAAATCCTACGAGACAAACTCAAGGTTACAGATCTACCGCAGGACTTGGAGAAAACCAACCAGGCCCTGACAGAGAGGTGTGTGGCTTTCTGCATTTACTGTACATTTACTTGTTTACACATGTTCATTGTTTGCTCAAACAGTTGTCTCTGTAATATCTAGAATTGTTGAACTTGTGCCTTTGGTTGACCTACAGGTGCAAACATCTGGAGAAAGCTTTGGCTGAAGCAACCAGTCGGATTCAAGAACTTGAGGCAAACAACAGCTCACTGGAGAAAAAACTGGTATATATTACCTGTTTATTAGACTTTTTAATCTCCTAACATGTTGTATACCAAAACAGCAGTTGGCCCTTCTTGTGTTGTGATTCGGATATACTGATTTAAAATGACAATTCGATCATGAGCTGATGCCAATTATAGAGTTGTCTGTTTATTTACCGTTTATTGTATTGTATCCCAACCTAAACCTTCAATCCTACACATTTATGAAAGAAAACCCATATATACCACAACAGCTAAATATCAGTCACTGTTATAACATCCTATATCTTGATACCATTTCACATGATACATTACTACATTCATAGTTTTCCTATATTTTGCTGGTCCTTGGTTCTCCTCACTGTCTCAAAACTGGTTGAAAATATCTTTAAATGGGTATAATGGAAAGACATTTAAAAAATTTTTGTAAATATTTGTCTCGGAAAATAAGGCGCATCAAAAGACAAAGGATGTACTTTTCAACTAACAGCAATCTGACAAATGGATGAATGTCACAATTAAGATTTGTCTCGTCTCATCATCTGAACTCGCTTTACCTTCGTGGGGGTCTGTGGGGGCCTAATCCAGCTGCAATGGGTGAAGGCGGGGTACACCCTGTATGAGTCTCCAGTTCATCGCAGGGCTGAACATATATAGAAAATCACTCTCACATTCACCCCTATGGACAATTTAGATTAACCAATTAACCTACCAGTGCATGTGTTTGGATGGTGGGAGGAAACCGAAGTACCTGGAGAAAACCCACGCAGACACGGGGAGAACATGCAAACTCCACACAGAAAGGTCTGATGTGGGAATCAAACCATGGTCCTTCTTGCTAAAATCTAAATCTGACTAAGTGCACAACAAACCCCACCCCCTCACAAATGTTTTACCCTATTTGCCCTATCTTTTATCATTGTCAAAACACATTTTTGGTGACTGTGAGTTTTGACCTACATTCGCAAAAATTTAAGGGGATCTATTCTGGACCACCTGACACCTTTCCTGAAAATTTAATGGAAATTAGTCCAGTAGGTGTTCTGTTAGGTTACTGACAATCAGACAAACAAACAGACACAGACAAAAAAAATAAGCCAAAATAAGGGGTGGGATAATTACTCTTCAAACTTTCACTGTTGCGTTGAACATTTCTGTGATTGTTTCTGTTGTTAGGCAGAATGGTCGGAGCGATACGCTGTAGCAGGCGCCACTGTGAAATCTTTGCAGCAACGACTAGAAGATGGCAAACACTCAGGCAAAGAGAAAGATGCCTTGGTAATGCGTTTAAAGACTCGTGTACGTCAGCTGGAAGAAGCAGCACAGAAAGTCTGCAAGGAAGCAGATGAGAAGGAGACCAGGAGGGAGAGAGAATACAAGATGCTACAGGATGTGAGTCTTTAGCCTCACTAGTGTCATGACTCCTGAGATCAGTCATTGGATGAGAAATATCCCAATTTGAATGACATTTGTTGTATTTATCCACCTCAAAGGATGAAACCTTATATTTTCATGTATTCAGCATTTCACTTTGCTTCATGGTTACATGACAATTCCATCATCTGTTAAAGTATATTTATATTGTTTGTGTTTTCAGCTGCTTGGAGAATATGACTGTCTGGTGAAGGAGCATGAAGGAGTGAAGGTACTGTTTTCAGATTTTTTGATCTTGTTAACTTCAAAAATATTGACATCACTTGACTGTTCAATCATTCATTCATTCTTCTTTTTTAAAATGTATTTTATTTATACAGAACAACTTGGTGTCAACAGAGAACAAACTTTTTGATGCCAGTGATCAGATATCTGAACTGAAGAGGTGAGTAGCTTGGTTGTTGACTGTAACTTAACATAAATGGAAAGTGTGGTTTGTGTTTTGTCAGGATTTGAAGGGTTGTGATTCTGATGTCACTGCTCTGAATCATTATGGTGCCTTATTAAATTAAAGCTGTTACAATGAGATTTGTTATCAGGCTGAAATTCCTCAAGTACCTTTTCATTAACTCGTAACATAAGTGGTCTGAGGAGGAATAAAAATTATGCCTGATTACGTTTCTGTTTTAATTTCTTGTTATAATTATAAGAGGTTTTGTTTGGAACTGAGAGGAGAGAAGTGTGCCCTTTCTTTTCTTTTTCATTTTTTAACCTTTTCTTTTTTAACCATTTCTAGTTCTTTCTCTCTTTGTTGGTTTCTTTCTTCAGAACGAGCAACTGCTATTTAAATGTTTTAAAGTCACATCCAGGTCATCACAATGTATGTTACATGTTATTTGTTGTTTCTGGTGTTAGATGACTACACAATATCTATCAAAACATTTAAATAAAGGTAATAAATTAATCTTAACATATAATCACAATATAAACTTGCTGAAAACCTTAATATTTTATCTTAGGTGATGTCAGAGGCATCACACTAAGTCAAATAGTTGTTGTGTAATTTTATCCTCTGGAGATATCCTTCTCATTGTTATTCTTTGGTTTTAATCTCCTACAGATGTTACATCCTCTGCTCATCTTTAAGCTGGTTATTGGATCTAGGTCTTTCACTGTCAAATTGCAGTTCCAAAAACTGTCAAAGAGATGAGGTGGCGCATAATGGAAGTAATCAATACAGTGTAATGATGCTGTCCAGAAAAGATGATAACAGTGGTTGACATTGTGCTGCACTGTTTCAGCTTTGCTTGTGAATTGGCATCGATAGAGGCTGTGCATGGACTTTTCACTGATGAAGTCCATCACGTCGATTCAGCAAATTCACTGACAGATAGCAAACTAGAGCTGAGCTCAGACAACATCAATATCTGTGTCCAAGGAGGGTATTAGCCTACAACGGCAGACTGTAGGCTAATGAGTAAGTGGGGAAAAAATGGAAAATAGTGTTAACAGAGACTGGTGTATAATGAAATTACCTCCATGCACTGTACAATTTTTTTTCTCATTTCTAGTCAAAATATTTCAACACACTTAAATGGTAAATGGTCTGCATTTAGCGCTTTTCCACCTTCGTGGTGCTCGAAGGACTTAAGATTAGCTTCACATTCACCCATTCACACACCAGTAGGTTTCTAAGGTTCTTTCAGTCCTACTGGGGTCTAAGTGAGGGTTCAGTGTCTTGCCTAAGGACACTTGGACATGTGGACAGCCAGAGCCGAGACGCGAACCGCCAACCTCTCGGTCATTGGGCGACCCACTATCGTTGGAATGAGTACTTAAAATAAGACATAATCACCTAAAGACTAACTTTAGGCTATACTTTAGGTATAGAAAGAACTTATTTTTAGACAATAGATCATGAAAATCTTATTTGAAGAAATCTTGTTCCATTGGCAAGTTTAGTTTTTTTTTTAATCTTATTTTATTTATTTATTTTTGCTTAATTCAAGATTATTTTTTTTCCTAATTCATGCAAAAATCTTCCAGTGGAACAAGTGAAAATTATTTTGGTAAGATTTCCTGAAATACGATTTTCAAGATCTATTGTCTAATAATACGTTCTTCATAGGTCACTGAAAAGTTACTCTTTAGGTGATTATGTCTTTTTTTTTTTTAAGTTTGATGAGATAAATAGAATTAAGAAAAATAAATTTGGTAAGTTTTGCATATTTGCAGTGTGAATGCACTGAAAACAGTCCTTTCCAGTTAATTCTAAAAGTTAAAGAAAAGGTAATGTTCAAACTAAAAATCCTAAAACATCAAAAGCCTAAACGTCTCAATACTTATCATTATAAAGTCTGATACTTTAAAGGCTCTACAATGTTTTGCAATATTTTAACCAACCAATATAAAGAATCATAGGTTCCACAAAATGTTTTGGATCTGCTTCAGATTATAATGGCTAATTTCTCACACCTCCATGGTTTTGTGAAAAGTGAGATGGATTTTTTTTCAGTCAGGGAAACAAAACACCTTCTAGATTTTAGAAGTAAATGTAAAATGCAGTACGATTTGTAAGAACATTGTACCACTAGAACTTAATAGTCACTCAGCAAATACACAGACTAGCAGAAGATGTTACACTCAGCAAACCTCCCACCTCTGGGCCAAAGTGTCTGTTTAAATAAAGACTTTCTGATGGTATACAGGTAAACACGTAATGCAGAAGGGAATTAAAGCATTAAGTATAACGTGCAAATACTGACTCGGATATTACAGTCAACATGAATATTTTTTTCTTGGACACCAATATTATATTCGTCTATTTCAATGTAGGATTAAATGAGAGCGTACCTATGCCTGGTGAAGTGTTCTGAATGAATAAATATACAGTACAGATCAGATACAGTCCTTCAGGCTGTCCTTGAAGTTAACATCAACCCTGCTGTAGAAAATCTGAATAAATCACTGCTACTCATTCTATTATTATGGCAATTTCACATGAAATAGTTTTATCTGCAGCTGTGCTACATGTCTCAGTTTGACATTTTCCTGTGGAATAGACGTCTAATTTTGAATTATCATGTAGGCCTCCTTCACATATATGTTTCTGGGATTGTGACTGGTTGTGACAGACTGCGTGACGTCCATGGGCCTATAGTTCTTAAACTATAATATTTCATTATTTTGTGTCTCCTTTTTGTATTTTATCCATTTCTTTAGAGTCGTCTCTAAGCTGGAGACTCAGGTGAAGCAGCTGGAGCATGAGAACCAGGCCAGAGTTCGATATTCCTCTCACAGTAACACACAACCCTCTGGAGCTGGGTACAAGTTTAATAATTGACTGACTAATAATTTATATCTATCTCTGTCCTAAGTGACTTGTACATTTTAACATCTACTGGCATCCATGTCTGCAGGCTTTTCCACCATCCTGACCTGCTGCTGTCACCAAGTAAAAGCAAGGGGGAGCCAGATGTCACCCGCAGGAAGTCACCATCCGACCAGCTGAACGGGAGCAAAAAGTCACCTTTTAATCAAACAAACCCACTGAGTGTCCACAGGAAATCTCCATATCAAATTAAAGACCCTTCACCAGGATCTGGAAGTTCTGTAGACACGTCTTCAACAGGAGGAAGCTGGAGGTTGGTTGTGATTGTCAACATTATTTTATTAATCAAAGTTACTGAACATAGAATGTGATTTATTGCTGTCCCTGATGTTGATGCTTCTGTTCCACAGGTGTGCATCTCCACCAGAGTGTGAGCAGCCCCCTCCTCAGCTCAGACAGAAGGAAGGCGTTGGCCAGCGAGACGCTGGTCGGAGAGAAGGGTCATGTGCCCTCACACCTATGATGAGGGCCCTGATAGAACTGGAAGAGACCAGAGCCACAGAGAGCCGGGCCCCCTGTAAGAACAGCACCACCACCCACAGTAGGACTCAAACCCACTCATGAGATCAAGCTCATGCCTGCTTTGTCTCTTGTCAAACTTCAACTTGCACTTAAGCTAAAAAAAATTATACAGATTTAGTAAAAATAATAATAATAATAATAATCATGGGGTGGTTGTAATAAGAAAGCACAGAGGGGTGAAACGCCTCGGACAGTACACTCTGGCTTACAGATTGTGGTCCGTTGTATAATACTATGGGAGGCATGTCTCCTCTGCTGCAACTCAATACCTGGGGTTCACAGGTAGTCCATGCATCACTAGTGGGGGGGTATTAACAGAATGCGCCGCATTGGGGCTGGTTCACTTTCACTTTTATTGTACAAAGGGAAACGGGAGACTATTGTAGAGTGGATCATTGGTGCATGCAGTCATATGTATCTAGATCACGCTGCTCACTTACAGTACTAATCAGGTGAAACAAAATAATCATCCATGGCACATCTGATGATTTCTCATGGCACAATTATGTGCCACGCCACAGTGGTTGGATAACCCTTCTTTAGATGATAATGTATGTGGTCTGTGTTTGCCTGTATTATACACTCACCAGTGATGTTAATAAATGAAGGATAAAGATGGAGTGTTTAATTACAATGATGCTGAAGGTGAGTGGATGAGACTAGTGATACACACCACATGTGTGACTTTAAATACAGGAGGACTAGTGTATTCTCCTCACAGCTCCTTGGTTTTAATGAGAAGATTCTGGTGGGCTGTTCCTTAAGATGATTCCCTAAACATGAAGAAATTTGTGAACTGAAACTAGGAACCGCATCCATTTGTGGCTCACCAGTCATTGGATAAAACAGATACATCTGCTGATACTAGAGGCTTACACTGTATTTCCTGAATTCCAAAGGCTTTTTATGAACCCAATACAGCAAGAAATATGTTGGAAAAAGCTATATGAATAGGAGTGCTTATGGAAAGTCTTGCGGAACTGCATGTGTCTGTTGTGAGAGGCAGTTGTTTGCTAACATTAGCTCACACCATTGCCAATGGTAGCTACAGTTATACACTGTTGCTGATATAATTTTTGGACCACAAGCCAAAGTAATGTTTTTCACTTTAATAGAGGAGTACAGGCATCACAGATTATTTAACTTAACACAAATCATATGTAATTTCTTTTAAAATTACTGTAAAATAAATGATTTTCTAAATTATTTCTAACAATAGTTGAATGATTTGCAACCCATACTGTTAATATTCTGTACAATTTTGCAATTTGCATTGTTAGGTTATCAAGCATCATGACTGAAATGTAGTTTTTAAAACGATATTTAAACTTGATTTAGCACAAATATATACAACACTGTCACATCTGGTCTTTGTGCACAATGTCATGGAAGCCAGCATTCTACCATGCACACACCTCACACAAACTGCAGCATTTTTCAATTATATAATTGCACAGACTGACATTATGAGTGTGATTGAATTAATTGTGCGTCTCTATTGGCGTAGATGACAGACTGGTAAGAACACTGGAAGAAGCTTTAGGAATTGCAATACAATTTATAACTGAATCAACCCACATCCTGTACATAAACTAAAGTGTAAAGGCTGTTATCATGGATATAGGCTTTTGAGAAATGTGTGGATTTGTGTAACATCAGTAAATGACCAGCACAAAATTCTTACATAAACTTTGGATAAACACACAAGCATGAGCAAAGCTTCCACACTGAACCTTAAGTCTCCATCTCTAGAGTACACACAGCTTGGTAAACTGTACACGCGTAATTGCATTGACAGGCTTTTGTCTGTGTGGTTTCTCGCTGCAGGGTTAGGCAATCAGAGACCCACTGTGGGCTTCGTGGAGCGAAGACACAAGGAGCCAATTCAAGAAGAGGCTAGACTTCAAACAGACAGGGATGTGATTAAACCTGAAAGAGTAGGACCAAAAAGCCATATCGGAGCAGAACGAGCTGCAGCTCTTCTGAGGTCCCAAAGGAGTCTGTCTCCAGAGGGCCACCGATCCTCCTCACTGCCTCCACCAGCAGAGAGAAACATGCCTGCCACTACACCCAGTATGTGTTCCCGTCTTTGTCTGTCACCCTAATCTCACATTAAGCTGCTGACATGGCTAGAATTTCTTTTATATCTATGCTGCTTTAATTAACAGTGTAACAAAAAAACTGAAATAAAATGTAATTATATTGAACTATTTCCCATTCAGCAAAGAGAGAGACTTTGATGATGCCCCTGTCTGCAAAATCCAGTCCTAAACGCTGCCCTACTGAGAACTACTCCACTGCTTTTGGTCATTTGATGCCAAGAGAGGAACACTTGTTGAAAGGGTGAGACACACACACACACACACACACACACACATTCTTAGAGCCTTAAAACACATGATACAGCAAGTGGTCAGTGGTAGTGTTTGAGGTTTTCCTTGTCTAAAATGTGAAGATCACAACTGTGAAGTTACAGTAATAATTAAAAAAAAAAAAATCCATCCCAATCTTACCAAGTGTATTTTTCTCATTTCTTGTTAAAATATCTCATCACACTTAAAATAAGACATAATCACCTAAAGAGAAACTTGTAAGTGAGATATAGGAACTTATTTTTAGACAATAGACCTTGAAAATCAAATTTCAATAAACCTTATCAAGACAACAGAAAATGTGAAGTGCACATATATGGAGGCCGGGTAAGATTTTCAAGATCAATTTAATCAAAATAAGTTTTTATATCTCACTGAAAAGTTTGTCTTTAGGTGATTTATGTCTTCTTTTAAGTGTGATGAGATCCTTGGACTAGATTTTTGTAGTGAGTGCAGGTGTAAACCATTTTATTTGGTGAATTCATCATGTATTAATTTGCTCCTAGTTTGTGTTTTAGTGTTTCTTTGTTGTTGTTTTTTTTTTAATATTTAGTAAATAACCTCCACACAGGAGAAATGTGGATTTTCGCACTTTATCCATAAACTTTTGAGTAAAACCACCCAAAACTCAGTAGAAGGTTACCATCTATTATTCTGACAGACAAGACCTTTTTGTATTAAAAGAATACATTAACTGGGTCACAAATGTAAACAGCGCTGATTTGGATGTGTATCAAGTAATGTTCAAAGAAATCACAGAGGTTAAAGAAACAAACCACTGCTGAATGCTCTGCTTCGTGTTTTTCCATTTTGTGCTGTCTACAGGACTAATGGACAAGTTGACCAGAGACACCATTCATTCCACAGCAGTAGTCCCAGGAGAAGACTTCACTTTATGTCAGCAGAAAGAGAAAATGGTAAATGGAAGCTTCGATTTATGTGCAATAATTACCTGGTACATTCAGTAAATGAACCTCATTAAGGGTTGATTTGATGTGACCTCATCTGATTCAAGCTTTTCTGGTTTGGTTTGATGTGTTTTGTCTTCAGTGTGTCTCTGCCACACATCAATGTAAATTAGAGAATCAAAAATGTTCAGTAATCGAGGAGCTTTTAGATCTTTGATCATTGGGAGTGAACATTTCAGTCTAAACTACGACCTGACAGTTGTACATACAAATAAACATAAAGGCTTAAGCTTTTGTTTTATGGAAAGTATTTCTGCAGCCAACCTGAAATCCTATCATCTGTTTACATGAATCCTCGAAGTATGTGTACCTGCCCTAAAGCATTAGAACAGAACCTTTTGAGGTGCACACAATTCTGATTGGACTATTAGTCTGAATAGTTCGAGATTAGTCCCATGTACAAGCAGTTCATCACCAGTGAAAGCATGCAAGTTTAGATTGAGTTTATGTTTTTCAGACCTCCAGCAGCCTGAGTCCTGTGGCAGTGTGAACCCCCCTGAGGGTAACTCCCAGCTGGGCTGGGAGGAACAGGGAACCGACCTGCAGGATACCTGTGAGGATTCAGCAGCATCTCTACCCAGGCTACATTCACTGGCTGAGGCAGAGAAACTGTTTGATGAGTTGACGCAGGAAAAACTGCAGGTATGTAACATATACACTCTGCATCATTTACACACAAAGATTAATAATAATAATAATAATAATAACCTGTGTCTTTGCAAGAGAAATTTACTGAGAATATCAAAGTTGGTCTGTTTAGAGGCACATTGTTTCAGTTTGAAACAGGCTTTATCTGTGACACACAGGCCTGAAAAGCACAACTGTAATCCCCACCTGACCTCTTATGTAAACTGCACCTCACTGTTTTTATATTACTGCTAAATGATTTCTATTTATAGGAAATTCACATCCTCTGCCAACCCCAACCCCCTCTGCCTGCTTCACTGTATTCTAACTAATCTAATGTGTCCTGTCAAAGCATTTGCCAGTCATGTGTCCTCATTTCATCAATATATATCTTGTTTGTCAATAAATGATTAACATTTGTGTGTGTGCTGGGCAGATTGAAGCAGCTTTGAGCCGGATGCCTGGTGCAGGCAGCAGAGTGAGCCTACAGGCCAGGTTAGATGAGGTAAGAGGACTATGAAAATCATTCACTTCACTAAATTATGGAATAATGGACTTGAATTTGTGCCTTTAGTGTAACAGTACAACAATAATTTTGTTCACTTGAACAAACAAGTCTATTTGTGCCGAAACGCGTTGGGGTTTTTTATATGATTTTATAGGTTTTGTTAACCAAGCCGGTTTAATAATGGCTTTTTATCTTTCACTTTTAAGAGAGTGCCTTGGAATTTTTCTTTGTTTTAAGTCTATTTTATGTTCAAGAATTATGGTTCAGTGTTTGCTTTTATATCCCACATGTGAGACGATGTGACGTTAATATGGAACATTTTATTGAATCTGAGTACTGAAACACTGTTAAAAGAAAATACCTATTTTTTATTTATTAGCTTATCTGACACAATTGATACTTTCATACTGTCACATCACATCTATTTGTTCATACACTGAAAAACAAATGTTAATGTATAATATTATAATATTGTGGTAACAGTTGCATAAGTAGGCAGGCTTTCCTTTATAGTCTTTGCATAAAGTATGTGTGAAATAATTTGACATAATAACAAAAGTACAAACAAACTAGATTGGCTTCAAACTCTTTCATTCTCTATTTTGTTTCCAATTATTAATGTTAAATTCTGACTTTCTATTGAAAAACGCTATATTATTCGTATGTCACAGTTTAGCATTGGCTTACTCACCCCCTGCTCACTTGGCTCTAAATTCCAAAGATGGTAACACCAAGGTCCTGACTTCACTTTGTCCATCAGGAAACCAAATGGACATGCCACAGTAGCTGTCTCAACTTCTTACCTCTGTTAATGATGTATGCCAGATTCGGGACAGCTTAGAATTCAGGACTGTCCCAAATTTTTCAGGACATCTGGTCACCCTAACTATTTCTCTAGTGTCTGTAATAATGTACCAATAGTTGTGTTGGAGATGGTGCCCATCAGAAATTACCTCCTTTGAGTCTCAGAAACTGTTTTCCATACAAACAAAAGAGAAAAAAAACATTAAATAGGAGTGTGAAAACCAACAGACCAGGTAGCGGATGTGAGACAGGTATTGCAATTTTTAATTGATGGATTTTTTGGGGGCGGTGTTTTGGTTTTTTTTCTTTGGGGGGGGGGGGTTGCATATGTTTTAAAGAGAATATGAGTAAATGAACAAAAAATGTCCTTCTGTCCTCAGGTGGCCTTAGAGAACCGTCTAGAGAGGCTGAATCGTGAGCTGGGTTCACTCCGCATGACTCTGAAGAGATTCCACATCCTCCGTTCGTCGGTCAACATATAGCAATGTCTGTCTTTTTGCATTACAACCGTAGACGATACAACTTAGTGTCTTGTTTTATACACAGGACTGATTGTCGTTGAGTCTGTTTCTGTGCCATAATATTTCCATCTGTACAATAACTCTTTGCCATGCTTTGTTTTTTACAAGCATTTACTTATTACTCGGGGATATTTTTTATGTGTGAAAGATATTGAAATTTTTGGAGTATATTTTAATAATACACAGATTTGTAAAGTCATTTACTTTTTTAGTCACAGAAATATTGATATGAGATGTTTTACTTGCCATGTTCAGGCGTAGTTCCTGAATCAGTTGTTAAATAATAATCACTTCTTTCCAGCAAAGACATTCATGCCCTCTGGTAAATATCACTGCCATTTTTGCTCATGTGTTTATGGAACTATATCATGTTTTTTTCCATTCAACAGATAAATTGTAATACTTTGATATGTTTTTGTTTATTTTCATACATTTTCGAGTGTCATGTTTAGTTATATATGTTGATTTGTTTCGGGCCAAATTTTCAGACTTGAAGGAAGTTTTTGTTTACTTGAATCAAATTGCCTTTTTCCTTTGTTTACATTCCACAAACATGCGTCACTTTTCTTTGCTTTAATTTTTAACTGAAGTGATTTTTGCCACAGGAGTGGAACCTAGAGATTAGAGTCACTTGTAAAATCCAAACCAGCACAGTATGAGTAGACAGACACAATTTCCAAACTTCTGTCTCATTTCATTTCTTCTTAAGCGATGCTTGTGCATGGAGTTTCTTGCACTGCTTCTTTTTTGCCGTGTCGCTTCCTTACGCAACATAAACTTCACTGGAATTATAATGTTGTTGTTGCACAATAAATGAAGCCTTTTGAAGTAACAAAGTATTATTTTTTTTGTTTTGTGCATCTTTCTTTTTCACCTGAATAATAGACACATGAAAGATAACTATAATAAGAGTCTTTGGGGGAAAAAATGCAGATGCAACTCTTGAATAAACCTAAATCTAAAACTCTGGGTGTACTTTTTGAAAAATAATCGAAATGAGAACATATTTAGTTTGGTTTTCCAAAAAAAAAAATACTAATTTTGTCCCAAAAACACTTACCATACACACATATTGAAACTAGTGTCCTCTTAACTTTTCACAGGATTGTTTAAAATTATGATTTGGGCAATGACCATGTATTATATTTACATGTATAAACACTGTCAAACACCATAATATTGTTGAGAAAGGTACATGGTATATGATCATTATAATAAAGGATATCAGGGAATAACTCAGAATATTACAAAAGTAAAGGTCTAATAATGAACTGTAAAAAAAGACTAGAATGAACACCAAAAAATTTAAACATAAAATAAGTGAAAATACAAGAAAAGATGTTTAGATAAAATAATTTTTGTGTTAAAGATGAAATCCAATATAGCTGTAGTTTTTACGAGAAGAATATGTGGAAAAAGTGATAAGTATGTAGAAATTATGTATTTCTATTGTTTTGAAAAAATAAAACAAAAAAAAGTGTGATGCCATTTAAATTGCAAGAGTACAATATTAAAAACAAGGCATTCAGAGACAGCAGACCTTTGCCAAGGCTTCATTTTTCATTCACACAGGATGTGATGGAGCTATAGGTGTTGACCCATCTGAATTTATCTTGTCTGATTTCTGAGATATTATCACTGGTGTATTTGAGCTGTTGACCTTTAGTGTGACCTTGACCTTTGACATTCATTGCTCAAAATGTAATGGGTTCTTCCTTGACCCATGATCTATCATTCCTGAAAGTTTCACCAAAACATGTTCAGAACCTTTTGCGTAATCCTGCTGACAGACAGACAGACAGACAGACAGACAGACTTGAATTTAACACTTCCTTGGCGGCAGTAATAACAGCCTATTCACCTTTTTTCTTCTAAATAAAAAAGTACGTTAAAAAAACCCAAACAGCTAACACTGTATTATTTTAAGAATATGCACAGGTATGTTTGGCTGAGTTAGTAGAGCAGGTTGTCCAGGGACTGAATGGTTGGCAGTTCAAATCCTAACTCTGACTGCTATACAGTCCTTGAATCCTAAATCTCTTCCAGTTGGATCTGGTGGGTTGGGGAAGTATGGAAGTGCAGACCATTGAAATCTACATACTTTCTTGTCTTACCTTTAATTAACCAGGAAGTCCCATTGAGATCAGAAATCAAAGGAGAGCTGGCCATGGTAACAGCCAAACAATGGAAGATATACAATGAAACAATAAAACACAATAACAAATATTCATCTATAATGGCATTAAGAAAAACAGTGACATTCTTGCTTAAATGTTTAAAATGTTAAATATACAGTACCGGTACATGTTTATTGGTTTATTGTAATTCTTTACAGTATTGTAACCAGTAACCAGTATGCCATTTTTCCCATAAAAACAACAGGATTTTTAAAAACTATGTCTACAGTTTGTAATAGAAATTAAGAGAATAAATAACATAACAAACCAATTAATCTTATTGTATTAAATACATGTGGTAATTTGGGGTACTTCAATAATATTAAACCTTTTTCTCATAAAATACAACTTATTTTTCTTAAGATTTTTTTTAACTGCTGGTAAAAAAAATTACTTAGGCTATCTTGTCTTTTTGCTTTCAATAGTAAGAGTTTATTCTCGCGAGATTAGGAAGTCAATTATTGCTAGTGTTTGTAATTATTCATATTTTTAAAAAAGTATTCAGGACAAGAAGATGTTTTTAGGGTTGGTTTCTTTCTTTCTTTCTTTCTTTCTTTCTTTCTTTCTTTCTTTCTTTCTTTCTTTCTTTCTTTCTTTCTTTCTTTCTTTCTTTCTTTCTTTCTTTCTTTCTTTCTTTCTTTCTTTCTTTCTTTCTTTCTTTCTTTCTTTCTTTCTTTCTTTCTTTCTTTCTTTCTTCCTTCCTTCCTTTCTTCCTTCCTTCCTTCCTTCCTTCCTTCCTTCCTTCCTTCCTTCCTTCCTTCCTTCCTTCCTTCCTTTAATAAACATAATAACCTGCAGGTGACCGCCACTTGGGGGCGCTTTTCTCCTTTTCTCTCCTCTGATCTGATGTAACTGTGAGCCGGTGCAGATCATATCATCTTCCACAGACATCCCACTGCCCACAGGAGCACAGCCCTGTTTGGAAAAGACCGAGGTGGCGATGACCGGCGTCCCGAGCAGCGGAACCGACAGGACAGGAGGAAGGGACGCACACTCATCCTCCACTGGAGACCCCAACCACTAGGTCTGGTCCTGGAAGGTTACTCCTCTGCGCTGTGACACAACATCGAGCTCAGTCTGTGGTATTTGCAGACCCCCCCCCCCCCTCCTCTCTGATGATGGTGCATGAGGGCTTGGACCCAGAGGAATAACCCAGACTGCGCATCCTCTGCAGGTGAGTCTCCGCCGGTCACATTGTTGTTGATCAGATGACACAGGGGTCCACCTGCAGATGTCTGACCCTTTGGTGGAGCTGGTTTGTTCATGCAGTCGTTAATGGTCACTGGTCATCAGCCCATAAGTGTGTCCAGCAGATCCACAGAATGACATTGACAGACTGACACAATATGTGTCCTTGATCAGCCTCTAACAGTACTACAGGTGACACAGATTATCATTTATAGATACATTATTTTACTCAAGTGCTATAGTGAATGCACATGAAGTATTGGCTACCAGTGATAGTGGGCTGACTTTCATTGAAAAATTATTTTAATGATATTGGGGTTGCGGTCAAATAAACATTAAAATAACCTGGTAAATCATTGTAATTGAAATAATAGGTACAATTTTCTATTATTAATACACAGTGATTTACAACAAGGGAGCAAGAGAGAAAATAAAGTTGAGAGAGAAGCTCTGGAAGCATACAAACAAAAGGTAAAGTTTGGGACACATTGGCTGAGATTTTTAAGATGATGAACGATTCCCAGTGTTTTCTTTTCCATGCAAACCAGGTTCAAATGTTTCTTTAGGTGTTACAGGTTGTCGACCCCTGGTTTAGATGCTCAGTGTTGATAACTTTCGATGCTGAAGCAGGACAAACATATTTTCTCAACATATTAACTTCCAAGCAATGACATGGAATTTTAACACAGAAATAAATAATCCAGCTGTGTGAGTAAGATCATTAATGTTTAAAAAGACCATAGACTACTTTTTAAAATGCAGGTGGAGAACCGGGTCAGGTCCGTCCTTTTCAAATATATTTCTTGCGATCCGAATTACGAGCAAGTTAGTTTAAAAAAAAATGGTGGGTTGTGATGTTGTTTATATATTTACCCGAGCATCACTAATTTGAAGATTCATCACCAGAAGGTCAGAAATCTTCAGATTCTTGCAAGGGCTAAAGGTCACGGTGACCTGCTGTACTGGAGTATTTCTGGTTCAATTTATTATCATTACAAATGTACAAGTACATGCCAGGGAAATGTAATTTAGTTTCGACCTATTAGTGTAATAGCAACAAATACCGGAAGGACAGAATATATACAGTATTAACATCTACACTCTGCACAGTGGGTATAATATGCAGATTTAATTGATCTGTACAAATGTATATTTGTATACAGTAACAGGAACCAATTTTCTGCAGAATGATTAGTATACTTTTCACACTTTTTCAGATAATACTTAATGCTTTTACGTAAACCATGTTTTAAATACTGGACTTTTATTGGAGTAAAGTACTGGAATATAGGTGTCACATAAACATATACCTAATTACCTGTTTTACATATTAAATACACACACACACACACACACACATACATATCTGTGTGTGTGTGTGTGTGTGTCTTTTCACTTTTAGTTATATCTTGCTGTTTTAAAAAGCAACATTTATTCCACATGACATCTCGCTGACACGACCTCTCCTCCAGTGACCTTTCACCCAGTGCTCTCCAGACCCACCTGGTCCCGCACCGTGCAGCTGCAAGTCGTTGCAGATCTGCAATATTTAAGTAGTGAAGCTTACAGTTGTGGGACCATTCAGTATTGTCTCCTCCATAACATGAACACTTTGCCATCTCCTCTGTCACCATAAGCTGGACATTTTTCACACCACAGAATCTGGCTGATCTGCACCCAGGTTTTTGTTTGGTCTTGTTTTGGTTTTGTCTCTCTTTGTCTTGATTTTTGCTCAGTTTGTTATTAAATTATCTTTCCCTTGAGCACTGTGCATTGGAGTCATCTTTTCCCATCACCCATCATGACCGAATTCTGTCATGATTGGTGAGGTAACTGGAGGAGACGATACTGAATGGTCCTGCAACTGCAAGCTTCACTGCTTAAATATTTCAGACCAGCAACGACTTGCAGCTGCACAATGCGGGACCAGGTGGATCTGGAGAGCACTGGGTGAAAGGTCACTGGAGGAGAAGAGATTACACTAGCTGTAATCTATGTACATATAAATTTAGAGGTCTTCACAACACAGGATTATATAGTTTTCCTACTCGGGTAAATGTTTTTTGGGCTTTAACATGTCATAAAATTGTTATATTCACACAGCAGCCATATTTGTTGTTTGGTTTGACACACCAGTAGGATATACTGCACATAAAAATACAGAATACTGGAAAATTAAAATGGAAAATTCCTAAAATGTTGCTTAACACACAGTTATTGCATTTTTTTGGAGGATTTCTCCCCCTAATTATTACTTAACACTAAGTATTAATCAAACAAGAATATTGTATATTTCTTCCAGGTGTGTTATTATTTTTCCCAATTTAATCTTGTGTTTTTCTTTTAATTCATATCTGTGCATCCAGGGGTATAGATAGGACTTATGAAGTTGGATGGACAAAGCTCTCATTCCCCACCACCTGGGCTGTGTGAGGGGGGGGTCTTCATCTGTCTTGTCAGTAAAAGTCTGCAACACTGTTTATTTCAGACCTTCCCTGTTTGGTGACAAGAAATTCTATTTTCTGATTTGTTGAGTCAATCCAGCTGTACAGTGCACAGTAGTCTGCCATTGACTGGTTCAGAGTAACATGACGAAGTTCATAATTTATCAGCATCAGGGTCACACTGGGGCCCTAATTTGATTTTTATTTGTTTAATATTAAAATTAAAAATGACTATCACCAAAAAAAGACTAAAAAAATGACAAGAGGAACAACAGACCTAACAGAGAAACAAAAAGACAAAAGAACAGAAACATTAGGACAAAAGAGTGGAAAAAGATGAACTAGGACAGAAATTTCAAGTTGTTCAGTTTTTCCACATTTTATTGTTACAGGATAGTTTATAAGTATACATATTTCTCAAATTTAATGTTGTTGTTTTTTTTTTGCACCAAACAAAGACAGAAATTTGAAATTATTATTCATGGGCATTACGTATGGACCCATGGATTATTAGACCTGACACACTGCACATGTTCTGCCTGTACTTAATGATCCTGATCAGCTGAAAAATGTCATGTGTGGCGAGTGAGCATGAAGTTGTTGAAAAGCATGTGTCTCATGCTCAGATATGTAGTGGTAAACATAGTGATGACTTACAAAGTGATTTATTTATTTATTTTTGCCTTAAGACAGCAGATAAAGTATTTTTCCACCCTGTAAGTGTGTGTGTGTGTGTGTGTGTGTGTGGGGGGGGGGGGTCAAGGTCAATCTGAATCTGAGGGGGCACATCCCCCCTGTCCTCTTACCCATCTGCACCCATGAGTACATCCTGCCTACAGTGCACACACACACATTGAGCTGGGAGTATTCTTAGAAATGCTGAGTAAAAACCCTCAACGTGCTGATGTGGTTGTGATCTTATTTATACATTTACTGCAGTGGAGACACTTTCTAGGAAGCATTTGTTAAACCAGCAAAGTGTTTGTCAAATGTCCCTTTGGCCTTAATATTTACAAATTTGTGTTTTAACCCTTGTTTCAGAAAAGTTTTTTTTTTTTTTTTTTGTTCATGGTTCTGACATATGGAAATACAAGTGTAAAGAAAAACTGATTTGGAAAAAAGAAAAAGCTAAAACTACTGGAACCAAATTAAAATATTGTGTATTTAGTTTATTTTATTTTAACTAAGTTGTTATTTTGTAAATATTTAGTAGTTTTTGTTCATTATTTTGTTTTATATTTCTACATTTAATATTGTATTTTATGATTTTTCTTCACTTTTGTGCCATTTGTGTCTTATTTTGTTCATGTTATTTTGTTGGTTTATTATTCATTTTTGGCTGTTTATTTTTTATTTTTTTTTACTGGAACTGTTAAAGTCTCAGGGGTTAAAGGGTTAAACACCCCTTGTCTAAATGCATTCAGAATCAGTTTCTTCTGTTATTTCAGTTAGTCACCAGTTTCATTTTGATACTGTGAAAATATTACTAGAATAATAATGGAGGTATATTCATTTCCAATGTAATTAGTTTTATCACACTGTAACAGGGTCAAAGGTTTACATACACCGTACAACCTCAATGTTGAAATTGAATGATCTTGAGGCAGCTACCACAAGGTTCCCACTAGAGCTGCAGCTATTTTTGTGATTGATAAGATTTTAATCATTTACATTTGATTGAATAACTGAAAAAAAGTGAAACAGTTTGAAAATGAACAAATTGTTCTTTATTCAGGAACTAGCTGAACTAACATTAAAACTATATTTTTTAATCATATAAATGTCTCATCACACTTAAAATAAAACTTACTCCCCTAAAGAGTAAGATTTCAGTGAGACATAAGAACTTCAACCCAATCAGATTTATTTCTATAGAAAATAAATTGTCTAAATCTTATTTCAAGAAATCTTATGAAGATAATTTTCACTTGTTCCAGTGTTAGATTTTTAGCTTAAATTCAGCCAAAAAATCTAAGAATAATAATGTTTATTTAACCAATTTCTTTATTGTAGAAAATACAACAAACACATGAGACACAACCTTGAGGTTAAGTTTGTAACCCAAGTGTGAAACCCCATCATTTATTCACTTTGGGGGGGTTGATGGACTAGTACTTTCCACTATCTTCAGCCTTTTTTCACACTTATCTTGCATGCTTTCATTCTGTTTGTTGTAGCACCCATGTTTCTTATTTTATTAAAAAAGATGAGATGATGTTGGCGATATATGACCCAACCCCTTGATGCTGGGGTAGGGCCATATATCTTATCAGTGGTATTGGGCCCCTCAGCTGCTTTTTACATAGACATAATATGTGTACGTCAGAACTGTTGTTCTGTCATGACACACCAGGTCCACATCAAGAATTTTTCTAAGATATAGTGTTCATTTGAGATTTTTCTGTAACACATAATACATCAAAGGTTCCCACTGGGGTTTTTCCAGTGTCAACCCAGTATTGTATTAGGATTTGACATTAATCTGTATCTGATCATTGTATTGATGAGTCTCATTCAACATCTCCCCCCTGTGGTTCTGGTATGGACCACTAAATCAAAAACACCCTTGATTATATGTCACACATAATTATTTTCTAGTTACACTGATTTGATTAAATGTCACAGAAACACAGATTTTCATCAAGTACCTCTCTGATCCCCTACAATGAAGACCCCTTAATGATGATGACCCAGCTGTGAAATATTGCAACATCGATATTTTCTTGCACCCCTATTGCATTAGTTAGAATTAAAGGAGTTGTTTAGTCTCATGTGAAAATTTTATGTGATTTTTTTTGGGGGTTTTTTTGTTATGTTTTTAGTTTGCAGCCCTCTACCCTCTCCCCTAATGTGACTCCAGTCTCTTGACAGGCCGTCATTGTAAATAAGAATCCATTGTTAATGACTTGCCTGGATAAATAAAGGTTAAATTAAAATCAAATAAAAAGTTGCAGCAGAAACATGTCAGTCAAAATCATAATTTGCTCTGCTGAATCCATATATTAACTTTTCCCAGACTAAATGAATATGTGTTTAGCCTCTGACCTGAGCTTCACCCTATCTATATAGTTTTGGTGCAGTGTGGTGAGACCTGCTGAGTGGGCAGTTGACGCAATAGAGAACACTATACTGCAGAAATCCAAATCTTTATCAAGTGCATTTTTGTCACTTCTAGTCAAAATATTTTATTACACTTGAAATAAGACATAATCGCCGAAGAGTAACTTTTAAGTGAGATATAAGTACTCATTTTTAGACAATAGATCTGGAAAATCTTATTTTAAGAAATCTTACCAAGATAATTATTTCATTTATTTATTATTATTTATTTATTTTTGCTTACTTCAAGATTATTATTATTATTATTATTTATTTGCTTAATTCGTACAAAAAAAATCTGCCAATGGAACAAATGAAAGTTATCTTGGTAAGGTTTCTTGAAATGAGATTTTATAGATCAATTGTCTATAAATAAGTATTTATATCTCACTAAAACTTTTTAGATGATTATGTTTTATTTTAAGTGTGATGCGATATTTGGGCTAGAAATGACAAAAATACACTTGGTAAGATTTGGATTTTTGCAGCGTTGTCTTTCCATATTTCAGGTGAACTCCTGACTGAATGAAATATGCATCAGTTATTGAAGTTGTGGCAGGTGCTCTGACAGCAGGTAGCACTGCCCTATCAGCACATCTGATATGCACAGAGGCCTGTTTCCTCCCATTTCAGCTTCAGTGCATGATTACAATATGTGTGGTGGGGAGGGAAAGAAGATGGAGCTCCACAGGATCTAATTATGGGGCCAAAATGATTAGGTTTGCTTTAATGAATGCTGTTAGGAAGTAGCCACTGCAGAAAGAATGAGTCATAGTATTGATTGCTACCCCCTCCTTCACTTGTGCCTTCTCACCATCTTATTTCTTCTTTTCTACCCCCCAACCCCCCGTCCTCTCCATCGATCATTCTTTTCTTTCCTTTATCCTCGTCCCTAAAATTTATGCGATCCCCTCATGTCCTTCTGTCTCTTCCTGGGACATTCCAGATATTTCTCCCCCTACTCCCCAAAGATCAGACAGACAGGATTTAAGGTGAGACAGCAAACAGCCAGGCCCAGGGATGCATACCAATAATGGCATGACTAGTTCTGTGCTACAGTCTTGATGAAAGAGGTTAGAGGAGGAGGAGGAGGATGGGTGGTGGGGAGCTGGGGAAGGGGTGCCGCTTGTCACGAGATGCCACGTCATCGCAGTGTGTGGAATCTATTTTTAGCAGGGTAAACAGAGGGATTCCAGCCCACTGATCAAGGCTTCACAGTCAGGACGATGTGGTGGGAGGCTGGAGACACTCTGTAGCGTGGCGCTGGATGTGAATGAATGACACTTCTATTAAGCCCTGTATGTCTGCCTCTGCTGTCACTCCCCTCTCCACCCACCGCCTCGGCCTGTCAGGACAAAAAAACTGCACCACAAATAGACCAGTGCTCTTTCCCTGTCTATCTGTCATTCTCTGTTTTTCACTCTGTTACACATGCATGCACACATGCTCCGTTTCCCTCCTATGGAATAACACGCATACAGAGCAAGCTCTACATACACTCACAATGTCAGGTCTTAAAGTCCTTGGAAGAACACATTAAATATAGAATCATACCTGAACCAACAGGCAGCGTGAGGTCCCCTGTTGCTCTGCGTCAGGATCATGTGAGACAAAGGTCGAGGGGCTTTTGTTCTGAGAATCTGAAGCAGTCACGTACGGAACACATTTGCAGTGCTTGTGTTGGGCACTTACTCTAATTAACAACCCCCCAGCTTTGTCCAAATCCAGCCAAGCATTGTATCCACATTAAAGATTCAGACGTGCGCACACATATTAAGAGCTACGAGGTAAAGCGTCCTACTTACTTGATACTTAGAGCATTACTGTTAGTTAAAAGTAGCCCGAGTTTCCTGATAGATCACTTTGTAAGTGTAATAAATGTAGTGCAGCAGCTCAGGCCTTTTACTTTTTACTACATGTTATCCCATCACACTCCTGTGTCTCTAATGTGACAAACAAATACGTCACAAAATGCCCAAAAACTCTTGCAAGGTTTTGGTCATATATATATATATATATATAAATAAAGACATAACCAGTTAAAAACAACATATTTTACTAATAGACAGGTCATTAATCAAGTACTCAGATTTTGTAGAGCAATTGAGATAACTCTAGTGGCAAAAATAAACTGTCTACTGATCTTACAATGGCTCTTTGGTGACAGTATTGTCAAAAAGATATCACAATGAATGTCAAATAATTACTTGTTTTAGGTATAGAGGTCGATTTGTTGAAGAAACTGAATGATTACTTGTAGTTTTAAAGTTCTTTTAAGCAAGAATACACAAAAAATCTCAGATAAAAGAGGTCAGTGTACCTGTAATGTGTTCAGTATTTATGGTTACATTTATGTTGACTTTTATGGTAAGTATCTCTAACATATGACTGAACTGCATCCTGTGTTAGTGCTGCTGACATGTACATTTTTGTCAGTAATTAAAAAAGTGTATCATTTGCATATGCATGTATGCTACACAGTGCATTCAATTAACTGTGATTAAAAAGTAGTTAATATATATGCAAAATATCCAAGTCTATTGTCAGACTTGGAGCTGATGTAATATGAGCAGAATGCAGGATTTTTTTTGCAGAACAATGTTCACTGCCAAGAAATCATGCAGCAGTGAGTCATGTCTATATGAGGCTTAATATCTTTAACTAGTCTGCACTGCAGTGACTGGACTATGCCAAACATTTTATTGGAACATAATTTATCAGTAAGGATATTGGTCTTGTTGAAAAATACTGTCTACTTGTCTTACTATGAACAAATGACAGTTTATTAACTTTGTCTATGGATGTATGTCGTGTTTCAGGTGATTATTGGCCCAAACAGAGACCATAACATTACCATCTTTTAACTAGATGTGACACAATAGAAATAAATGAATTCATTTGAAATATGCAGAACATTAGCTAATAAAACCTTGTAAATTCTGCATTATTTGTGTGTGTAATACCAGAGTTATCCAGTAAACTCAGCATCATATTGAGACAGTAGAGATGTGAGTAATCAAGAGATGAATCTTTAGTCTTAACAGATGCTCACTCTCCGTGACAAATGAAAGTAGGTGCAAAGACCCAGTGTCATTACAGGGTGCTTGGTGTTGTGTACCACACTGGGCTTGGCTGGGATCAGATGCCTGGAGCACAGCCAAACGGTAATGGTATTGGTACATAGAGTGGAAGTTTCCCTTTTATGTTGGGCCGTCAAATCTTTTAGCTCATTTAACAACACTGTTGTCTTGAGCTGTCCCACAGTTCCTTTGTGTTTATCTCATTAACAGCAACTTCCCAGTCTTCTTGTTTTGTTTAAGTAAGAAAACACAGATGTATACCCCCAACCAACGCCTCTACATTTACTTAACCCTTTGGTGCATAAATTATGAGAATGTTAGTGAAGATTTATTTCCTGAGTGTTTTTATTTTTCTTTAGGCATGAAAAAACACAATGTGATTGAAATTTCTTTTAACATGAAACTATTGTTTCTGGAATTACAACAATGTCCGCTCGGCTGGAAATAGTGTTTAATTTTTGAAGCAAAGAAACATGGATTTAAAAGTCATCATCAGAAAGTGATATAAATGAGAATGAATGAAAGAATGAATGGGGATCACATTTTAGCCAAGTCTAACACTGTACTAGTTATTACTTTAATTATTACTTCATGGAGATAATATGAAAAAAATGTATATAAATGCCAGTGCATTTGATGATGCCTAACCCACAACACCCATGAATATACAAGAGAACAGCTGTGGAACAACTGTCCACTGAAGTGACCAATACATGCATCAAAGGGTTAACCTCTAAACCACTCATTTCCTTCATTCTGACAGTATTTTTCTCCACAATGAACTCCATTCATTCCAGTGATCTTAAAGCCAAGGTCAGAAATAGAAATGATATATTGCCAGTGAATTGTGAGCCACTGAAAGAGACATCAAGCTGTATATAACCAGACTTATAGAAGCTGGTATGTGCTGAGGCTCCTGCTCTGAAATAAAAAGTCACCACCTTTTCTGTGGCTCTGCAGGATGGATCATAGCCTTTTACTGCAAACCAGAGCAGGAATTTAAGGCACACATTAACATAGAATGAAGAAATATGATTCTTTCAATGATCATGATGCTGTTGTTTGTCACAGCAAAATTAGAGCTGGGTGATTTTAATGCATGAGTGCTCCTGTATTAGTTTTTTCCATTTATATGTTATTGTAATAATATGAAAATACAAACCACATTTAGATAGTTTATCATGTATGGCCGTAACGAGTTAACACAGTGCATAAATAATGAATCAAATGAAAACATAAGCAACTGAACACGCAGATAACAAACTGCAACAAAAATGAAACTTATTCATCATATAGACTACAGTAAATTTCTTCAAACTGAGACCTGTACTGCAAATTATACTTTAGTCATTTCCCTAAAGCAAAACAATTTGCATTTTGGAATTTCCCTCTTATGGGGCAGATAAAGGAATTTGTTATTAAACTAACATACACAAGTCAGTATTGTATGATGAAAAGGTATTTCAGTTTCATATACGGCACTGTAAAAAATAATCCTGTTATTTTCACAGAAAAAACTGGCAGCTGTAACACAACAAACCGTAAAGATATTCATGAAGAAACGTGTAGATTTACAATTTTAAACATGCACATTTAAGAATGGATTTAAATGGACTGCAGTTATATAGCACAGTTTATACACCTTCATGGGATCTACCAGTGAATGCGTGGGCTGACCCGAAGTGAGTGGGCGCCTGCGGTCACCCACGGTCATCTGCAGGTGTGGGTCATTGAAGCAGCTCCATTGGCATGATGGGGACTTTCTTATAAATCTGAATCAATTTTAAAAAATTTTTTTTAGGTTAATGATCTTTTTTATGATTATTATTTTTGCTAATACTTATAAAATCCTTTAAATCCTTTATGTGCCTGCTTTGTATATGTATTGACATAGTTAGATAGAATTTACATAAAATATGAATATACAAACAAACTGTTTGTTCTTTGTTGGAACCTCGTCACTCTAGATGTCATTGTTTTATAAATGTAAAATTCTTATATAACGCTGTTCCTCATGGAGGTCTTTAACCATTCTCTCTTCTTGTAAAGTTTAAATTAAGCACAGGCATAAGTTACAGGAACTTCCGCTAGATTAATCATTTTCTGTTTGCTCACTGAAGCTTGGCATTTTTGGCTGCAGTGCACAGGTAAAGACAAAGAGGCACAAAGTTAGTTGAGCGCCTCTGCCTCCTTCAGACAGTCACGTATCGTCATCATTTACCTGAAGGCAACAAAGCAGAGCTGTTCAGGAAGCACTGCATCTAACCCCTGCTAGGAGCCCCTTCACAACCCTGCTGCTCCCCCTGTACACCATCATCATCACCACCACCATCACCTCCCCTCCAGGCCTCACCCACCCTTTGCTGCCCTGAGCTAAAAATAGACTGTCCTCTCTCATCACCCAGCTATCACATCAGGGCAGTGTTCACTCTCATTTTCTGCCCACGCCTCTTTATGTTGTGTTTTGACAGTGTCAGTTGATAACATTAGCTGTGCATGAAGATGTTTGGCATCCATGCAAAGGAAAGACTTATAGTTAATTTCATACTCGGGAATTAGATTTGAAAAGATATTTAGTTTTATGCTCTCTTTTACTTTTATTTATGTGAAAGAAGTCAAGTGTTTTTTTCTTCTTCTAATATTGAGGAAGGAAATTATTTCAAAATGAAAAGCAGAAGACGGCTTCTGGTATTTATGGAGTGTGAAAATTTTCACAGTGTCCTCTTTCTTACAGCTGTGTGTTCGCTCGTATGCTCTGTTATAATTGCACATTTCATTAAAACAGTATCAGTACTTCAGCTGCTCACAGTCTTATGTTTCCCATTCATAGGAATGAAGAAGGGAAGAAACCTCACTTGGAGATAGACTACAGGTCAGTGACAACCTCCTATCTTGTGTCTTCAGTTTATTATTTTTTAAATGGATGAGTGCTGTAATTATTAATATATGTCTGAGCTGATGATAAATCCTAAGGAATTCATATAAACCGTTTTGCAGAGACAGTCTCTGTGTAAATATAGCAAAGTACTGGGAATACAACCAAGACCATGCCCCAGAAGTCACTGTAATATCCTGTCAAATTCTGTTAGTAACATCATAGGAGCTGACATTACTAAGGTTGTTTAATATGAATAAGATGAGAAACAGGCATATCTGGTGAGGAAAGCTGTAGTTGACAAGATCATAAATTAACAGCTGCGATAACAGCAGATGTTCACGTTGCAAAGCTTTGTGCAGCGGGACTATGGTGTTTAGAGTGCAGGGTTTAATTCTGTTAGCTGTGTTCTGCTGATGCTCAAATAAAGTGTGTGTGTGTGTGTACGGGGAAGGGCACCTATCAACAAGTCATTTCATTCAGAGGATGTGCTGTATATCACTGCTGCTCGCTGATAAAACCTGAAGCTTGGAGTGGAGAGAACGACAGACTGCTCAGCTGCTGCACAAATCTCAAAGCTGATCCTCATTCACAGCTTCAGCCTTTTGTATGACAGCAAATATAATCCTGGGAGAAGTTCATGATCTGCTGCTGTAAATGTTGCCTCAGAATCATATGTTGGGTTAAAATTGAAACCAAGGAGATAAAACAGATTAACAAACAGGTCTGGCCACAGGTGGGTTATGTTTTTTTTGTTTTTTTTACCTCAAACATACCATTGTGGTTTGCATAGGCACATGTTGTGTGCGGTTTTATCCCCTAACACTTCTATGTAACATATGCCTAGTGTGTGTGTGTGTGTGTGTGTGCTTGTTGACTTTTAACTTGCATATGCTGTGGCTCAGTGGGTGTTATTTGCAAACCACAGAAATGTAAATCATATTTTCCTTAATGTGATCAGTGCAGATGACGCGTCATTTAAATAACAGACTTACTGACTGCATCCTGTTTGTCTATACTGGACATCTGGCTGATAGTACTTTGAATACTTCACATATGGCTCACATTTTTGCATGACACGCTTCACCTGTAATCCAATCTGCTGCACTGTCCAGTGTGAACAAATGGAAATGGATTACAGCAACTGTGTTGTAATAGTGTCACAACTACTGTCTGAAATGCAAGTGTTTGTAAAGAGTATAACTGTACTCATTTACCAGTGTAAAAAAAAAAAAAAAAAAAAAAAAAAAAAAAAAAAATAGACATGTGCTCACATGGGTCACCTGCCTTATTTAGATTCAATTGACAAAGCAGGTGAACAAAACACATGACAAGAAAGGCGTGCTGGTCACGACACCCTACAAATAGATGCATAATCATCTGAGCAGGTGATCTGCCACTGAGAGCACAGATGAAAGTGATTCATGCACATGATTTCTGTGGCTGTACTGCGTGTCACAGTGCACCTCTACGTGACGTATCAACCCATTTTCGAGTTAAGGCATAAAGGAGTAAAGAGCATAGGGTTGTCAAGATTTTCATGGTTTGGGGGGTTTCATAATGTTGAATGTGTAGATTTTCAGAGTCTGACTTATGCTCATTTGTGGTGCACTTTGATAATTTATCAGGTATTTGTAATTATTCTTGATCACAGCATCCTATTGATGACAAATGATGTCATGCAAGAGCAGAAAGAGAAAAATAAAGGAGGACAGAAAGCCAGAGAAGACAATCAATCTAGTGGGCTGCACCACTGACTCGCTGCATCACAACAAACTCCACGAATCAGGCTACAGCCTCATTGGTCTCCATGGTAACAGAGCTTCCTCAGTCCCGAGGAGGTGGAGACAGTGAGGGGAAAAGGGAAAATAGAATAGAGGTGGTGAGGAAGGGGGTAGAATCAATACCTTCTTTTATTTCAGAGTGAGGATTTAAACAGTGAGGCTCCTTCCCGTTTGGGGGAACAAGCCAGTGTGGATTGGTTCAGGGGGAGCGACAGCAGACAGACGAGGAACAGAGGCAGGGATGGGGTGGAAAGATGCCTGGGCTGTGAGCCCTTTTGCATGTGGGATCAGGATCTGCAATGGCCCCTGAGCTCAGTGGATGAGTTGGGATGAGCTGTGCTGAGGTGTTTTCTTCTGTGAGGTAAACATTTGCTTTTTTTATGAAGAACATGAACAAACCACAAAACACCGGTGTTGAAACATCTAATGTTGCTTCCTCCTTTCTCATAACTGCAATGTTATGACAACACAGGTAAATTAGATAGTGGCAACATGGATGCCTGTCTTTTCGAGTGTGGCTCATGCAGACTGATGTTAATGGAGGACTTTAGTTTGAGGATCTGCAGGTGGTTTCTGTCTGAGATGGAAACCAGGCTGCTGAGCCATGAATCCATATTTTTGCCTCATTTGTTTGTACGGAAATTAGTTCTTGCAGAAAATCTTTGGCTGCCTTCATCTATCTTTTGAGTGAGCAAAGTGCACATGTTAATATTCATGTTGAGTGGTTGAGATGTGCTGCATGCTCTGGAGCAGTAGAGGCTCATTTGAGATGGCTGCAGAATTCATGCAGTATCAGGGTGTAGTCATTTTTTTGATACTGTAAATATTTTGTCAGTGTAGAGCCCATTAATGATGATTACCCTCACCACAGGTCTGCACTCTGCAGCATGTTCAACTCTACATTAACCATTACCATGTTGCTCTCTGTGCTTATGTGAATGACATCTGAAGTACGCAACAAGAGCATATGTTACAGTACTCGACTCTTAGTGAATCATGAAATGTGGAGAAATGATGCTCACTGTGTCTCATTCTGTCTGTTTTGTGTTATCACATTCATTCAGTGTGTGTGTGTGCGTGTGTGTGTGCGTGAGTGTGTGTCTGCACTTTATGTATGTGTACATTATGGATGTCAAATAAAAAGACAAATCCTGTTAGAGGATCATGTTACTACAGCAGCACTCATGTAGCTGTTCGAACGGCTGAAGAATTGAATCAAATGCATCTTGGTGCATCGCGCTGGTGTATTACAAGAAGACACAGTTCTTTGACATCTGCCTAAGAACAATATATAGAGTGACAGATTTATATGGTTTATAAAATCTATGGAACTTGTGCTTACATTAATTTTATTGCAGAATAAATAGATGCATGCATCGCAGGATGTTAAAATAGCTTTGAGTTTGACTGACCATACATGACTCATACATTAAAGGGGCACTCTGCTAATTCTACACGTCAAGTTTTCAACATGAAGATAGCAACTCGGACAGATGGACAGAACTACAGATTTACTGAATTTGGAGGAAGTGCACACCTCTTCAAGGGGATGACATGTTGTTTTAAATTCAGGGTTAAAAAAAAATAAGACAGTCCCACATAAAGCCAACATGTGACTCCATGACATGATCATCGTTGGTCAGTCCCTTTAAAATTACATTTGTAAGTGTTGTAAGTGTGGCCTCCTGTGCATCAGTAAAACAGCCTCTTGAAGTTGGCTCCAAAAAGTTCTGGCACCATATGTTGAATTTAAAACACACAGAATGTAGAAATACCGTTTTTTCCAGGTGTCATTATGTTCTCATTCATTTATTTGGACCCTGTGATATGTTTTGGTTTGGTCTAATGTTCAGTACATTCCTAGGACAAATACAAGTCTATTGTTGTCTGCCATGTCAGGTTTTGACATGTGTCACAAACAGTTCATTTGCCGCCTAGTTGGATTTTATAAGATTTTGTTAAAAGAGACCTATTGTGCCAATCCATATTTTTCTACATACATATAATGTTATAATATCTGTTGACTGTAAACCTCAGCAAAGTTACAAAACATGAGCTATAGTGTTTATGCCGTAATCCTGCAACGTGTTTTCCTAACACTCTAAACAGCTCATTGCTAGATGTTCGCAAGATGTGTACAAAACCTGACATCAGATTGAAGCGTCCAATTGGGACGAATGCACATTTCCAACCTGAAGAAGAAGAAGAAGGAGAGAGAATATGTCTCCCAAAACAGTCTGTTGTTTTTCAACTGTGAAGGAAAATAGCAGCTGTTTTCCTTTCCAAAAAATGTCCCAACCATAAAACTGTAAAGCTCCTCTGTAGGTGCTCAAAACTCCCATAATGATAATTAAAACTGAGTATAATAGGTCGCCTTTAATTGAATACAATATACTTCCACACTGAAATGTTGTGATTATTACATATTATACAGATTTTTAGACAACAGTCACAGATCACCTTTTGGTTCCTGTAAAGATGACATTTTATTCAAAATTGTCACCTTTGACTCCAAAACCAACAGAGATGTATTAGTGTCTGTGTGAAGGCCAGACTACTACGACTGAATATTGGTTTCTGAAAATACTTCAAGCAACCAAATCCAAAAACTAAAACAAATGCAGCATACTTATACAGATTTTCAGTCACAGTAGGTTCTAAAGCAAGAAGACGATTTTGTCACTTAACCATATGCTATTATTAACTACAATGAAATGAAATGCATTATGATATATGTATTAGCTTCTGCTAATGGTATTTTTCTTTTTTTCCCCTGACTTCATTGGAATTAATTATAGACCCCTATAATATAGTGCTGTATTAGGGCATACAGCTAAATAATCCTAATGAATATTAATATTTGCCTGTAGTGTTGTAAGAGAGAGGTTTGACATGCCTGCTGGACTATTACCCATGATGTGTATAGTTTTAACAGCGATGATAAAAGTATGTACTATGTGCACGTAGGTGGATCATATTTACCTTGCAACCTGTAAAGGGCAGAGTGGTGCATAAATCAGCAGCTCAGAGATAATTGGTCTTTGCTCTTGACATTCAGACTGAGGCACTCACCGTCTCCATGGTAGGATGGTGCAGAGGTTTTAAGTGTTTGGTTTAATGTCTATAGGTGGAGGGTTTTTCAGGAGGTGGGTTGACCAGAAAGTTCGCCTGAGGGAAAAAGCTTCTGGCAGAGGCATTGCTGTGTTTAATGGAGCAGAGATGCTTTTCTATGAGCTGGTTGCCTCTGTGGCAAATTTGGTGCAATTTAGCTGTAGGTTTTCACAGCCTGCCGTCAGACGGGGCTTTGATAGAGGGCAGCTGGCAGCCAGGACCCTCTTAGTGCCACAGATGAGGCACTTTGTTCTCTGTGGAGCCTGAGCAGAAACAGACGGTGATATAGGGAGTGAGCTCAATCAGGCAGCTTTTAACTTGACAGGGAATGGTTAGAAAATACCCCAGCAGGAAGTGAGGAACATCTTCTGTTGGATGACACTGCTGATTGTGAAGATGTCTTCACACTATTGTGGCAGTTTGTGTCATCCAGCATTTTGCAGTAAGACCCAATTGTGCCTCATGTTTTATTCCTAATGTCATAAAAAAGGCGGAAGCTTCATCACTTGTAGATTACAGCAGTGAGAACAGAGGGAGGAGACAAAGGCTAAAAGCTAATTTCCTTCATGCTGTGGTTTTGTAGCGCTGTGGGAAATTGGCCATTATCTCAAGGCATCTTTGTTCAGGTCCGCACTCAGCAGTGGACATTCCCAATATAATTAGAGAGGAGGGGGTCCATGTTCGGAGGGAGAGATACTGAAGCATGGTGACACAAGGCAAAATTACATCACATGTTGATTAAGCAAAGATAAAGTTTGTTCTTGGGGAAGATGTAATAGAAGCCTGTGGTTACTGCCAAACCACAGCATTTTAAATGTGCTGTTTCCAGGTTAAGTGTTCACCTTATTAGTAAAGGCCAAAGTAAAACCTGTGGCTTGTGTTGCCAGAGGCCATACAATATGAATGTACACTTGAAAACAGAGTATATACACACTTATGTTACAGACACCCTAGATAACGTGACACTATGGGCTCTAGTTTCCTGGCATGACGCAGGGTGGCACAGGCTGGCAGACCCTGCGCAATGTTAGCTTCATGCAGTGCAGGATGCCACGTGATCAGTTTGGTAGTTTGGCAGAACATGGTGCACCAAGATGGGTGTGGCGGTGCACTCGTGGGAGGTGACCACTGATTCAGGTTAGCGGAGTGACAGTTTCTTTGACTTGACCACGTGGACAGTGCGCTAAAAGCGCGGCAGCTGAAACCAGGTCTACTTCTGGCGCCAGGCGAACACAGCCGGTTGAGTGGCAGTTTGGCTGACGCAACCTGAATTAATTACCAGCTGAAATTAACGAGCCAACATCTCTCTCAACCAACCAACAGCCTCAGCATCAAACAACTTTGCAAAGAAAGTTGGAGACAGAGAGAGAGAGAGAGAGAGAGAGAGAGAGAGAGAGAGAGAGAGACGCTGCCAATGAATTGTAAATTATGTTCTGTGTTTTGAGGACGTGCTTCATGTGATTGCACGTACAAATGTTATAATTTCTGCTTAACGTGATCTACAAACATGGAGTACATTATTACGAGGTCGAGAAGGAGGACGTACGCAGAGAGGGTGTACCATCAAAGGTCAGCTTATTTGGGAATGTCAGAACTGGAATGCAGATGGGCTACATGGATAATAACTGGAATACTGCCGTGCAATGTTGTCAATTGTCTGTATTTATCATTACACAGGAACAAATTACCCCGAGATGGTCCATGTGGTGACATGCATCGTGGCCTCTGATGCGCTCCTCCATGACACTTGTGCTTTCCCAGTTGCTACAGTGTCTTTTCTGCTCTGCTAATTTTTGTTTGGCCCTTCTACAGACATCATTGAACTGTTTTTTTTACACTGGGCAATAGTTCTCAGTGTAGCAGAGAAAACTTCATTAATGATATTTGTGGCCCAGACTACTTTTGCATTTTGCATTCAGCAACACGTTTTAGTGAAGTAGTATTTTCATTCAGCATTGTCACAGAACACACTATCAATATGTCAGTTCTAAACAGATGTGTTTGATACAAAATTAACGGAAAAAAAAAGATTGACTATGATGACTAAATGATTTCATTAAATTTGGCTGGTTTCTTTTCTCTGTGACAATAAACTAAAATTTGGCATGTGAAGACCTTATTCTCTTTTTTTGTTGTTGCTGTTTTCTGACATTTTATAAAGCAAACAATTCATTGATGAAATAAGGAAATAATCAACATATTAACTGATGATGAAAATAATAGCTGTTAGTTGCAGGTAGAGTTGTGAATGAGCTGATTATCCAACTAGGGTGCATGTTATACAATGAAATATTTTCTTGTAGTAAATGTGGTCATTAGAGTTGAAAGTTATCTCTGTGGCTGAATAAATATTCACTGAATAAAATATAGTTCATAATTGTAACCAGGGGATAAAAATGTGTTTTACTTAATTAAAATTAAAATGATATTAAATATATTTGATGGAAGCACTGTCCATCTCTGTTGATACATGGAGAATGATTATTTTAAGGACAAACTGATTTTTATTTGTCATTTCTTAGTACAGGTACAAAATAAATTAAATAGTGTACTCCTAGGTTAAACACAGTGTAAAATAAGGCATTATGTATAAGAAATCACTTACAACCAACTAAAATAGATTAAAATAATAAAGGCAGGAGAAACTTCAGATAAAATAGAATAACAATAAGTAAGAAAATAATTTTTGACATGAATGGTTGTATTTAGAGTTGATATAACACAGTTATCAGTGATGTTACATCGTAGGCACCTTGTCATTGTTCCTGCTAGTGTAAGCTTCACTTCATGTGTATGTAAAGCCTCTTTTCTAGTGAATGCTGGCTACTATCTTTGTTGTGCTGACTCACAGTTCTCTTAGCTGATGGAGGCAAAAAGCTTCATGCTCTGTTTCCCTGTCTGTCTGTTGTCAGTTTTCATCTGTCGCTATTTCACATTTTGCTTTATGGGGATTATAGTCTCTGTTTATAGCAGTTCTTCTATGGGTCAAGGACTCATTCGTCATAGGATTCAGGGAGAAATGCCACTGTTGTAATTGTATCAGTGCACAACCCCTCCCAGCACACTAAATAAGGTCATACATTACAACCTCTGGAGTGCAGCTCACATCTGACTTCCATCTATAGTAGAACCAGAACACAACAGTAACAGTGTTTTATGCAGTAATGTTGGAGGGTAGTGAAACCCTGGATACTCTCTGGGTGTTACTTTATGTGACGTCCTCTTTTGTGCACAAAAAAACATATCATTGGTACAAATGATGAACTATGGCATTAACAGACACGTTGACTCCTGGAGCACAAGTCGATTTAAATTTGGAGGAGTCAACAAGACACATGTTGTTCTTTCTGTCTGTCTGTCTGTCTGTCTGTCTGTCTTGTCTGTCTGTCTCTCTCTCTCTCTCTCTCTCTCTCTCTCTCTCTCTCTTTCTCTCTCTCTCTCTCTCTCTCTCTCTCTCTCTCTCTCTCTCTCTCTCTCTCAGCGCATAAACACAGTCAGACCTAAACAAGACGTGGCTGCTGCAGGTAAGACAGTTGGGGTGGGCTAACAAAACAAAAGAGAGTGACACACACACACACATGCAATGTGTGTGTGTGTGTGTCACTCTCTTTTACTTCACCTTATATGGAAAAAAACAGCTCGGCCATCTGAAGAGGCACTCGCTAGCTAATCTGCGTGATATAAGCAGCATCCGCTAGCTAACCTGAGTGAGCAGCAGCGCAGACAACACACATTAAAACAACAAGCTCTTTTTTCCCAAACATGATGTTGACATTGTCGTGTGCGTCTGTGGCCGCTGCCTTAAACTTTTTGCACTTAATATAAAAAGGACCCATGACAGTCGTCTGGATAGTCTGATTTTAGAGCCGTGGGTCCAGACAAAATGTGGACATATGTTCACCTACTGATGGTTCAGTTAAATTTAACAGAAAACTCTTAGCTAACGTTAGCCTTTGTTTTGTTGGGGTTAAAATGTTGATGCTTGTGTCTTGTCAGTGGACACTGTTACATTTTAGTGAACTTTAATACAAGTTGCTCATTGCTGGACAGACGTGTGTCCGTGTATTTTTTGTTTTGTTTTTTGTTAGTCATGTGTCTGTGTTGTTCTTCAGCTGACAATGTGATGATGTCATCACGACATGTCAACTCGACTTTGACTTTATTGATGGATAAATCGACTTGAAAAAAACGGAAGTCCTTAATGCCCTATCATGAACTGAAAAATGAAATTGAGCTTGGAGATGTAAAAAAATCCCACTTTGAATATATTTTTTTATCCACTGAATTCAGGACAAAACATGCTAAAAAAAGTATTATTTAAATGTGCAATATTAATGAACAACAATACCAAAAAACTAAATTTGTGAGGTTGTCGATGCCACATTCTTTATATTTATATATATATATATATATATATATATATATATATATATATATATATATATATATTAGGACAGGTTTTCTTTGTTAACTTAACACCGCATCAGAAAAGCAGTCCTCTTAATCTGTCTGAGATTAAGTAGCCATCGCCATGTGACCTCACTCATCAGTGTCTGTTTGTTAGCAGTGGTTGGTATTTATCTGGCTTCAGTGTCACACTTTGATTGTTTAGATTAATGGATGTTGATGTTGGACAAATGCACTTTTTTTTTAGAGAGCCGCCAAAGCATCACAATTAGACCTACAGAGTGTGTAGACAGAGTTGAGATTTAGGTTGCTGGGGGATTTCAGGGATGTTGGTAGGCCACTGGATTACCTTGTAATATATCTGTAGGAGGGCTTGAGGACACACACAGGAAGTGTTGTCTTGCGTATGGGACGGGCGGGGGGGTTAATCCTTGAGACAAACATGCCACCTGCTTCTGTGGTTTGCAACTTGTAAGTATTGCATGACACTGATATCTGCATTTCTGTTCTTTTAGATACAAACTGAAGGGCAGATGCAGAGATTTCAGCACACAGGACCATCAGAAATAGATAAAGGAGAGATTTTTTTTTTTCTTCTAATGCGTTCTCTGTCAGGCCTGATCCAATGTGTTTTCTTTTTTGACAGGTGGGAATAACCTGTGAATATTCTGGCTCTTTGAACATGTTACTTTGAGAGGAGCAGCCCACCCTCTTCCCACTCCTTGTGTGGACACATATTGCACGAAGAGACGGCCCAATTCAAGCACAACGATGCTAATCAAGGAGTATCGCATCCCCATGCCTATGAGTGTGGAGGAGTACCGTATCGCTCAGCTCTATATGATCCAGGTGAGTGGTTTTCTTCAGACAACACCACTGTTCTCCAATAATGAAGTAAAATAATTCAAAACGGGCTTTTTTCTCAAATGGACACGTTTTCAGAGGCAAGTCAGTGTAAGTAAAAATACACAGGCAGACAATTAGTCAGTGATTCCGGAACATGTTGAGTTCAGATTTGGGTGAACAAAGCGAGGGCAGGAGTTTAAAGTGCCATGGTGTCATACCGTACCAGAACAAGATCACCAAAGAGCATGGATACAGGGTCAAAGGGGCGGTGTTATTCTGCAGACCAGCTGGTGCTCCATATGCCTGTGGATTGTGTTTCATGTCATAATTTCTGCACAAATAAACACTCATACATAACAATATAACCAAGGAAACAGTGTGACATAGATGGGGCTTTGGTTAGAGAATAATGTAATGGATAAGTTAACTCAGTCAGTTGAATGACTGGAGGAAATGTGCAGTTAACGCTTAATAGGGCATTCATACAGTAGAAATACTCTGAAATGTTTAATTTCAACATTAATGTGTTATTGGAGGACATAACAAAACCTTATTACATTTGTGAAATTTTAAAAGATTCCTTGGTGTCATGTAGTAAATTGAGGTCAATAAAGATAACACATTTGGTTCCTTAGGTTTGGTTCCAAGTGGCAACAAAAACAAAAAAACAAGAAAAAAACCTGTGAGGTGAAAGGAACGTGAACTGTAGGACATTAGAATATCTCTTTTAAAACCTTCCAGCAGCATACAGTGGTGGGGGAAAAATTTTTTTGGATGCTCCATGCATTTGTAATATATCACATTAAGAATCCTTCAGTCATTCAACTCTACAGAGTATTGAGCTCCTGCAGCTGACATCACAGGCTGGTCACGTGACAAGAAAGAAGTCGACGTAATCACATTGGTAGATTGGGAGGCACTGGTAGCAGAGACATCACAAAAATACAAACTTGCAACTAAGTTCAGGAATATGTAGTTACAACACAAATAATTGTGGGAGTCAGGGACACAGCTGAGAAACGATCAGCTGATATGAAAGGTGCTGCAGTTAGTATTTCATGGTTGTTGTGTTGTTGTATGCCATCGTCAGGCTCACAACTGACATGGAAAGCTTCAACAAAACGGTGTGAGTTTTTTTTTTCTTTTCCTACATGAATACAAACTCCAGGAGCCCTTGTATCTGAGGTTATGAAGCAGTGTCTTCTGCACTGCTGTCAGATGTAGCTAGCACAGTTAATAAACAAACATGCTAACAAGACGCTTCCTATTAAACAGGGATAATTTAACACTTACCCTTCCAGTGAAAATGCTGCAGTTTTTAGATTTAATATTCCACAACTGAATGATTGAAACAAAGCCAGACTGAGTCCATTTGTAAACCTCCAGGCTCTTGTACACTCTCAGAGAGTTCCCTGAGTAAACTGATGGGAAGCTGATGAGGCTTTGTAGATGTTAGCATACCGCAAATCGGGGACGTCTTCTTCAACTGAGGAGGAGATACTTTTGAAATGCACCCCAGGGGGCATTATACAAGTCCATTATATTCAGTGACGCTTTAATGCATGGGCTTGGGCGGGCTGCAGCCCGTAGCTTCAGCCAATTAGGAGGCTCCAAAATATGAATAATAAACTCTCAGAATCATGCATTACTGAAGTTTTAAATAAAATTAGTGTGCCAATAGAGTGAGCCATAGCCTAAAAAGTGACATCTGTTGGTTGTGGTCAAAGAGAACTCCCACAAATGTAACACAATTTAACATCTCTCTCTCTCTCTCTCTCTCTCTCTCTCTCTCTCTCTCTCTCTCTCTCTCTCTCTCTCTCTCACTCACACAAAGGCACACACATAGCCAAACCTACACCTACAGAGAGAGCAACTATAAAAACAGGCTAGATATTTGAATTACATGGGGTGTTTACATGCAAGTGGTGCACAAAAAAGAAAAAAGACAAGGATGCTATGCTATTGAAAAACTCGCTGCCCAAAATTAGACTTTTTCAATGTGGATGGTAAACAATCAGAGACTTCACCCCCTTTCCCTGCTAATAGTGAAACAGATGGAGTGTTCAGTCTGCTAAGGATCACCACCCAGTTCTAGAACATGCATAAATAGTCTATCTTAATCATACTATGGCGCCTATTTAATGTAATGCAAATAATCAGCCAATTCTACATTATTATAGCACCAGTAGCTGTTCTACTGTAGTTAGGCTAGATATCAGTGCTCATTGCATTAATTACTGAATTGCCGGCGCGCCCAAAATGCTCTGAGTGTAGGGCCCCATGCCCGCTGTTACATTGCTGACATAAAAAAAACCAAAGTAATTATTGATTCCGTCATGTAAAACATGCACAGGAATATGAGAGAGGAAAGGTATGTGTGTGTGTGTGTGTCTGTGTGTGTAAGAGAGAAAGAGAGAGAGAGAGAGAGAGCGAGAGAGACTGGATGCTGCATTCTGTCTGTCTCCTTATGTTTTGCTGAATGTTATCAATGCATGTAGCAGATCAATCACTTATTACAACAATACGGAGCTTAACTCAGCCATATATCAATTATTTGATGGGCATGTCAACAATAGTGAGGGGGTGGGGCTTTTGCTTGGATAGCCCACAGACAAATAAATACAGACCTCTTGGTGAATGAATAAAACTGGTGCCATAAAGAAGGAAGAAATATCTTTTAGAGCGGAAATGCTGTATGTGTAAAATACTTTTTAAAAAAATCACAATGGACCAAAGTTCTGTACAGAAGAATAATCAAAACCAATATGAAAGAATGAAATACAGAATAATTAAAAAATATAGAAACTGTACAAAATAGAAAACAGTGTTGTACAGAAGAATAAATAAAACCCAAGTAACAGAATCAAACACAAGAATAAATAAAATAAATGAAGAAATAAGTGAATAAATAAAATATGTAAAGGACAACACTAAACGTCATGTACATATTTATGGTGAAACCGATGTTTGACTTTCTGATGCTGCTCTGAGTATTCACTGAAATATTGCCCATTGGTAACAATGTAATAGAAAAATCATCTTGTCCTCTCATAATTTTTCCCTTTTCCCCAAAAATTAATTAAATATGTAATTAAATAAATGGGAAGAGTTTCACAATAACAGAAAATACTTTATGAAGTAATACAAGTAAGTGCTAGCCACTCAGTACTAAAATAAAAATGAAGAGGTGACTATTGTTTTATAAAGTCACCTAATATTCTTTCAATAAACTGGAAAACCTTTCATGAGGAGAAAGTGAAAATACTTTACTTAATCATCAATAATGTAAATGCACACACATCAAACCGTATTGAAAGGTGTATAGCATACAGCATGATATTCAACTTTTTTGCTTTTAGATCGGACAAGGATTTAACACTAAGAATGCACAACTTTGGATCCAGAATCATTATGAAACCAAAAACGTGTCTCAAATAAATCTCTATTAGAATACCAGAGCTGAAAATGTTTTTCTTCATTTTTATTTGTATTATTTATTTTAAAATGTAGTGACATGTAAGTGTGATTTATATCTTCCTAATCCTAAAACAGACAGTTTGTTTTATTATGTCTGTAATATTCATTTATTTTGAAGTGCTTTGGTTTAATGTAAAAAAAGAAAGAACAGGAGGAAAAGAAAACATTAAATGCACCTTCGAAAGATTTACATTTGATGGAATACAGTATCGTATGCACACGTATGTCTTACACACATCCACGAGCGGACCCCTCCTCCTGCTCAGTGTTACAGCTGAGTGCTGGCTGCCATGGCAACCAGTGACATCAGCGGCAGCATGGCAGTGGCTGCCATCATTTGTTTGTGATATGGACGAAAGACAGAGAGAGATGTTGAAAGGGCGGGGCCGAAAAAAAAGAGACAGACATGATGGTGGAGCTAGCATCACCATGACAACGCTACACTGCCAGATGTCTGTTAATTCAGATACAGTTTAGGATATTTATGCTTCAGTAATCTACAGTAACACCAACACCTCTTACAGAAAGAAACTGTTTTTGTTCATGATTTTTGAATCGTGTTTTCAGTTTAGGATTTATGTTTAAATCAGTGGTTGTTAACCTTGTTGGAGGTACTGAATCCCAGCAATTTCATATGCACATTCATTGAACTCTTCTTTATTGAAAAAATATTATTACTATTTTTAATTCAAGACGTTGATATATGTTTTACTGGTGCCCAAAATGAACTGTGCATTAACATCACTATGTTCAAAGAACAAAACCAATACAATGCATGAAATGCATAAATTGTATACCCTACTTATTATTTATTGTATTTATCATTTATTTTCTGAACCTGCTTTATCCTCACTAGGGTCACAAGGGTCACTGGAGCCTAACACACACTGATCACCTAATTTCCACAAAGCTACAATAATAATGAATATTTACTGCAAATCAGTGACTTCTGCTTTTGCTTTTCCGAGACCAGTTCAGAAATGTGGGGTTTCACTTTGCCAAGTGCCACTCTCATGTAATTTTCACAGCAAAGTCTGATCTTTTTCTTTGTTTTTTTTCCAGTATACTTGAAAACACAAAGATATGATGTAACAAATGGTATAACAATGTCTAGAGCTTTCCTAGCAATAACAGCATACATTATCAGTTGTCGAGACCAAAACATTGAGAGCATTGTTGTTCTGAAGAGTTGCTGTTGAACCTAAACTTTAATAGAATAACCTGATAGGAATGCAATCAATCTAGGTTGTCGTTACATTATGAAATCACAATCAGAAATACTGTAGAAAATGAAAATACCTACCTTCATTCTCTCTCTCTGTGGAAAAGATTCACTGTAGGTTATGTTGCTTCATGATCTTTTGTGAAACATAGTAGCTCCAATAATAGTGATATGTTGCTCGTACTTTTCAGAGTATATCAGCGTAAAGGTTGTAATTAAAGTGGTCAGTTAATGAAGTTGTCATTAGTTTTATACATTTATTACATTACTTCATGTGTCACAATATGCTAAAAAGTACGTAAATGTTGTACAGTAATGTCAAAACTATAAGTATCTACCTAAATAATGTTCAAAGTACACAGTGTATGTGATGTTACAGCTACACCTGAACACAGAAATTACACAATTTTCCCTTCTTTTTTAAAAAAATTTAACTTTGTTTTTGTCAAAAAGAAAAGCACCACACAGATACTTTAATAAAATAGAACAATTACAAGCTACACTGGACCATTTTTCTGAACTCATACAGGATAGTGGATCATGGTCTAATGTTACAAGTCATTTGTTTTTTTCTGTCACATGTGTCATCAAATACTCTGGGCATGTGAACATGTTAATTGGGCAGCCAAAACATAGAGTTTATTATAAAGTTGAAATGATACATATTATGTTAATTTTATAAGTATATTAGGACTTTTTTTTTTTTTTATTTATATTTCCACATTTGTAGACTGGACACCTTTCTTCTCTTGGTCAGTGTTGTGTTAGAAAATGTCCACCTGGTAAAGTAAAGGAAAATAGAAATGCTAGTTTCAACTTGAAGCAGAGAGCAGGAACAGAAGTTGAAAAATGTCTCACTAACATTGTATGTGTTTGAAATCTGAGCAGGCGGTGATAACACTGAAGCGTGGGCTCCTAGTGTTGCCTTAGTAGGACTGGAGTCCTGAGGAGTGTACCCCTGGTTTATGCTAACCTTGTAGTGTCACATAAATTATTCAGGAACAGTTCAGCCCGGCAGAAATGAGACCCTCAGCAAAGCCAGTCCCATTATAATTCCACAAACGTGGTCCACAGAGTGTCTGCACTTCTCAAATTGGATACGAGCCCTGTTTTTTTTCCACCTGTCTTCCTCATCCACCTCCTTCTCAGCCTTTTACACTTGTTTCCTTGCAAATTGGCTGAACTGTTTAAAACTTTTCTGTTTGCCACCGTCAAGTCACATTTGCTTTTATTTTTAAAAAAATGGAAATGTCTAAAAAAATCTACCTTGGTATAAAAACATTCTGAAGATGACTCTGCAGCCTTTGCAGATACTCTCATTCGTTTCCTGTAGATCTTTGGTTAAGCCACAGTGCTGCTTTTTACTGAATTCAAGGACTTTAGGACTCCATACTTTATATGCTGAGTCTTTCCTAACCTGCTTTTTCCTTTACATTTTATCCTATAAGCTGCCGTTTCTCTGTCTTTCTTTTGTCCTCCTCTGCTAGAGGCAGGTAAAAGCACACTAGAATAATTTCATATAATTCAGTTTTATTTGTAGAGCCCCAAATCACAGCAAGGTCGTCTCATAGGGCTTTACATAGTTGGGTTGAAAAAACAAACAATCAATGAAATACACTGTACACAGTAAATTTTGCAGTGTTAAATCAACACTTAGAGAGTTAATTTGGAGACAATGGGACCAAATACACTCTAGAAGGAGTTAAATAAACTCTCTAAGTGTTGATTTAACACTGCAAAATTTACTGTGTAGATGAAAGAAACGGATAATGTCCCAGGCATCCCCTGTCCCTGTCCCGGCAGGAAAAACTCCTAAAACCCAGTGGGAAAGGAAAAACCTTGGGGAGAACCACAGTAAAGGAGAGATCCACTCCCATGGACGGACAAGCTATAGACAAACATCCATTTGCAGATATAAGGGGGGGGGGGGGGGTCAGGTCCATCCATCAGACAGGTGAGGGAGGGGGAGGAGGTCTGGGGTCACAGGTCAGGACAGGACACAGGTGAGTCACTGCAGATCCTGTTGTCTATTTATTTATTTTTATTTTTCTGGTTTTGCTATTCCCATTCAATAACCTTTGAATTTACTCTGAGTCTTTATGAATATCTACATCTTCTGTAAATTAAATGTAGGAAAATACTTGAGTTTTGATGAAAGGGGAAGATGCTGAGAATAATTATAGTAATAAATTGTGACAAATCACTTGACAAACGTTAAATGTAGAGAAAAATTAATTTGGAAAACACCACAAAAATAGTTCTAGGTCTTTAATAGTTAAAGACTGGTTTCGATCTATCCAATATATTAGTTTAGTTACTTTCACTTTGTGTGTGCTAGTACAAGTTGATGACAGCTGAACACTGAAACACACACCTCAGCAGCAGATGCAGCAACCTTGATCCAGAAATACTTCTACTTTTGTTGAAGTTGCACTGGAGGAACTGAAGGTTATGTTACAGTAGGACTGATCCTCCTGTACTGCTGACTGCAGGGCATCACACCAACAGCCTGACGAGGGCCAACTTCAGCCTGCAGTCCTGTTCTTATTGACAATTGTCATTATGCCGTTGTGTAACACACCCAGACTTTCTCAGAATATCTCTGTTGTTTTAGTAAAGACCCATAAACCTGGTCACACATCTCTAAACCTTGTAGTAATGCTATATAGTAGATACTTGTGGTTTTTATTGCTCTGGGCTCTGAGATGTATGTCATTAATACAGATTCTCTGTGCTCTTTTGCTGCTGCCACAGCAGAGGAGAAGCACACACACAAGGAGGGTAATTTAAGGCCCTCAGCTCCTCACCTAAATTACATTACCTGCTAGATTACAGCAATTTTCCAGCTGTTTGCCTCCTCTGACCTTCATTACTGATATCACCTCCCTAAAGTCTTGAGGAGGGAGAGCTCTGTGTTCAATCTGAGCTCTCGTTCTTGACCCTCAGCACCCCACTCCTGTTGTTAATAATGATCACAATGATTTGTATTCACACAGTGCCGTACCTTGACCTCCAGCGCATTACAATAGGAGGAATAAAATAGATTTTCAATCATCTGGTTGGCACCAGGATACAGAGACCGGGACTGAATCACAGTAGCCTGTTGAACAAAGATATTAGGATTTCATTAATTCATTACATTTTTTTAAATATAGTGAGCAGACTGCAAGTAAGGTTTTTGGCAGCAGTGATACAATTACATTGTCTTGCTGTTAAAGGATTTGTGTGTTCTGCTGTGATTATGTGAAGTTTGTATAAAGTCAATCACTTGTTGACCTCATATGACCCCATCTCTAAACTGACAGAAACCACTATTGCACAATGTTGTTGCTATAAATGAAATTATATTTGTCTGTGGGAATCACCTGTCACCATAAATCCATAAATCCAAGTACAACTCCTGGTATTGTTTGTTAAAAGCTGTCCTTTTCTTGGAAGTTAGAGGCTCTTCTGTCTCTTCAGTCGCCTTTTCCTCTTCAAAAAGAAACTTTCCAAACACATCTGTTTTTTTTTTTACTTATTTTGCTAACATGTGGGTTACATTTTTGGCATTCAAGTGACAGAGATAACCGAGAGAATCCGGTCTTTTTTCAAAATAAAAGATTGTTCAGACTCAGATAATAAATACAAGAGAAATAATTAATTAATTAATTAATTAATTAATTTTTAGGTGGTCGGCAGCCCGGTGGTTGGGGACCACTGATCTAAATGATAGACTGCAGAACTTAGACTACAGTATATTTCAACAGTAATCTCATACCAACAATGGTAATGGAAATGACACATACCAACATGGTAAAAATTGACAGCACCAACAAAGGTAAGAAAGACCCAAGGATGGAATGGACCACTAGTTCTTATGGGAATGGAGTTAACTAAGGTCAACAAATGACACTAAAGCACAAAGTGTGGGCAAATTGTACATACTGAATAGAACCTTTAGAAAATATGCTATAATGAAGTGGATGTCCAGTGTCATTATAGACGCTTTCACTTAAACCTATTTAAGTATCTAACATTTGTGTTACTATTTACCCATAAATGTCCAAACATCAACCGCCGACCACAAGCGTCTACTGGTCTAAAATGTTTAAGAACTTTAGAACCGTCATGTAAATAAATGGAAATAATGCAGATAAAATGTAGTTTCTCAGGTTTTGGATGTCATTTAAACATTCAGAGACTCTATAGTGAACCTGAAAAGATCATGATCTTATGCAACATTGTAGGCACGTGCAGAGAAGGGGTGCTACAGGGCCTCTGGCATCTGCCCCTTTGCTGATTGACCCCCAAAGTGCCCTTTTGACAGGAACTGTTTTTTGGCTTTTTTGTATTTTAAAAAAAAAATAAGCAAAGTTCTCCACAATGTGGCCTCGATCATATGTGAAATTATACATTTGGAAAATAACATTTTACACGTAAATACTAGGGGTGGGAGAAAAAATGGATTCCCATATGTCTCTGGATTTTTTTGTATTACAATTTTTAAATCTATTTTTTTGTTTAAAAATCAAATTTTCCCCCCCATATTTAAGTGATTAATTTTAAGGTGGAAAAAATGGCTTCTTGTAAAGACTGTAGACGACTGTATGAGTCACTTAGATGTATAACATGCATCTTGGAATACACAGAAATCACCTCACGGAAGGCACACAGATGACAGCTAGCTTATTACCGTATTCGCTTCTACAACACACCAGTGTTAAACAGCATTAACTTGTGTGCAGATAAACAATACACTTTGATAATATATATTCCAACTGTACTGTGTTATTAATCTCACCTTGTGGCATTTACACACAGTAATAAACCAGGAGTATATGAATTAGAGTTGGGAAAAAGACGCAGCGGCTAATTCTAAACACAGAGTTTAGTGCTTTCAGGACTGTCGTAACATCTCTGGTGCGTTCAACAGCGCGGGATATCTGAAAACTTAGAGAAAATGAGTTGTTCCTGAATAAATATAGTTAAACAATCAACAACAATTAAAGTGTGTGGGCTTTCTAACAGAAGGAAAGAGCAGAGCTGGACATGTACACTTTATTATGAAGTAATTTAAAGGCTCCTATTTGTGTTGAGTGCACATAAATGTAACAGTTTACTTCCCAAAGTCTGATTAAAATAAGTCTGGTATTAAAAAGGCAAGTGAAGAAATCAGGAATATTCGGAATATCGAAGAATCGTAATTTAAATCAAATCGGCACCCCAAAAAAATCGTAAAAGAATGAAATTAGCATAAAAGCATATTGTCCCAGCCCTAATAAAAAGTGATAAATCACTCTGGGATGACAAAAATAATAATTTGAAAGTTACTACAAACTATATACTTATAGGTCTTTAAGAGCTGAATACTTATGTAATGGTGATTTGTGCCATTTATCTCTGTAAGGGACAGAGGCAGTATGTTCTCAGTTAGTGAGTTAGAGTTAATAAAAATACAGAACAGAATTTAAAATGCATGAGGCATTAAATCCATGAACAAAAGGTGATATATGGTGGTCGCTAAAATTATATGAAGACTTGGCTTTTTTTTTTTTTTTTAATTTTCATCTGGCCATTAAAATACCCATGAAACAAATTAAATATCTGCAAAATCATCATTATGCTCAAAGAATATAGCAATCATAAGGAGATTTTGATCATTTTTCTACAAAAACCAGACCTGGCCTGTTTCAATGTCATGCAATTATTATATAAAAAACATTGTGTGATAATTATCAGGTATGATTGTGATCAAACTGATTTTGATGTTAGTCGTTGGACAGAACAGGATTATTTGTTTATTGGGGATCTCCATTGGCTACCACCGTAGTGGTTGCTAGTCTTCCTGGGGCCCCAGTTAAAAACATCAATCATCATTATTCACAATAAAAATGTATACATTATTTATTATAGAAAATGTATTCATCATTCACAGTAAATACAGCAGCAATGTAGTAAAATAAATAACAGTAAACACATCCCAAAAAGTATGGTACACTATATATTTTAGTGTTCTTTTAAATGCATGCAAATTTGATAAGTCCCTCAGGTTTTTTGATAAATTATTCCAGAGTTGAGAAGACCTGAATAAAATAGAGTTTTGTTGTGAATTAGTTCATGGTTGATTAATGTCCAGATCAACACTACAAGCACACTAAGTAGAATGTGAGTGGATCATTTCAGACATATCATATTACATATCTGATCCTTTCAAACATTGATGTTGGTTTACCAGTTACAATTATTTTCTTTAACAATACTAATAAATTATACTGTAATTTATTTTGGAGCATAGGCCAAGGTAACATATAATGCATTTCTTTAAAGCTTATAGAATAAGAACATTTCAGCACTAGGTGAGTAGTCTTGTTTTGAACTACCTGGAGATTTGTTATATTGGTTTTGTTGGCAGCAGGCCAAATAATGGAACAATATTGAAGATGTGATAACACAATTGTGTGATTATATTGAATGTACAAGAACAATTGTGCTTGTTAGGTCAGGTCAAAAGTGAATAAAAACAGTTGGACTTGGTTCATCTTTTATTGGGATCATAAACATGATGACATGAAGTCTTGTTATTTAAAAGGTGAATATTTTCAAACCAGTCACGCATTGTAATAACTTTGGTGTAACCTTTGTGATGACTCCTGATCTATTCAGAGATTCAGGGACATATGAAAGCTGTAGTTTGATAACCTCTACTAGGTTTACAAATCCTGAAGAGACTGACTAGTCGCTTGTAAAACCAAAACATGTCATGTGTTTCTTCATGTTACATGTGCTATGACTGAGCCAACAGAGAGCCTCTTAAGTAGAAGTGGTGTGTTTATAAACCGATGGTGTAATCCCTGACTCCCTTTGCGGAGCTGCAGGCTAATACACGGCTCTGTCTTATTGGATCTGTTGGATCGAACCATCTGCTGCCTCTTATTGGACCATATTACATGCTGTGCTGGAAGGCAAATCACTGCTTTTACCTCCTCTATGCAGTGAATTTCACTTACAAGAGTGTGCTTAAAGTCTGTTTGGCCTAAAGTTGTCCTTAAAATTCAACACTTAATAAAGTTTGGATAATTAATCACTGTAGGAGTGGAGTTATGGGTTTTAAGAGGATCTCAAACAGAAATGACCAGATGTAAGTAAGAAGTGGGACGTGATTACAATGACTCAAGGAACAGCAGTTTCTATTTGGCAGCTTCTTTTCTTTCCAACTCATCAGTTTCCAGTCTTGCTGCATCATCCAGCTCTGTGATGGCAGTGAATTTCACAAGGTTAGACGGCGCAGAACGAGAGAGCGGCGTGCTGTTTAAGGACAGCACAGGTTTAATTGAAGACAGAGGAAGGAGGGGGATGTGTGTCAGTGGGCTGTCACTGGATCAGACACTAAAACCACCTCAACTGCATGTTTTAGAAAATCATCTTTGCTGAGATGTGAAATACCTACTGGTTGCATACTGTATATGTGTGTATATATATATATATATATATATATATATATATATATATATATATATACATACATACATACATACACTGTATATATTCACAATTGATTAATTTTTAGCCCAACTACCTACAATTGGGGATATGCAGATTGATCCTAAAATATCAATATATCTGATACTTTTGATACTTATGTCATTTGAGGTAAGGGATATCTTTAACAGAAACATGGTGAGAAATAACTATTGGGATGTAATGACAGGCAGTTGGTGGGACTACTTTTTCTTCCTCCTGGGTGAGTGTGTCATGCATTAGCGCAGCAGTACGCTGCTGTGCTGCTGTCAGTCACTCAGTCTGTAGACACAATGGCAGAATGTAAAAGAAGTCATGTGTGTTGCTATTTCCATAGACATAGTATGTCTATGGCTATTTCCTCTCCACAAACAGCCAAGTCTGTGATGTTAATTACTGCCATTTCTGTACCAGCAAAGAGAGTGTTTTCAAAGGCAGAGGTTTTGAGCAAAGAAAACTGTACATACTAAAGGGAAAACAGTAAATATGACCTTGTTCCTGAACAAAAACCTGTGAATGACAGAACAACTGTCAATATTGGATGATGTGGCATTTAAATGTTCAATATTTTGAAGTTAACATGTTCATGTTACTATAATGAAGATGTTTTCATCTTTATAGTAGTTCTTAATAATTAAGCAAGACCTTATTTCACAGTTTTTATAATTGTACTCATTTTCTTTTTTTCAGGGTTGGAAACACCATTTTCACATATTTTGTATGATTGTGTCCTCTGGTTTTTCTATTGTCTGTTTCTGTTTTCTACTTCAATATGCTTAGTTTAAAATAAATAAATAAACAAATGAATTAGTCTGCCTTGTATTCTTAAGGAATGTGTGATTTGAAAGATTTAAAAGACACATTGTAGTCGCATAAAATACCTGTATCTGCAATGAGGAGGCTAAGTCACGCCCTTCTACTTCCGGTCCATGGGTGCTTAGCTTGCAAAAAAAATTAATGGGAGTGAATGGAGCAAGTCAAGCTAAATTCTGATTCCATTTGACACGTGTTCTGAAAATCACATATGATAGCAGTTAATAAGAAATATTTGTTGTGGCATAGGCAGACCACCCGTTTTTGATAGGAAGCAAAATGTGTTTTATGTGGGCTTAGTAAGAGACTACAATGCGTCGCGTGTGTGACATCACACTGGTGTGGAATATATGGGTACGTCACATGCGCACCAGCCGTGTATTCAGAATCAGAAAGAGTTTTATTGCCATTGTTCGTATAATACACATGTAGTATACAACTAGGAATTTGTCTCGGTGTAACGCTGCAACATTCAACATATAGTATATCAATAAAAGAAGAGAGAGAGAGAGAAAAAAAGAATGATATATATATATATATATATATATATATATATATATATATATATATATATATATATATATATATATATATATATATATATATATATATATATATATATATATATATATAGTATAAAAAATATATATATATCATAAGCATGCACCAAGATAGAATAAGATAAAAATAAATATAGTGAAAATATGTAATATGCAATTCTGTGGGGGCAATGTGCAAGTCAGTGCAAATGAGACAGAAGTTTTATGTTGGTCATGTGTCCAGTGTTGGCTGCTGTACTTAGTGCTGGGGAGTCTGATTAAGTCCCTTGGTGTTCAGCAGCCTGGTGGCCGAGGGGAAGAAACTGTTCGTGAAACGGGAAGTTTTGGTCCGAATGGACCGTAGTCTCCTGCCTGAGGGGAGGGGGGGGAAAGAGGGCATGTCCGGGGTGAGAGGGATCGGCCACGATCCGTCCTGCACGCCTCCTGGTCCTCGAGGTGTAAAGGTCCTTGATGGATGGTAGTCCGCAGCCAATCACCTTCTCAGCGGTGCGCACAACTCTCTGCAGCCTCAGCCTGTCCCTGGTGGTGGCTCCAGGGTACCACACGGTGATGGAGGTGGTAAGGATGGACTCGATGATGGCCGTGTAAAACTGCACCAACATGTTGGAGGGCAGCTTGAGCTTTCTCAGCTGCCGCAGGAAGAACATCCTCTGCTGGGCCTTCTTGATGAGGGAGCTGATTGTTGTCTCCCATTTAAGGTCCTGGGTGATGGTGGTGCCGAGGAAGCGGAAGGAGTCCACAGTGGTGATGGGGGAGTCTGTAAGGGCGAGGGGGGGGCAGGGGGGCTGTGTCTTTCCTGAAGTCCACGATCAACTCCACAGTCTTCTGAGCGTTCAGCTGCAGGTTGTTGTGGCTGCACCAGGACACCAGTCGGGCTACCTCCCGTATTAACGGGTTTTACTCGCAAATGAATCAGCCGTTGGGCGGAGACTTAAGATCCCAGCCTGAATTTTACTCTGTAATGGATCGGAAAGGAAATCAGTAGTATTGAACATCACTATCTACAATATGAAGAAAGTTATAAGTTATAAAGCTATGCATTTAATACAGTTATTCCAGCACTATCAACAATGTAATAAAATGTTAGACAATATAACACTATTACAGATGTTATTTATATTTATATTGTCCGTCTCTCTGCTGTCATATTTTTGCAGAAAAAGAGCAGAGAGGAGAGCTGTGGTGAGGGCAGCGGGGTTGAAATCCTAGAGAACAAGCCTTACGAGGACGGGCCTGGAGGTTCGGGTCAGTACACACACAAGGTCTATCACATCGGCAAACACATCCCATCCTGGTTCTGTGCCATTCTGCCTCAGGCTGCTCTTCGAGTGGAGGAGGAGTCCTGGAATGCCTACCCCTACACACGAACCCGGTGAGACTCGCACAGCTAATGATAAATCACACAGATTTGGAAAATGATGGATGGTCATTAGAGTAGCACAACAATACAGAGAATATAGGCACTAAAATCATCCCTCTGCCACTAGTAAAACATTTAGTCTATGTTTCCAGTCGTGCATACATTACACTAAGTGATTTTAGGCAGCTGGAATCGTTTTAAATCGAATGACTGACCTCTAGTTATAAAATATTGTTAATGGTTTTCAGTAAATGGCTCCTGGAATCATAAATATGATGAATTAAATGACATTCGCCTAATTTTGCTTATGGATATGTTTTTTTTTCCATTTTGGAACAGTTTCAGCTGAGTAATGACATATTCATTTACTGTACCCTGATGCCAACTTAGCTGTAATGTTTCTGTCCTGCTGGCTTTGTTTTTTGGTAACAGATCATGCTAACTCCTAACCTTGCTCACACATGTTTACATTAATTACTGTTTACAGATTACATGTGGAGACTTAATAAGGGAAGTTGAAAGCATAAGATATATTGTAGATTATACTCATAGGGATTTCCATCAATTAATTATTTTTTTGTAAAAAAGAAGAATTACCATAAATGCCACAGAAACTGCCACAGCCCTTCTGACAGTTGGTATGCCAAATACTGGATTTTTATTTTGTCATTACCAAACATTAGCTTACATTGTGAGCATAATAAACCTATGTGCCAGTTACCACACTAAAGTTAGCGTACAACCTCTCTGAGTTGCTAGCATGTTCATGGGTATATTGTTCCTTTTGTTGTGTATATTTGGTCCAACAAAATGGAACCAATTTGACACTGTATGCATTACTTTTAAATGTATTTGCATTACTATTCAGTTTTAGTACATGTTTTACATTAGCTTCACTGAATCAGAAAATGCTAACATGCTGCATTTAGTTTATAGCTAGTTCTAAATAAATTAAGATTAACTGGACTCAGCTTGGTGTTTTTTTGCTCTAGGGTTTTTATGGTTTTGGCTGCTATAAGCTGCCAAAATGATAGAAAATGGTTCTTTAAGGGTCATCACACCCCAAAGTCTAAAACATCTGTTTATCTGTTGTTTTTTAGGTATACATGCCCCTTTGTTGAGAAATTCTCCATAGATATTGAGACATATTATAAACCAGACACTGGAACTCAAGTGGATGTCTTCAGTCTGTCATCTGCTGAAAAAAGACAGAGGACTGTAGGTACGTCTGGTACAATTGCACCCTTGCAAAATATAAATTGTAAGGCTTTTCCTTTGAGGTCCTTGCTCATTTTAAGTAGGATCAGGAATCAAAGATACACACAGTGGTATTTGCTGTAAAATACAGACAGTTTGATGCAGAGGATACAGACGGTGGAGTGTATGAGCTGGTGTTGAGCCCCAGAATACTTAAATGTGCAGCCTGGTCTAGATTCAGGATCTTTACATAGATTACATAAAACATACACATAAACTTTTTTTCACACTAGTTTTCACTGAGTATGTCATTAGCTGCTGGTCAAATTTGTAATACTCTTTATGGATGTTTTTCACATGTAGACCCCATAGACATCGTAAAGGACTACATTCCTCCTCATGAATACCTGGTAGAGGAGGACCCTAAGCTCTATCAGTCAGTCAAGACCAAACGGGGTCCACTGTCAGAGGATTGGATTGAGGAGATCAACCTGAACCCTGGCCAAAACCCTGTCATGTGTGCCTACAAACTCTGCAAAGTGGAGTTCAGATACTGGGGCATGCAGTCCAAGATTGAACGCTTCATACATGATGTGGGTAAGTACCACGCTGATGCTTGTCCTTAAATATGTTTGGACTTTTCCACACATGTAAGACACTTCATTCCGATCTTTCACTTTATCGTACAGGCTCTATATTTAATGCTTGAAAACATTACAGATACAACAATAAACATCATAAGGGAGGAAGTAACCTTTAAGCATTCGGCACAACCTGAGTCCGTTTGTCATTACTTCTGACTTTGCCTTTATGTTTGTCATTATAAAACTTTTAGCTTGCCTTGTTTGAAATGATTTTTTTCAGTATAACCTCATCTGTGTGATTTCAGTTATTTTTTTCATCTGACCACTCAAAAATGTGAAATCTACAAAGGAAAAAGTTAAATAATTTTTTTTTGACCTTGCAAAAATATTGTTCAATGAAACATTTTAACAACTCAGAACATTATAAAAGCTATTAATAAATTTAGGAGGTTAAGTGTGGAAGTGCACAAAATATAAAAAGGGTTAAAAGTGGAACACAAATTTGAACATTTCTGCAAACCCTAGGCTTAGAAAAACTATGGAAATATATAGATATTTAACAGCTTTGAAAGTGGAGAAAACTGGGGATGAATAGAAATTAAAAGTGAAATATACACACACATATATATATATATATATATATATATATATATATCGACTGGATAGCTTAGTGGAGCGACTTAGTGCTTAGTGGTCTACACCACTGACTTTGGTGCAGAAGGTTGCCGGTTAGGTGTGCCCTTAGGCAAGGCACTTTACGCTATACATGCCTATACCTCACGATGAGCGATACAATAAATAGAGTCATACCGGCTTGGACGGCGCCCGGGACCGCGTTAGGGGTTGAGGAACCAGGACACCCTGATGTTAAATTGTCTACTGGAACAAGACATTCATGGAGCAGGGCAGAGAACATGGTACTGATGGAGTGTTACTACGGGAGTAACCCCAGTGAGAGAGGGTACATGCAGAGGATGTGGGAGAAATGGTTGCTTCGAAACCCCACATCCTCACTGACTAAGAAACGGCTCCTAGCTCAGTGTTCGAATATCCGCAATAAGAGGTTGCTATCACAGCTAGAGATCGATGAGGTACAGCGTTGTACCTCATCCACAGTACAAAGATGCTACGGCAAGGGGGAGCCAGAACGACAGGTCAGCTTGGGGGTGGTTTCACCACCACCCCCAAATATCGAGATTGGGTATCAAGCCCCAGAAAGACTAAACACAAGGGCAGCTGACCTGAGAAAGAGAATCATGAAATCCTGGGGGAACACACAGTAGCCAAGGCTAAAGAACAAAGTACCAGACCAGTCTCTACTGGAGGACCTGAACACTGCACTGCAGTCTCTACTGGAGGACCTGAACACTGCACTGCAAACTGTCCCTACCACTACCATCACTGAGACCAATCAGCTGATGTACGCAGCAGCAACTGTAATCCTTGAGATGCTTGGCTAGAGCAGCCAGAAGGTTGCCCCATGGAGGAGAAGGCTAGAGGCAAAGATCATGGCAGCACGGAGAGAAGTCAGTGTTCTAACAGAACTAAGCAGAGGTGTGAATCTAAGGAAAGCACTACCCAAGAAATACAACAAACTGTCCACAGCTGAGGCACTGGAAACTGCTAAGCAAAGGCTCACAGCACTAGCTACCCGCCTAAAGAGATACACAAGAGAGGTAGAGGCCAGGAGAATAAATCAGGTGTTCTCCACCAACCCAGCTAAGGTCTACTCTCAATGGCAGGGGGGCAAGGTGACAACGGACCCACCTAGGACTGAGACTGAGCAATACTGGAAGAGCATCTGGGAGAAGGAGGTAACACATAACACAAATGCCCAATGGCTGACAGACTTACAGGCAGAGCACAGCCAACTCCCAGAACAAGACCCAGTAGTCATCACACTAGCAGACATCCAAACTGAAGTGTCCAAAATGAAGAGCTGGACCCGACATGATTCATACCTACTGGCTTAAGAAACTGACAGCACTCCATGAACGCCTAGCAGTACAGATGAACCAGCTACTGATATCGGAAAACCACCCAGAGTGGCTAACCCAGGGCCGGACAGTCCTCATAATGAAGGACCCCCAGAAGGGAACAATACCATCTAACTACCGGCCTATAACCTGCCTCAGCACCACATGGAAGCTTCTATCAGGCATCATTGCGACTAAGATGAGTAGGCACATGGAGCAATACATGAGCAGAGCACAGAAAGGAATAGGCAACAACACCAGGGGAGCCAAACACCAGCTACTGGTTGACAGGGCAATTGCCCGAGATTGCAAGACGAGGTGCACTGTGCACTGCCTGGATTGACTACAAGAAAGCCTATGACTCAATGCCACATACATGGATACTGGAATGCTTAAAACTGTATAACATCAACAGGACACTAAGAGAGTTCATCCAGAACTCAATGAGGCTGTGGAAGACAACTCTGGAGGCCAACTCAAAGCCAATTGCACAAGTGAGCATCAGATGCGGCATTTATCAAGGAGATGCTCTGTCCCCCCTGCTGTTCTGCATAGGCCTAAACCCCCTCAGCCAGATCATCTCAAAGAGTGGCTTCGGATACCAGTTCTGAAGTGGAACATCCATCAACCACCTCCTCTACATGGATGACATCAAGCTGTATGCCAAGAATGAGCGTGACATTGATTCCCTAATTCACCTCACCCGGATCTACAGCAAAGACATTGGGATGTCATTCGGACTAGATAAATGTGGGCGGATGATATCTAGAAGAGGAAAGGTGATCACAACTGAAGTGGTTGACCTACCTGAAGGGAATATCACAGATGTGCAGGAAAGTTACAAATACCTAGGGATCCCACAGACAAATGGTAATCATGAGGAGGCAGCTCGGAAGTCAGCCACAGCCAAATACCTACAGAGGGTAAGGCAGGTCCTGAAAAGTCAGCTGAACGGCAAAAATAAGATCCAGGCCATTAACCCCTATGCCCTGCCAGTAATCAGATACCCAGCTGGGATAATATCCTGGCCACTGGAAGAGATACAAGCCACTGATATCAAGACAAGAAAACTCCTTACCATGCATGGAGGGTTCCACCCCAAGTCCAGTGTCCTGAGGCTGTACAGTAAGCGAAAGGAAGGGGGCCGAGGACTAGTAAGTGTCAGAACTACTGTCCAGGAGGAAACGGCGAACCTCCAGGAATACATCAAGAAAATGGCCCCCAATGACCAACTGCTAAGTGAATGCCTCAGGCAACAAAAGCCCAGTAAGGTCGAGGAACCAGAGGGGCTATCATGGAAGGACAAACCCTTGCATGGCGTGTACCATCGACAAATTGAGGAAGTGGCTGATATGGAAAAGACATACCAGTGGCTGGAAAAGGCTGGACTAAAGGACAGCACAGAGGCGCTACTCATGGCTGCACAAGAACAAGCCCTGAACACCAGAGCAATAGAGGCCGGGGTCTACCACATCAGACAGGACCCCAGGTGTAGGCTGTGTAGAGAAGCCCCTGAAACAGTCCAGCACATCACAGCAGGGTGTAAGATGCTGGCAGGCAAGGCATACATGGAGAGGCATAACCAGGTAGCGGGCATACTGTACAGGAACATCTGTAAAGAGTATGGACTGGAGGTCCCAGGGTCAAGATGGGAGAACCCCCCAAAGGTGACAGAGAACAAACAGGCCAAGATCCTGTGGGGCTTCCAGATCCAGACTGACAAGATGGTGATGGCCAATCAGCCTGACATAGTGGTGGTGGATAAACATGAGAAGACAGTGGTGGTGATAGATGTAGCAGTCCCCAGTGATAGCAACATCAGAAAGAAAGAACATGAGAAGCTTGAGAAATACCAAGGGCTGAAAGAGGAGTTAGAGAAAATGTGGAGTGTGAAGGCAACAGTGGTACCAGTTGTGATCGGAGCATTAGGGGCAGTGACCCCCAAGCTGGGAGAATGGCTCCAGCAGATACCAGGAACAACATCAGAGATCTCTGTACAAAAGAGCGCATTGCTAGGAACAGCTAAGATCCTGCGCAGAACCCTCAGGCTCCCAGGCCTCTGGTAGAGGACCCGAGTCTGAAGGAGACACCGCCCACATTTTTTTTTTATATATGTATATATATATATATATATATATATATATATATATATATATATATATATATGTATATATATGTTTTGCATATATATATGCAAAACATTTAAAGAAATCCAAGGGTATAAAGGTAAAAAATGCACTATTCAGATTCATATGTTTTGTCTAAATGGCTGCAGGTTTGTGCGTGCGTGCATGTGTGTTGAGTTTTACTTGAGATGGAGGCTCTGTAAAAACAACTACTCACACATCCTTATCCCAGTAATGATTATCGACTGATTAATGGAAGGTCTCTGTTAGAAAGTAGACAGAGATAAGAAATACTGAAAAAAAAAGAAAATGCTCGAGATGAGTTTGAGGAAAAGTGAGTCGACAAGTAAAGCAGATATATGGCATGCTAAATTTACCTGCCTGCGAAAGTATAGAAAGAGTTTGAGAGCGAGGAGCAGAGAGAAGAGTCTGGCTCCCGGAGATAACACAGCAGACTGGATTAATTTCCTGCCAGTGTTTGTCTGTTTGTTTCATTGCTGTGATCTAAGGCTGTTTATACACTCTTCAGGCCCTCAGTTCACTCCCTCTCAGCATCTACTTCCAGGCTAATGAAGTAGCAGCTGCTCTATCTTCACAGAATTCTCAATCAGAGGTCTAATCAACAAATCTTCAACCACAAAATGTGCCTGAAACTCTCTGGCATCGACTGACACTCCTCCTTAGACATGTTTATGGACCTGCTCATTAATGTTTTGGTGCTAATTGTTGTGTTATTTCTTCTGAAATATTCAGTAGTTGTTTTTACAGAGGCTCCATCACAGATAAAAAAAAACAAAACCCACACACACACACCTGCAGCCATTTAAACAAAACGTATAAATGTGAATAGTCCATTTTTAACCTTTTCACACCTCGATTTCCTAGACTGTTGAAATAATTTGCATATTAAGTATGTTTAAACAGAGTGTCCCATAATACAGTCCATACATAATAACAGAAATGTCAACTAGTCGACACATCGACTCCCGTAACACAAGTTGACTTAAATTTGGAGGAGTCGACAAGTGGCATGTTATTCTTTCTCTCCCTCTTACTTGGCACATAAACACAGACCAGTCAGACCTAAACAAGAGGAGGCATGGGTGCTGCAGGTAAAAATGGGGGGTGGTGGGTCTGACAAAACAAAAGAGAGTGACAGACACACAACACATGTGTGGAAATACTTCACCTTAGATGAAAAAAGCAGCACAGTGACCTGCACAATATGCAAGTCCAATTTAAAATACAACAAAAACACAAGCGTCATGCACGGCATCTGAAGATGCATCCGCTAAGTGATTGAGTGAGTGATATGGTAAATGGACTGCATTTATATAGCGCTTTTCCACCTTCATGGTGCTCAAAGCGCTTTACATTAGCCTCTCATTCACCCATTCACACTCATACACCAGTAGGTTTCTAAGATGTATGGTAAGTCCTACTGGGGGCCTAAGCCAGGGTGTCTTGCCCAAGGACACTTCGACATGTGGACAGCCAGAGCCGGGACGCGAACCGCCAACCTCTCGGTCATTGGGCGACCCACTCTACCAACTGAGCCACAGCCGCCCAGCAGCACAGCAGCAGCACAGACAATGCGCATTAAGACAACGACATTATGACCCATTTGGATGTTCAGAGGCTCCATAGCAAATATAGAAACACCAACATTGATTCACGAAACTCGCACTACGCGGGGTCGACTGTCCTGCACCACGTTGGGAAACTAGAGCCCTATATGTTCATAGTAGGGTATAGAAATGGGCCTATTGTGTTAATCCAGACAAATCAAATAAAAAAAAAAAACCCTGTAATGTCACATAGGTGATTTTGTGATGGGAAAACAATGATGCCAAGCAAGACAAGGTACAGTACACAGTGTTTAATGAGAAATATAAAGACAAAATCAGGAGTATTCAAAAACAGCCAAAGTACACTCAGACTCCTAAGGGTTAAACAAAACACTCTCACACTTCTGTGAAGCTCACACATTTATTAATTACAACATTTCTTCTTGGATCCTCATCAGGTGAGAAGGTATGAGAAATGAAAAATAAACCCACAAGCTCAATGGTAGCTGTTGGATAAACTTTATTTCATGTTGAGTCATAAATGTTATTACTTAACACTAGTGCCTTTGCTCAAAACTGTGCTGAAAGTACTTTTATGGTATAATGCAGAATCTTTCCATCTTTATTAATTATTTACTTAGTTGTTTCCACCAGGACTCATATTATGAGTATGTGTACATATTAACTACCATATTCATATATTAACTATCTATGTTTGCTCATCTTAGCTTTTATTACCAGACCACATGTTGGATTTAATACATTGTTTAATTAACCTGGAATTTCTGCCAAAGGTGGCCCATCATGATGATGATGATGATGATGATCATCAGTCCATCTATATTTAACACATGGTCTATGTTTTACATGATATTTAGATATTATCTTTTCATTACCTCTGCTAAGGGGCTTATGTTTTCATCACGGTTTGTTTGTGTGTTTGTTGTTAGCATGATAACTCAAGATTTGTTGAAAGATTTTGATGACATTTTCAGGAATGTTGATACTGACACAAGGGACAAATGATTAAATGATTTCAGTTTACCCTACATTCACCTATAACTAGCACAAATAACTATTAATATTTCAGTTTACCGTAATTGAAATGGTCTGGGAGGAGGTTTTCAAGCTCAAGGAAATCTACACAGTAAATTTTGCAGTGTTAAATCAACACTTAGAGAGTTTATTTAACTTCTTCTAGAGTGTATTTGGTCCCATTGTCTCCAAATTAACACTGCAAAATCTACAGTGTACCTACCTATCGTTGCTGCCCTTACTGTAAATTGTCCCATCCCTCATGCAAATTCCTCAGAGGCCGGGGGTCATCTAAGGTGTGACATCCTGACCTGTGTCTTCTGAGTAGAGACCTTTCTTTTCAAGGCAATTTAACATGAGAAAATAATAAATCATTTTATTACATACTTATATCTCTGATATTTGTAATTTTCCCAACACAATTTGTAGAATTGTAAACACATTTACACATAATTCATTAGTAATATTTTCAGGAGTCACTAGAGAAAAAGACAAGTTTTTGATCCCTGCTAATGGACTATTTTTGTGTCTACAAATGAAGGATCTTGTGCTGCTATTTTTTTCTACTACACTGGCCAAAACAAACACTTACTGTAGTGAGAGCCTTGTGTATTTTTCATGTTTTTAGCAGCTACAGTAGGAAAGTGTGAGATGAGCAACAATCATTCAATTATTCTCTACATCCTCAACCACTAACATACACCACATCTTACACGCGTCTCATTTAATTGTCACAGAGATATTTTATTCTTCCATAAAAATGAACTAATATGTCAATAAATTGCTGTTTCTGTTGTGCAGGCCTGCGTAAGGTGATGGTTCGAGCCCACCGGCAGGCTTGGTGCTGGCAGGATGAGTGGTACGGCCTTACCATAGAGGACATCAGGCAGCTGGAGCTGGAGACCCAGCTCGCTTTAGCCAAGAAGATGGCCCAGTACAGCCTCAGTGAGGAAGGGGGAGTGGAGACCAATGGCTCCTCAGTGAGCCAGGACCAGGAGCAGGGATCTGAAACCCCAGGATCTGCTGAAGCAGGATCTGAAGGAGCAGGAACAACGCTGGGAGATTCATTGGAGACACGAGGGGAACTCACCAAACAGTGGTCCACATCCTCCAGATCCTCCAACAGGTCATCTAAGAGAGGAGGTGAACAAACATAAAATATTAAGAATTAATTGATGAAAACACATATTTCATTGTCTTTTACAAATGTCCAAATGTAGACACATATATTATGTAGTCAGGTTTTTACATAAATTATTCTTATTTGCTGTTCATAACACTTAAATGTGCTGTTTTGCTGTTAAAGTGTATGCATTCTTTATTCATAATTTAACAAGTGATGCTATATACAATAGGTACATTTTACCTAATTTGGGGCAGCTGTGGTTCAGTTGGTAGAGCGGGTCGTCCAATGACTGAGGGGTTGGCGGTTCAAGTCCCAGTTCCGGCTGTCCAAGTGTTGAAGTGTCCCTGACTTAGGCTCCCAGTAGGACTGACAGAACCTTAGAAACCCACTGGTGTATGAGTGTGTGTGAATGTGAGGCTAATGCAATGCGCTATATAAGTGCAGTCTATTTACTATTTTATTTGCCCCGTCTCTTATCATTACAAAAACACATTTTTGATGACTGTGACCTTTACTGGACAAGGCTGCTGACAAACAAACAAACACAAAAACCTAACCAAAAATAATACCCTTGCCTTCCCTTTTGGGGTAATGAAGTTTTGTTTTGATCAAGATAAATGTAAAGTAAATATTTTTTCATAAATTTTCATGTCTCAACCATTCTTTTTTGTTCTGTGTAGAGAATCAGAGTTTCACTGGTTTTCTAAAAAAAACAAACAAAAAAAACAACTACTGTATTTAATGTAAAACTGTACTTTCCTGGGTCTCAGGAAGATATTGAAGTTGTAAACAGGCTGTGCTTTAGGACTTTGAATGAATGGTTGAAGTGATTCAGGATTGTTTTTTGGGGACACTTTGTTTCTATATTTATTAGTCAAAAGTGTGGAAAGACAGGTTATATGATGAGAGTAGGTGAATGATATGTGGTAAAAGATCTTGTCTTATATGAACTGAATCGGACATTCGAGCCCATACAGTCTATACCATGACCAGTATCAGCTTTTAATCTTTTGCTCATATACTCCATTATTTGTATCTTCAGAAAAGCAAGCTAGGTCTTGTTGTGTCTGACATGTAAATACTGTGTCCTCTGCTCTCTGCATGTACACAGGGAGTCCGTCACACCAGAGTATTTCAGAATGGAGGATGCAAAGTATCGCCCGGGACTCAGAGGACAGCACAGATGACGAGTTCTTCGACGCACATGGTAAAACCTGCTTAATATTCTTCACAAACAATGCACCAGGAATTACCTGTAGTGTCTATTTTCTCATTCATCTGAACTTCAGTTGAGCTCTATGATTTGTTTTGTTTTTGCACACAGCATCTTGACAGGCTGAGATGATGCTCCACCTTTATTTTATTTACCTCAGGGTTTTTTGTGGAGTTCTTAGATACAGCGTGTATTGGGAAACATTGAATTCAGGTGTTCATTTTTCAAAATTCGGCTCGGCCAGGACTGGTAAAATTTTACCATTCCGATCACAACGCTCCATTTGTGTAGCGAGATTGTAGGGCAGGCTTAGCACAATGACGACAGGGTTGAAGAAGTACAAACATATATGCAGTGAATAGTCGGATAAGCAACATGTAAACAGACCCGGTTGGATACTTTTTCTCCACTGTAAGTGCTGTGGTGAGAAACAATTTGTTGAATGCCTTTATATCAGTTTTCAGGTGGTGAAATTCCGTCTCCCTCCTGTTTGGTTGCTGCTGTGGTTGAGGCTGGCCTTTCTGCTTCGCTATGCCAAACTGTTCCCTAACAAGGCTAAACACAATAGTGGTGATTGAGTCGACTTTCTTCTGTACTGGGCCAGTTAAAGGGGACATATCATGTCAATTTTCCACAAGTTAACAGTCTCAGTGTCCTGCCTGTGACATGCTTTGGTCAAAATATTACATTGATGAAGATATACAGCAGCCTCCTCAACCAGTCCAAACAGGCCTTTTCAAAACACTCGGTTTTAGTGCTTCTTGCTTTAATGCAAATGAGCCACAGTTGATTCCACCCCTCTCTTCTGCTGGGGATGCAAGAACAGCATCATGCTACCATAGCAACTGCATAGTGTGCTGTGACCCCTGGTCAAACAATGGCTGCCAGTGAAAACATAGTGGTACGACTGTGTATGTTTAAACCAGTTAGACGCCGAACAAGAAGAGGCTCCCGAACAAGTTAAACAACTAAGGATACAGACTTTTCTACACGGTTAGTTAACTTTATGTCACTTTGACATTTCTTTTTAGTTTGTTGCTACACTGACTATAGGGTGTTACTGAACAAAGTTACTGCCACTAGTTTATTGAATGTTTATGTATTAGTTTGCAAAGGTTAGCCTCTAAAACTAATGGGGAGCTTAAGTCTCCGCCTCCTTCTGGGAGGCTCATGGATCCAGATATCGGAAAATTAATGAATGATATTCAATGGGAAATAAAATGCTAAAATCGTATCTGGTTTGTCATGTGACCACACAAAGTTGTACATCATAATAAATTTGAATTATTGATGTGTGTTTCAACTGCTTCTCTTAAACAACGGCTGATTCATTTGCCAGTGAACCTGTTAATAATTTGGACTACATGCCTGGCGTGCATGTAACATCAGCACAGAATCCACACCACAGCTGAGTGGAGTGTGACGTCACATACATTGTAGTCTCTTACTAAGCCCACATAAACCTAATGTCATGTTTGGTTCCTATCAAAAACAGGTGGTCTGCCCATGCCACATTAAATATTTCTTATTAACTGCTATCATATGTGTATTTCAGAGCACTTGTCAAACGGAATCAGAATTTAGCTTCACTCGCTCCATTCACTCCCATTCAATTTTTTTGCAAGCTAAGCACCCTTGGACCAGAAGTAGAAGGGCATGATTAAGCCTCCTCATTGCGTTCCACTGGTAAAAATACTTACATGGTCCTCCTCTGCAGTTTTTCTGTGGACAGCTGGTGCTGATCCAGGTTAAAGGACATGTTTTGATGCCAGGCCTCTGTTTTACTGACCCAGGTTAAGGAAGCAGTCTGCTGTGAAGTGGTTGGCACACACTAACAGGTTCTTCTTTAGGATTATAGCTGGTATGTTTCCATCAATAATAAATTCAATCCACTTCAGTCTTTAATCTTCTGCAGCTGGAAGCCAATGTAGAGACGTGTGTCCTTCTGTGCAGCCAGGAACAGAGCAGGAAATATATTTTGCTTTTGTCGACATCCTCCTCCTGTTTCTTTCCACTACCGATAGTGGAATGGTGGATCTCTGAGCAGAGGTTGATGTGACCAGTAGGTGGTGGTACCTCAGCTGGTGGGGTGGGAATGGGTGAGGTATTCAAATGAATCTATGCATGTGATATAGAATGCATAGAATATCCAAAATGGAGCGTTTTCATCCACCGTTCATGAAGAAATGGAAGAGGAGAAAAGGAGAGTGCATGTTTTGGAATTTAAGGGTCTCCTCACACACAGACAACATATATTTGTGTTGTACAGACATTGAAAAGTGCATTCTGCATCATATGTCCCCTTTCAGGTTGCTTCCAGGATGCTGTTGAGATCATTGTCGAGTTGTAGCCAAGCCTTGCTATCTGACTTTTTTGGCCATTGAAGCCTCTCTTTCCTTACTGCATGGGTTGGGGTTACCAGAGATGGGTTCTCATAGACTGGTTCTTGGTGCTGGGGCTGTTCAAGTGTGGAGAGACATTCAACATTGTGGGGTATTTCCTGGCTGGAGTTTTCTATCATCTGACCAGACTCTAGAGCTGTGCACTGCATGTGAGTTGCTGACGTCCCACACCTGGACCTGCTCTGCTGTCGGTTGAATCCTCTGGTGCTTCTACAGTCTTTCCTGCAGTGGCACCTTACGATACATTCCTCTCCAGTCAGTGTTGTTTCTTTTAGCTTTCTCATAGTTGTGTGTCTTGCCCTGTCCAATATTGGTGTCTCCGTCTCGTTGAGTCTCTCTTCTGCCTGCCCCTCTCAGGAGACTCTGGGAATATTGCTTGTTATGTTTCTTTGTAGTGTGAATTAGTGCCCTCGTGCAAGTGCTGCCCACAGGGTTTCTGGCCCTGAATACTCACGCAAGTCTTTCCTGGAGGTCAGCTGTCTCTCCAGCCTTACCCACCTTTCTCAGTTGTCATCCAGTCTTTCCTGGGTGCCACTGGTAATCCAGAGATAATTTAGGGACTACAGTCCCTTACTGACACTGAGTAAATGCATTCATCAAATCACTGAGTGGATGTGCCAGAACTTCCTCCAGCTTAATACGGACAAAACAGAAGTGATTGTTTTTGGCCCCAAAAAAGAAAGGTCAAAGGTCAGTGCTCACCTTGAGTCCATGTCACTAAACCCCACAAACCAAGCCAGAAATCTGGGTGTAATTATTGACTCTGACCTGAAATTTAACAAACATTTAAAAACCATTACCAAATCTGCCTATTACCACCTAAAGAACATTGCTAAAATCAAGGGTCTTCTGTCCAAACCAGACACAGAAAAACTAATTCATTCATTCATTTTCAGTAAGTTAGATTATTGCAATGGTGTCTTCACTGGTCTAAACAAAAAATCAATCAGGCAGCTACAGCTGATCCAAAACGCTGCTGCCAGAGTCCTGACCAGTACCAGGAAACTGGACCACATCACACCCGTCCTCAAATCCTTACATTGGCTTCCTGTGGGTCAAAGGATAGAATTCAAAATCTTACTCCTGGTCTATAAAGCACTAAACGGCCTTGGACCCAAATACATCCTAGACCTACTGGTTCCCTGTGAAGCATCCAGAGCCCTGAGGTCATCAGGAACAGGTTTACTGTGTGTTCCAAAGATAAGAACGAAACAAAGTGAGGCATCATTCTGTTACTTTGCTCCTCACCTGTGGAACAAACTACCTGGATACCTGAGGTCTGCTCAAACTGTCAGTTCATTGAAATCAGGCCTGAAAACATTATTGTTCACTGGAGCTTTTACTTAGATTATTATTTGCTTTAAAATGTTTGTATGTCTTGATCTTTAAAATGTTTTTATGTCTTGATTTTAATTGTCTTTTAATGCATCTTTGTCATTTAAATTTTTTTCTGTTTCTATTTTTGCGTAAAGCACCTTGAGTTGTCCTGTACATGAAATGTGCTATACAAATAAATTTGCCTTGCCTTGCCTATTACAATCACTTGTGTGCTTTCCTGAGCTGCCTTAGCAGGTAGCTATAGCCATTGGCCAAAAGCATGTGTGATCAGGTGAGGAACACCTTTATATATATTATTTTTATCATTATTATAAATGATATTAATAATATATTTTATTTGTATGGTACTCAAAGACACTTTACATACAGCAGATAAAAACATATACTAAACACATGGAAAACAAACTGTAAAACATTAAAAGCTATGTAAACAAAAATAATTTTTAAACATTCAAAACAATATTAAACAAGTGGTTCCTGGCATAACAAACCCTGTCACCCTCTGCACACAGATTACCTGATTTGCACATTTCTTTTTGGTGACTTAGTCCTTGACCTTTCACATACATTCACCAAAATGTAATGGGATCTATTTTGGACCACCTTACACATTTCCTGAAAATTTCAAGGAAATTGGTCCATTAGTTTTGTGTAAACCTGCTTAAAACACAGACACACAGACCAACAAACAAACTGACTCAAACACAATACCCCTCTCCCCTTCGGGGGCGGGGTAATAAATTAGTTTTTAAAATGAATTTGAAGGTCTTGAGCTCAGAGTAGTGGCTGATGGTAGGAGGGAGGGATTTCCAGAGGAGCAAACCATATAATGACATTTGTCATTATTGTTCTGTATCCCAGACACCTGAATAGAATGTGTCCCAGTACTTTTGTCAGTTTAGCTTTAGGAGCATTTGCATCATCAATCCTCATTTGTTCCTTTAACCTGGACAGTACATATATTAAATCCATATTTCATCAGTCGCTGATAATGTGTTGCATTCCTTTGCAGAAGACTTTTCTGACAACGAGGAGATCTTTGCCAAAGAGATCACAAAGTGGAGCTCCAATGATCTGATGGATAAAATAGAAACAATAGAAGTCGATGAAGCACAAGGTTTGTTCATGTGTTTCTGTTACATTTGCAGTCAGTACTAAGACCTTTAGAAAACTTAATTAGGGCAACAATGTTGACAGCTTAAACTGTGTTTCTTCTGTATATAAGTCTAATAAGTGTTGCTTAATAACAAAATAATTTGTTTGTCCAGAAACCTTATATCAGGAGTCAGCCGGGGATTACACTGTGAGTAATGAGGAAACGCAGATGGAGGTACTCTTTCTTACCTGCTTTCTAATTTCATTCATGTCTGTCTCACACTAACACCAGTCATTAAACAGCTTACAAATAATACTCCCCGTAAATTAGCTTTCTGTCATCCTGCCAGTGTAGTGAAATGACAATGCACTCTCCACTATTGCCATTGGATAGTTTCTATTTTACTAAAGGTGGAAGATTAAGGTTTGTACACTTTACAGTCCCTCAGTGAGGGTTTAAAAGCTGCCGTTCAGTGTGTTTTCACTCTTTGTATCCAGCGCCATAAATTGAAAAGACATCGATCCAAGAGATTGTCCAGAAAACAAAATGTAAGTCTGTGTAGTTGTGAGCTGTCCTTTGTGCCCAGACAACTCAGTAGACGAGTAGAAGGCATCTAAAAGTAGAGAATTGTAGAATTTAGTAGTGAACAAGTGATAATGTTGTTGCTGTTTGACTGGAGAGGAAGTTTTAACATGGCCATAATGTCATCAGGAGACACTTCTGAAGCTGCTTAATATTTAACCGACTACACATTTACAACCAACAGATACAGAGTCTATTCTTCTACAAATCCCACTAATGCAGCTTTATAGCATTTTTCTTGTTTTCTTAATTTAGCCATCATTTCCAAACCAGTCAAGTAGACAACTCCCCTATTCAAGGGGCTTCTTTCCAGCCCAAAAAAATAACAGATTAATTCCAGTTCCTCAGATCAATTTCTTTTGTGATCTGCTCCCCTCTTAACATTTCTCCTTACACTTTAACCAGTTTCTTGTGTCATTCTATCTGCTTATCTGCAGGACTGTTCATCTCAGCAGTGTCTTCAACCCTCCAAGATTCATGTTCTCATTTTGGTCCTTCATGGAGGAAACATCCTGGATACTGGCTCTGGTACAAAATGGCCTCATTATTTATGTACTTTTTTCCAGTAAAAAGTTAGATTGCTTTACCTTTTGGGGCTGATACAAAGGCTCCTAAATTTTTATATAAATGAATAAAAATGAACAAAACCCTGTTGTTTACCTGCAGGTGAACAGAACAGTAAGCAGGGAGATGTGAACACACTCAGCGGGGCGTTTGACACAGTGATGAGAGTCCATTACCCAGCAGCCCTGGGACGTATCGTCATCCGGATGGTCCCGTGTCCAGCTGTGTGTGTGGATGCCTTCTCACTGGTCTCTAAGTGAGAAAACTCTTTAATAATAAACACTGAAGTATCTGCTAGAATTCATGCACCTTCTGGTTTGTAGATGTTCGCGTTGGGTATTATCACCTTTTAATTATTATCACAACTTCATTGTGGTTTTAATTTGTCTGAATGATATTTGTCCTTTTTGCAGTTGTTGCTTGTGTTTGATATTCTCAAGGCAGATTATGCTTATTTATTTACTTAACCTCTGTCATTTATATCTGTGTTTCTGGTGCCTGTGTGTTAGTGCTTTGGTTTCAAATATTCTTTAAAAATGAAGTAACTTGGGACTATGAATACTAAATTTAAAGAGTAAGCAAATAAGGGTCTAAAGCACCAACCCGGTCCCTCAAGGCCGAGGGGCTGCTCCAGTGTCCGTTTGAAGTCCCAGAGGGTACGCCAAACAATCATTGTGACTTCTATTAGTACCTTCAGATCAGAGACCATTATCAAAAAGAGATATTACCAGACCTCCCAGGTGAAATAACCCAGATCACTGAAATTGTGGGTAAAGTATATCTAAACACAGGAGAAAAAGTGATATCCAAAGTGTATCAGGTGATTGGTGTCTAACAGGAAAACCTCCAGACATATGAAGTAAAGAACTGCTGGTAGAAATAAGTGATAACTAAGTGATAAATATGTGAAACTCAAGTCATTCCATCTAATTCCAGAAATTTGAAAATATATTGTGTTTTTTTTTTTATAAGACCAAAGAGTAACAAGGCTTTACTGTCTTTACCTCAGAACTATTGGAGGTTGTATGGTGAGAAGGTGTGAGTCATGCACATGTTTATTGGCTGTGTACAAAATTATCATAATATAGAAATAATATCAGCGAAGAATGTGGAAAAATGCTGGTATATGAACAACCAATAACATGTTCTGTGCTATATTTGGGTCATTTAACAGATAAAGACAGACCAAAAAAGGATGAATATTTGATTAAAATCCTCCTGGTAGCCTCTAAAAAAGCCACAACATATAAATGGTGTAAAGACGACCTCCCCACACACCCTAAATAAATGGAGACAGTATATATAGGACGACAACTGACACTATGTTCTGTTTGTGTTGTAAATTTTAAAAAATGAAACAATGAAATATAAGTAAAAAAAAACAACATGACATGACAGGTAATAACACATCCTCTCCAATCTGCAGCCTGAGTCCCTACAGTTATGATGAGTCCTGCCTGTCCAGCAGCCAAGACCACATCCCACTTGCTGCTCTGCCCCTGTTGGCCACATCTGCACCCCAGTACCAGGACGCCGTGGCCACTGTCATCCTACGAGCCAATCAGGTGTATAGTGACTTCATCAAGTCTTTAGAAGGAGCGTCTTTTACTGGTCAGGTCAGTTTGGATCTGGTTAATGCACATTTTTGTTAAGGTTTTGACACTATAATTTCCTTTTTCCATTCAGATTCGATTTACGAGTGCATAAGTACTGTTATTTTTATTCTGAGGACTTACAAGTGTTAGTTTAATCTTTATTCAAATTTTATTTCCAGGTGTTACAAGAAGAGACTACTAACACATATATTATTTAATTCAATTAAATGTTATTTACACAGCCCTAAATCGCAATAAGCTTGTCTCACAGGGCTTTACAGAGTTGATTGGAAAGAACAAACAATCACAGAAACATTATGAAGTCCCAAGCATCCCCTGTCCTCAGACCCTCCCTCTCAGCAAGGAAAAACTCTGAAACCCAGTGGGAAAGGAAATCCTCAGGGAGAACCACAGTGAAGGAGAGATCCACTCCCATTATAGATTCCATAATATGCATATTATGAAATATTCAATCAAACACCTATCTATAATGTAAATGTCACAGGGCCACAATCAGCCCAGGATTATGCAACATTTGTGGACAAAAAATGAAACAAAAATGTTGCTTATTTTGCACAAAGCACTCAACAATGGTTGAATTCACTGAAAACGTACAACTATATAGTCCCATTTTACACCTATGCATAGAGGCATTTTGTTTTATCATTAACCCATAAAGAGCCAGGGCTACTTTCGTGTCAATTCCTGAATTCATTTTTCTTTCTATTTAACCTTTCTTCTGTGAAATATTATCGTTTATTATCATATTACCCTACTTTTTTGTGTATTTTCTGCTGTAAATTATGTAATTTTTGTGTTTAATTTCCTATATTTCATTTTAGTGTTCATGAAAACTCAGTAAAATAATTTGTAGATGGGTCAAGGAAGAACCCATTAGATTTTGACCAATAAAGGTCAAGGTCGCACTCAAGCTCAACAACTAAAACACATTAGTGTTAATATCTCAGGATTCAGACAAGATATTATCTTGCGGGTTTTTTTGCATTCACATCATTTCACCTTCAGACATCAGATGGGTCAACAACTATGGCTCGATCACGTCATGTTTTGATGCCATATCAAGGTCTGTCTCTGACTGCCTTGTTTTTTTTTATTTCACTTATAATTTTTTTACTCACTACTTGTATCTTTTCTGTAGTTTTTTTCCCCCTGGGTCAGTACATTCATATACGTATGATGTCGTGTCTGATACAGGTGTGTGTTATCGGTGACTGTGTTGGGGGCATCTTGGGCTTCGATGCTCTGTGCAGCAGCTCTGTCACTGTGTCTGAAAGTCAGAACAGCAGCCGACGAGGAAGCACCATCAGTGTTCAGGTACAAGTCCTCTGACGTCTGAAGATGTGACTTGAAACCTTTAACACATTTGGAGTCTAATTCACTAAATCTTCGCCTGTCAGGACACAGACCTCCTATCTCCAGGTATCATCATCAACAGTGGCTCTCCTTCCTCTCCGTCCCTTGAGGGAAGCCGCCATCTCAGCCGTAGCAACATTGACATCCCTCGCTGCTCTGGGCCCGACGATCCAAAGAAACAGCTCCCACGTAAGCGCAGCGACTCGTCCACGTACGAGTTGGACACCATCAAACATCACCATGCCTTTCTATCCAGGTAAGAGCAAACAAATGTCACAACATATTCTACCAGAGGGTTGATGAGGTTTTATATTGTAAACATTTCCTCTGTGAGCAGCCTTCACTCCAGCGTACTCCATGCAGAGCCAGGGTCACGGCGTTCCAGCAGCAGCACCATGTTAGAAGGAGGCTCTTTGGGAAAATTTGACTTTGAGGTGACTGACTTCTTCCTGTTTGGCTCTCCTCTGGGGCTGGTACTTGCTCTAAGGAAGACTGTGGTGCCCTCATTAGATGGTGAGGATGTTTTTTACCTTGTGCATGTTTTCCTTTTCATTTGTCTTTCGTCTGTTACAATGTTCCTGGAGTATGTAATAAAGCAAATTTTGCCAGTTGTTTCCCAACTGGAGGGACTGATCCCCATGTGTTTAATTATTATGTTACCACTTTTCCCTACAAAGAACAGGAAGTAGTTATTTGTGTCCACTGATGTTTTTTTCTGCGTAACATGTATGGCTTCATCAGCAGGAAAATAGGTGTCAGAGGTTAAGGTTCATGTTTCTTCTCCCAAAGGCAGGACAGAATACATGAGTCAGAGAGGACAAATATAACACTGAACTAATGTACTCAGATTTATGTCCACTGGGAGCTGGAGGAGCACAGTTATAAGACTGCAGCTGTTGTGTCAGCATTTCAACTCAGTTCTAATCTTTTGTATATTTTAGAAAATATGTGCAACTGTATTTCCGTGTGCATATATTTTACAAGTAAATCATCTACATTTTGTCACATTATTTCTTTACATATGTATTCATTCATTAAGTCCTTGTAGACGAGTGTAACACATTTTCCTCAATGTTTAACTGGTCATGGTTCAGTTTCCAAGCACTGTTTCAGTAACAATTTTATTAATTTAATGATATTCATCAGATTTGTATGATCATTTGATTTTTTTTTTTTTATTATCGACTGGAGGGGTACTGATCCCCATTTGTTTAATTATTATTTTACCAATTTTACCTAATATCTCTCATTTGAATGTATGTGTTATATTCAGTTTTCCAATCTGCACTTATCTAGCACCTGCTTGACAGTAACAGTTTACATCATGGTAATTACATTTAAGCAGTGAGGGATTTACAATTGTAACTTTTTTACCATTAACCCATTCACTGCCAGGTGAATGAGAAGAGAATACTGATTCAGAATATACAGTAGTCAATATTATATATATTTATATATGTGTATATATATATATATATATATATATATATATATATATATGTATATATATATATATATGTATATATATATATATATATAAAATGTTCCTCTCGCCCCACGTGGGCGGTGTCTCCTTCAGACTCGGGTCCTCTACCAGAGGCCTGGGAGCCTGAGGGTTCTGCGCAGGATCTTAGCTGTTCCTAGCAATGCGCTCTTTTGTACAGAGATCTCTGATGTTGTTCCTGGTATCTGCTGGAGCCATTCTCCCAGCTTGGGGGTCACTGCCCCTAATGCTCCGATCACTACTGGTACCACTGTTGCCTTCACACTCCACATTTTCTCTAACTCCTCTTTCAGCCCTTGGTATTTCTCAAGCTTCTCATGTTCTTTCTTTCTGATGTTGCTATCACTGGGGACTGCTACATCTATCACCACCACTGTCTTCTTATGTTTATCCACCACCACTATGTCAGGCTGATTGGCCATCACCATCTTGTCAGTCTGGATCTGGAAGTCCCACAGGATCTTGGCCTGTTTTTTCTCTGTCACCTTTGGGGGGTTCTCCCATCTTGACCCTGAGACCTCCAGTCCATACTCTTTACAGATGTTCCTGTCCAGTATGCCCGCTACCTGGTTATGCCTCTCTATGTATGCCTTGCCTGCCAGCATCTTACACCCTGCTGTGATGTGCTGGACTGTTTCAGGGGCTTCTCTACACAGCCTACACCTGGGGTCCTGTCTGATGTGGTAGACCCCGGCCTCTATTGCTCTGGTGTTCAGGGCTTGTTCTTGTGCAGCCATGAGTAGTGCCTCTGTGCTGTCCTTTAGTCCAGCCGTTTCCAGACACTGGTATGTCTTTTCCATATCAGCCACTTCCTCAATTTGCCGATGGTACACGCCATGCAAGGGTTTGTCCTTCCATGATAGCCCCTCTGGTTCCTCGACCTTACTGGGCTTTTGTTTCCTGAGGCATTCACTTAGCAGCTGGTCATTGGGAGCCATTTTCTTGATGTATTCCTGGAGGTTTGCCGTTTCCTCCTGGACAGTAGTTCTGACACTTACTAGTCCTCGGCCCCCTTCCTTTCGCTTAGTGTACAGCCTCAAGACACTGGACTTGGGGTGGAACCCTCCATGCATGGTAAGGAGTTTCCTTGTCTTGATATCAGTGGCTTGTATCTCTTCCAGTTGCCAGGATATTATCCCAGCTGGGTATCTGATTACTGGCAGGGCATAGGTGTTAATGGCCTGGATCTTATTTTTGCCGTTCAGCTGACTTTTCAGGACCTGCCTTACCCTCTGTAGGTATTTGGCTGTGGCTGACTTCCGAGCTGCCTCCTCATGATTACCATTTGTCTGTGGGATCCCTAGGTATTTGTAACTTTCCTGCACATCTGTATATATATATATCTATATATATATATATACTACAATAAAAGATTCTAAGACTACATAAGTATGGCAGCCATCAAAATAAAGTGCAGACTATTCATTTGAATTTGAATTGATGCCAAAACACATCAGTGGCAATGAATAAGTTAAATTGAAGGCATCCTGTGATGAATGAGCCTTGGGTGAATATTCTCTGCATACGCATAACAACATGACATTTACCAACAGCAGTGGCTCATGTGTCATATTCAGAATGTTGTTTTTGTTTTTTGGAAATTTGTTCTCATTCTGTGTGTGTGCGTGTGTGTGTGTGTGTGAGAGAGAGAGAGACACAGATGAAGTGCTGGAAAACTTTAAAACATTTCTGTTTTAATGATAAAAAAAACTTTGGGGCACCAAATGTAACACTTAATTTTGTGCACGCAATGCATTTCATGCACGAAAGCATATCTACAAAGTCACAAAGTTAATTTCCTGAATCACAAAATCCATTCCAGGGACAAAAGGCATATGCCCGTTCATGAAATGCATTTTGTGAGTTTGCAGATGCTTTCATCTACAAAATGGATTCCGTGATTTACAGAATGACTTTTGTCCACAAAAGGAAAACACTGTATTGTGTGACACATAAGCATAAATGTCATTCATTTCGTGGACAAAATACTTTTCTCAAAAAAAAATTTTGTCCATGAAACTGAGAAGTAAGTCCAGCCTTATGTCCACAAAAGAAAAAGTCAGCAATACATTTTGTGCACATAATTAATAACGTGTTTTGTATTTTGTCCACAAAATGACACTCTCTTCATCATTTCATGGACAGAATACTAGCTGATGTGTGCATTCCATGGACAAAAGACGTCATGGTGTTTTATGATTTTGTGATTATTTTATCCATTCTGTGGTATGATTGGCATTTCGTCCATGAAATTAAGTATGTTACACTTGGCACCCAAATTAATAACAAGATCAAAATAGCAATAAAAAAATCATCATCATCCACACAATTTGTCAAATTGTTCAAGCATTGATATCAGGTCTGGCCTAGAGAATGGGTTAGAATGCTTTGCAATTTTAGGACTGAAATAGAAAAAAAAATGTCTGGTGTCAAAAGATATCCTCAAAGTGGTGACTGTTTAATAAGCCCTATAGGATTAGTTGGTTCAGAGTATGTAAAGTTTCAGTGCATTTACAGAACTACACTAAAGAAAACGATGAGTTGCAAAAAAATAAATCATGTTGTTTTTGGAAAAAAAAAAAAAAAAAAAAACTGGCAGCTGTGGTTGTCAGACCAAAACTGTAAAATAAAAAAAAAAACTGTCAAACATACAGTATTTACAGAGTAACATGTACATTTAAGATCTTAAACATGTAGTTTTAACATTTTAAACATATCAATTTAACTTTGGATGCAACAGTGTTTTCTAAAACTACTGGGAGCAATTTAGAGCTCAGTGTCTTCAGCATTTTGCAAGAAACCTTCCACATGTGACAGATTCTAACTGTCAAACATCTAACATACTTTAAAAAAGTTTGCTTAAGGAGCGCTACCTGGACTCAAAATAAGTAATAATAATTAGAGGTGCTCTATTGGATAAGAAAATAGCAAGACAAAAAAGAAAGAAAAATTCCAAGACACTCTCTTATAAGTGAAGATAAAAAAAGCCTTTTTTTAACTTGGCTTGGTTACAAAAACCTATAAAAATCATATAAAAACCCCAACGCGTTTCGGCATCATAGCCTTCATCAGGGAGTCAGTCAGTTTTCTTTTCCTGATCTAACATACTTTGTTTGATGTTTACTTCTGTATTACTTTATTTATTTTAAAACAAATGCCAATAGGCTGTTATTTCAGCTTTGTGCTCACATTGCCACATTGTTTTTCAATTTACAGTTTTATTTTCTCAAAACAATTGAAACACATATTTTCTACATATAAATCTGGGTTTGTGTTCACACATACCCTTCCTGTAAAAACTACAGATACATTCAATTTAATCCTTTGCACAAAAATCTTCTGAAATAAATAACTTTGCCTTGTATTTTCACTCAGTTTTATGTTGCAATTTTACAGCTTTTTGAAGTTCATTCTACAGTATTTTTTGTGACATTGTGTTGTGCAGCAAAAAATGACTGGAATGTGAATGGTTTCTTTGTAATGGAGTAAACGGATGGATGCCTTCAACACCATGATAAAAGTAGCCTACTTATACTACTACTGCATCTATTTCTTAATTGATGTGGAGTGTGCTGTACATTTTTTACAACAGCATAACATATGCAGAATTTTATAGTTGTGACAATAATAGCAAAATATCCTATAGTCAGTTGTATCAGTGATGTAGAAGTTACACATATATGTTCTTTTTTGTCTCCACAAACTTGTATTGTTTTGACATAATATTCTCTATTTGTCATTTTGTCCATCTCTGTAGTGTCTGCTCTACGTCCAGCCTGTCAGCAGGTGTATAACCTGTTCCATCCGGCTGACCCGTCTGCGTCGCGTCTCGAGCCTCTCCTCGATAAGAGGTTCCACTTGCTTCCTCCCTTTAGCGTACCCCGTTACCAACGCTTTCCTCTTGGTGACGGCCACTCAGCTCTGTTGGGTTAGTACAAACAATAGGTTTCACTTTTCAATAATAATTGATGTAATAAGTATGTAATTCCTGGATGTATCTCTCCTTTTGTTGGTCTTACCAGTTGAGACTGTGCAAAGTAACCCTCATCTTCTAATGGAGTCTGGAGGCGCAGTTTCTCATCGCTTCCAGGACGGCTTCATCAGTGAAACCTCGATCCCCGTGCCTGTTCTTAATTGGCAGGTCTCACAGCCGCACACAGACAGTATGTATCTGGTAACTCTGGGTCTTTATGGGATAAATAACAAGGAAGTGGAAAAACCAAACAGCCCCCAGCAATCAAAAGATCGACATACACAGTAAATTTTGCAGTGTTAATTTGGAGAAAATGGGACCAAATACACTCTAGAAGAAGTTAAATAAACTCTCTAAGTGTTGATTTAACACTGCAAAATATACTGTGTACTTGTTTTTACATTCAATTATTCAAATAATAGCAGAAAAAGTCACTGTTTTTCCAATTTTTTTCTTTTCCTGATATAATAACCTTTTTTTCTAAATTAACATCTACATGATCAGCGAATGAACTATAGGAAAATGCATGATTTACACTGATAAAATGCAAAATACAATTGCTAATATCATCGTGAATGGTGATAATTAAAAATGGTTAATGATAAAGAAAATGTGGAATAAAGAATAATCTGGGACCTTCCACAGAAATACCACTGGATCTTTATGGGTTAATAAAGTGATAGACAGTATACCTCGATCAGATCAGATCAGATGCTAATTTTCAATATTAGCATCTACCTGCATTTCTTTTAAATTGCAGGTAGAAAACAAGCCAAATGCAGCAAAAGATCATGATGTTAAATAAAACTGAAGTAGGATACAAGAAACTGCAGATTTTTAGATATAACATGCAAAAAACACACACAAGTACATAGGTTATGTGTTGAACTAACCGGCTTTTGACAGGTGTCTTAACAAGGCTTTGTAAAAACAAAACCGTTTCTTCTGGATGTGTAAATTGACAATATTCTGCTAGCATCATCATTTGAAGTTATATAAGATTGATCCTAATTGGCAAAAGCATTAAATGTTCTTTACCAATTAAAAGAAGGTTGACATCATGCTTTAAAAATACACATAAACAATCAAATTGTGTTGTTTTTCGTTCAGCTTTGATTTTATGATTTCATTGGTATTCTTCATTGTTTCTTCCCTTTTTCATTCCTTTCTTCAGCGGATTCTCTTCACTCCCACATATATGTTGATGGTCAGTACCCATCGTCCACATCACCAGGGGTCCCTCATCTCCGCTGTCACCGCAGAGCCAGTGAAGTCAGTATCGCCAGCCAGGTGTCAGGCTTAGCTGACTCATATACTGCATCCAACATCGCTACCAGTAAGTTCACATCCAACCTGTTTCCTCAGCCCCAAGATTTTGTCAATGTGCTTAAATTTATGTTTTGATATTCTCGTTTGCTCACTCCAAACATCACGTCAGCATGCACACGTGAAGCCTCGCAGGCTAAAAGGCCCAGTCTGCTGTCCCACCTGGTTCTTCCCTACAATAGATTAACTTGTCGGAGCCCGTCCCCACGCTCGCTCAAGAAAGTCCGTCAGGTGTTCCCGAAACTCAACGGTGTGGAGTCTGAGCAGAGCTCGGAGATTAGCTCCGACATGACCTCTGACTTCACCGATGTGACCTCTGACCTGACAGACATCAGCTCTGCCCCCCCATCACCAGGTGTACTGAAGAACATAGAGCAAGGTACCCTGGGAGCTGTAGTAAGAGGAGATGAGAGAAGGATGCTGTTCCCTGTCCTCATCTTTCCTCTCACCTGTATTTCCATCTAGTCCTTCTCAGTAGTGCTGTTTAGAAAAAGCACATATTCAACCCCTGATCCTCGTTTTGTCACTTCCTTTCAGCTCAGTTTTATGAGAACCAATTTTCTGTTTTCTTGAACAAGGTTCTCAGAGTATGAGCTTTTATTTCTCTTGCGGGTGTGTGCCCTAAACCCCCCCTCACATCTCACCACTGATTGACCATTACTTTACTGCTGGTCTAATAGTTTCTAGTCAAACCCTTCAACATGTGTCATCAGTGATCCTGTTCATCTCTAGATCAGCACAATTTACGTCTGCTGTGGGTACTTTTCTACCACAGATCAAACATAGGTCAGGACATTGAATTGACTGTTTTCTAATATCTATCCTGTATTGTGTGTTTTCATACTGTAGTTGCTTCTCGGTGGTGGGGCAGTAAGAGGATGGACTACGCCCTGTACTGTCCAGATGCACTGACAGCGTTTCCCACAGTGGCTCTGCCTCACCTCTTCCATGCCTCCTACTGGGAGTCCACAGATGTTGTGTCTTTCCTTCTCAGACAGGTTCGCTCAAACATTTGTCGTATTTTCTGTTGATTTTTTTTTTTATTTACTTATTTTATTCATTTAGTTTGTTTTTGTTGATATTGTTTGTATGTTTGAGATAAATAAATAAAATGACATTTTATCTTAGCTTCATTAAGCTTTAGGAGTCTGAGTGTATTTTAGTTTTTTTTATACTTTTGATTTTACCTTCATATCTCTTATCAAAAAGCTTTTAACTTGACTTATTTGGTATAATTTTTTTCAGCACCTCACCCTTGTGACTGTACAGTTATTTTTTTTCATTTGACATGTAGTTTTAACAAACTAAACCTAAAATCGAACAAAAATATTGAAATCTGTGTCGAAAAAAGCCTTTTTTTAAACTGTTTTTCAACAAAAACATGTTGAATGGACCATGTTGAATGTTGAATGGACCATTTTTATAACTTAGAATGTGCATATAAATAGAAAACTTGAACACAGCCATTTTAAATTGAGTAAATAACCAATGTATATACTAATATTCAAATGAAATGTAGACAATATCTCAGCCATTTTTTGGGAAAATGATATTGAAGTATTTTAAAAATCTGGTGTCACAATATGGTGGTACAAACATGTTCATTAGACCATTTCCACAACCCCAAAAACTATATAATATACTATTACAACTATCTCCAATCAGGTGACTTAAAATTTCACAAAAATCACTTATGTTGCTCTGTAAAACAAAAAGAAATGACCTTTTTCCCCTGTTTTTACTGTCTTTATCTGCACCAATCATAATGACACCATCGCTAAAAAAAAATCCAGTTTTTATAATGTCTCATAACTGTGGTTTTACCTTTGCTTTCAACATGATTGACTTCACAGTATTAGTTTGACATCTGCACTGTCTACAATAATGTAAATGTAGTTTCAGCGAGGCTCTGTCATCTGAAATCCTGCATGTCACCAGGACACACCGGTGCATCCTCAGTGTTAAAAGTATTTTTTGCTCATAGGTGATGAGACATGAGAACTCCAGTATTTTGGAGCTGGATGGCAAAGAGGTTTCTGAGTTTACACCATCAAAACCCCGTGAGAAGTGGCTCCGAAAGAGGACTCATGTTAAAATTAGGGTGAGATATCTGGACAGTGTTTTTATTTATGTATTTATTTTTAAGCATAATAATAACTCTTTTGTGAAGAGAGTTGCATGGCAGTCCTTGCTTTGCTCTTTATTAATTAATATATTACCTATTCTGGTGTTATGATGACACTGCCATCAGAAACCAGGAGGATGGTCCTCTTACTGTTTTTTTGTTTTTTGCATCTTTCTGTCAGAATGTGACAGCCAACCACAGAGTGAATGATGCTGTGTTCACTGAAGACGGGACCCAGATGGTGACCGGACGCTTCATGTATGGCCCTCTGGACATGGTCACCCTTACTGGAGAGAAGGTAATGACACCATCAGCTGCTGCGTATTAAAAATAGATGTAAGCTGCATAGTCGTGTCATTAAGATGTTACAACGGACATGTGAGAAGATGTTGTTATTGTTTTCTCCAGATTGATATCCACATCATGACCCAGCCACCATCTGGGGAGTGGATGTATTTTGACACAGAGCTCACCAACAGCAGTGGGCGAGTCTCTTATGTCATCCCTGAAATCAAACGCCTCGGTATTGGGGTTTACCCAGTTAAAATGGTGGTCAGGTATGTTGACTTTTTATTTGATAGTTTTAATATACACTTGCAAAAATGACTGATATTCTATCCTGTTGTTTCTTCACCTTCCTTCATGTTTCAGAGGTGACCATACATTTGCAGACAGCTACCTAACCATCACTCCACGGGGAACGGAGTTTGTGGTTTTCAGTATTGATGGTTCTTTTGCTGCCAGTGTTTCTATAATGGGCAGTGATCCAAAGGTTCGAGCTGGAGCTGTTGATGTGGTGAGGTGAGTACACACTCACTGTGCTCAAAGTGAATTTTTTTCATATCAACAAAACAAAACTGTACTATGTTACATGACTTGACTGTCACCTTTTGCTCTGTGGATTATTTAGAGCTCAACGTTTCATTCTTTTCAACTATTTGTACATAAAGAGGTGATATGACATTGGAGTTTAACTTACAATGATAAAAATAGGAATTTGATCAGATCCTCCATGATTTTGCCATGACAAGTATTTATAGTCATTGAAAACTGTGTACCAATTTAAAAGAACCTGCATTAATATAATTCAAATTAGCAAATGAAGCCAGTGGATGGAGAACATGCAAAGATGGATGAAAGCTGAAATTGAAAATCAGGATTATACCACTAAATATTAAAAAAATGTGGGCTCCCTTAAATTAAAACTTTAGGACTTTGAATATTTGGCATTTTTCAAAATAGGGTTGTACGTGGCACCACTTGTTGATTTTCTGTTTTCTCGCAGGTACTGGCAGGATTTGGGCTATCTGATTGTATATGTAACTGGCCGTCCTGACATGCAGAAGCAGCGTGTGGTAGCCTGGCTCTCTCAGCATAACTTCCCTCATGGCATAGTTTCCTTCTGTGATGGACTTGTTCACGACCCGCTCAGACACAAGGCCAACTTTCTCAAATCCCTCATCAATGAGGTAAAGACGACAGGTGTCTGTGTATATTGAATTGGTTGAGGTTTCTAACAGGTCGTCTCATCTTTCCTCAGGCCCATATGAGGATCTTTGCAGCCTATGGATCCACCAAGGACATCTCTGTGTACACGTCCGTGGGCCTGCCTCCATCCCATATCTACATAGTAGGAAGACCCACCAAAAAAATGCAGCATCAGTGTCAGGTATCCAATCGTGCCAACGAAGGGTTTCCTCTAATTACTTATTGACTGTCTGCTTAAACTCTCTGCGTGTCTCTTCCAGTTCATCCCTGATGGATACGCTTCACACCTGTCCCACCTGGAGTACAGCCAGAGGTCTCGCCCGGCCAAGTCTCCCAGCACCCGCATGGTTCTCCGCAAGGGCAGCTTCGGCTTGAACGCAGCCGGGGGAGACTTCTTCCGCAAACGCAATCACATATTCCGCACCATTTCTTCCAAGCAGCCTGGAGGGACAGGCTCAAGCTCCCCGAGCCAACCGGGCCGGACTGAGCGCACGCTGAGCCAGTGCGAAATGGAGCGGGAGAGAGGGGTTGGCGTGGCAACACAGAGGAGTATGAGCATAGCGGCAGGGTGCTGGGGCCGCAGCGGGAGCACCAAGGAGGGCAGCGGAGGATTACTGAGCCCCAAGTAAGTCTCACATGGAGCTGAAGTGAAGGGCCCACCATGATCTCTGGACCAGAACTGGGATGAAAGTAGAGAGTGAAGGTAGAGATGGAGGGAAGGGAAAAGGCCCAGAGGGAGTGGACTAACCAGAGGGATCCAGAGAACAAAAGACAACTCTGTAGCATGACTCTTTTAGAGTACTACTTTTTTTAGAATACACCACTATTTAAACACAAGGAAGGATTCATGAATTATTGTAAGCCTTAACTCATCTCGTGTAACAGGAGCCTGGCCACCTGCCCTTTCTGAACACACACATACACACACACACACACACACACACACACACACACACACACACACACACACACACACACATACACATACACATACACATACACATACACATACACACACACACACAAACAACTGTGTCCAAGCATCCAAACTCATGAGCTCAGGACAAACTGCAGAGCCAGATTCATTGTTGTACAGTCAAGCATGGGTTTGAGGCCAAGTCTGCAGCAGCTGCAGCGAAAAGCCAATAATAACTTTCACCTCCATTTCTGTCCAAACATCAACCTATTTTTTCCCCCACCTAACACAATAACCAGTGATGACTGACCGTAAAATATTCAAAATGCAGAGAAAAAAAATCTACAACACAAGAATGACAGAAGAATTACCATTGACATAGTGAATAAAAAGTCAAACATTGTCTTATATTTGTGATATTTAGCCATGTATGGTTCATTGTTTTGTTTTATTTGACCAGAATTTTAAATTATATACTCCACCAAACCATTACTGTTGATTTTTTTTAACAGTACATATTGTTACAGAGAGAAAAGTTGTGATTACTGCCTGTGACCGCTTTTACGTTACAAAGGCTTTTGGGCTTGTTTTTCATATGAACACATTGATTCTCGCAAGTTTATATGTAACAGTTTGTTATGAACTCTGCAAACACTAGAACATTTTGTGACAAGACAACAACACTACATGGCTAATTATCATGGGTAATTGTTTTGTCCTTTGTGTAAACAGATCCTTTAAACCACGGAGAGCTGCATTAAATCCTGAAACATGTTATCTTAGATATGTTTTGTCTAAGTCGCTGAACAGTTTTGTCAAGTTTGTCACTAATAAATTACATGTATTTAATGCAGTTAACATATTTATGTGTAGGTCAAGTTGGCAAGTTGCAGATCCAATTTTCACTCCACTCTCTGTGACCCTCTGTAGAATTATTATCTCTTTCAGTGTGGCCTCGGGGTCATCAAAGGCCTTAATATCCTATGTGTTACACAGATGGAACAGAAAGCAGAAAACGCAGCATGCAGCATTAAAGCAACAACTGAAACTGTACAGTCCACAGCAACAATCCCTTTATATATTCATCTGCTTGCAATACCTCTGATCCACCTGTTGGTGGTTTTCTGTTTCCCCACATGCTGCTGTTGGGAGTGTTCCCTGACTTTTTGCTCTTTTTGCTCACAATACACTGCAAAGAATGGATGCGGACTGTGATTTCCACATAGCTTTCTCTTACAGACATCCGTCCATCAATACTTTGACCAAAATGACTGAAGAATGAGGCCAAAAGTGCTTCAGCGTAAATGTAGACATTGGTAAAGGAACTGCGCTGATGCTTTTGGTGGAGGAGAATGCTGCCAGTGCCCTGAATTTGCAGCAGATGATACTGTACGAGCAACTGTGGTTTTGTTGTTTGTGTCTACTGAAATGTGTGTTCATATGAAATGGGGTGTGGAAGGAGAGGCGCCCTCACATCAATCAGTGTGCACAAAATAATCATAGAGCCCACAAAACCTTTTGGATCAGGATGTGTGGAGCTGTCATTCACTCATCAATAATCCTGTTAATTTATATCCAGCTTCCACAAGATAGATGCATACATATGTGCTCTGTTTGGACTTAGTGTGTAATGAATCAAAACGTCCACCATGAAAGCCAAAATCTTTCTCTAACACTGTAGTGAATCAACTGTGTAACCTCATTAATGTTGTTTTGCACTAGTTTACAGTGGAATTATGCTGTAGTTACCATTTCATGTTGCTACATTATAACATCTGTGTAGTGCATGACACTTTTGATTTCTTTCAGGGTATTCTGCATGTGCAGGTATGCACACATCTGTACTTTATGTCAGGACATAAAAAGAAAGTAAATGTGCCAAACAGTAGACTTTTGAGAAGAAAAGTATTGAGTCTGTATCAAACCATGTATTATTATTGTTATGATAAGAGGGGGTGAGTACTATTAACTGCATTGACTGGTTTTAAGTTTTCTGTGACTTTTCTAATCTCATGTCTATGAAAGAAAAGTGGCTTTAATAGTAAACAGAAGATGTCTTTTAATCCTTGAGCTGACAGCAGAGGTTGAGTGTGTTGCTGTAATCATGTGACATATGCCTAAATCAGCGTATGCTGCAGTAAGTCTTGGACATTGAGTTTCTGTTGAGCTGTGAGTGGCAGGGGTTTGGATACAAACACATGGGATCCCTCTTGCTGAGTTGAATGTCCGTCCATTTGGCTTCTTCGACTGTTCAGGAGCCATGGATGTGTCGTTGTACATACTGTAAAGATGTACAGTATATGTAGGACTTCTATGGTTGAGAATTATTTATTTACCTAAAGATCATGATGTTACTATGGAAATTTCAGGTGAAATATATTTGAAATATGTAGCATTTTATTCATCATGACGTCAATGGACCAATGTAGGAGATTGTTTTTTGATTTTTACCAGTGCAATATTATTTTTCCAATCACAGTAAAGGCAAAACCACTACCACAGCAGGGGCACAATCTACCGCTCACAGGCTAACGCAGTTCACAGTATGAAATCACACACACACACACACACATGCATACACACTCCGCCTGCAGTTGTGTTTCACACCTCGTGGAAACCGTTTGTATTCAAGCTGCTGTTGACCTCTGCTGTCTCTTTACAGCAGTCGACTGCTGAGCATTTTATAACACTTACTGTACCTATTTTTCAAATGGGAATATTTTACAAGACCTTTGAAATATAACTCCAGACTGGTTTTTCAGTCAGTAGTGGGTGCATGAAAATTGAATCCCAATGAAGAAGCAGCTCTATTTACCAAGCTGTTGCATGTCATCCAGTCTGATTGGAACTACTTAACCTTCATGCTTAACAATAATAAACCAGTTATGTTGTCCACTATGTCTGTACTGTTTAATGGAGTATATATCAGAACATACGACCCATTATCGCTGACGTTATTACAATGATTGACATGTGTAGATAGAAGTGATACTGTACAACATCAAGGTTTGTTTTTTAGCTCAAAATAGAGTCAAGTTCTGGAGAATTTCACTTACTGAAGTGTCAAAACAAAAGGTTATTAGTTTATGATCACGCTTTCTTATTAAAATAATCTCTTAGATTTAATGAATGGCTTTATCAATGATTAAATAATAATAAAAGGTTAGAAAAATGGCTGCAAACAGTACAGACAATAATTCATTCATTATTACCATCTTATTTATTAAATATGAGTAAAATGTTATTAACTGATTAAAATTCATGATACAAAGCTTCATGGGATGGTTTCAAAAAGTAAGAAACTAAAAGATTAAGATTAAGAAGAGTCAGTACCACTATGAGTAATAAAGCCAGTCATTAAAACTTAGAAATTGCATTTTTAATGATAGTTGGTAATTATTAAATTCATCCTGAATGTTAGTCTTTAAGTACATCTACATGGTGGCAATAATCCATAAATATTTATAATACATGCAGTGTAAGAGTAAAGTATTTCTGTACTAGAGAACTACATATACGCAGTATAAAATCACATACAATTGGTTTATAACGCCATTCCATGAAGGTAGCTAACTTTATAAGATATATTTATTTGCATATGTACATCTACCATCCACAACTGGCTAATAAATAATAATGCTAAATATTTAATCTAGTCATACATGTTGTTTTCTTTTTTTATACCAATAAATTATTTTCACAATTATTAAATCCCTTTTCTCTTTTTACATCACTTGTTATTACTTTAGAAGGTGGGTTAGTGTTGCTAACATTAATACATGTTTAATAAATGCCATTATCTCTATATTATAGTGTTATAAACTACTGATGAAGTGCTTATTTGCTGCTTATCATTATTTCTTTTAATCTTTCCAGGTATACAGGTAGTCATAACCTCTTTTTTTCCAGTTGTCTGAATTTCAGACCCTTGAAAACCTAACGGTAACAATTTCAAACCTACTTTTAAGAGTAAATCTTAGAACAATGGTGTTTTTGTTTCTGAAATAAGATGCAGTAAGTACAGGGGTCTGCTAGTGTGACCTCTGGCCAGGCCCTGCTTCCTCTGCTGCTGTCACTGATATGTGAAATAAACACAACTGGACAGTAAGACAACCTGTGTTTGTGTGCTTTATAATGTGTTTGACTCTGGTGTGTGATTCTAAACAGGAGAAGACAAACAGGTAATGGTCTGATTTTACAACACACTCACATATCAGACTCACCTCAATGAAGAAAGAGAAATGTTGGTCTCAATGTGAATTATTTGGTAACAAATACCATTGAATTATACTCCATGAATTAAGTTGATACTGTAGATAAGGGGTCTCAAGCTCATTACTTTCAGGGGCCACATTCAGTCCAATTTGATCTCCAGTCAAATAATAGCATAATAGCCTACAAAAAAAAGACAATTCCAAATGTTTGTCTTTGTTTTAGTGAACAAAAAAAACCCCATTACATTATACTTACCTTTTAATATAAACTATCCAACAAGAAAGATGTGACTAACCTGAAAAAACTGAAATATCTCAAGAAAATATGTACAATTCTAACAATACCATGCCTCAATTTATCATTTATGAATATTCATTATAGATCAGATCTACTTCAAAGACATTAAATTGTTAAAATTGTGCTTAATTTTCTTTAAACATGTCAGGTTGTTTATATTTTTTCAGGTTTTTCAGATGTTATTGTTACGGGATAGTTTGTAAATATAAATATTTAATTCAAAAATAGTAAAATATCAAGGCACTCATCTTCTATGAGTTGAAAATGCCTTTATTTTATGGGCAAATCAGAATTAAAATACTTCAACACGTTTCAAGAAGCTCCTATTTTTCATTTTAAAAAGGCTCCGACTATAAGTGACAAACTTGTTCACAGCCATTTACTAGCACCCTCTAAACACACTTGGATGCCAAAGAGACTGCAATGCAGCTTTAAATGTGGTCAATGTAATCACTGTCCAACTATACTCAAAGTAAAAGCTTTTGAAGATACACGTGGTCAAGAAAACATATGGGGAGGCTAAGTCACGCCCTTTTACTTCCGGTCCATGGGTACATGGACAAAAAAAATTGAACAGGAGTGAATGGAGCGAGTCAAGCTAAATTCTGATTCCGTTTTACAAGTGCTCTGAAATTCACATATGATAGCGGTTAATAAGAAATATTTGATGTGGCATTAGCAGCCCATCCGTTTTTGATGGGAAGCAAACGTTACGTTAGGTTTTACGTATGCTTAGTAAGAGACTACAATGCGTCGCGTATGTGACGTCAAACTCCGCTCAGCTGTGGTATGGAGTCTGTGGTGACGTCACATACGCGCCAGGCGTGTCGTGCAAATTACGGGTTTTACTTGCAAATGAATCAGTCGTTGGTTAACAGAAGCAGTTGAAACACACATCATTCAGGGCACATGACAATCCAGATAAGATTTTAGTATTTTATTTCCCATTGAATACCATTCATTAATTTTCTGATCTCAGGCCCCATGAGCCTCACGGAAAGGGGCGGAGACTTAAGCTCCCCATGAAATTTAACTGTAAAACAACATTTGTTATTTATAAACTGGACTGTCCCCTCTGCAATATATTTTACTTTGGCAGAACCAAACGCTGACTCCAGGATAGAATCTCTGAACATAAGTACACTTTCAGAACAAATAATGAGACTTATCCAAAAGCTCGTCATTTCAAAGACCTACATGATAATGACCATTCCATTTTATATACTATAGACATTGGCCATATACCACAAAAAGGAAGAGGAGGGAATAGACTCAAACTACTAAATCAGTGAGAGACCTATTGGATATTAAGATACTCTGTGTATGTATTGTGATATATTGCACAACCAATATGTATTGCTATGTGTATGCTTTTGTGGTTTTTCTCTGTTTAATATGATTTTTGGTGAATGAGGCCCCCTGCTGACCACTCTTGATGTGTCTTGCTTTTACCTTGTGAATGAGTGGTTTAGCACTGGCTGATTGATGGTCCCACCTGCACACCTGAGGACACTCAGAGAGGTGAGTCTGCTCACTTCTTGATGAAGGTTTTGTAGCCAAAACATGTTGAAGTGTTTTAATTATGATTTGCCCATAAATTATTCTGCTATATTTTGACTGTAGATAATATTGGTCTGTATGTGGAACCTGAATTAAAAAGAGTTCCACAGCCTTGACTGTGGAATTATTGCACCTTGCAAATTCATCCCAGGGGCCACATTAGAACCTTTTGGCCCCCAGGCCACGTTTGAGACCCCTGCTGTAGACTGTGATTCTACTAAAAAAAATGTTACAGTAGCTGCACTGCTTCCACTATTTTGTGAAATTACTTCACCTTTTTCTGAATAAATTGTAGGATGTGAATTTAAGGTAAATATCCCAATGATCACTTTTAATATTCTTCTTAAAATAGCCCAAGAATTATAAATCTTAAGATCATTTAAAATTAAGAGATCTTATTATTAAATCTCTTAAAATTATTTTAACCTTATGGTAACTAGAGGAAGAAATGACTTTTTATCATGCAAATATGTCTGCAGTAACAATGATGTATATATTGAGATGAAATACACATCTAGAATTCAATACTGCATATTTACGTCCTTGTACAATTACACTGTTTTATATCATCGTATGTTACTTTATTTAAATACAACTGTATTCTATATTTGTACCACTTCTACTTCTTCATCTAAGGTAGAACCTGTTTCTAGTCTTTGCTTTGACTTTACCTTTATTATTGAAAATCTTAACTGTGAATAAATCTTGATTAAAACTCCAAATGCAAGATTTTTAGAAGAAAAAAAAACACACAAGAGCAAGAAGTAGGCTTGTTTTATTATGACAAATGAGAAATCTATTTGTGGTTAATGTATGGAACACACAACTGCTGTGTCTGACATACCCTTTGATTATAGCACCTCTGTTAGGCCATTCAATGTAATGCAACATTAGTCTTGTGTATCTTTTTTCTCAGTCAACCTTATTTTACATACAGTATGAACACAAACACACAGTGGCTCATTTTACACACAAACTCAACCACTCCACCCAAAGCTGAAACGAGGGGAAGGGCAAGAAAATCCTCAAAATGAGGCAGAGTATTGCACAAAATGGCAAAAGTTGTTTATAAAATTGGCCAAAGTGAGGATAACCAATGATTGACAATATAAAAAATTTCATTTTAAATAAATAACTTACCCTTTTTTTGTTTAAAGTGAAGCACTTGTGACTTTACACAAATACAGAAACCTTATAAATACACTTTACAGAACAATGAAAGAGCAAAGACATTTTGTGCTCTTTGGTTTTACAAATGGACGGATGGAGGATGGAAGTGACTGCAGCCTGTACAGCAGAGAGCGAACACACACAGACACCAGGGCATCACATCACAGCTGAGCTACAGCAGCTCTTTCTTCAGCAGTGACCCTCAGGCCTTCACCTCTGTGAGGACGATCCAATCTTACAGTGAAACATCATATGTGTGTGTGTGTGTGAGGGGGGGTTGTCTATAGTGCACGAGGCCTCTTGGGGGTTATTTGTTTGCTAGCCTGCTCCTCTTCTTGCAGTGTAGACCGGAAAGACTTGACTTTATCTAAAAGACACAATATCACAGCATCTGCCACATGGTGTATGAAATAATTAGCACTGGTGTCTCTTTCATATCTTAAGCTCATTACCTCTCAGCTCAGTCAGGATGTCTATCTTCTGATCAAGGATCTGCTCAAGTTGAGTTGCATATGACTCCACATCATAGTCCACCTCCTCTGTCATCTCCAAAAGGACCTTCTCATCCTCCAGCCATCGGATTGACTCCTGTCCACACAAACAAACCCCCATTAAATACATTTCATTGAAAAGTTATGTGAAAGGAAAATATCTTTAAAGCTGACAATTCACATAAATGTGCATATCTGATCAACAATGTTTTACATGTTTCTGTACCTGGAACACAGCTCTGTGGTCCTCTAGCACCTGCTCCTCCATCTCTACCAGCTGAGACACTGCCTCATGGAAAGTGAAGAGCTGTGGTGAAACTTCCTCTTCCTATAGAAAACAAATGAAGAAGTATGTAGAGTTTACCAACGTCCCAGACACACAATACGTTAGCCCTGCAAACTACAAACATAGATTGTTGAATAATTACGTAATGTATCATTTCAATATATTGAGTCTTCACTGTATGAAGAGGATCAGCAATAATAGGTGCTTTCCCACTGTAGGAACCTTTTGTTGTTCCTGAAACCTTTTTTCACCTTTTCCCACAGAGGAACTACTTAGTTCCTAGAACTTTTCGTTCCTACTCGCAGGCAGGGTCTTTTTTAGTTCTCTGGGAACTATATGATGTAGGTGTTTGGTGATTGGTAGAGTTGAAACCACGCCTATTTCACATTTCTCATCTTGCAGTACCGCTATCTTTAAAACTGTCTGTGTCATGTCCGCTGTGTGTTGGGAAAAAATATATAGAGAAAGTAATAAATAAATGTAAGGATGTTGGCGAAAGCTATGACCGTCGTAGTATCACCTGCCACTGAATTCTATGTCTCCTAACTCTCTCTACATTAGACGCTGTATTTGACCATAATTAACATTTGATACAGAACACAAACGCTGTGTCCTCCTCATTCTCTATTCTGGTTTATAGTTGCTCTGTCTTCTACTTCCTTGTGTGATTGTTGAATTTAGTGCTTGAAGAATACATCACTGTGGCGGATGTTAGCTTCACATTAGCCCCTCCCATGGTTCCTACTGCCCTGTCGGAATGCAAAACCTGAAGGTTCCCTAGGAACTATATAGTTCTAAGAACTATATAGTTCCTAGACCTAAATGCTTAGAACTACTCTGTGGGAAAGTGACTATTGTAATGATGACATGATGTAATTAACAGCCTAACTCAAACAGACTTTTAGAATTCAAGAAAATTCGGGTTTTTTTTGCATAAATAAGCAGATATTGATAAAGGCTTGGTGATGAAAATATGTTTGCAATCCTGCACATCAGTGATTTTCAGTGGTCATGAGGATATTCCACTCTGAGCTTTCACAGTTTGGTCACTTATGTTCATGGCTTTATCAGCTGTTTGAAATATTTTTAACCAGCAAAAAAAGAAACTATCTTTAACCTGTCAGGTAATGACAGATTTGCATTGTCATTTAATTGTAATATCATGTAAAGTCCATTTGGTACCAATAAAATCCCACTGACAAATGCCATTGTTACAAAAAGATTTCTCTGGATTTATAATAATCCAGAGAAATAAAAAATAATAATAAAGTGTAATACTCCATAACTCTAGTTGTTTTTAGATATTTCAATACAGTCATCCCATATTATACCTTTAACTACAAAACAGCTCTGTGCAAATCTTAACTGTGAAGGGCCAGATGTAATAAATACCACTATGAGGGCTTGTTAAAAACATGACAAGAATACCAGGCCTGTCCCCTGGCAACACAATGACAGTATGTGTGTGTTTGCTTACGTTTTGCTCACAGAGCAGCTTTAGATCGTCTCTCTGTGGGGAGCTTCCCACTCCCCACTGAGCCTCCAACACCTCCAGCTGGGTGACATGTCCTCCCTGACGGCTGTCCAAAGCTGCTGTGGGGTCCACCGTAAGCTCCTTTACCCTGATAAGACACAACAGCTGTAGTTCAGTACACATAAATACTGATGACAAACTGTGCAAACTGGAACGTACAACTGCTGCATGCAATACACTGACAGTAAGCTGTGACAGGGAGGGGAGGACTCACCATCAACAAACTGCACTTGTTTAATGAGGGAAAATGATAAACAGAATATGAACTCCGTGCAGGTTTAGGAACATATGAAAAGCAGGTTACACATGTACTGGATGGTCAAAAAAGCAGATAAGAATGACCAGAAGTTATCCCTTATATCCAAGTTCACAAACGGTGGTACATGGAGGCATGTATAAAAATCCTACAACAGTTTTGTCTTAATGCTTTTGCTGCAAGCTAATATACACTCTTAAAAAGAAGTATGGTATAGTACATTTTGCTAAAACAAAAAAAGAGAGAAGAAAAAGAGAAAAAAAAGAAAAATTATTCCAAAATACTATAGCAGAAATGGGGGGAAAATGTTCAAATTTAAGCAATTTGTGCCTACTCCAACAAATGGGAAAAAATATTGAAGACGTTACATAAGGAGAGGGAAAACAACCTTGTCCTGTTGGGATATGTTGGAAAATATTGCTTTAACTTACTAATGGTTAAATCTATCTTCAACTTCATTAACTAACTTCATTATCTAATTAAAACACAATTTGATTTGTCTTGCATGCTGTGAGATGTTTGACATCTGCTGCCTTATACCATCTTTACTGTACTTTATTAAGACCCGGTATTATCTCCTGAGCAGAATCTGACATCACATGTACATCCAGTGGCTTAGGGAAACTTCTATGAGGGGAAGTAACAAAACAGGATTACTGATGTGTCATGAATAGGGCGATGCAGTGACGTGCTAAGGTGAAGGGCTCTGTGGAAAACATGAACAGAAACAGTAAAGTGGTCGTACTCATAAGTAGGGGAGAGCTCAGAACGCCCTCCTCCACCCCCACTCTGAGAGAAGGGAATGTCTGAGGGACTTATGCCAAACTCCTTTACTCTGAAAACGTTGTGGGAGAAACACAGACAGACACACAATCGAGAAGAGACAGAGCAAAGGATAATGTTATGTCCAAGATAATGTTATGTGACACAGATACATTCAAAATAATATAAGAAAGGACACAGAGTAAATCACTAAATATGAGTTCATCACTCTTGAAACTACATTTTAATTATCATTTGAATGTGTTTCCATATCTTCAGTAAAAGTTCAAAATATCCCTCTTTGTTTCATCTCATTTTGCAACAGTGAAGACTCTAATGTAGGCGAAAAACAGGCGCTTCATCTCCACTTTCTAAAGGATTTACTACAACCTGTTGATGAATTTATACAGGACAGAGCATCTATTACTACTGCCTCCTACCAAGACATATACATACATTACAATGAGTAATGTTGTGTAGTGTTGTGTAGCTTACATTCCTTTTCTCTACCTTTGGAAAGTTTAATTTTTGGGGCAGGATGTTTAAGCAGACATTGTTTTTATTTTTTATGTTATACGAGTGGACTTAATCAGAATGTTGGTGTTTACATTTTAGTATGTTTGTATTCTTGGTACATGTTGGCAAAATTAGACAAACTATTTAAATACAAAAAGTACTGGAGGTTTTTTATGGCTAAATTGTCTGTTTTATTTTTAATTTTTTTATTTTAGGGCTATGTACTATGTACATAGGGACATAGTTTGGTCGCCTGTTAAAAAACTTGCAAATTAGTCTCAAAGATCAATGTAAAGAATTATGATAAAATCAAAATTGTGATTAGGTTTTTTTTTTTAAGATCGTGATAGGATATTTTTGCCATATTGCCCGCCCCTACTTTCACAACAAACTCAATTATTTGTCCAAAACTAGTACCACTGATGTCATTCCATTGTCAAAATGTTATTTAAGAACCATATTAAATTCAAACTGAGAACATTTAAAGGGTAAATGGATTGAGCTTATATAGCCCATTTTTTGCACCCATGGTGCCCAAGCGCCATTTATGTTAAAAGCTTTGACTGAAATGTAAACTAAAAGACTTTAAAGTAATTGTCTTACTGTTTTACCTGTTGGCGTATCTCAGTGTATTCAGAGTGTTTTCACAAGATGCCATCCCAGGCGAGATGGTTGCAATCTGTTAAAAGAAGCAGAATTTCAGGATCATTAAGTATCACGCCTTTTCCAACACCATCAGCTTCCAGTATAAAGTTGTCGTACCATGCAGGTCCTGGAGTTTTCTCCAATGAATGAGTCCCGAAGTACTTGGGTTAACTTGCTGGCTCTAAACGGGGTGTGTGGTTTGTTTCGTCCTAGAGCCCGAATACACTCCTGTAAATAGAATCACAGAGCACATTAAATTAACATTTAGCAAAAATAGTTATGAGGACAGTTTACCCTGTTAAAGTTAAAGTAAATATTTGGGTAAATAAAGTACAACTCACTGATGTCACAATTAAGAACCATCATTCTTCTCTAAATGTTAAATGTTGTCATTACTTCATTATTAGATTAATAAACTGTGAGAGAATTTAATAAAATGCAATATACGGTGATTTTTTAAATTTGTAATTTCAGTGACAGTGTCACACATTATCCGAGACCTAGGTTAGGGATGAGTCAAATATCTCAATATAAAACACAATACAGCACTGAGTTTAAAGACAGCCCATATTTAACTGCTGTTTGCTGCAAAACCTGAATGTAAACTATTAATTAAAAACATATTTAGTGTAATCACATTATCAAACCAACACAATACTGTAATACTAACTCGAGCTGTACTTTCTTTCCTGCTGCTGCAGGTACATACTGTATCTTAAGATATTTATCAAACAAATAAGCTATCATGACAGTATAATGACCTTTTTGCTGTACTATGTGATAAATACTTTGTGCATATATCAGCAGGTAGTAATGATCAACTGTCCCACCCCAACAGTGAGAACAAATCTGCACACAATATTCCGAGTACTGAGAAGGAGACCTTGAGCGCCAGCAGGCTCTTGTTGATCTCAGCTCCCTCGAGGCGAGTCTGGCGGTCAGCGCTGGAAGTGTCCGCCCCTCTCTCATTCCCTGCTAGGTCAATAAGAGAAAACTTTCCGTGCATCTTGCCCCGTCGACGCAGAATGATTTGGAATACAGCGTGGCTCCGGGAAGAATGGGCATTTGCTGAAGTCTGACCAGACGTCCTGAAGGAGACACAGAGACAAACAAAGTTGACAGAAGAATCGAAAATCTCATCATATGACCACAGGCTCTCTGCGGGGTGGACTACGTGTTGTATTCAGGGACTCTGGACTTCAAGCATGTAACGCTTGAATTAATACATTCTTAAATGCTACTTTAGTGTTTTAGGAGAACATACATCCAACAATTTTTTTTTTTTTTTTGGGGGGGGGGTTAATTTCCTTGTTAAGTTTCTGTTTAATATAGTAGTTTTCTGAGGCACACAAAGAGTCAGTTTTGTCATTCAGCCTGGTGTCATAGTTATGGAGTATTTCTTCATTTCTTCATAGAATAACAACTCCCTGAACCAGGTCATGAAATCTTAACATGGAGTCCCTGTACGTTAGTCAGCTGCAGTGACTATTATAAATGATAAAACATATCCTTTATACAGCCTTTTTTCAGTTTCTTCTATCTGGTCAGATTATCTACTCCAAAATGCACATTCACATAACAGATATATCACTTCATGTTTACATTCAAACATTTTTACATTTTTCAACATTTGTGCATTGTTCTTAACCAAATCAGACTATTTTATTGAGGTCGGTAGAATATTTATTTTAGGTTCTAGTCTTTAGGTCCTAACCTTTATTTTTGTTGTATACTGTTATTCAACCTAAAAAGAGTCATACTGTATATCTTTTTTTCATTAAACTAGGTCTAATACCTAGTTATATATGTAATCTAAACAAATTTATACTAACTTCTTGTTACAGTTCTGATACATGCTCAATACATACTCAGACACATAGCTTTGTTCTACTCTTGTTGCTCAGATGAAACATATGATGCCGTCCTGTGTTTACCTGCAGCTGTTTCCCACTTCGATGAGTTTTAGGACGTCCTCTGTGCATTTCACCTCCCTCTCCTGCAGCCCCACCACCTGGACCTGCTGTTTACCGTCCTCCAGGACCCGGAGCTTGGCTTTACGGTTCAGTAGGTCGAACACCTTTAAAAAACGCACATTAGCAGTTCAGCATTTGATGCCATATAGCTACCTTTTTTTCAATTGAGACATTTTGAAATATTTCAACCTTATTGCAGATAGCACATAAATATACTTAGTAAGAACACATTGTTGGATTATTTGAGGAATAATCACTGCAAAAGACACTTGCCTTCCCACTGTAAATCTCAAAAAATGTGGCAAAGACTTGAAGATCTAACTTCTTATAGTTTGGCTTCTTTAACATGAGGAAGACATCCCTAGCTGTACAAAGAAACAAAGCAAAGCTTGAACTGAGTTCAATTATTGTAGTTAGCACCAGTGAAAGTAACATTCAAGAGTAAACTAACCAGATAGTGCATAAATCCCTTTAGAGCAGTCCTGGTTCTTTCCTGAGAAGTCTCCTCCCATTGTCTAAAAAGAGACTTGAATGACAACACATCCAATGTTCAAACAGCAGAAACTAGACTGTCAAATTCAAAACACTCACATGTGTTTTTCCACTTCCAGTTTGTCCATAAGCAAAGCAGGTTGCCATTCCCCTCTCAAAAATGGTTTCAACCAGAGGCTGAGCAGTGAACCTGTGAGCAGAGCAGCATCTGTCAGAAAACAGAAACCCCTTCAAAACGTTAAGAGGGATTGAAAAACACTTCACCTGTAAACCATTTCATTGGTGGAATTTTCATCAAAGGCATAATCAAAGCGAAAGGTCTGGTTCTCCAAGTAGCGGGTCAAGTCAACTTTCTGCTTGGGCTCATGGACCATCACTACGTCCTTACTGGGGATGGTGATCACATCTAAATCCTTCACAGACAACTCTAAACACACAGTCACACATTAGTTATTTCTGTTCAGGCATAAATGCATCCCACAAAGAACAGGGAGATACTGACTGAAAATGCTCACCTTTCTTATTGAGGGGACGAGCACGAACACACACACATATCCTGTGCTCCTCAATCTGAAACAAAAACAAGAGATGCATAATTGTGTGTGGTGTTTATCTTCGTACCCCTTATCATGATATGCATTCCCTCAGTTACCCGATTCGACAAAGAGTTGGAAAATGCACATTATAAAAATAAGTTACATTATACTGAATTTTGATTTGTATTTAACTGAAGACAGCATGGACACTATGCACAACATACTATATTTTATATGTTATCTGGTCAGTTTAATTTTATTTTTAATTTAAGACCAGTGAAAAACAAAGCAGATATTACTCACATCCCCAAACAGTCACACAACAAATCTTAACACTCAATTAATTGAAGAACATTTAAAAAAAAGATTTAAGAAAACAAAAATAATTTTAAAAGCTAAAATTGACAGCAATACACATGTGAAGAACATGTGTATGAAATTTGAAAAAAATAGACAGAAAATCTCATATGGACAGAATTTTATGGATGTACCCCCTCCTGCCCCAGAGGGTGGAGATACAAAGATATACCAGGAATAGGTAGGTTTCAGTCACGTGACTATGATGACGTTGCAACTTCAGCTGGAGGGGAGGAAGTAACCATGCACTATGTTGCTACGGAAGAAACCATTGAGGAGATTGTGCTCATTGTATGGATTTCGATCCAGTGTGGAAACACAGATACATACAGTTAGTTAAAAATTTATTGGATCTTATGAAAATTAATGAGTTATTTACAGAACTCAGCCATTTGCCAACAATCAAGGCTGTGGATATTACTAATTACACCAGCAGCAGATGAAAGCATATGAAAGTTTGGAGGCATAGAACTTTTTTTTGCCAGTGGGTGGGTCTGCAACCTCGGTATCAAAAGGCTCAGCGATAATTATAGTTTGGTCTTTGCCAGAGTGAGTGTTTTATTTGTAAAGATGCAACGTCAACATGTATTGCATGTTTGTTGACATTAGTTGCTACTGCTAGCTGCTAGCAGTAGCAACTAATGTCAACAAACATGCAAAGCATCTTGATATGTCTAGGGAAACCCTATTACAACAGTGGAAATGAGCATTTAACTCCAACCTAATGATATATATAGGGCATACACAGAGAAAGTTAGCTTTGGAACATACCTCTGACGAAGTGGTGGCTGCAGACACTGGCATTAGCAGACTGCTCCTCCCAACCATAAACGCAAATTTAAAATCCACTTTTTACGGCCTTTGTGAATGGTAATCATTGGTACTCTAAACAATCCATGTTCTTTCTCTCAGTTAGAATGATTGGCGCAGCTGTAAACTGCACAAAACATAGACATTTTCCCAATGGAAAACTCACTCTGCTTCACTTCCTGCCCTCCATCTGAAAATCGTGCGTTGACTATTTAGCAATGTGATATCACGTGAAACCAACCTAATCTATTGGGGGTAAAAAAAACAACAAAAAAGCCTTAGAGTAGCAGAATTTATGACTAATAAGTTAAAAGACTCAAAGAACAATTCATTAATTAATCTTCTGAACCCGCTTTATCCTCACTAGGGTCACTGGGGTCCCAGCTACAACAGGCAAAAGAGGGTTTCAGCCTGTATGAGTCGCCAGTTCATCACAGGGCTGACACATAGACAAACAATCACTTTCACATTCACACCTATGGGCAATTTTAGATCAACCAATTACCCTATCAGTGCATGTCTTTGGATGGTGGGACGAAACCGAAGTACTCAGAGAAAATCCACGCAGACATGGGGAGAACATGCAAACTCCACACAGAAAGGTCTGGTTTTGGAATCGAATTAGGGACCTTCTTGCTGTGAAGCACAAGTACTAACCAGTGGACCAACGTGCCACCCACACAGAACAATGTGATTTGAAAAGGTTTGATAATCATTTCCTCATGCCATTTCTTTTAATTCCCAGATATTGCCTTGGCATTAAATCATACAGTAGAAAGAAATCTAAAACTAATATTCCAACGTATTATCAAACCTCAATGCCTAATACCTGCTCTTTAAACTGGATTGGAAACAAACTTACCAGATCATTTGTGGTTAAAGGCCTGTAGTCCAGACTGGCTCTGAAGTCTCTAATCATACACATGATTTCATAGTTGGGTAAATTGACATCCACTTCCTGCAGTGAAGCAGTATATATAACATATCTTTGAATTAAAAATTGTATATGTACTATATATGCATCAAAAATACATGTCAAATATACATATTAAAACACTTAAGAATTAGGATAGTAATTTGTACAATATACATTAGACAATATATTATTATGTTAATTAAAGAAATATACATAAATAAGAGTGCATAAGTATTGTTGTGTTCTAAAGTTTATGTGGGTATAAGACATATGAGAATACATTTTACGTATAACAATGAACACACTTGAAGAGGAAGTTCCCAACATGAATGCAGGGATGGGTGATGTTCTTGAGTCAGGAAAGACCAGAATATTCAACAAATATTACCTGAAAGAATGTAGTTATTCAATGAAATGATGTCTTTGTGTGTGTTTTTCTCCTTACTTGTGCCCTTTTCTCTCTGAGTTCTTGTTGCTGAAGTCGTCTCTTTTCTCGTTTCTCCTGCAGCTTCTCAACCTCCTTCACACAGTTGGATTTCCTCCGTGCTGGAAAAGTTAGATATGGGTCACATTTTCTTTAATATTCAACAACATGTCAATCACTATTTCTTGGCATTTTAAACTACCATTTTGTCATAAGTAATACATTTTCTCTAGTATTCAGCAGTGTCTGTTTTTGGAGGCCATCACACATCTGATCTTTGTGTTCCCGTCGAGGTTTCCAACTTGTCTTTAGTGAGATACAGCCTATTTTCAAGACTGTAGAGATAATGTATAGGAGACCAATGAACATCACAGGTAACAAATTCAAGATTTGTTTAGCTTTATTTCTACGTATTTACAAAAAAGTTTCTAATTAGGCTACACTGTTCTAGCTAAAGTCAGCCATGATTCACAAGCAGGTTGGCTCTGTTCTAGGAACCTTCAGCTATACCAGTGTCAGCCAGAGTTTTTGTACTTCATGTTTTTTTTTTAGGTTTTTCAATCTTTATTACTTACTTATACAATACTTTGAAACTTGAGCAATTTCACCTCAATTCAGCCATGTTTCAACAAGAGTCCAACTGCATTCCAGCAAGACTTCAGCCATTACCAGTTACATGCAATCTCTTCAGATATTGCAATTGATCTAGTTTTGCTTGAAATGTCAGTAAAGCAAGAAGAAAAGATATGGACAGTCAATAATCAAAGTTCTGACATTTAAAAGGGGTACCTGCCCTGTCTAAGAATGATTGTATTTATGAATGAATGTATGTATTTACACATTTGCAAATAGTAGTCCTTTATGGTGATTCCATCATCCAAAGTCGAGTACTAGAACAAGTGCTGTAGTATGAGTCTGAGTTGAGCAGCCAGGCCAGTGTCAGACTGTGAAAGAGCCTTTGATGCCTCACACAGCTGTATTAAGCATGACATCACTGGTTTTGGCCACTACTACACTATATCCTCCAACAACTAACAAAAACAGAACTACGGATTTGGGAAACTACACTGAAGTAAATCAGATAAAACCAGCTGGGTCTCTCTGCTCTGTTTTCAAAGACTTAAGAGGTGTGTTACCATTCTGCTGCTGTATAAGGGTCTGGTTGAGTGCTGCTTGAGGAGCTATGGCTGGTGGGGGAGGCTCTGCAGCTTGGCTGTGCTGGCTGGGACGGGCCCGAGTGGTGCCCACTGCTGCAGCTGAGGAGCACAGTGCACATTCATCACTCATCTATGTAAAGTCCCGTTCCACAGATTAGAAAATACAGCAGGCTGTGTTGAACTATGTAAAGATACAGTGGACAGTAGAGAAATAAAACAGATCTGGACAGTAGCTTAACCAGTTTCTACATATTTGAATCAAACCTACCTCTGTTCTCCCGAGGACTGTTCTCTGCCTTCGGTATCGCTGTAATTCGTCTGGTCTGAAAAACATCAAACATATGGGGCATTTATTCCACTCTGTTAACTTAGTACAACATTATAAAATTACAATTGCGATCATCTTGGAAAGCAGTCTCACAGCACTTATGGAGGCTTGCACAAATTTCAGCATCTGACATCAATATCATTCTAGAAATAAACTTTTATGCAGCAAAAATGCAGACATGAAAACAGCTCTGAATGTGATTTTCCAAACAACCTATGTTTAAAATCTAATTAACTGAAGTGAAAAATATAAAGATGACTTGACATTTACTAAAAAATACAAAACAAATACAGTAGTTAATAAATAGGCCATCTAGCAGACCTTGGGAACCTTGCTGGCTTTGGGGACCGAAGACGGTGGAAGAGGAGCCTCTGGACTCTGTGGAATCTCTTCATCTGGAGCAACATCTGGATTCAGAGCAAATACGCTGTCTAGATCAATCTAAGAAAGTAAAAGACAAAAATTAAAAATGTTAAAAATGAGATAGTGAAGTAATGTACTTTTACTCAAGTATTGTAGTACACTACACTACATAAGCAGTGAAATGTTTTACTTTCACTCCACTACATTTTGTCACACATCTTCAGTTGTTTTTTAGATTACAATTATTTATTCATTTCCTGTGAATGTTTGCAAAGACATAATAAAAATTATATAAATAAACTAGAAATAATTCTTTATGTATTGGTAAAAATGTGTCTTTTAAAAACCTGTGTTGACTCAGTGAAAAATTCATTGTCAAAAAGGTCTGAACTGACCTCTTTCTTTGAAAGCTGACATACATAATTCTCACAAGACAGTGACACTACAAACATATAATGTAACTCCAGAATATGATGCATTATTGTAGACAAAACAATGATCAGTGTATAAAATAGGTCAAATGAACTCAACTTTGAATATGCACAGTACAATGTAACTTAACCATTAATGCGACAATAAAATTCATCCAAAATCATCATATTATAACATCATATCATAACAAAGACACTGACAAGAACCATTTTACATCATAATATACACTTCCATTTTTTAACACTTTATTCATGTTTTGTTGAGGAACCTTTAGTTTTATGGAGTATTTTCATGGTGTAGCAAAAGGACTTTTATCTAAATGATATCTTATCCATCATCTTAGTGACACACTACTCTGTCTGAAATCAATGTAACTTGACTGATGAATGCATTCCTGCTAACCAGGGACACTCATACCTCTTTTCCTTTGGTGTCCCCATTCTCAATCCACTCTACTGTCACACTCTCGTTGTCCTCATGCAGTGACGTGACCATAGCCTGGTGTATTCGTCCTGCAGTGGAAGTAAGAGAGGCTATGAGGAGATGCTTGTTTCCCTCAGTTCTGCACGGGATGCTAGGGTTGACACTTAAAGGATTTATGTGCTACATGAACCTTAAATCACAGTGGCAGACATTAACCCAGCCAATGAGCCAAGAGGACTCCAAGTCCTCTCCACACATTATCATGAATCGCTTTAGCCAGAAAAATAGCTCATAAGCATCCAGACATGTTTTTCCCATTTCATGTATTTGCTGTTACATTTTAACCAGTGATATAGGGATACTGAGATGCTGATGGGTGTGGTCCATGAGAGGATGATAAGACTCCCTCTGTCATTCATTCATTACACCACACAACTTCAGCTGCTGCCTTCACTGCCTGATAAATCACATGTAGGTACCAAGTTACCATTAAGATTCCGATATGTGAATGACAGCTTTCACCATGGTTAAAAATAAAGACGTGGGGTATTTTAACAGCCGTGGGATGAAATGCAGTCAGAGGGGAGAGGCCCAGCATTCACAGGCCACTGCTGGATGATGCAGTGCAGGTGCATGCAGCTCATCCTTTCCTGGGAGGTTTGATGCAGAGGGCAGGGTGAATCAGGGGGGTTAGTGTCATTTATGTCTACACACAATCTTCTGTTCACGACCGGAGAGCCGCACAGGTGTACGAACCGTCCCGCCCTCCGGGGCCGAACGGCCAGCGTGAACCTCCCGGGCTGACAGGGATGTCGGGATAAGACAAGGCGACAACAGCATGTCCGAAAAGAAATATAGTGTTAGTTTACAGGCTCTGGCATTTCAGCCCTTAGTTTAACCATAAAGGATGATGTCGCCGCTTGCTAGCTAGCAGAAGGAGCCCGTTGCGGTGCATTGTAACGTTAGCTGCTCTCGTCCGGACCTGCCGGATGGAGAGCTCTGTGTGTGTAGAGCTAGCTACATACCGTCGCTCCGTTTTATCTCCACGTAAATGCCCACGAAGATCTTCCCGAAAATCCCGGCCATCTCTCCTGTGTGGGTATTTCTTTGAAATTTGGGAGCGTGCACGTGAGTAGAGCCGGTCCAAGTTGTGCTGCAGAAGCTGAGGTCACTAACGGTCAGAGGATAGGCTCAGCACGCTGGTGCGCATGCGCGGGGGAAGTGAAACACTTTCTATCTTCAATGTAACTGATGAACACAAATAAGTTGTTATAGAAAGAAAATATTTAAAGTGTTATCTAAATACATTTACATATTTTACAGCTGATTGTGAAATGTTCAAAATCTTGGAAATACAATTCTATACATATATTCTGATTTGATAAAACATCAGAATAACCATTCATTTTTTGTACCTTTAAAATTTGTTCAATGCAATTTTAGGTTTCAAACCATACTACCACATTGCAGTTGTAGTACCATGCACGCAATCATAAAACCACATAAACATTGTTTCATTGTATTTATTAACATTTCCTTTTCACACATACAGGATGGGACATGGGTAAAAACAAAAGGCACAGGTAACTGACCATTTTTTTCTGGTTTAAGAAATATTTTATCATGATGTTAAAGAAATATATGTAGAATCTCGAATGTAAGAAATTATAATTATCAGAGATCATGTGACTTAATTTAAGTCATGCTTTTATTGACTTACAGTATTGAGACTTGATTATCACTGACAAAAGACTTGATATCCATCTGACTCAACTTTGATTTGAGTCATATATACTGTATATATATTTATTTTACATACAGTATATGTAAAATACACATACTTTACATACAGTATATCACCTATATATCCCTTTGTATATAAAAACTGTAGCCTCTCTCAGGATGAAAATAGCTTTTATATTCTTACCACAAGGTGGCAGCAAAGGCTTAACAAAACGAGTAAAAGAGTATTGAGGTGTTGTATCATTTTTATTCTTTGTTCATTTCATTGCAGTTTTGACAAAAATGGTCCAGATATTTCTGCTTTATTTAAAATATGAGCTCATTTGTAAACAAATATATAGAAGCAACAGTAGTTTTGACTGAATTCAGGAGTTATGCACTAAACTGTTTACTATTTCAGATGTTGACAGATGGATCAAGAGAAAAAATATCTTAATAACACTTTAACATCATAATATAACCCTATATTCTCACAATTTTGATATAAAATGATCACTTTCTGAATGTACAGCAAAATTGCTTAAATGTAGTCCATCCACTGACTCATTCACTTACTCCTCCAGAAGCCCTTAGCTGTCACTCCCTGTGTTCAACCCCCCATCTCCGTCCACTAAGATGACTGAAGACTTCCTCCTCAACTTATTCACACCCCCCCCCCTTCCCCCCGCTCTGCTCTGCTCTTTCATTAACACATGTTTCCTCTTCCTCTTCCTCTGCCTCTGCGTACAAAACACACAATCACAGATGGACAGACATACAACCTCTGACATGTTCCCTTTCTACCCGTCACTTTATCCAGTCCCTGAGGTGTCGGCCATCACTGTCTCTTGCAAGCGTTTCCCCAGCAACCACAGCATCCCCCTGTCAGACTTGAGAAAGACCTGTTCTCTATTTGCTTTGCTTTCTGGAGAGATAATGAACACACCATTATTGTGCCGCTGTTGTGGCACAATAGTGGTCAGAAACATGTCATAGAATAAAAAAAGAAGCAAGCTTGTCTCATTTCAACCAAATACTCTGACATGACTCCCAGATACAGGAAAGTGAGTTAATTTGTCTGGTGAAAATAGACTAACTGTAAACCCAAGAGCCCAGACCAGCTCTGTATGCATACTCATTTCTCGGGATCATTCGCATTATTTTACATACCAATATTCCATGAAGTGCAAGGGATCTATTTTGCAATCATGGATTATTCATGATCTGCACAGATACTGCATATGAAAATCCTTTGAAGGGGGTTTGGGACTGGAAAATCACCCCCTTTTTTATTCTCACAGAGGCCTTGGCATCACTTACTCAAGGCCTAGCTTCTAGTGTTTCTACATTCAGATAATTTTCACTTCTATCAGACAGTCTAACTCACTTGTGGTGCTGTAGCACTCTGTGTGACATCTGATGGTATACTGCAGTTTGATGGCATATATTTAAAGCTGACGTAAAGTAGATGATGTAGATAATACTTAGCATGTGCTTGGGTGTTTTATAAGTTACAGAAAACATTTATTTGGCCACCCTTATTTTCTTCAATTTCTTGTTACTGTTAATGCCTGGTATAACTAAAGGTACATTTGTTTGGACAAATATAAAGATACCTAACAAAAATAGCTCATAGTAGTTTAATTAAAGACCTGATATTTATAAATTTTCCATGTTTACTTGATAGTTACCAAACTCACTTCAGTTCTTACATCACTATCTATGGCATTGTATTGATAAAAACAGTGCTTTTCCTTTCTGTCTATTTTAATCACACAGACATTAGTAATTGTGACTGTTTTCTCAAAATTGGGGGGGGGGCTTTTTAAAGCAAGTACAATCTCTTTGAGCCTCATCTCATTAATACCTTGTCAGTATGTCATATACATCATATAACATGTGACATCATATAAGTGGTATCTTTCTATTAAAAGCTGAGGCGGTGCTTCTCATGTCTATAATAACTATAAATACAACATTAGGGTGTATGATAAATATAGATGGAATATAAAATGCATATCTGCTCAACCTCAACAATTTCTGTTGTGTAAAACAAATAACTGCCTACATAGTTTTATACAACAGAATTTTGTGAGCATTTAAACAGATTTAAATTTTAGCATAATGAATATAGAAATTAATGACAATGTCAACACAATTTTTGTGATGACCCATTCATTACAGTAAAAGAGTCAGTAGGGTCTCTGTGGCATTTCATTTTGCTCATTTCAGTTCAATTTATTTAGAATATACAGTAAAATAAACAAATAATCATACATTAGTGACTAGAAATAAAAAATTGATTCCAAGAAAATAAATTCTAACACCATACAAGGATTTAATTCACATATTCAAAAAGGAGTGAGAGTAAAAACATTTTTAATTCCAACCTTTATCCACACAATAGTCATTTAGCTTGTTTAACTTTAGCTATCAATAGTTACAGATAAGTAGTTGTTAACTAGATGTTACAAAACCTTTCCTTTGTACGTGGTCTATCCAAAACAAATATCTCCAAAATTACTATATATATAATAAATAAAGGGGAACTAGCCTAAGATTAATCTGTAGTGTTTTATAAAAAAAAAAAAAAAATCAAATACAAACATACATAAATAAAAAAGAGTGGAATACACATGTGGTCTCAACAGACAGCAGCGTTCACAGCAGCTACTGTTATTTTATCATTAAGCTGTTTTTGATCTGCTTAGTGCAGTCGTGCCTGAATAGTTTTACAACAGCACAGACAAGTATTTGATGTATTTAATGTATTTTACTGTGGTGGTGGAGCCTCCAGATCTCTCTCATCCATTCATTCTCGTCTTTAGGTATAAGGCTTAAACGATTAAGAATGAATAAAGCCTAATATATACTAATATTATTTCACATATTATGTACACTTATCAATGACTCACTTCCATTGTGTTATGAGGAACTGTTTGTATGACAGGAGCAGAGGACTTCATGTTGTGGGTCTTTCATGTTTCTCCAGTAGCTCAGAATGGACCTCTTCATTGTCTTAGTTCTAGTTTATTGTGAGTGTCACCTGGCATCAAGATACCTTATTGTTACTTAACTACATCTGAGTGTAAACCAGAGCTAAAAAGCACAGAATAGACAAAATAAAGCCTGGCGGTTTATTTCATGGGCTTTCATGTATTTTATGGCCACCATAGAGGAGAGTGAGACAAGGAGTGTAGATGTTTTCCTAGATACTACTAAAGATTACACACTAAACCTTTAAGTGTTGTATTATTTGTTGCCACATATGATGTATTTTAACATCGTTGGTGGAAAACATTGTCATAAAGGTAAAAAGGCTAACATTTCAAAAGAAGGACAAAATTAGGAACAACCAATTGTCCAAACCAGGGGAAGAAGCATAATACAGATCACAGTTCACATATTCGATAAAAATTTTTTTAAATTCAACTCTCCTTTCACCTCCACAGTATGGTCATGGACCTACAGTACAGTCCTCCTATAGTGGGATGTGAAGGCCTGCCATGCCAGTGGACCGTGCTTCGACTTGAAGATGACTCATGCAGACACATGGCATCCACTGTGTGAGCTTAAAGAGCAGTGATTCCACTGCTAATTAATAATCCCTGTCACATCTGAAGATCAGCTCTGACGAACTGAAAGGTCTGGGCAGAGGACAAAGAAGGCAATCGAATTACAGCCCATTTTCTTGATTTTGTTTCCACAGTGGGGGCTGTGGCAGTGGAGCAGCTTTAGTGGGTAATGGTTTCTGGCAACGATGGGGCCCTTAGTCCTGTTCACTGGAGCTGCAACATCCCCCCAGGGTTTCATTGGCAGTTAGAGCTATCGTTTCTCTTTTCTTGATGTCATTTAGTGAAAAAAAAGTTATGCTTGTCGTTAACCTCACACACTCGTCTTTAATGCAGAAAATATCCAGACTATTGTATGTCCAGTCAGCTAAACACTGCCCTTGTGTAACCACATAGGTCAATTGAATGTGAAATTAGATAATTTGGAATTAATGTGCAAGAGCTGTGGCTTTAGTTGGCGGCAAATAAAAGCTTTGCAGTGATTGTCAGGGAAGAGGCCAGAGACCTTTAATTGGAAAGGGAGAAAGTGTAAATGTGGTCAAATGAAAAGAAGAGGCAGAAACAGCAGAGATGGGCAGGAGGGGGAGGGGCTATTGCGTATTAAAGGGTGAGGAGAAAGGAGCAAGAGGTCTCTCCAGGGATAGGGTGCTTTACTTTGAAGTGTGTGTTGGGACTGTGTGCATCACCAAATCCCCCAATCCTTAGTCTACGTGGCTTTCTTTACAGCCGTGTTTGCTCATTATGTTTTCATGGGCTCATCCCAAATGCCTGAGTTGAATCTTAGAGCCCAGGAGAGACAAACTCCAGGGGAATAGGAATGAGGCGCAAGTCACAGATCCTCGTGTGTTTTCAGGTCGGCTGTTGATTGATGTTTTCTTGCATTAAAAACGCCCTTCTGAATCGACACGGTTATAATTTGTTATTTTGCAACTGACAACTTTCAGGAGATGGCATTAAATGAAGGTATAGGAAACCGCATCTCAGTCTGTTCCATTTACTAATGACCTTGAACCCTTAGCTTCATGTTTAATGTCTCCATGCTCATTTGCCCACATTAAATGTTTCTACATAGGTCTCCTATCCTGCTTTGCCATTTCTTTAAATTATGTCAAATAAATGACAGAGAAGATCAGAAAAATTGTGTTTTTTGTAGCAGTGTTTAGGAGACCTTTGAGATTTCTTAGGTAAGTTGGTCACATTCACATTATGTTTTCCCTTTAAATCAGTGTCTTGGTTTAATCGCTCATCTGCAGTGTAGCAGCCGTTTTAACCTAATGATTTGTATTTTGACTTAAACAAGTCATAAGATAGAGGATAAAAAGTAATATCCAGTAATTACATCATTACTTTATTTCCTTAAGATATAGTATTTGGAGCAAAATAATTTGAATCAAATGCATTTGTTACAATTAAGGGTTTGAATAACCTCTCTAACTGGGTGAGCTCATTCCAAACTCAGGTTTAAGTCTATAATGCAATTTTTTCTGACTTCATACTCACTCCATACCAAATCTATCTGGACTTGCTCCGTAATGAGATTCATTAGAGTCGTGTGGCACAGAAATCCAATACTTCGAGCCATCTTCTCTGTAGCCTTCCACTATCAACTAGGCCATAAACTGGGCTAAATTTAGTGAAGTCTTTTGTCTCTGGGAGCTATGAAATCTTATCGTTTTACTTCTGAGACTTGTCAACAGACTGAAAATTGATGTCTTGTCAGATGATGTTGGTAGTGTTTTAAATGTGATTCCATCGATTCATCTTATTCTTTATCTGTGAGTCCCATGCCCTTCCTGTTGCACTGCCTGTCACTTATTTCGGTATGGCTGTTTCATGGCGAGGTGATAAAGCCATTATCTTGCCTATTCAAAATCTGTCACGCGCTATCGCTGTGCTGGAAACAATTAATTTTCTCTGGTGACAATGCCTCAGCCGTTCCTCTGAATTGAGATTAAATTTCTTTGTCAATTTTCATTTGAAAATGTATATTTCACACACGTTTGTGCCATTCAATTTGGCACACATAGCTGTGCTGAGAATCCATTTGATTCCCCTCAGTGGGGCCTCAGAGCTGTCAGCCGACAAGTCAGTGGGATGCTATGGATTGTGACAAACTGCAGCAGATGACAGTTGATAGATGATGGAAAGAGATAGCGTTGCATAGTTGGGAGATGGGAATTTATTGTTAGACAAAATACACCAGAAAAATTCACAAATATGTAAAAATGTGTGTATATGATTCCATTTTTCTGCTGATTTATTGTTTATAGAAGTTTGTGTACATACACCATCCACATATGGAATAATAATATCTGTGTGATTAAAATTTAATAGCTATGATTAAGAATGATTTATGAACACTAACAAAAGGCTAGCTCAACTTTCTCACAATTGAAACACAGCTCGATCCCCCTTGAATCCTTTGAGTCCATGCATCGACAAAACTGGTGGGGAGAAAACATTTTTCACTATGAAATATGCATGGTGTATTCAGCGCAAAAATATGTCACCACTATCTTCCTCTGAACTGCTTTCCATGATCCGTCTTTTATGAAAAATGCATGCGTTGTTGTGCTTGAGAACTTCTGCACGGCAAACTTCAGTTCGATTAGGGAGAAATCAAAGAGCGTATGCTCAGAGAGGAATTATTCATCTTCAGATGCATTTGGATTTCCAAAAACTCACATGACACTGAATAAATCAGAGACTGGAAGATTCCTCTCTTGCATGACCATGTTCCCATGAGCAAGGATACACAAAACAGAGCTATCCCAGAAGCTACAACAACCATAAATCTGCTTCTGTGTACAAGTCTCTGATTGTTCCTGGAAATACAATAAATCAATAACTACAAAAGAAAGGAAGAACTTTCAATAGTTTCAAGGTCAATCACGTAAAAATACTGACTTTATACCATGATTGGTAAAAGTTTAGGCAGAGAGGTTCCCCAATGCTGCGTGTGTCCGTCTTTCCTTGGGAAGTGCAGATTTATAACGGTGGTGGAGCTGCTGAAGGCTTTGTCCTCCTCCACTCAGACAACTATTAATCACCTACACCTGGATGGGGAATGCATGAATTGCCATAATTAATAACCACAGTCCTCTGAGATTTTCCAACAGCCATTCAAAGCCTCTGCAGGGAGTTTAAGACAGTGATGGACAACCACACCTTCAGTCAATTGTTTTTAAACCGATGATCAGAGATGCTGCTCTTCTGTCTGCATTAAATGTGATGTGTGTAAGATCAACATAGTACAGGTAAGACATGCATTTGTACCTGTAAACCTGTAAGTGATGCGAAAGAGGGACGTAAGAGGCATACTTTCCACTAGCTCGTTCCACAGTGACGAAAAAAATAGTTGGTTTAAAAATGATTTATTAAAATCTTCAATAAAACGTGTTTAGTAAAAACAATGTGCACAAATAAGAAGTTAAAAAGGCTGAAAAAAACACGGAAAGATAAAATGTCTTGGTAAGAAAACAAAACAATATGTAGGTAAAAAAATAGACATGCCTCTGTCTCAGCTTGGGGGGGGGGGGGTCTCATATCCATTTCTTTAGGATCAAGGTGGGGGCTCCTAGCTAAGCATCTCTTCCTCTTCCGGGAAAGCAGCTCCTTAGCATGTGTTGAGCTGTTCCACATCTTTACCAGATCCCCACTCCTTTCAGTCCATCCTTCGGTCTAGTCTTTCCTCGGCTGGCATGTGTGTCACCTCTTAGCACAGGTTTCTCATTCTCCTGGTGCTACTGACACTCCACCTACGTGTACCCAGGTCTCTTTAGTGGGGTCCAATCAGGTTGGGAGATTGACATTGGACAATACAGTTCAGGTCCTCACAGTATACAGTCCCAACAGACACATGCAAAGAAATTGAGTCAAAGGTCATGCAGACACAGCAACCAAAGTTCACACCAACCCACATTAAAAACTACCAGGGCAATACTAAAAGTCCATAAAAACCCCTTCCCATCTGACAGTGGCTCTGAGACTCAGTGAATAAACAACCATATGTATCTATGTTTTGCAGTTTTTCTCTTCAGTGATCACAGAACAGAGTCTACAAAACACAACAGTATGGACCAGACAGAAGGAGGCCCTTTGTGTATTCATCTGCACCACACACACACACACACACACCTCTCTATCTCTCCCCAGTATCACTTGGCATTAAATAAGGTCCTGTCTTTTTCTCATCAATGGGTGGTCTTTTAAAACATTCATATGAATGATATCAGGGTTAGGGTTAGGGTATCAGGTAGAGAGAGGTGGGTTATAAACTGTCACTAATGTACTGAGTAATAATAGAGAACACAGGAGTTCATGCTCATGTTTACCACTTTAATTAAAGTGTCACTGACATGATTTTACAACTATACATATTTTGAAAGCTCATCATGTCTAAAGTCGATTCACGTATACATCATTAATGACAACACCACAAATTTAATGAGATTTAATCCACATCGTGATTCATATTGTCCGCCTACAAGTTGGTAGATGCTAGATTGGATCGGACGGACGGACGGGGGGCGGAACAGGGGATGGTGTTCAGGAGATTCTCCTCAGGACGTTCAATGTGATTTAAACACTCTGAGATAATTGAAAGAGGATCATAACATTATGAATTGTTAACGTAATTTCACACTTTTGAAAGATGACAGCAATGTTAAAAAATGAAGATCTTGGAAAAAAAACGGTAAAACAGTGTGTCCAATGCTCATGGAAGCAAAAGCATTTACTATTCATTTATTAGTGTATAAATGACTGTATAATATAATTCAACAGAGGTTCTTAAATGTAACTGACTGAACATTGTGAAACATATCTAACTTGTTAAAAATAAGCCTGGTGCATCATTGAACCCAAAGGCCTTTATTGTCCACCGTCGCCCCAGCAGGGAACATAGCATCCGTCTGTTATGTTCCAGCACCGTTTTTTCCCTTTTGTTTGTTATGAGTCATAATTTATTTTATTAGATAACTATTGGCCGTTATAATATTTTTGTGCAATATCCTGCATTTATTTTTTTTCAGGTTGCTGATTGGCTTCCGATGGAGGCAGTATATAAGCCAGGCCTTCGGTTCTAGAGGGAGAAGCTTTTTGGAGTGACCTGTCTTTAGTTCCTGCCTCACCTCCACCTGGGACGCCCGCTTCAGGACTGCGCACGCCAGCGAGCACTCGATGGGAGTTTTTTTTCCGGCTGCAAGATGCCGGTTGGCTGCTCTAGTTTTTTCTGTCTTGTTTGACCTGGTGAGTCTGGACGTCCTGTTTTTTTTTTTTTTCTTTTTACAGGGTTTAGTTGTGGGTTGTTTAAATAGGGCAGGGGTAGCAGTATGTGGACAGCTTCTACAGCTACCTGATCCACATACCGTCCTTTTGTTTATTTCGCCAGCTCACCTGGGTGTGACTTTTCTTTGTAATTTTGGGATTTATTTTTGTTTTTGGGAACGGGAATGGGGGTTTAATTTAGATAATAAATTTGCTTAAATAAAATAGTTTGGCAAATTTGAACCCTTTTGCCTCCTGTTCTCTCTAAAATATGTTACAACCTCCGGGTCATAACACCGTCCATCTGCCCCGGAACAGTTTTGATGGAGGATCACTAAATTCCCACCACATATGCCTCTCATGAAGGCCTTGCTCAAATTTGATGATGACTCGTACCTTTTGACATGTTTGTTGTCATTTGTGGACACAAGGCCTTCAGGTCAACAGCAGGCTACTTTTTCACTTGCAACACAAAAAGTAGTAGAGGCTTTTGCAAATAATAATGCGCCTTAGCAAATTACTTTTATCAGTTGTTCGGCAGTGTTTGCAGCTGCTACGTACAGGTGAACAGCTGGTAGCAGTGACAACGTGCATTGATCTCTATTGAGATAAAGTAGCTCCAAGGAATTATGAGGTGTGAGTTTTTGTTCTGTGGTGGTTTTGTTATGCAAATAAATCACGCATTCAAAAACATACTGTTTTGAGAAGAGACACGTTTTATTTTGTTGTTTCCCAGGAAACCTGCCAGGACTACTTTTGCTTTGACCAAAACCAGACCAAACCTCAACTCACAGGACACTGTCAGGGGTAAGTCACTGTGGGTGCACCAGACTAAAGATAGTGATCTCATACAAATTCATGTGGAAAAATAGTGAACTATCCCTTTAAACTGGGTTCCCATGGGCATTCAAGACCATTTATGGACTACTGCACCCCAAACCCCTCCCACTCTCGGACCCTTGTCCACTATGATTGGCCAAGCAACATTCTAGGGCAAGGAATACTCATGCGTAATGAAGCATGTCCTTTTACATGTGAGTATTCTCTGCCCTGGAATGTTGATTGACGAATCACAGCACAGCAAGGGTCCAACAGTGGGAGGGGTTCTGGGTGATCTGTCTCTCTCTCTCGCTGTAGGGGGGCAAAGGTGGAGCTTTTGTGTGTGCATGTGTGTGAAATCTGATACCATAGAGGGAAAAAAGAGTGACAAAGAGAACGGGTCCCAGTCAGCCATGACTTGGCTCCTTTCATTCATTTTACAGAGCCGTTCAAAAGAATCGTCTTGTTTGCAAATGTCACAACACAAATTTTTTCCACAAAGACAGTGTTCCAAAGTGAAGAGTGTCTTTTTTTAAGGTGTCATACTATTAATGGCCAGAAGATGCTGGCACTAAAAATGCCAGGCTCTAATAGACTTACATTATGCATACTGATCATGAATAATATGAACTCATAGAAGGCTTTGATGTCTGTCCTACCTCAATTAGCATCATGTTTGTATGATAATTCATTCACTTGCTCAGTTGGACGTCTCAAGGTTTGCAAATTGAATGAAACACCTCTTTACCTGAAGAATACTCCGCTGTAGTTGTTGTCAATATGTTGCAGTAACAAAGACTATTACTGTAAATGAAAATACTCTGTTATCATTTTTGTCCACTGTCACCTCAGCGGGGGACATAGAAATGCTGTTCATCCGTGCGTCCATCCATCTGTCCAGGAACACTGTACACCCCCAAAAAATTTAACATCTTTGATGGAGGATCACCAAATTCACACCACACATGCCTTTCATGAGGGCCTTGCTCAAATTTGATCATTTATGCAATGGTGGACACAAGGCCTTCAGACCAACAGCAGGCTATTTGAACATTTGAGAAAACTTGCATTTCACTACAGATCATCCATTATATTTTGTATCTTTGGGTCTGACATTGTTGTCCAAATGTGATCACTTCTAATGATAGGCCAATATTTACATTTTATCTGTATCGGCCTGCTGTGTTGGCTGACAGGCTCTTTTTTCTTTGCCATCATTTACTGACAGATGAAGTTCACAGCACCATGTTCTTGGAAATACTGCTGTCCACACTAAAAAACATGACTTTTTTGGTTTAGTGATAATTATTAGGGTAACTGTCCCTATGTTTTCTTTTCCAATTGTAAGTAAAGAAGATTTTCTGACATTCGTTATCAGTGGCATGCACATACATTTTGGGGGGCACATGCTCAGGGGCAGCACTTTTTTGTGTATGTACGGTGGCCAGGAAGGCTCAGAACTAAAACAAAAGTGACAACACACCAAAAAGCCATAACACAACACAACACAGAAAGCCGTACAGGAAGTGACTGTATTTTCCAATGGACCACTGGAAGCAGAATTACCATAGTCGCCATTAAAAACTACAAAGTAAGCTGCAAACCTCACATTTATGGGTGGAAAAAGAGTGTTAAAAACATATATACTTTTACTTACTTTTCCAAATTTTTCACTTCCTTTTAAATTTTACAAGAAAGGGCTGCTTAACGGCAACTATGGTAATTCTGCTTCCGGTGGTCCATCGGAAAATACAGTTGCGGCTTTCTGTGTTGTGTTGTGGCTTTTGGGTATGTTGTAACATTTGCATTTGTGTTTTGGCTTTTGTTAATACGATTTCTCTTGACCTGTGTGCTGCCTGGCTCGTGGGGCATGAGAGAAGAAAACTGTCTGTAGCCGTTCCTAGTACGTCTAAGGCTGACAGCTTCCAGCCGCTCAGCTGCTGCTGCTGTAGCACATCTCATTGGATGAACTACATGCGAGTTCACGTGACAAAGGAAGAGAGATAGAGGTCAGAAGTGTGTGAGGAGGTGGTACATTTTGGGGCATTTTTTCAGTTGTTTTTAATCTGCTTTTCTAAAATATTGCTTCAACATTGGCCCCACTAAAGTGTTGAATCATCATCATTTAAAAAAAAGAAAGAAAAAAAAAGTAGGGCACTTCCATTAATAAAGGACAAAGAGGCAAGTGCTCCAGCACCCCCTAGCATCTATCTGTGCATGCCTATGTTTGTTATCAAATGACAGAGAAAACAAAATCAGTATTGGCTGAAATAACGGCTAAGAAATATTGGCAGCCTGGCTTCCAAGGCTGATGTAAATACAATTGGTACTGCCCCCCCAAAAATCCATATTGGTCAAACACTAATCATTTCTAACATGTAAAAAAGGCAAACTCCTGTCTGCAGTTAAAAAAAAAGTGCAAACACACACACACACATACACACACACACACACACACACACACAAACACAAACCCCAATACATTCCAAGGTTCAAGATGCATTTATTAATACCTATAGGTAGACTTCTTCTGCAGTTTGGAGAGTGCATCTCAAAACTTTTACACAAAAAAACATTAAAACCACAGGACACATACAGGGGGCAGATTAAAAAGAGCACAGACAAAAGACATGGGGCTCTAGTTTCCCTGTGCGGCGCAGGGTGCCCAGGCTTGTGGACCCACGCAGTGCTTGGTTTGTACAGTGCAGGACACCTCACAATCAGTTTGGTAGTTTGGCAGACCGTGGTGCACCAAACTACCAGCTGGGTAGAGTGACAGTTTCGTTGACTTAGACCATGTAGACAGTCTGCCCCATGCTCACCAGCTAAAACCAAGTCTACTTCTGGTGCAAGGCGAACGCAGCCGGTCAAGTGGCAGTTTGGATGACCGGTGCCACTAAAAATGCCACCATACAACCTGTTAAAAGCATGATAAAAACATAAATGAATATCATATAATGACATAATACAAGGGACAATAATAAAAATTAGAAATAAATTAAAACCACATAAAAATTAGCCAGAACGCAAGAATTAAAAGTGAAGTGCATCAAGCCTTACTCCATGGCTCCAAATTTCATTCATATTATGCCTATCTATGGTTTACCAAATGTAGAATATTGCATTTATGGAGGTGAGGCCATTGAGGGACACCCATGTCAGTAATATGCTTTGTCTGTGAATCTCAACTGACGGCACAAAATTTAGTTCAGTCAGTGAAAATACTGAAGTCAGATGGACAGTGTCAGTGAACACAGGTACATCAGTCGTCTATGGAATAGTTGCAGACTGATAGTTTACACAAACTGAAAGTGCAACCACCAAGGGGTCAAACATTTCTGTGATGAAAAAAGTCTGACAAAATACTCATAGTGACCTCAACATTATAGTATTTAGTATCATAGTATTTAGTATTTTCCAAAGACATTTTCACACTATTTAAAAAAGGGGACTCAAACTTATTTTCTTATTTCTTATTTGCTTGATTTGATGTCCAATGGACGGACCAGTAAAATGAAAACATAATAACCTAAATAATGACAACTCCAAATGTTTGTCTTTGTTTTAGTGCAAAAAACCCCCATTAAATTATGAAAGTAGTTTTACAAATTATCCAAATGTAAATAATAATAATAATAATGAGGAAAATAAGGGAAATTTAAACAATATTCTTCCTCAACTTATCATTTGTCCATGTGTTTTATGGATCAGTTTGAGTTCTATAAACACACTAAACTCTTAGAAGCAGAAAATGATTCAAATTTTGTGTCATTTACATTAGAGTTGTTCACATTTATTTAGGTTATTCACATTTTATTGTTACAGGATAGTTTATAAATGTAAATATTTTCAGAATCATAATTTTATTTTATTTTTTGCAGTTGAACAATGACAAAAATTTGAAATTATCATCATTTATAGGCAATAAAAAACTGAGAAGAAAATATGGAGTAATTATAGGTTAGGCTTAGGTTATTATTCTCTTTAGCCCAGTAACTGTTTGGTTCCTGGGCTTCTTCTGTGTTTCTGTAAAAGCATTCATAGAAGAAGGTTTCTCTCTCCTTTTCAGGCATGCATTCATTTAGTCACACTGGCAGCTTTAGCAGCAATCACTGGAATGGCCTGGCCTAATGTAGCGAGGAGATCAGTAGACCACAGTAAACATCATCACATACTCCCACCCTCCCTGATGCACTTGCACACAGAAGCACAGAGACAGAAATATCTGCAACAGACAAAACAAAGAAGAAGAAAGCTGAGTGTCAAAGCTGGATCATCAGCACGCTGAGCCAATACTCACATGTTTGGTCACAACTGAATCGAATCTCTGAGCATTCATTGAATTCCTCTGCTGTTATTCTGTGTTTCTCTGTGTTGAATACCACATATATTGGTCCTGTCTGTACTTTCACTGCTCAAATGCAGCTTTGATTTTTATGTTAGGTGACTGATGCTGTGAAAAGAGCCGGGGGCAGTGTTCTTGTAAGCATTAAAATGTCTGTTTCATCATGACAGAAATTTCCCAGATGAATATCGCAAGCAGAAGGTGGGAAGGAAGCAAGACGTGGTATGAGAGACAGTAGCATGATGGCTCCAGTAGGTGTTCTGGCTCATGTAAAGTTACAAAATGTTATGTTATATAAATAGTAAAATAAATATTGGTATAATGAATGTGGCATGAGGTCTTATTATTTTTCCTTATGGACTGACCTTTTGTGAACATTTTTTTTTTTTTTTTACAATATTGCATTAGAGGATCAAGAGTTCTTTACACAATTCATATCCATTGACATTTTGTGAGGTCCCACATTGCACAGTATGCCACAGTGGAAAAAGCAATCAATGGTCTCAGCATTTCTCTGTGGACCAGCACTATTCTGCAGAATAGGGAGTGTGCTTGCCACATATGGCAGGGTGTTCTTGTAACCCATGGGAGAGCCAAGCACACAACTCTGTAGAGGTGAAAAGGTGGGTGAGATGCTGGTGTCTGCTTACTCATCTATTCTGCTCACGTTGGGGCCGAGAAGGCAGACAGATAAGGAGGAGGTGGGGCTGCTTCCTTCACAGCTGAACCCCCAAATGTCATGAAAGGGGCAGCACAGTATTGCCATGGAAACCCAGCATCCGTAATGTTTGATTTTGATCATCAGTGAGGTTCTGATGAGATCCCTCTTGCCTGATTTTGCTCTCCAGGTGACTGGATTTTCAAAGCTGAGAACCATGCTGGAACAGATTGTAGTCATTCGGCACTTGCAGCCACTGAGATTAGTTTTAAACCTGGTGATAATTGAACTGGGAGAAAAGAGGACTTCAACTTGATGTTTTCTTTTACATGTGGACTTTATCTCAGAGTTTGTCCTCCCAGTGAAGATTCAGAAGCAAAATGAATTTGTCTGCAGCACACAGAAATATTGTGCAATCAGGTCTAGTTCTCAAATGTGTGCTATTACATTACAAGAGTGTACACACAACAACACACCTGAGTCATGAACAACATCTAGATTACTGTATCTAATACTACACGGACCCTGCTGCCTGCAATATGAACCTTTCTGTCTAGACACCCATTACCCGCCTGAACCTAAAACAGTGGAATCAATACCATCGTAGGGAGTCATAATGGCCCAATTACTGTTTGTAGGATTGTCAATGCCATGTCTCTAAGGAACCTGCAAAAGGCCACGTGAATACACTGAGTGCAGTAGTAATGCCATACATTTGTAGTGGTGTGAGCATGTGTGTGGGTTAGGTTGTATTTTCTAGTCTGTTCTGCTGTGACATTTAAGAGAAGTGATGTGAGAGAGCTGGACTATTGTGTGTTTGGACTTCTGGTTTTGTTGTGGCAGTAGAAGTTACTTTGGTGTATTAATGCACTTAAAATAGGAATTAGCGTTAATTCATTAGCACTGTGATTTATCATCAGAGTATATTTAGCTTTCCAACCAAGATTATGTGATCACATTCTGTAATTATTAGCGCCATTTCATAATAAATCCTCTACTAATATTCATGAAACCATGAATGGTACGATATGGACTGAGAAAGAAATCCTTCATTTTTAAAGGACATACATACATAAAAAAAAGTGTCATTATAAAACTGTCTGGTGAACGTAGAACCAAGAACTAAGAACACTGGTACCATAACAACACTTGAGGACAGTTGGCTGAGGGCTTATTATCCATAGACTAAGAAATTCATATTTGTATTGTAATTACCCTTTTATAAATTTGTTTACTTCTTTGTACTTGCATTGTCTGTTTTACCTTGTGCAGTGCCCTTGGATCAATCGATCTATCTATCTATCTATCTATCTATCTATCTATCTATCTATCTATCTATCTATCTATCTATCTATCTATCTATCTATCTATCTATCTATCTATCTATCTATCTATCTATCTATCTATCTATCTATCTATCTATCTATCTATCTATCTATCTATCTATCTATCTATCTATCTATCTATCTATCTATCTATCACAAAGTAAACAAAAAAAAAAAAAAATCAGCTAAACTGACCAAAAATATCCTAAAGGCCGTGTGTTAAAAGTATTGAAGTCACCAAAAAGGCATTTCAAATATTTACACGGTGGGCTGAATGGTCCAGAAATGTGACTTCACTACTTTTAGCAGCAGAGTCAGTGTTTTGTACCATGACATGAAATATAAATCAAACTTAGAATCCTCCATCTTTGCTTCCATTATCTTTATGAGACCAACTGACCAATGAGAAGTTTGAACCTTTGTTACCATGGTGACTCATTTGAAAAATGGCATAGAATGTAAATTGTGGTTGGTTTGTTGTTTAATAATACCAATTTATTACCAAGAACTGTGACTCAATGTATCATTCACTGGAACAGGAACACGACTGCCCAGCAACAGAGCTACTTATCTGCCATTGTGGACTGAATGCAGCTGTCAAAAAGAATCACACTTTCACCGTTTTTCCCTCCATCTCTTTGTCTACACTCTGTACTACCAAACAATGTACATCAATAAGACTTTCACCTTTTGTTTAAAAGCTAAAGCTGTGTGTCACAGAGGAGTTACAACTCTGCCATTTTAACTGAAAGTAGTAACAGAGTTATGCATCTTTGCTTCTGCTCTTTAATATTCTAGAATGAAAACAAACAGACTTTTGGCCTTGAATGCCCTTGTAATAGTAGCGATATAACTGTTCAATGTTTTTTTTTCCTTTCTTTTTTCTTCTTTTTTTCTTCTTCATTTAAGCACAGTGAGGCCTGAGATATGTTGTGATTGGTATTTAACACTTAAACTCCTACAACTATTTATCTGATGACTTCTAAATCAACATTTTTCTATATTTAAACTTTTATCACCATTTATTATACTATATACACAAGGGCATTCGTTGACACAGGTCATTGTTTCAGCCCTAACCCTAATAATAAACTAATTCTGACTCTAAAAACCATGTGCTAATCTACAAATAGCATGCTCCATCATTGGAATCCCTGTGGGTCAATGTGTATCCAGGTTAAAGAACCTACCAGAACATACGGAAAACACTCAAATACCACAGCATGTGTAATCTACACACCAGTTTTCATACATTGTTGTACAGTGACTCTTCTGGAGGACATTCTGAATGTCGTTGTTCTCATAATGTATGAATCTAAGTCATTTGATGTTGTATTGTGTCATTAATTAATGTGTGTTTCTGTGTTTTTGTCAATTGCTTTCTTTGTATTAGCACTTTCCTGCCCTCCATTCCTCATCACCACCTTGTTCCCCTCCTCCTGCACCACCATCATGAAGAATGGCTTCATGTGGACTTCATAAATCAACAGCCACAGAAAAGCAGGTACCTCCAAATGAGAAAGGTTTACAAAGACACAACTAAAGGTGAAAGATGTGAAAAAGAAGCTTTGGTTGTAATTGTTACTTTAGTGTTAACAGTGAGGCATTTCACCTGTTTTCACCTGACAGTGAAGTGTGACCAATGCAAAAGATCTGGCTAAGATCACCTCTCTCTGGAGGTCTGCATCACACTGAGGAAAGGGAAGTGAGTAGGCAGGCAATAAGAGGCTTCTTTTTGGAACCATTAGTCAAAGGCGGGGTCACTATCAAGGCTTTGATTACAATGGTGTGGAGTATTCCCTCAGGGTCTTCTCTACTTCATTCATATTCTGTTCCTTAAACATCCCATTCATCAATTACCACCTCTGCAGCCATGTGACCACTATTGTTCATGTGCATTTAAACTCGACGTACTATGTAGAGTGCTACTGTTTATGCAGGTGTGCACCAGCGTATACGTGTAGATTTACATACATACATGCAAAAACATACTGTATAAAAGTAGAGCATTTATTTGTTTACTGAAAGTGAATGCATTATGTTGTGAGGACAGGATTTTCTGCTCCTGGTGTCTGAGACTGGCTATTGTTTTAAAACATATAAATATGGAAATACTCCTATGCAGGAGTCTGAAAAGATGAGAGATGAGATGAAAATCTGATTAATATACACAATCAATAAAAATGACTTGCTATTTAAAAAGCACTTTGAGAGCACAGACCTCCGCCAAGGTAGACCCCCCCTCTCCGGATCACCACCAAAGTCTAATCATTTCTACATCTCCCCATTAACAACCTACCTTGGAAGTGTACTCAAAATATGTCATTACGTTTTGGAGTTATCTTACTAACTACTAACTCCTTGGAGGAGGTAATGACACTGAGGCTATGTTTCTACTTTTCAGAAAACACCAAAGTTCTACTGCATTATTGGGCTTTTAGCCACATAGAGCCAAGAGCTATAAATACAACACCAGCATTTTGTCATTGTATTAAATTGACAATGCAAATATAAGCAAGTGCATTTAATCATTTCCACATAAAAAAGTAACATTAGCATCATAGAAAACAATTGTTTGGTTTTAAACACAGAATTGAATCATCTGCCAACACTCTGATTGAGAAAAGAATCAAATCTGATGTATATATTGGATCCAAAACACAGATATACTGCTACAAGAGTTTGTATGTGCAGCAGTTTTGTTGTTTTTAAGCCGATAGTGTTCTGTGATGTCTTTTTTATACAGTAGTTTTTTTATCCTTGTTTTTCCTCTTTTATTTTTATTCTACCTTTATGGACAATGCTTTTTTACTCTTTTGTTTTTATTTTACACATATGGACATGTTGGTTGTTGCACTGTCTGAAATAAATAACGAATTGAATAAATCTCTGCCAAAACTACATTACAGTCATCATTCTTATTTAGCTTTACAGTATGTTACTGCAGGGTGCATTCAGTTTATCAGAGCTTTAATACAATAAAAATGTACAACACTGATGAAATGAATTCAAAAGAAGAAACAGCTTTGACCTTAATTAAAATGTTGTGTCATGACCTCCGCTCCGGTGACCTTTCCCCCAGTCACTTCCACACTCACCTGGTCCCGCACTGCGCAGCTGCAAGCCGTTCCTCATCTGTGGCTATAAAAGCAGTAAGGCTTGCATTTGCCAGTGCGGGACCATTCGGTAGTGTTACCTCCATAACCCGGACAGCTTTCACCATCTCCTCAATCACCATAACCCGGACATTCATCATCACCACGGACTCTGGCCGTTTGTTCCCAGGTTTTGTCTGTCTTGTCTTTATGTTTCTTAGTTTTGTTATTAAATTATTTTTCCCTTCAGTACTGTGCAATGGAGTCCTCCTTCACCTCACCCCGATCCTGACATGTTGAATGAAATTTGATATTCAAAGGGTGTAAAATGAATCTGACAGATTTTTAAGTATTTTTTTTGTTCTGTTCACGTTAGACTAGAGGAAATTCACTCTTGTCCACATTAAAATACAGTGGATGAATGTAATGTACTGTAATGTTGGATCCACCTACTGTAAAACACCAAAAGCTCCATTCAGCACTTTTGTAGAAATATGGAGGGACAAGTAGAGTAAATGAGAGTATAAATAGACAAGCCCTCTGTCTCATCACACATTGGGTTGTGAAATGTAATATGTCTGAAAACTGTCACTGGGTTCATTTTTATAAAAACAAGAGGGTGGAGTTGGAGGAGATCAAAGAATGAATTGGAAGTCACTCAAAGAACAAACCATATCCTCTATTGCTGTCATGATGAACTCAAAACAGTTAATGTCAGCACTCAGCGGCTTAATTAACTTGAACACGTACTGTATGTTGTAGGGCATAAACTAAAATGTCGACTAGTCGACACGTCGACTCCCGTAGCACAAGTCGTCTTAAATTTGGAGGAGTCGACAAGTCGCATGTTCACGCTACTGATGTTCTCCAGTTAAATTTAACAGAAAACTCTTTGCGAACATTAGCCTTTGTTTTGTTGGGGTTAGAATGCTGTTTGTGTCTTATCTGTAGACATTGTTACGTTGCAGTGAACTTTAATACAATTTGCTCATTGCTGGACAGACATGTGTCCGTGTTTTTTGTTGGATTTTTTTGCCGCGTGTCTGTGTTGTTCCTCCGCTGACAATGTAATGACATCATCATGACACATCGACTCAACTTCGACTTTATTGACAGATAAGTCGACTTGAAAAAAACTGAAGTCAATGCCCTAGTATGTTGTGTTTGATAGTAGGAATATCAATGCCATGACGTGAAAAAAACCCACAGTTATAATAGCTAACCGAGCTAATTAGCAGGTTAGCTGAGGGAACATTTTTGTCAATATGAATAAATGCAAAAAGCAAGGTGTAACCATACTTATATCTTCTGTAAAGCTGATTCACTCTCTGATCCAAAGGACACATGCCTTCCTGTAGATTTTGACACAGATTTTGGCCTCACTTTCCAGGTTCAGAGGTCAGAACATATTGGATTTCATGAAAGAAACTTCTATGTGTCTATATAAACAACTCGCTCTGAGCGAACTAAAACATCATTCTCATATTTTTGAGTTATACATTTCTGAAAACATAATCATGAATATTATACTCCATTTCTGCAATTAGACCCACCTTAATGGCCCTAAACCTCACATACTGGATCTTTAATATATTTATAGTTATTTGAACATTTGTTTGAATAAAAGCTGATGTCTGAATGTTTAATATTCTGTTCTGATTCAATCCACTTTATTCATGTATCATATGCAAACAAAAGAACAATGTGGCATATGTGCAATTAACATCTATGACTGTATGATGTATAATTGAGATTTGCATAACACCCTCACAGAGGTACAGAATCTTTCAATTCCTTTCATAGCTCAATCATCTCCAACATGTCTGCAGATGGCTAATGCCTTTCACTTGTGTGTGTTTAATTTGTTGGCAGGGATATGCACATGTCACATACTCATTATAAATCACCATATAAACAATCAGGTTCACCTGCTGAATGTAAACAGCAGTGCCTCAGAGAGCAGCATGACGTGGATTTCACAAAGGGATCAGTTTTTCTGTTCGCTCCATCAGAGGTAGCTTCAGAGTTCATTTGTCAGTTTACATATCAGTAGCTTTTCTAAACGACACAGAGGAACAAAACACCCAAATATGGCACAAGAAGACACTAGACTGGGCTGGGGGTGGGGGGGGGGGGACTGGAGGGATACAGTGTTTGTCTTTGGATGGGGAAATAAATCCATAAATTCATATTTATCTGAGACATTTTGAGAGCACGAAGGAGGCAGAAAGATGCACAGCAAAAGAAAAAAGAGAATCATCAGTGCTGTATACAGCTTGAGTCCAGATGGGGAATAAAACATGCATGAGTAGCTAGCAGCTCAAGAAATAATTACAATGATTTAGTTTGGATACGTATAGATTGCATCTGACCAAGCCATGAGCAAATAGGCATGTACACACACACAAATGTTGATGTGTGTAGTTCACACATATCACACACTCTATGGATTACATGTTCACTGCATACCAATGAATGAAAAGACAAAGACGAGTACTTCAACTGTGAGGAATAAATAGATGCTCTTATGGATCAGAGGTCATACAGTTTTAAACACAACAGCCTTATTTACCCTTTTCCTCCACCAAGGGTTCTCATTAACTCTATGTGTGCAGGATGTGACCTCCTACTTAAAGTGGGACTGGAGAACTGTGTCAATATTAAACCAATATAACATTTTTCGAACCATTTATGAAGAGGAATTAGATATACCACCAGGAAATACAACTGTACTATCAGATGTACTGTTTTTATTTACAATAGCTCAACATGTGAAACAATATTTAATAGTGAATGTGCTAAGATATGATTTTTTAAAATTTAAAAGTGGAATATGTTGGAAGACAAAATGTACATGTTATGTTATTGTGTTACTATTGTGATTTTATGACAATAATTCCTATTTTACAAACAATCAGTTGCAAAACAGGTCACACTCTTCCTAAAATCAGAATGGACAACTGGACCCAAAACAATCTGGTTTCAGAAGTGGACACTCAACTGAAACAACACTATTGTCAGTAGTGCTCTGAGGACTGCAAGAACAGAAAGACTATCGTCTGTCCTCATCCTCCTACACCTATCAGCTGCCTTCGACACAGGCAATCACAAGATATTTCTCAGGATGCTCAAAATCATGGGAAATACTGGTGCCGCCCACTCATGGTTCAATTCCTACCTCCCCAGTCGCTCCTTCAATGTGTCATGGCAAAGAAAACTATCTTCAACTCGCACCCTCACCACAGGCATACCCCAAGAATCAGGTGTACACCACCTCCCTAGGTCTTGTCATTAAAAGACATGGGTTCTCCTATCACTGCTATGCTGATGACACCCAGATGTACCTATCCTTCCAGCCAGAAGACACCACACTTGCTGCAATCTCAGCCTGCCTCACTGACCTGTCAACATAGATGAAGGAACACCATCTAAAGTTGAACCTGTCCAAGACTGAATTACTAGTGATCCCAGCTAAAGAGTCAATTTGTCACATCAACCTCAGGATGGACTCTACCACTGTGACCCCAAACAAAGTTACCAAAAACCTTGGCGTCATGATTGCCGACCATTGTCACTCTCCAACCACATTGCATCAATCGCCCAGACCTGCCGATTTGTACTGTACAACATACAGAAAACCAGACCCTACCTCATCCAACATTCAGCGTAACTACTGATACAGGTCATGGTCATCTCCTGTTTGGATTCCTGCAACTCCCTCCTGGCTGGTCTCCCAGCCTGTGCTATAAACCTCTGCAGATGGTGTAGAACACTGCTGCACATTTTGTATTCACTCAACCCAAAAGCACCCATGGTAGTCCTCTCTTTATCAAGTTGCACTGCCTACCGGTGGGTGCCCAAATGAAGCACAAGACCTTGACCCTTGTCAACAAAACCATCTCAGGAACACCCCCTGCTTATCTGAAGGATATGCTAAAGCCGTATGCTCCTGCCAGAGATCTACGTTCCACCAACACAAGCCAATTCGCAGTGTCCTCTGCTCACTCTAAGTGATACCAGGCAAAACTGTTCTCTGTATTAGTCCCTCAGCGGTGGAACATACTCTCAGAATCAACAAGACTAGCATAATCTCTCTCAACCTTCAAGAAGTATGTGAAGACTCTCCACTTTCATGAATATCTACTGCACTGATGCCTGTGCTGGCCCAGACCCAGGATAGACTCGAGGCATGCTGTGTGGTGTGTGTCTCTGTCTCTGTTTTGTCTACTCTACTTGACCCTGTATCAAAGTATTCCAGAAGAGAGAAAAAACAATTACTAACCCCAGAGAACATTCACATTTATTGTTCTGTATATTTCCTGTCAACCTTGTAACTGCTAGTGATGCAGTTATTATGTCCTCTATTGTAAGTTGCTTTGGATAAAAACATCTGCCAAATGCAATGTAATGTAAAAAGAAAAGCACTTGGAGAGAGCAGACTGTACTGTAGCAAATGAGACACGTTTGTCCCACATATATCTCCATTGATTGCCCTCAAAATTGAATAATTTGTTCCTTTTGCCAGTATCAACATTTCCTGAAATTTTCAGCCAAATCCATCCATAATTTTTTGAGGTATCTTGCGAAAAGGCAGACAGACAGACAGACAGACAGTTAAATGCCAGTGAAAACATAACTATATTTACTCATTCACAGAGTAAATATAATGTGTACACACCTGAAAACCGCAGCGTGACTTGCAAACACACTACTGCCACCCAGTGGCTTATCAGTACATGCCAAAGTTTTTGGACAGACAGATGTCTGTCAGATGCTAGATGGTTTGATTAGTCTTTCACCCCTATACCCAGGTCGGACAACCGATTTGCACATCAGGACTGCCACAGGCTTCCACCAGAGTTTCCAGGCATAGTTCACCATCTTTTGGGTCCTATTGCACGCACTCACGCTCCACCTTTCCAAAAGAGCGGACAAGACGGGCCAGTGGTGTGCCCGGGACCCCACAGGGCAGGATCCCACCTCAGCCATCGTGCACCAGGCCTCACTTTCATTGTGCGTGTAAATTGTGTATTAAAAAATTATAATAAGAAATCCATCCATCCATCCATCCATCCATCCATCCATCCTTCCATACACTTTTTATTTGAAGTATACTGTACTTAGTTTGTGTACATTTCAGTAGTTTTAGTAGTACTTTAGTATATATTTAATATATTTGTCCTGTATCTTTTTGCACATGCTTAAATTTTTTTCAGCGTTTGTGTGATATTTTATACAGTCTTTCTTTGCACTAAGTGTTTTTGCTGTTTAACAGAATTGAGCTGCTAAACTGATTTTTATTGTTTCGGTAAGAGAGAGACAATAAATATCTGTTTTATTGTATTGTAGAATTCTATTCTATTCTATTCTATTCTATTCTTGTAATGGTTATAGTACGGACCCAGAAGCTGACCACAGACAGGGGAACTCAATTTAACACAGTCTTTATTAAGTCATAAGTTAAGTTAAGGAAGCACAGGGAAATGGAGTTCAAGCATAGTATAGTATAGTATAGTATAGCATAGCATAGCATAGCATAGCATAGCATAGCATAGCATAGCATAGCATAGCATACCATAGTATCGTATAGTGTAATGTAGTATAATAAAGTACAGTGTAGTATAGTATAGTACAGTACAGTAGTGTTGTATTGTATTGTATTGTATTGTATTGTATTCTATTCTATTCTATTCTATTCTATTCTATTCTATCCCTCCATCATGCTACCAGTCATTTACATTGTCCCAGACTGAGGACTGAAGAGGACTGAAGATGCCTTCATTGAGTTCCACATCCTTCCAGTCTGTCAATGCTTCACCAAAGACCTTTCATCCACTGGCTCCTTCATCTTTTCCCCATGTGCCTCATTCGTTCTCTTTGTTTATTTTCTCAGCCTTTCACCTGGGCTGGACCTGGGCGAGTCTCAGCCCGCTCTTTGGAGGTTTGCCTGTGGAACAGAGATAAGGTTTGGGGTCACAACTAATTTAAAGCAATATTGCACAGACTAACCTTTGAAATGGTGTGAGGGAGTGAGCAATATTGTTTGTGTTTTTAGTTTGTCAATCACACATACAGTGTCCTATAGTGTCTTGAATATTAACTAATTGAATCCACAGATGAGTAAATGTTGTCGCTTACAGATTACATTTGCTAAAAACTGTTGAACCATGTTATTTTTGCCACATGCAATTGATTATAAAGCTGAAATAAGGCAATATTATGCAGTATATTTAACATGTCTATCTTCTTTAGACTCGTGAGCTTATGCCTAAGAAAATAAGACAATATATTACAACGTACACACTGCAATAAAAATAAGAGAAATTGGTCAAATATATGACACATCCATGCTCCAATCCACTACATTTTTCTTTTGTGTCACTGATACAGCCTCCAGGTTTACGTTAAGCGTCCGATCTCGAGAGGCTCCAGGGGGTTGTGAATCACTCATGAGGCACAGTTTCATCTTTTGTCTTGCTGTTGTCACCTTTGACTTTGTCTCTGCCTTCAGTCTGACAAGCTGACACCAAAGCCTTGTTTCATCCCTGCTCCTCGACTTACAGATGACACTTCAGGTAAAGAAGCATGAAGTGATTGACACATTACTGCTGATACACAAAGGAAGCCCATACGCATACGTACAGTACATATATGAAAATATACCTGATATGTGTCATACTGACAGGAGGGAGGGGGCAGAGCAGAGAAAAATAGACCAGAATATGAAGACACATAATGCAGACCTCAGCAAAATGATCATAATGCTATTTCAGGCAAATTTGGCCCGTAAGAATATGTTCATTTTCTATTGTAATGGTTCAGTGTGTAACATTCAGTGAATTGTGAAGGTGCCCTGACCACAGTCTATACTCACAGTGAAGGTTGCAAAAACACAGAAATCCCAAGTTACTTCTTATATCTGTTAGTTGTATTGTTTGAATGCTCTTTTTTGCTTTCATGCTTTTTTGTGCTCACCCTGCTGCTGTGAATTTCCCTCTTCCACCACACCTACTTCAATTACTGATGAGCTCTGCATGTGTATCTTGCTCTAAAAATTCACAGGCCTGTTGCTGTGAATTTAGAATTTCCCTTTGTGTGACCAATAAAGGTATATCTTATCTTATCTTATCTTATCTTATCTTATCTTATCTTATCTTATCTTATCTTATCTTATCTTATCTTATCTTATCTTATCTTATCTTATCTTATCTTATCTTATCTTATCTTATCTTTCATGGCCAATATTTCATGGCCTATCCACCAGCAGGACGATATTATGGACCAGGCTAATAGGGGCGGCACCCAGGGGCCCAAGGGATGCTGACTGTGATGTCAGAGGGCCTCTATTCTCTAGGATCTTATAACTACTCACACTGTTATAGGGCATATGTGAAGAAAATTGAGAGAGAAGTGTGATATGAATTTGGCAGGAGGGACAGGGATGACAATCAGAGGGTTTGACCCTGCAAATAACAAACTGTGAAGGGGAACAGTCATTCTCTAGACTGGCTCAAATTAAAAATGAGTTCAGGATGAAAATGTTCCAAAATCAGTTGAATTCACAATCGAATCAGGGTTGTTCAACAACTCAACTTTGATGAGTTAGTGGATGCCATTTTGTGTGTGTGTGTGTGTGTGTGTGTGTGTGTGTGTGTTCTTTGCAAACTCCTGGGTCCCAGACTCACCATAATCTGGTCCTGTACACCAGTGAGTTAATAAAAAACATGTTATGGACTCCAAGGTCTAATTACCTCTACCTCTTGGCCCTACACCTATTCCTGCCCCTTTAAAATGGGTTGAAATATCCCCCTAAAGAAATGGGACAACACTTCACGACCTATTACATCATCAGCAGTCCCACATCTGTTTTGCAATACACAGATGCAGAAGTTGACAATAAATACATTCATCCACACGATAACAGCCCAAAACTACACTATGGTCAGTCCAGGAGATTCAGTCTTCGGTGGCCAACCTAAAAATTCAGACAAGACAACACAAAATGAATGAGTTTATCAGATAATCTGAGTAGATGACGCGGAAGTGCACCACAATGACCAGGTACTGTGACACATAATGGAAACGGTGCAATAGATGCTGTTATTAACAGAAGTGAAAACTTGTTTCTAAAAGTATTCACCTGCACACACAAGTAGCTGTTAGCATCTCTGTGTGGGTCATATTTTTGCAATTATCAACCATAATGCAATCTACTGTATTACACAGTAAAATGGTATTAACAATCAGTCAAATGATCAAGTTGTTTTATGAAGAAAATGTGTATGTGTGTGTGTGTGTGTGTGTGTGTGTGTGGTTGTGTACTGCTGCACTTTTTGGCTGGATTTTCCTTAATCAGGCAGAATTATGGGAAATGTCTTCTATTCCTCTATTTGTAGTGTGGTCCTGGTTTGTCACCATTTTAAAGGCTATACAGCCCTTCATTTTAGCCCTTCCCCTCCATGTAATTGAGCATTGGGACAACACTACCCCTTAATGGGATGTGCAAAACGGAGGAGTAGGTAAGGGGTGAATTGAGATTCAGAATAAAAACTGAATTATGGAAGAGTTTTCAATTTCTGCTGCTAGATTCTCCAAAAACCCTTAAAGTAAATGGTGCATACTGTGACTTTAAAAGTGTTATCCAGTATGTAGTACTGATATTATAAGATATCCTTATGCAGTCACAGCTCATTTACTCGTTTGCATGCAACTATATTAACTTAAAATAACACTGTTGTTCCATGGTCTTCACACAGATTTATGCATCATTTGATTCATAACAGTTAACTTTGTTTCAGACAGATATCAGTAGTGGTAAATATTTAAACCACATCTATTTTCCACAAATCATGTGGGAAACAGATATGACTTTTTTTTTTAATGAAGATCTAATCTGAATTATATAATCCAGGTCAGTACAGTCAAAGTTTTGTCTGAACAAATGATCAATGAACACCAGTAAACATAATAATATAAAATCATAATGTGAACATCAAACTTTTATTTTTTTTTACTCAAGGGCTGTGTCCTGGGGCTCTCAGAGTTGCTTCTAACTGTTTTTCATCCTCACCATGTTCATGGTGATATTTTTCCACAACATGGGAGACCAGCAGGGTTACTCACTACTCCCTCTAGTGGTTATTTTCATGTTCAGTGCACCACATACAGTTCAGTGATTGCAGTGTAATCTGTAACTGACCTGGGTGACAGATGTGGGCGGTCAGTTACTCTGGTATAACCCCATAATCTTTTATTCTTATGGTTGTTTCTTAATATTGCATATTTCTCCTTTAATATTGGTGTGTGTGTATTCCTTTATATAAGGGCCATGATCCAAGAGGTCACACTGTATCACTAACAGTGAATGTACAGATAAAAACATGATCAGAACCTTATATTACCATGCAAGTGAAGTGGGAAAGCCTGATTGGTCCTTCACACTGAGCGGACATGTTCCACTAGATCCTTCTGTGCACTGAAGAGGAAAATCCCCTTTAACAGGTAATTACATGGTCAAACATTAGCACCTATCGTTAACAGCCCACCAAGTTAGAGATTGCAGATATGGTCTGATAAAACACATTAATTAACTGGCCCTCTCTCTTTAATACAATAAAAATGTAATAGATACCCTCAGGTGAAATTCCACTCCTTTAACAAAGGCATATAAATTAACTTCAATGAATTAATTCCCTTTTATTTCTTCTTTATCTATCATAAATCTCACAGGAGGATTACTTTGTGCTGTTTCACGTGACGACGTGGAGTTATTGCACGGAGGTTGAACATTATCTAGAGGGGCAATTTTGATATTAAATTCAGGCTGCTTCTTTTCAGGTGGTAATGGGTTTGAGTGAAATGATCTCTTAATTTTATTGAAAGCTGCCTTTGAAAAGGCTTGTTAGGTAAGTGAATAAATGGTGACTATTAATCATTAGACAGGGATGATGTGAAGGACTCTGCTCAGGCATAAACTCTGAAGGTATTAATTAGTTTTTAATGATCAACCGGGCTATAAATATCAATAAAGGCTTTCACATACTGTCAGCTGGAAACACCGATGACAAAGCAAAAAAACAACTTCAGTTCTAGTTCTATAGTGCAGAGATGAAATCCATTCAACACACAACAAAGAGCACAAACATTTTAAGCAGCCTTTAGCTTTCCATGGCCATGTCTCCTGATTTATAACAGGAATCATGCAGGGAATACATGCACAGTGTTGAAACACACAGATGCACAAAGAAAAAAGACTTTTTTATATATTTATCCAATATTCCTGTCATAAATATTTACAGCATATTCCTATTATACATGTTTTCTGTATAATCCTGTTGTACATTTTTACTATATATATATATATATATATATATATATATATATATATATATATATATATATATATATATATATATATATATATATATATATATATATACACATATACTATATATCCTGATCGTACATATTTACAACATATCCTGGTTATGCATATTTACTGTATATTGCTGTTGTACATATTTATTGTATAATACTGTATTTACTGAATATTCCTTGTGGACATATGCTACTACAAAGAGATAAATGCATGTGTGCGTTCATAGGGTTGCTAAAGCAGAAAACCTCCTGGTGGTCTAAGACTCCCACATTTTTTAAGAGGATGTAATGGAGATAACAATCAGTCTAAAATAGGAGTGTCAAATATGTGGCCCACAGCCCTAAAACCAGCTCCTTAAAGAATCTGACCCTTCAATGCAAGAAAAATGACAGTGAGGATATTAACAGTCAAGTGTGTCTAATTTGTTTTAGATCAAGTTTCACTTACAGACCAATGTATTCTCATCTAAAATGATAATGGTTTTGTTTCTTCATCTGAACCCGCTTTATTCTCATTAGGGTCACAGGGGTCACTGGGGGCCTAATCCAGCTACAATGGATAAAGGCGGGGTACACCCTGTATGAGTCTCCAGTTCATCTCAGGGCTGAACATATATAGACAAACAATCACTCTCACCTTCACACCTATGGACAATTTAGATTAACCAATTAACCTATCAGTGCATGTGTTTGGATGGTGGGAGGAAACTGGAGTAACTGGAGAAAACCCACACAGACACAAGGAGAACATGCAAACTCCACACAGAAAGGTCTGGTGTGGGAATCAAACCAGGGTCCTTCTTGCTGTGAGGCACATGTGCTAACCACTGCACCACCATGCCACCCTATCGCTGAAATCCAAAATTTAATCTATATGTTAATGTTTTTTTCAGTATTGTTCTGATAACCTCAACTGCTATTTTTTTTCTGTAAAAACTAAGGGGATTTTGCCCTCCAGTGTATCTCATGACTGACTTTATTTCAGAGTTCTTGACCTGTTGCAAGTTATTCTTTGACCATTCACCACAGAAGAAGGTCAAATCAAGCCACAACACTCCATTTAGTAGTGATGCGCGGTTAGGGGGTTTTACAGAAACCCGCCCCGCCCAAATCCAAGACGTGGCTCGGCCCGCCCCGCCCAACCCGCATGATGTCACGTATCGATAAACCCAACCCGCCCGCTATCAAGTATTGATAAACCCAACCCGCCCGCTATCAACCCGCGAGCTTAAATTTGTCTCTAAACTCACATAGTACATTCGCAGCATCTTTACCTTGTGCTTCTAATGTTAAAAGTCATGAAGCATCATTTTTGCCTCCTTTCTAACGTCTCAATATGCACTCCAGCACATAAAATAGACTCCACCCACATCATCACTCTATAAAGCCAACACATACAACGTTTCCGTACAACCTTCGCATCGCCTGTTTTAATCTTCTCCCTGATCAAGTCCGACATTTTCACTCTTATCTCTGAGTGTTCAGGGAGATTTTGGCGCTAATAACAAATAACAAAAAGTTGGGATAAAACAGCATTCAAAACAGGAACTGACGGGCTTGCACATGCGCGAGCCGAGCACGCACGCACACACACACACACACACACACACACACACACACACACACACACACACACACACACACACACACACTTCAGCGGGTATTGATCATCCCTGACCCGCCCCACTCGCATCCGCAATATGTATTAATACTGCGACCCACCCCGCCCGACTCGCGGGTCATAGGAGAATTAAGTGTACGAGTAATTGGAAGGAGAGGAGAGACGAGGATGCTACTGTAGGTTAGCGGGGCTCCTTTCCGTTTCATAACACGGCTGTGGAGACTGCTCCATGCACGCACACACCTCTCTATCCTCCCTCATCGGTCTTAACATGGTCTGTAAAGATATGAAGGCAACCCTTTCCTGTAGATGGCAATGCAAAGGATGTGAAAATAACGTGGCTGTTACCCATTCATTCTGACTGGAGCGTGCCGCCTCTCGTGGAATGAAACTGCCGATGTCAATTGAGTTGTCTTTCATCATCATATTTTTTATATGTCGTTGATTATTCTTACTGAGGTTATTTTAAGTTGAAATATTGTATACCTTCAGTCTATCCATATTGCGCCATTTTTAGGAATGTCGTATGGAAAAATGCGGGTATTGATCGTCCCTGACCCGCCCCGCCCGCATCCGCAATATATATTAAATATAACCCGCCCAACCCGCAATATGTATTAAAAAGTGCGACCCAACCCGCCCGCCCCGCGGGTCACCCGCGGATATCCGCGGGCCAGCGGGTAGCCCGCGCATCACTACCATTTAGGTACAGTATTTGGGAAGTGTTCACTTAAGAAAGTAGTTTAAAAGAACATATTTCATTATTTTTAATATTTTATTTGTGATGTATTCATGGTATAAAACCTGATTCAAAAACTAGAAAGGAAACAAAACAAAGAATAGAAAATGACAGATGGAACCTATGAAGCAGACAGTGAACAGTTTCTACTTGTGCTTCAAACTATAGAACACAAACTTGTTTTGTTCAGTGTTTTGATGGATTTTTTTCTCCAGCTCAAATAAATCTCTTCTCTGTCAGATTAACTTTGCTCCACCATATTTCAGTGGCATTTGTGACATAGTGAAGTAAATAATAGAGCATAAGCACAATATATATATATATATATATATATATATATATATATATATATATATATATATATATATATATATATATATATATATATATATATATATATATATCTTCACACAATACATAAGACTATAACACATAGTCCTATAGAACCATAGATGCTGTCACGACAAGAAATGAATGTTAATGGTAAATTTCATTGAAAGGGAATCACCTACAAACATTTTGGACAGAAAACTGCTTTCAAAAAGCATCCCAAAACTGTCTTTTACATGCTTTGTCTTTATTTTTTACTGTCAAATAAGTTTGACTGAGAAGAAATGAAAGCCAGTGTTTGTTTTCATGTTTTCATGTTTTCATCTTTAGAATGTCAAAGCGAGCTACACCTTCACTATGATGGACTGGAAGAGGTTGTCAAAATATTCACTTCCAACTTTTCAGGCTTACTCTCATTCATGCATTTACCCTTGGAATGACAGGGTTATTGTATGCAGTTCTGCAATAAAAATTTGCTTTATAACTTTTTTTTTTTTTTTTTACAGTTTGATCACGTCCTTCACAGTCCTTAAAAGCTGAACCTTGTTTCATCAAATATGTGCTGTTGACCACAAATTCTGTGTATTTATGTCTTTTATATACATAGATCTAAATATAGTTGTCACTTTAATTTAAAAAAGCAAACAAACAAACAAATAAACTCAAACCTGTGCCTATCATGAACACAATCTGAATGTACTCCATGTGTATGGATGACCCAGAGCACAAGTCAGTGTTTTTTTGTTTGGTTTTTTAGCATTTTTGTTTATTTGCTTTCTTTCAGACAAGGGAGTGGGTGACATGTAAAGGGTAAACACCTTAAGGGAGGAAATACCAACATGAACTCACACCAATGAATCATTTGTCTACTGTTACAGTTTTCCTAAAATTAGTTTTTGTTTTTGTTTGTTTTTTTTAAATCAAGGAATTGTACTTTATGTTGTACTGTATATTGTTTTTCTATATTGATACCAACACCCAGTCCCAAAAGGTGGGAGGGGTCTTTAGACTTTATCCAGTTGTGGGATCAATAAAGTACTTGCCTGCTATTAAATGTTTGGTGTATTTGTAATTCTAATGTATGATGGAATGGGTAAATGACAAACTGATCATTAAAGCAGAATGTTGTTCAAATTGTACATGTTTTTTAACCCTCTGTGGGACTATGTCATTTATCAAAGATACTTAAAAAAACAGCTTTAACAAAATAACACAAGCCTCTAGCCAATCATATTGTACCATAAATTGTAAAGAATTTAGAATTTAACTAACTGTTGTGCTTTTGATTTTTGTGGGGATTGAACCACATTTCATTTGTAGTCGTCCATTCAACCTTACGTTCATCAACTTTTCAGAATTCCTATCTAACATAAATATTATTTTGTATTATTTTAGAAGCATTCTGAAATGAAATGTTCTAAGTGTTTTTGAATTAAATTGCATTTTATTTATAGAGCCCCAAATCAAAAAAGGTCATCTCACAGGGCTTTACAGAGTTGATTTTAGAAACCTTTTCAGTCAAATATGTTCATGGATAATGAAGCTATTGTTCTTTTATCAACTGTTTCTTACCTTAAGAATTCATGGGAAACAAATACCCTAATGCGACAAAGTAATTTATAAATGATGGTACCCAAAATAAGGGTCAGAGGTCAATTTTGTAAAAGGAGCATAGGTAATTCATTTTAGGCCTTAATGCACTTAAAATCAAAGGTAATTTTTTTTTTTTAAATTAATTTCCTTAATAATTCCTTAACTTCCTAAATAATTCCTTAACGCCATCGAGTGTTAAAAACATTTGAAGTTGTTCATGTTATTCAGATTTGGAAGGAAACACTGTAGATGTAAAGATCATCGTAATGTCATTCTACTTTTTTCACTGTCATTATTTTACTGGTCAAATTGAGCTGAATATAATATATAATGTGGTCCTTGAAGTGAATGTGTTTGACACCCCTGGGTTAGGAGGTCGATTGGGTTATCCGATAGCCTAACTGAAGTGTTGGTGGTTCAAATCCTATTCTATCCTAGTCAGTCCGTTGTGTCCTTGGCAAGAAACTTCACCCACCTTAGCTCCAGTATCCCTTACACTGGTGTGTGAATGTGTATGAATGTTCAATAGTGGTGGGAGGGTTGTAGTAGCAAAGACATGACCATGCTTCTGTCACCCTGTCACAAAGCAGTTGTGGCGACAGGTAGAGTTTACCATCACCAGAGGGGGGATGTGAGAGCGAATGAATAATGGATCAATACTGTAAAGGCTTTGAGTGCCTAGAAAATCGCTATAGAAATCTAATCCATTACTATTGTTATAATAGATAAACCACACTTGTTGTTATGAACTTATTTTGTTGTTGAGATATTTAAATCAGTGGCATTAACATATGAAGAGGCTCCCAGCACAGACATGATACTTAAAACCGGGGCGAGAGACCCCCACTATCAGCAGCACTTGTTAATGCCAATCACCCACCAGTGGCCAGCCCTGTTGCTAGGAGACAGCAGAGGCTATATCCAACTGATCCAGAGAGACTCTGATTGGACTGTCATTACTGGTCCCTGGTGTAACTGACCATGAGTAATTACACTCATCCAGGAGCTCCAAGTGTTTTTCTCTTATCCATTTTAGAATCCAGCTAATTTCATTAATTGCATTAAGTGGTTAGGGGACTTGATTGAAAGTGGCACCAGTTTATTTAACACACAAACATCCAAACATCATCCTCCAAACAAAATAACCTGCAAACAAATGATTGGTTTTGATAAACAGCTGGGTACTAAAGTAAAATATCAAAACAATCATACACTGCTCCATCAAATGCAAATCTGCTAAATTCCTGGTTGAATGACTCCACTGTTTCCGGTTCCCCTCCCTGTGCTTCAATAAGGAAGTCTTTGTTGCCCAGAGGTGGCCTTTCAGGAAATACCCTAATTGGTATTGGCAGTTTCATTCACTGTGACATTTATGAAAACTTTATGGACAGCAATCGCTCCAGCTTGTGACATTTTGGATTCCCTTTAAAGCTGTGAATATGAGGGTTTTCTGCTTTATGGGCCACAGAACCCAGAGTGGAAACAACAACAGCTCCCACACTGAGACTTGTTGGCACAGATGAAAGCAGGATGAGAAAAAAGAGAGTTTGATGATGTTCATCCTGTGAGAAAAGGTCATAAATATGATGCATCTTGACAGAGACAAAGGTCTTTAATGTGAATTGCGTAACTCTTTGCATGTTGTTGAATCCTGCACGTAATTGAATTGATTAAATGACACATTGATGTTTCCTTTCTGGCAAAAAAAAAAACGCACAGGCCAGTGAAGTGTGATAATACTTGGCTTATGCTTGTTGTGGACATGTGATAAGGCACTCGTGCTGGTTCAGTGGGTCCAGTTGGACAGCCTTCATTGGCAAACCCAAACCAAGACATTTGGGTGAAAGCGAGCCAATGTTATATTTCACCACAGTTTAGTAACAGGCTTCTTCATCCACACCAGACAAGACAGCGTCATATGAGACACTCCAACAAAAATGAACCGAATAAGAGAAAAAAATAAAGGCACTTTGTCATATATTTTGTTAACAATCTTTCAGTCCAGTATTAAAGCCTTTTATACAACAAAGCATAGATCTACAGCCATGTGGCACTATTAAAAAATAGACCATACACTGAAAACAAAAAGATTCTTTTAGTTTACTTGATTATATTTTGGACATGGGTTGCACACAATCAGACATGCTTTTTCACTTTGTTTCTATGAATTTGTGTGTGTAAAATCAATTAATTAAATTAAAATCAGAATGCTTGAAAGAATCATGTTAATGCAACATATTAATTACCAGTTACCCTCATATGACTTAATTGCATAGTATACTAGTATTTAAATAATGTCCACAGTATACTTAAGTCCATTAAGACATATATGAATATTAATTAAAATGTGTATTTTAAGGTTTTGAAATGTATTTAATGGAACCAAAATATTTAATAGTATCCCAATTAACTCATAAAGACCCAAACGTCCACAAGCATCAACTAATATAACTGTTTATTATCTGTTCATCCACTAATTCTATCATCTTTTCATAGTCAGATATGACCCATTTGGATGTTCAGAGGCTCTGTAGTGAACATGGAAACACTGTCATCATCACTGGACGTGGATTTGTGACAGTAGATGGAGACATTTGGTTTATGTTCAGTCAATGGTATGTTTTACTCAAAGTTACTTTTTCTTAAGCTTTCTCTGTTTTTTATATAATAACCTTCATTCATAATCTACATGGCCAGTAAATTCAGTATTGAAAAATACCTGATTTTCACAGAAATAAAATGCTAAATACAGATGATAATATTATAATGAATCACTTAAAGAGGATCGAATAAAGAGAAAATTTCATGTGGTCCCACTGGACCTTCATGGGTTCATTTAAAAAAAGAAGTAGGTTCTTCCTGATGTTGTGAGAGTTGTTGAACATTGCACAAAATACATTTGACTACATTTACTTAAATAATTAAACATTTTTATTATATTTTTGAAAGAATTAAAGTCATTCATACATTTTACATAGCTGCTTAACCCTCTGGAGGGTTATGGGGGTCTGGAGTTTATTCCAGAGCTGACAGATGATCAATCATTCACTGTCACATTCACACCTACAGGAGGTTTTGAGTTTATCTATACATGCCTTAGTGTGATGAGTAGCAAGAGAAAACCCAGAGAACATGTTAAAGCCACATGGAAAGACTGCATCAACCAGTGCAGGCTTTGAACTAAGACCTATTTTTTTTATTATTGGGAAATTAAAAAAAAAAAAAAAAAAAATCAGTGTCAGCCAAAAAATTCCATGTGTAATTTATATGTTCTCTGTGTGCCTGCAAGAGTTCCCTCCTGGTACATCAGCTTCCTCCCACCATCCAGAGATGTGCACTTTAACAAGTGCATTGGTCCATTGAAATCATGTGTGAGTAGGATAATGAATGGTTGTTCTGTCTGTACATGTCCGTTCTGTGATGGCATGGCCTGTTTATGGTGTTGCACCATCTGGGAACCTCTCAAACACTGTGGAAACTGATGCTGGTGCATAAAAACAGTGTTTCATTAATCTACAAAATTAGGTGTTGCCTTGGGGTTTTTTACCTGACATTTTTATCCTTTCTAGTTATCCTCACATTAAATTAAATTAAATTAAATTAAATTAAATTCAATTCAATTCAATTCAATTCAATTCAATTCAATTCAATTCAATTCAATTCAATTCAATTCAATTGTATTTATAGAGGCCCACTTCATAACGTCGTCTCACAGGGCTTTACAGGGTTGATTGGAGAGAAGAATCAATCACAGAAATAGATGAAGTCTCAACCATCCACTGTCCTCAGACCCTCCTTCTCAGCAAGAAAAAACTCCAAAACCCAGTGGGAAAGAAGTAATCTTGGGGAGAACCACAGTGAAGGACAGATCCACTCCCATGGACGGACAGGCTATAGATGAACGTCCATTTGTAGATAAAAGGAAGGGGGGGGCGGCAGGTCCATCCATCAGACAGGTGAGGGTGAGGGAGGAGGTCTGGGATCACATGTCAGCACAGGACACAGGTGAGTCACTGTAGATCCTGTTGTTTATGGATCCTTATGCAGATACTACTGAGAGAGACCTGGGGACACCAGGTGAATAGCCATGAACAGATAGGTTTAAGAAATGACAAATACAGTTAAGAGAGAGATGATAGGACTCAGTGCCTGTACTTCCCCCAGCATTCTTGCTCCTAGGGCAGCTTAGAGTGAACTGTGACTTCAGTCTGTTTTTAACTAACCGGACCACAGGCTTTCTCACACAGGAACATTTTCAACCTAATTTTAAATGTAGGGACTGTGTCAGCCTCTTTAATATTAAATGGAAGCTGATTCCATTAGACAGGAGCCTTGTAACTGAAGGCTCTAGCTCCTACAGACTCCTTTACAGACCCTGGGAACTTTCAGTAGACCTGCATTCTGAGAACAGAGGGTTCTATTGGGCTGGTATAGAACCAGATCTTTAAGATAAAAGGGGCCCATACCATTAATAGCTTTCTCTGATCTAATATTTTCATGTAGTTTATCTATTTTGTATATAATAGTTTTATTGTTAAAGAATTGAAAGCTCTAAGAATTGCTCCGTTTGAAACATTTTCTTCCACATTCTTTAAATTCATCCTATCCTATACAATATGTACAACTGTAGGCAATCATTATTAAATGTTATGGTAACTTTTATTTGAAAGAAACCATTGAAAAATGATAGGGTGCTAACCCATCTTTCTATCATTTCCTAATGACCCACAGAAGAAAGGGTCTTTGAACAAGTCATTTTCTCTTACTGAAAAAAAAAAAATCACCAAAAGGATGACAAAAAATAGAAGAAAACAGTCTGTATTCAATATCAAGCAGCACTGAATACAGGATATTCTTTGCAAACAGAAATTAGAAGTTTCCAAGTTAGACTGAGTTGATGGTTTACACTGTAAAAATATTGTCCTTTCTAATACAGAGAAGAAGAGAACATATACTTCACATTTCATTTTATATTTTCTGCAGGAATTGAGGAAATTTGAGATTTTTGGAAATGCCATTACTGTGAGATCAAAAAGCTTTAGACAATGTGTCAGAGATTGATTCCCAGTGGTTGAATAACAACCTCGGGCAGGATGTGCTCATGTGCTGCACCTGTCACAGGACATTGACACCTGAGGGTAGATTTGAGCCAGATTGGCTTTTGTCAGAGCCTGTAGAAAAAACTGAATACCATCCAGCCAATAAATGCAATCCAAGTTTTTAAATATATAGATTTAGAGATGACGAGGATTTGATTTAATTACCATGGTGATGTATATATTTGAAATGGGATGAGCAGATTTACAGCTGCCACCAGAGGCAAAGGAACCACAAAAAAAATGTCTTCTAAGCACAATATTGAGGAGGCTTTTCAGTCAGTGATTGTGTGTGTAGTCTGGTCATTTGCTATTTATAGGGATGTAAATCTGTTTCCATGTCACTTACATAGACTTGGCTCATTTATTGGACAAAATGCAGACCCTGTTGACATAAATCATTAAATTTGAGAGTTCTTTAAAGGTTATGTTAGAGAGTCAAGGATGCTGCCATCAAGATAAGGCTCCAGGAAATGAATGTGAGTCAATACATTGTCCTATAAACGTTTGGACATCCAGTGTGTGTGTGTGCATGTATACATGTGTTGACATGGTTTACCAAATGCCAGGCACTCTTTCTAATTACCTACAGTATGTTGGCATGACAGTCGTGGTGTATTAAATCATCGGGATTGTGCACAGACCAACATATTGCTCCTAGCTCTGACATGGATTAGACATAAAGCTGCAACATTTCACTGTTCAGCTGCAAACAGTGTGCTGACGGACATAATGCTAACACATGCAGCTTAAGCTTCAACTGCAGTAATTTGACTATATAAACAGTGTTAGTAAATGCCTTCATCACCATCGTCCCACTTTGCATCCCTCTCGGCTTTGTTGACTGTAATCTGACTGCAGACCTGTAGTTTGGGGCTGTTTGTGTTGCAGGGCAGGTGGCCTGTTTTCCCTGCAGTCACCCCCACTATGTCTTCATTTGCATACTGGATCAGATTATCATTACATTATGTATTCCAAGGACAGGCTTGAGCTTGATGGATGATTGGTGCAGTCTAACAGGCTTCACCAAGGTGCTTTGTCCAACCTCATATTTCTGCCTCTGATCAAACAGCACTGATCTACTGCTCTACAGCTCCAGGGTTTGACTTTCCACAGCACAGGCTCTGGAATATCACTTACTGTTTTTAGATTATTGTTTCCAGTCTTGTGCATAGAAAGAATAGAAAATAAACATTTAAAGTCCTAAAAAACACAAATGTCATAAAATGCATTGGAAGGTGGAATTAAATACAGTAATTTCTCAAAGACAAAAGACAAAAATTAAGTGTTGTAAAAGCAGTTTAAGCTAGTTTTGATGTATGTTTTTGAGGAAAATTAGTAGTTTTCATTACAAATATATTAGATTTCACTAAGCATTTAGTTTGAGTTATCCAGCTATCAATATAAAACTGTTGAAGGTTTAAAAAAAACCAACCTTCTACTCTATATTGTTAATGGATCTCATAAAGTAGTTAAAATCAGTAATTACAGGTATTTTCATTTTGGACAGCCAAAGAGAAGGAAAGTGTAGTCTTTGAGGTTACTGTTGTTGGGTAAAATATAAAATTATGTCAAATTAGAAAATGTAACAACAAACAAGCTTAAAACTCAATTCGAGAATATACTTATCTGACTGACTCATCAGCTTGTGTTCACTGTGACATGGTGAGAAACCTCATGACTATAGTTCCCATCACAAATACATCGATGCGGCAGAGTCATCAGCTCGACTACATGGCAGTAGGAGTGGAATAACAGGCTGGGCCACACAGAGTATGTGTGATTAAGGGTGATAAGATTTAACTGTGGTGCCAGTTACACAGATGGGGTTACAGAAATAAACTGCTGCCTGGTTACAGGACATGCTCTAATTGACGTACACCAGAGTGATCTGTTGAACAGTGGCCCAAAAAAATTGCCTCAAGTAGCAACGGTAACCCGGGCTTGATGCATGGAGGTATAACACAATAAATGTGGTTCTGGGTGGATGTGTGTGAGTTATATCTGGATTTCAGGGACATTTACGTGACAATATAATCGTATGTGGCTTTTTAAAATAATATAATTTTTATACTTGAAAATAGTTTCGTTTCAGCCCATTACACTGGAACGTTTAACTCTTATTTTGTTAATTATTATTTTGTATCTCACAAAACTACTAAATGTTTAAGAAAACAAATGTTGTACAATGCTTTATACCACTTATTATTACACAAAAAGTAGTCTATAAGGCCCATACAGGCTTTACTGAGCTTGTGATATATACAAATTGTTAGTCTTGCCCAACATTGATTGGGATAGTTTATTGTAATCAGTGTGTGTGTGTGTGTGTGTGTGTGTCTGTGTCCGCAGATACCTATCATGCTATAACTCCATTTGAGTAAAGGTCAAAGATCAAGGTCACAATTAACTAAAAGGTCAAAATCAATCAGTTATAACTCAAGAACATGGGGTCACAGAACTTTTAGATTCGTAGCAAACAATGCAGAATGAAGATTTCTGTAATTATCATGATTGGGGTTATCACCTACGACCAATAGTTTTTGAGATCTCTGGAGGTCAAAAGTGACATGTGCCAAAATTAACTTCTGTAACACTGTTTGTGTGTGTCAAGCATAGACATATCACGCTATAACTTAGTCAATACTGCATATATTATCATAATATTACACACACTGATGCATATATATACATATAACAAAATTATCAATATTGCAAAAGGTCAAAGGTCAAGGTGTGGGAGAAATGGGTGTGGCTGTGACGAGTTCGTAACAAAGGGATCGATTTCAGACGTAGGACCAAGCACGTCTCGTGAAATGTCCAATCCGGTGGGCAATACGACACCCTCCCACTGTTGGGTGGTCTCGGCGGTCACGTGAGGAGACGGTTGCAAGGGACGCGAGGGCCTATAATACCGTTCGTTATTTTTTGTTATCATGTCCATAACAGAACAATCGTCAACACTGCTTCTAAATGGTTAATTTAAATAGGGGGTGTGTCAGTCTTCCATTAAACTAGCACTAGCACAACGCTAGGTTTCTGTTCTAGCGCTCCTGTAGTAATCATATGTTGTATACCTTTGATTTTATTGATAGCTTGCAGTTGGTTGCATGCATCATACAAGTTCTACATATTCTAAAACAAAAACCTTCACAAAAAAAATTCCACACTTAACAAAATTGACAGTCATGATTTAGGTTAGTATGACCATATTTTGATTACCGAATTTAATTAGGATTATGATTAGTAGTAGTCGTAGTAGTACTATTGGACTATTAGGCCTAGTAATTGTAGTAGTGGTTTTCCACCGATATTTTGGGTATTGTTTTCTGCCCCCCAAATGAGTTAACTGCCCACCCACACATGCCATTCTGGTCACACATCTGAGTGAGAGTTAAAGAACTTTTAGCTGAAAAATATGAATCACTGTAGTTATTATTAAATGGAAGAGTCTGAACCATTGGCTTATAGTTAAATCCAGATGGTTGGTTGGACTGCATAGTGTGTGTGCAGGTGGTATTTATTATTGCATAAAAGGTGCATAATGTTTCTCATTAACACTGGCAGAGTAAAAAAAAAAAAATAAAATAAAATAAAAACAAACAAAAAAAACAGACAAAGACATTATCCTCAATGTTTCATATTATGTCTTATACAGACAGGAATGGTGGATAAGACACAGAATGTACATTTTTATCAGTTAATGACAAAACACCCCTGGTTTAATGTAACTTAAAGACAATTACATTCTCTTTTGAATGCCCTAGAGAAACATGAATAGTTATTAGAATCTATTTTTGATTATATCATCTGCCAATCCACCACTGTAATTTATGATCATGATATCATGTGTTTTGACACAGGATAATCCAGTTATTATGCCTTGACTTAATATAGTTACATGCAATCACAGCTGCAATTTACTTATCAGCATAAAGTAATGACAGCTCAGACGCACAGCATGCTAGAGAAACACTACATAGAAAACCTTCCTCTAACTTTAAATGACATTTTCATTATTTAATGGTCCTCTGTTTCCTCTGCAAAATGTTCTTCTTTCAAGAGCTTCCTGCCTATACAGGCCTCTGGCTGCAGTTGACAAGGGACAGGAAGTAGAATAAGGAATGCTTACAATTCCAAAATTATCTTTGAAGGAAGTAAAATAAGCTCAAGAGAAATTATGACTTCCCCCTTGAGGACATTGATCTGTGTGTCATCTGTTCTGGTGTGTGTAACATTTCACCTTCATGAAAAATGAAAATGAAAAGTAAATGCTTGTACTGATGCGATATGATGATAGGACAGCTACAGCTGAGAAAAAAACTGATTAAGGATTTCTAAAACAACTGAATGAAACCATAAAAATTAGTTACATATCCAAGATTTACTTAAAATGCCTATAGTAGACAAGCCAAATTGCTAAGAGTTTGTTAGCAAGAACCTAAGCTCAACAGAAACAACGTAAACACAATTCAATCCCAATGTTCATTCATCTTACAGACTTCTGTGAAGTCTAGCCCTTTACACATTAATAAATAAAAATGCCTGCAGTCGTCCCCTCACACATATCACAAGTCAATTCCTTCCTGCACTATTTTCACAAAATCTACTCCATGCATCTCCCAGAAAGCGCGCCCACTCTCACAGTATCAAAATAATTTAAAACCGTTCACAGCTAGTGTAGGTCCTGGTTTCAAATCAATCATGCAGTAAAGGTCCCCCCCCCCCCCCCCAATAAAGATACTGGATCACTGCCAATTCAGAAGGAATAGAATATGCAGCACAGCACCAGATTTAATGTGGTAGGGGATCAATACATCCTCATCAATAAATACATTCGCAAATATAGCTTAGAAAAATATGAGTTGCGATCAATATGTCTTAAAACTGCTGAGCAGATGTGAACTTGAAGCTTTTTTAAATAATTAGTTCATACCTAATATTTCTTTACATAAGATACAACCTGAAAAAGAGGTAAAAACCTTTCACTGACAGCATCATCTCAGAAAGGGTCAAAGGTCAGTGATCAGGCATGAAAGTGCTTAAGTGGGACGTTCACACCTGACAAGAGAACCGTCCCCTTGCAGAGATGGAATATGTCGACACTTGAAATTTGACCAATACATACATTTGGACTGTTTTCTATGTTTAGTGTTGGTATATTTAACCTCTTATGAATTTGTCATTCAATGATTTGTCTTTGTTCATGTACTTTTTTTCTTGTTATCCCTTGTTCTTCATCTGTTTCTTAAGTAAATATGTAATGTATACTAAAATATTTTTTTCTTCTGTGAACATGTTTTATTTTACTTTTGCTCTGCTTAAGTTTAATCATTTACCCCTAATGCCTGTCAGAGTTATTTTGGTTTTCAGTGATATTGAATATGATATAAAAGGTGTATAAAAAGACAAGAATGCATTCTGTTGACTTAAAAAGACACTTAATTATAAAGACTGTCCTCTCAAAAAAGTAATTTAATCAAAACAAAATGATTCATTAACAAGTTTATAAAACAGTGATTTAGTTACATAAATAAATCGATCAGTGTATAAATCTTCATGAGCATGTCGACATGGTTTTACAATCATATAACTACATAATAAATAAAAATGGAACTTTTTTTTCTTAAAAAAAAAAAAGGAGTAGCTAACAACAGACCTCTAATGAGGGAGGGAACAAGAGACAACAGAGATAGTTTTCACTGAAAAACAGATGAAAGAAGCTTTTAAAGCACAGAATACACAAGCGCTGAGCTAGAAAATGAAAGACACTAAGGTTGTAACCAAAATGAGTTGGCTTATGAAATAAAGTTTGGTAGTTAGAACTCCCATTTGGTTGTTTTAAAGCATTAAGACAAGGCAAGAAAGAAGGCTGTTCTTGTGTGAGGAAGTCGAGAGAGGAATAAAAACAAATCGTTACAGAAGAGGGAGAATCTTAAATAAAAACAAGATAAAAACACAGGAGGTGTAAAAAAAGTGGAACAGTCAAAAACCTACAGTATAGGGCAACTTTCTGTCCTGCAAAAAAGTCAAGATGTCAGAAGAAGAGGCATGGACACTAGGCATAAAACAGGGTTTTTTCTAGTGACTGAGAAGGTGTGGGGTCATGTTTCACACTGCTGGATATCGCAACTGGTGGCAAAGTCACACTTGTGTTGTAAAGCATACAGTGTGAAACATACAGGCGTCTCTTTTCTGACATTTACCGCCCTCAATGCACTACTATGTTCAGGAGAATACACACTTTGCACATCCACTTCCCCCTCTTGCATGTGGCCGGTTGGTGCGGTGCAGTCCATTACATGTCTGCAGAGCTGAACCAGCCCATATTGTTTCAACTGGCCCCTGATGCAATGCAAGGCCAATGCTTTGAAGTCCTTCTGATATGTTTTTTTTTTCATATTTGTTTCAAGAACCAAAGTACTGCAGCTTCAAGTATTGTGCCTTACATAGAATATTCTGTCATAAATTAGTTAACATATACATTTTTTTTTCAGACATATACTTTCATATATATACAGGACAATAAAATGCTTTTGTTTTTTTGTTTTTTGTCTGCTTTTTCTTTAGAGAAATCCCTGAGAATGTATGTTGACGGTTGTCATGTTTCCACAAGGTCAAGCACTGTGACAGTTTATTTTTGTTTTTCCGAGATGGATTTGTCTGTAAAATAAGGATACTGAACAGTCTTTGTGAACAACACTGCAAAGCCAAAATAATCAGCCCAAAGATGACAGAAACAAATGTCGAACCAGTGAATGGATTCTGGAGTTTCTCCTTAATTCAGACGTGCAGTTTTACTACACTGAGCAGATGGGAGAGTAAAGCTGGATCCTTTAAGAGGTACTTGTCACTTCAGATGGAGTTGCTCCATTTGGTTTAAAGCCATTTCTCTTCTCTTTGAGGCTGTGAACATTAGCTGAGGAAAGTAGGAGTGCAAGGTGGACATTTTTCCACTGGACAATACAGTATATTTTCAGTGTAAAACTCTTATTCTCTCACTTTCATACATATAAAGGGAAACACGAGCTTTCACAAATTGATAGTTCTCTTCTTCTGCAATAGTTTCAGACACAACAATACCAGGTGTTGCTTTTATGGTTTATAGTCCTTTTAGTTTTTTCTTCTTCATCTTCATACTTGTCACTTGGGAGTTTTGTTTGTTTTTTTAATTTACCCTAAAAAGGCTAATTTCTTCCACATTTGACAGTATGAGCATTCTTAATTGTCCACCAAGATTCTGTCAACCCTTGGTTGAGCTCTCACAGACTTTTCACATTACAGTCTAAATTTAACATGTTTGCCCATGTCTATAATTACATTTGACCCAGCGGTCAGAAATAATAGGAGATGTAATTTTATGAAGCCCCAAAGTGTCCAATACTAAACATGACATAGTCACCCAAAAATATAATAGTAGCCTTATGTATGATTTGATAACCCAAGTCAATCATAATATTGAATTTCACAATTTCCTTTTTTTTTTTCTTCTTAAAATGATATTTATGGTATGGCTACCTATGGCTATTTGTTCAGTGTAGCAACACTAGATTTAATTAAAATGATGTTGTAAATTACAACAGTGCATGTACTTTTCCTTTTTAGTTAATAAGAAGCTATGGATGCTAGCAATAACATAGCAGTAGTTTCACAGGAAGCTAGGTTGGAAGCTTGGCCTAGCTTCCTGTACAAACAATGTAGTTTGCCAACTACATTGTAAGATAACAAACTAGGTGGAATGAGAAAAATAAATGTTAACAACAGCAACTAAATGATAAATTCAGAGGAGTAGTTTTAAAAACAAAAGCTAAATCTTCAATTTATTGTCAAGAAATAGTGAAAATTAATAATAATTAATAAAATGTAAAAAAAAAAAAAGCATTTTCATTAAAATGAAGATAATAACAAGCCACTTTATATGAATGGTGTTAGTTTTATATATATATATATATATATATATATATATATATATATATATATATATATATATATATATATATATAAAATAATTTTGCAAATTACCATTTTTTTATTTACAGTTTTAAGCCATTAATATATTCTATGTTGTCTCATAATACCTTGATTATTTAATATGTAACACTTTGGGGCTCCATATGTTTTTACTTCAAGTTACAAAGGATAAAAAAAAGAAGTCTCAAATAAAGCCGATTTGGTTTCTATGCTTTTTTAACCAAATCTCTCCCGAACAAGCATCATGAGTTTCTTCTTGCCCTTGTAAATCTGTTTCAGGTTGTCTATGAATTGTGTGAATTGGATGTGTCCATCATGTGCCATGAGAAACGTTTCTCTGGCTTTACTGAGGAACTCGATGAACTCACTATAGTGCCGTGGGCTGATATGAGTCAGCCGTGAGTGCGTTGTATTAATATAAGCCCCAATAGTGGCGTCCAGTAGCTGCCTGAGTGGAGCCTTGTCCAGAGACATCAGCTTCCCAGAGTTTCTTCGGCTATGCAGTGCCACCATCCCTGGTGTTGTCAACGTGCATCGCCGCAAAATGTCTGAAAGCACAGTGGCACATTTCACGCTCTTCACCACCAGGGGAATAACAGCTGCTAGTTCATTTTTCCCCAGTGAGTGACTTAGAGCGCATGCCCAGAGGACGTCATTGATCGCAGGGTGTGTGTCTTGGTTATAGCTGAGATTGAGGTGAGTCAAGGCTAATGTTGCTAGTTTGTACGCCCTCATTGGATAACCACGGTGCTCCATGTAACGTGCTATAGTAAACAGTTGCGTGTAATTCATTCCTGTGGCGGCTGCATCCAGTACAATCTGATAGGCTGTCTCGAAGGCAATGTGGTCCTTCTCACAGAGTGTCAGAGCCGAGAGGGCACAGTTTTGGGGGTCCTTCATGGCACACTGCAAGGCCAGGGTCCGAGCAGAGTTGGCCAAGTTCTCCTGCTGATGGCAGTCCAAATGAAGACGGACGATGGTGCTGTTGGACATGACTGTGCTTGCAACTACACTGGTGGCCTCCGTGGGTGTGAAGAGGGTGAACCAGTTCTGCATGATGCTATCCAATGCAAAAACACCTAAACAGAGTAGGGAAATAATTGTTAGGTGTGCCTCAGGGATTAGTCTTAGAGCCACAGAAGAGGACTCTGTTTTAGTCTTGGTTTTTCATTTTAGCTGCAACTTTCTCATCACAGTCATTTGATCCATGGAAAAATGCATTAAACCTAATGTTACTATTTCAAAACAGGGTAGTCTAGCAATTTTAAACTAAAAACCTTTACAATGTCAACTACAACTTCAATAAACCACTTTTACTTTCTTGTTTGTATTTAAAGACATTAATCACTTTAAATCATCACTTCATATGTGCTCTTCTTTGGTTTTATTATTTCTCGTGCCTGAACTGAGCATATTTTATTCCCATCTATATAATGGAATATATGTTCCACATAGATACTAAAACTTTCTTACTTTTAAAATGGCAATCACAAATAAATATTTACTTACAGCTCACAGAAACAAACTGCTTCATTTAGACAGCATCCCACTATTTGAACAAAGTATATAATGTACCCGAGTATGCTTCTCTTTAGCAACAGTACCAGGACTCCAATAAAATAAACCATCGCTAGTTCTACAATGACATTTTACCATCTAACTGAGTATTCTGTTTTAAATTCTTTAACATTATGTCATCATGCATAACTGGGCTCTTCTCAATGAATCCATTCAAACTCTGCTCACAGAAACAGGGACTCCTTGTCATTCCCTACATTCATAAGAAATCATCTGGGAGGAGAGTTTTCCCCTACAGAGCTCTGTCCCTCTGGAATCTACTTCCTGTCCACTTCAGGGAAATCAGGTTTCAGTCGAGTCCAAACATCAGGCCCACTTAATCAACATAGCCCACAATCTTCCATAATTACTACCCTGCCAGTCACCCCCCCCTCACCCCCTTTCATTGGGTCCTGCTGGGAGCCCTCTGGAATCCATGTTAGAAGGCCTTGTGAAGTGTGCTATGCTATTTCTTGAAATTCTACCACATGGTTCAGCATGCAAAGGCACCTTGAAAGAAAAAGCAGCAGCAAAACTTACCAACTTCTGTAGCACAAGTTACTAACCACCGCACCATCTCTCTCCTCCGCCAGTTCAAAGTGGATAGCGTCATTCTCATCACCTGCAACAAACATGAAATCAGTTCTTTCTACATTGCGTGAATATATGTTAGTTTGTGTGCATGTTTATGTGTGCACATGTATGTTACCTGAAGGCCAAGCTCCAGGGAAACTTTGAGAAGTGTGATGTCTGGCAGAGTGTCCATGAGTGTGGCAATTTTAAAGGCATCCTGGGCCAATTTGAAGATATGGGATGAAGAGTGGATGTTCTTCTGGATAGATTCTAATACTGTTTCTAGCTTACGAGCATCACCTAATAAGACAATAACAAATAACAGGGACACATAAGTCATTTTCATCCCAAAACGTAGCCAGACAAACTCATCTTGTTATCCTAATATCTAAAGGTTTTTTAGGTGTTTTGGATATTTCTTTTGATATTTCCTTCTAAGGCCTTATTTATGTAGTATCCATTATACTGAATGGAACTTAAATTAATGAAGCTAAGCCTGATATACATTTACGCCTTCACAAGATTTGAAAGCCACTCAAATTAAAACTTGTGCTATTGTGGTTTAATCACGCTTTTCTAACATGTTTACGATTATAATGAAAAGAAAAGCAAGTGTGTGTTTTAGATGCACTTTTTATACTGGTTCCCTATTCATTGCAAAACCCAAGTATTATGTTGCAGTAATGAAATAAAAACATCATTAGCATAATTACAGTCAAAGCTGAAGATGAAACCTGAATCTGTTCAAGTGTTTAAATTAGCCATTTAAGTGAGGAAAAGAAAAAAGAATAAAAAAAAAAACAACAACAGTGTGTATTCAGAACACTGGATCAGTACCTGTATCAAATAAAACATTAATTTGTCCCTAGAGTTTAACCAACAATAATGAGATGCTTGTTTTGGGAAGCAAAGAGATAATGAGAGAATGCAGGGCTCATTATGAACCTAACGTATGAATACAAACAGTAAAACTACACTGGGTACCTTTAGCAGCAGTGAGCATAGTGGAGGCTAGTTCACACTGTTGGGACTCTATGTGGCTTAGAGTGAACCAGCGAGGGTATCGGTTGGACACCACTGACACTATATGGTGGGGCCTGGACAGGTCACCAGAGGGGCCCATGGACTCTAGGACCGGCAACCTGAACACAGAGAAAAATAAATTAGTTCATACAGATGAATTGTATACTTACAAGCACATGGCATAGAGGAAAAAAGGTTATCAGAGAATAATAAACCTTTTATAGAAAAAGTAAAAAAAAAAAAATCAATAGTTTTCCTTTGCGTGCTCCCACAGCTAAACTCAGGTGGATCTTTGCCTGAAGCTATAAACGCTGAAAATAAAGATGGGTGTAAAAATAACAACTTACTTTCTATTTTCCCTCCTTCCCATGCACATGAAGCATGTGTAAGGTAATTTATATTCTTCACAAGTAATGATATTTTTTTAAAGTACAGATTTACATATAATAAAAATCAAAGGGATTTAATTTGGGTGAGTGGAAATAAAGTTTTAAAACACCCGTGGCGGTCAGGGAAAAAAAACCAACAGCTTATATTTATTATTCACATATTTTATAAAACTCATTTTCAGCAACATTGAATTATTTAGTGAATATTCCAACAAAAGGAGGCTTTGTCATTAAACTGTGCCCCAGATAGCCTTAAATCTGTCTCCGTTATTGCTTGTTCCATTTCTGTTTCCCCTCACACTCTCCCACAAACAAGAAGGCAAAAAGAAGGCACAGATGCTTGTTACACATAATGGCTGTGTCCAATCAAAGGGAAGTGATTGCCTACTTTTTTGTTTTTGGTCCCCTTCTCATTATGAAGTTCCTCATGGATAGACAGGAAGGAAAAAATGCTTTAAATAGGGTAACAGGGTACTTACCTCATGGCCCTCAGTGCAATTTTGTATGCCAGGTCGGCATCATGAGGTAGCAGCGATGAGAAGAGATACTTGGCAAAAGTGTGCATGGGGACGCTTTCTCTGTACAGTAACTCCCCCAGGCCACTGTAAGGACCAGCTGCACAGAAAATACGAATTCAGTCAGTTTTGTCTGCTCAGAGTAAACTTCAAAACAGAACAAAGGAAACAGCATGTCATGCAGCATAATACTTCACTTATGATGACCCAGCGCAACCTTGTATATGAGATTATTTCCCAGCACAATACTTTAAACAAGTCCAATATTGCTGATTAAACTCAAAGGCCACTGAACAGTATGACTCAACTGTGTATCACAATAATGATAAGCTTGTTACTCAAATACTACAAATGTACAGACGCTTTTTGTTTTCGCCTCAGTGCAGAGACTTCTCATTTTAGACAGCACTGAAACACATCCTGAGATATCATGCGAGCACAAATTGCATGCAGTGCAAGGGAAATTACAAACATAGCAGATTAACAAAAGAAAAAAAATACTGACACACAAGATTGGGTATTTGGTTATTTAAACACAGTGACAGTTAGAAAGAAAAGCTGTTAAACTGACCCCTCCCCCCTTCTCTTTTTACATGTTTTGTTTGTAATAGTGTGCCTATAAGTGTAGCAGCCTATGAAGAGATGAATAAAAGTACTTTCTGTAGATAATTAGTACTTCCCTCTGAACAGATCATTAAGTTTATTTGCAATCTTGTGAGGGTGGGGGTTGATTTACTCTCATCCGTCATTATGTATGAAGCTAGTTGAACGTTAGCTTAGCTGGCATAAAGACAAGTAGCAAGTATCAGCGAGCTTAGAGACAAAACGCTCTCATTTTTTTGTGTAGACAGACAACTGTGACTTAAAACGCTGGGCTTTACAGCTGCTGATAAGGGCATTTTTTTAATGAGCCGTGTCATTCATGTCCATCCTTTTTTGTTTTTGCTAGGTTTAGCTAACTGAGTTACTGAATAACTATAGCTTTACTGGCAAAATAATTTACTTTGTTTTCCAGTTTAACTCACTATAAATGACCAAAAAAGTGCAAAAATATTGCTTTCCATATTTCTATAGTACAACCTTTACTTTTATTGATCGAGAATTATATAGAATTAGGCTTATATTATTATTGTGACAGAGTAACTGAATAACTGTAGCTAATGCTTGATTACTGATTTACTTGGCTTTCCAGTTTATTTAACACACTTTAAATTACAAAAAGGTGTTATCTGAAAAGGTATATTAACCAGATAAAATATTGCTTTCCATATTTTCTATAGTGCAACCTTTACTTTCATTTATAGAGAATTATAGAATTAGCCCTATATTGTTATTCTGACAGTCTATTTGGGCATTTGCAACAGTCTGACCTTCTATGTTTAAGCAGTTTTTAGACCATAACAGCTTTCTTGCACAGGAAAACACTACATTGGACTTTGAATCCATAGATAATGAAAGTGGGATCAATTCAGTTTTGTGACATCCCCTGAAGTATTCTATGAGAATGCAGTTACATTTTTTCATCTCTCTGGTTTGTATATGGTTATGTTTTTTTTCTACTGTCTGAAGTTGTAATGTAAAAGTGCAATTTGAAATAAGAAAAAATTATATATATATATATATATCAGGGAAAAAAGAAAGGTTTATAAATGTTACTTTTCCTTTGACAAAAAAATAGCTTTTTTTAAAAAAAAAAAGGGGGGGGGGTGCAGAAGGGGGTGGAAGTTTTTGATCTCTGTACTTGAGTAAATTTTCTTAGACATCTGTACCTAAAAAATAACTTGGGTGTTTGTTTCTCTGGCAATTTTGCTTGTACTCCCTGTACTTTTGATGAATGTCTGTGCTTTAGACGTTATGTTATTTTGTGAAATTGTATTTGTATGGGCTGTGAGCCCCTTTTCCCCCTTGTTTGTGTGTGTTACAAAATAAATGTCTACATCATAAAAAAAAAAATACAGTTACATAATGTCCTTCATTTGCTTGACTTTAATAAGACAAAAATAATGGACAAACATAATTAGCTGTCGTGCATCCAACATGGCTCTGTCATTAGAAGGCCTGAAGTTTAAAAAAAAAAAGCCTTGAACTATGATCAGCCACATGTTACGCAATACACACATCGGCTTATTATGCCCCTCATACACACATGCATTCACACAATGTCAGCAAGTAGACTTAACAATGCAAACAACACGCTAGCACTACTGTTATACACAAGGACAAACATTCAAAGTGTAAATGCACACACAAGCCAAAGAACACACAATTAAGTACACAAAGTTACCACATCAGTGCATTCACTTAACATAAAGTTAAACAGAGCTGGCTGTGTTTCTGGGTGTGAAATATGTGGAACTCTTCCTGTGTGTGAATAATGTGTTGTTCATTGGGAAGGTGGGGGTTGAGGACATGAGCCTCGCAGTTCAGTCATCAATTTCAACATTCAGTCATTTTCTTACACATTTCCGTGCCTATGCACTTATTGTTTTGCATTATGCTTATCGAACAACAAATACTGATGAGCTATGACAATTCCAGTTACAATGTTGCAGTCAAAGTTATTCAAACTATAGTGATTTTACAAATGAATATGGATATGATGGTATATAAATAACGGCCATGGATACTAGACACAAAACTCTGTGCATTTTTGTGTCCATGTGTGCACAGCTTACTCACCCTCTAGCAAAATAACAGCTTGCTTCCGGAAGATCTTCACTAGCGTTTCATCTAACTCCACTTCCTGAAGCCTGGCCAATAGCTGCTCTTCGTTACGACACACTTTCTCTTGGGCGTAAAGTCCATCTGGCATCACCCTCTGCTGCCCTAAACCAATCAGAGCCGTCTCTACAGCCAGTGACACAAACGTCTCTCCTTCTTCTAAGAAGCGGTGCACTGAGAAAACCTGATGCTCTGACCTTCTGCCTGAACCCAGTGATCCTGAGGGGTGAAATGAAGGGAGAAGACAGGGTGAAAGATGACTAAGGAGGAAAATTGTCCCTTTGGGCTGTGGATTGACTCGAGTATTGATAAATATATTGATCTACTTGTTCATTCTGGTGTTCTTTTTCAGAGTGTCTACTCTCCTGAGGATGGTAATCATGTGTTTTAATGGCTTAATGATGTCTTGGCAGAGCTCACAGTTCATCCCAGGAGCATTGACGGTCCCTAATGAATAAACACCACATACACACTCAGATATAAATAGCCTGATGCTACAAGTCTTAATTGAAAACTTTCACAACTTTAAAATGCAGCTAATATACGATTACCTCACCTGCTTTTGAAAAGTAACTACAAGTGTTGGCTGATGTGTCTATCCTGTCTGATTACAGTATGTTAAATTCATCAAGTTGAGGTCCTTGCATAATTAATGCATTTTAATTGCAGTGTTTTTCCTGCTGCATTTCTTATTCATGAGCTGTTATTGGAGAATGACTTGAGGCCAATCACCATGTCTGTGTCATCACTGCTGATTGGAGGCTGCAGGCTTACCACTTTGACAGGAAGATACAATCACTGCAGTGTCAGTGTTTAAGGCCAAAGCTCACACAGTGAAATGTGTGCACTTATGTGTGTTCTTGTACCTGGCAAGTCATGTAAAGCTGTGGACCCCTCTTCGCTGCCTTGTCCCGTCTCTATGAGGGTGCTGAACAGTGTACCAATGGGGTCCAGAGGATGGCCGACCCACCCCTCCAGGTTGGTGACTGATGTGATGCCTTTATGGAGCAGTTCTGTGGTAACACATGCAGACACTCTTATGACACTCTACACAGAAATAGCCTATTGGAGGGGTGTCAAACAGACAGCTTGTGGGCCAAAACCAAACCATTAAAGGGTCCAGTCTGGTCTGTGGGGTGAAGCTGTGAAGTGCAAAATTACACTGAAGATATTAAGAATCAGGGGTGTCAAAGTTATTTAGTTTCAGGGCCCACATGCAGATCAGTTCAATCTCAAGTGGGTCAGACCAGTAAAATACTATAATAATAACCTATAAATAAATAATGACAACTCCACATGTTTCTCTTTACTTTAGTGTAAAAAAAATAATTTGCAAATTATCCTTCATAAAAAATATTAATAACCTGAACAATTAAGTCAACGATAGGAAGGCACCTGGCCCAGATGGTGTCCCAGGGCGGGTATTAAAGGCCTGTGCAGACCAGTTAGCAGAGGTATTCACCAACATCTTCAACGTCTCACTACAACAGTCTGTGGTTCCCACCTGCCTTAAATCTGTTGTTATCATCCCCATACCCAAAAAGAACACAGTGAACTGCCTAAATGTCTATCGCCCAGTCGCTCTAACCCCCATCGTAACCAAATGTTTTGAGAGACTCATTCTCTCCTCCATTAGGTCCGCTATCCCTGCTGACCTGGACCAACATCAGTTCGCGTACCGGGCAAACAGGTCAACAGAGGATGTCGTCATGATGGCGCGCCACACAACTCTGACGCACCTGGACCAGAGTAGCACCTATGTTAGGATGCTATTTGTAGATTTCACTTCTGCATTTAATATGGTCATTCCTCATAAAGTCATCACAAAGCTGAAAAACCTGGGCTTTGACAGTTCACTGTGTGCATGGATAAGGGACTTCCTTAGGAACAGACCCCAGCATGTCAGGATTGGTAACCACACCTCCTCCACACTCATCCTGAACACTGGAACACCACAGGGGTGTGTCCTCAGCCCCCATCTCTTTTCCCTCTTCACCCAGGACTGTACTCCTATCCACCCCACAAACACAATCATAAAATTTGCAGATGACACCACCATTGTAGGACTGATTAAGAACAACGATGAGTCAGTCTACAGAGAGGAGGTCAAACATCTGACAGACTGGTGCTTGCGAAACAATCTGGACTGAAACACAACAAAAACTAAAGAAATAATTGTGGATTTCAGGAAATCCAAGCGGACCGTGCTCCCCACACTCTCTATTAAAGGAGAGGAGGTTGAGAGGGTGCAGTGCTTCAGGTTCCTTGGATTAAACATCTAAGCCGATCTCACCTGGTCCACCCACACAGCACTCCAGGTGAAGAAGCCCCACCAGAGACTCTATTTCCTCAATAGGCTCACCTTCCCCACCCCCTGCTGGTCAACTTCTACAGAGCTTCTATAGAGTCCATCCTCACCTACTGCTGCACAGTGTGGTCCACCAGCTGCACGCTCAATGACAGGAAGAGCCTGCAGCGGGTGGTGAGGACTGCAGAAAAAAATAATCGGGACCACACTGTCCCCCCTCTCTGACATTTACACCAGCCGACTTCGCAAGAAGGCCAGGAACATCAGCAGTGATCCCACACACCCTGGACATGCCCTGTTCTCACCCCTCCCCTCTAGAAACAGGTATAGCTCCCGCAAATCCAGAACCACAAGACTGGCTAACAGTTTCTTCCATCAGGCTGTTAAAACCATCACCCCACCCACCCTACTGACTTTTACACGCACACCACACTATATACTATGTGCAATACCCCCCCCCCCCACCTGCATTATGAACCTGGAAGGACTTACTGGTCCACATAATATAAATCTACAGCTACCTCAAGACATGTACAAGTACTGCTTTTAATTAATTAATTTTTTAACTGTGAATTACACTGTTTATTTATACTGTTTTTATACTTTTATACTTCTGTTTTTTACTGCCATGTGGAGCTGCTAAACAAATTTTCACAGTATATATTAGCAACAATAATTAATGTGACAATAAAGGATTCTATTCTATTCTATTCTATTATGAACAACCTGAAATGTCTTATGAGATGCAAGTGCAATTTTAGCAAAATTATGTCAGTTACTAAATGTTTTGTGTATTTGTACATTCACTGTGATCTCTAATCTGTAATTCACATAATGTACAAGATAAGCAGTAGTATAATATTCTTAAAATTGCACTTTCAGGTTGTTCATGCTATTGATCTTTTTGACAGATAATTTGGAGGTGTAAATGTTTCCATTGTGTCATTTAACTTTTTTCCACACTTAAAAAGGGAAAAAATGGAGATGTCATTATTTATAGATATTATTGTTATTGTTTTACTGGTCCAGTCCATTTGGTGTCATATTGGGCTGAATGTGGCCCCTGAACTAAAATGAGACTGACACCCCTGCACTACTGTGATCTAAGATTAAAAATACCAAAAGAATCACACACATGTGACATAATTACAATACATTTAATAACTGTTCAATTAGTAGACAACCTAAAAACCTATGTATACAGTAAGGTGGATGTACCAGAAACCAATGTGGCTGTGTAATTCAATTTGTAGCAAATTATAAAAGATTATGAAAGAGCTGTAGAGTTTTGAACTATAGTATAAAAAAAGAACAAAATTGGAAGGGAGTGAAATTAAAATATGCAACATTTAGACTATATAAGACTGTAAATGTATGTAGCTATATGTATGGATGAGCTATCTCAACAATGCAGACCCACAAACATGTATGAAGAAACATTAATTATTTTATCAATCATTCGTCTAATGACTTATGGTGTAGTTGCTAATATACATCAGTGCCACAGTGAAATTTTTAGTGTATAACATTAGTCATAAAGTAACAATCTATTTAAAAACATCTTTGTGAGACCGACTACCTCGAATGTCTTTACACATAGGAAAAAATCTAAATCTTACAAAGTGTATTTTTGTCATTTCTAGTCAAAATATTTAATCACACTCAAACCTAAAGAGTAACATTTCAGTGAAATATAAGAACTTAATTTTAGAAAATAGTTCTGGAAAATCTTATTTCAAGAAATCTTACCAAGATAATTTTGACTTTTCTACTTTTTTGCTTGAATTAAGCACTCCTGGATTTCATCTACCAAATCACATTCATTATTGGTCTAACAGTCACTTTTAAAACCCTTTTCAACACTAGTTAATACATTTATATCTACAGCTGACCTTTTTTGTGAGTGCGGAAAAACTCCAGCTGTTTCTGCTGTTGCCTCCGCAGAGTGTTGACTATTGCGATGGCCAGCCTGAGTGCTTCTTTGGGGTAACCATGTGATCGCAGGGCATCTACTCGTGCACATGCTGTGGGAACATGCTCTGCAGAGGACACAGAAAAAAGACATTTCAATGTGTCCATCTGTTTGTCTTACTCATTTAACCTCTTCCTCTTCTAACCACATGTTCTCTTTCTCTCACCATGCCACAGAGGCCATCCTCGGGAATCAAAGAGAGAGCTGTTGAGGTTGTCATGGTAACAGTAGTTGGTGTAGTGGTCTTCAGTGATGATGTGCTGCAAGTGTGGGTCTTGCCAGTGCAGGTCACAGGCCTCAATGGCCCGTGTGAACACTGTCCGGTGAGGCCGAGTCAGTGAATCTACCGAGAACAGATGTTAAATGTTGAGAATTGTCAGTAACAGAATAATACAACGGTTACCAACAAAACCCACGGTAGTAATACCATTGTTCAATGCTGATCATGTGTGTGTATTTTTCTGTAATCTAGTGGAAGCACACACAGGAAAAGAGGCCAGAAGAAGCTGTAGGACGTCAACTGTGTTATTAGGCTCATTCTATTAGCCACACTAAAAAGGTAATAAGGCTCGCAGGCACAGAGATTGAAGTAAAGAGACTTGATTAAAAAGAGAGGGGGGGGTGGTGAAGACAGATGACTTAACAGCAGAGCAGAAGTGGAAACGCTGCAGGAGAAATGGAAAGAAATGAAGAATGAAAAGATGTAATGCTGGGAAAGATTCAGGCAATGTTTGGAAATTTAATAAAAGGGGAGGTGGCGTCTGCTTTGGCTGGGTGTCATCTCACCTGGATTACCAGGGGGGCCCTGGGGCAGAGCATTGGTCAGATTGGTCAGCTCGCTGCCATGGTTACCATCCTCCAAGGGGCATACGTCCACACTGTTCCACCTGCGAAGCTGTCGAAGCCAGAAACTCTTCTGCTCAGGCTTACAGTGGGGGTTCAGCACAATGCACATCCACAGGGCCCCTGAAATACACATAGGACACAGAAAACCTTTACACATTCTGCTCTGCTTTGATTTGGTTTAGTACTGTAGTGAGAGTAAAACTATGTTACTTTTATCACCCACTTTAAGAAGATGTAAATTAAAAGTACATTAAACAGGATTACCTAGTAGTCATTTGTAGGAGAGGTCTTCACTAGGTGAAATAAAAGCCAAGACATTTTCTATGTAGTATATTGTTTTCTTAAATAATCATCCATTATCAGTATTAAGACATGCCAAGTAATCTGTGAAGCTGTACTAGCTACTTGATACTAATGACATTCCATTCAACATCAGATACCAGTTTCTAAGATTCCTAAGGTGATATTTAAGTAAAAATTTTAAAGTGACACAGCTTTGAAAATGTTTATTCAATGTCTTATAGAGCCATATAAAATGCTATTAGAAATGGACATGACAGGAAGAAATGGTTTCACTATAGCCTATCATTACATTCAGGACAGTGGCGCAAATCTGCAAATGAATCCAGCATTTACTGTTCGCCTTTGAATAAAAGACAGCTGCGATTACCTGCATAAAATGTGAAGAAATTGGATACAGATTGGAGAAGAAATAGAGAGAAGACAGAATGTGGGAGGCAGGGGAACAATGAACAATGAAATGGGATAAATAAAGGATGACAGATGACAAAATGAAACAGGAGAAGGGAGAAAGGAGGTGAAGTGAGGAAAATGAGGAAGACGAGGGGGGAGAGGTGAGACAAGGGAAGGAGTAAGTAAAGGCGAGAGGATGGGGGAGGGGACAGGAGGAGGAGGAGAGAGGCTTTATCCTCGGTCTCTTTGTTAGGGCTGCACTGAGGGCAACAATGAGTAGGAGAGGAAAAACAGAGTCAAAGAGAATGATATCAGACATGAGTGACGAAATGCAGAGCAAGAATTTTCGTCGTGGAGGAAAAAAAATCAGAAGGACACAGAAAGAGCAACAAAAAATTATTTGAGAAGCCACCATGTTATTTTAATGCGCAATCAATAATGAGCAAGCTCTGATAGATTTAACTGTACTCAGAAAAAAAAAATTACTATACTGCAGTGGGAAGCTGGATTTTCAATTGTTTCTATTTTATTAATTTACCATTACAAGAAAAAAAATGCTAATTTCCTCCCATGATTTATTGGGTTGACAGATGAAAAACCTACGTGGGAAGGAGAGAAAACAAACAAACAAACAAACAAACAAAATGGCAGCAAAACTGTGTAGTTCTGCACAGCCTTGAACACTGGATTTTACGTCTACATCTTGAAAAAAGTTATTATTGTTTTTGCTCAGTTACACTTTTTCTCGAAGAAATGTAATGTAATATTTTAAAGGAAGATTTTAAGGTAGCACAAAGAAAATGAAAAGGATGTAAGTGATAAATAATAACCATTATTTCATTAGTTTTGGAGGGGGAGGTGTTCCCTTTTGTAGCAGTCTTTGTTCAAGGAGAAAAACAGCCGGTAGTGAATTAATCCTATACTGTTCTGAAATAAAGCCTTTTTACTATTGTGAATGTAACTGCAAGTGTCCTCTATACACTATACTTCCAGATGCTTTACTTGGCAGATGAGAGTAAATAGTGAAACTTGTAAATAAATGTTTACATTCAGTGAGCATGTGTGCTGTAAAAAATATGCAGAACCATAGCAGTGTGCGTTTGAAGCAACAGAGTATGATGGTGAAATCTAAACAGTACCTAGTTCATCCCATAGCTGTCTGTACTTGTCAGTCATGGTGGTCCCCTGTTGCCTCCACAGTGCCAGCCTGGGGTCACCCATGAACTGCTCTGTGATCAGCGTTAACATACGAGCTCCGTTGGAGTCCCTCATCTTCAGCATCTCTCTCACCTGCAGGAACAGGTCATTTGGAGTAAACTTTTGTGGAAATGGCTTGCAGTTGCAATGGTTTCTGCAGATCTGAAGGATTAGCATGTTAAATGCTAATGCTTAATGCTAAGAAGAAGGTTACCTTGCTGAACAGTAAGTTGAGCTGCTTCCCCGAGCCATGGTACCCACCCTGGGAGAGAAAGAGCTTGACCTGTTCTTGAACTTGCTCCTCGTCCAGATGCCAGCAGTTCTCATCGTCCACGCTTGCCCCTGCTGTGGGATCTGGAGCTCCTGCACCAAACAAAGCAAATCACTTTACAACTGAATCAATACATTTTCATTTGCTGGTTTTAAACTGTAATTAAGTAAAAGACAAGTGAATAAAATCACTGTCTTTTCAGAGAAGCGCATTAGGCCTAATTATGCCTGCATCAGCGTAAAATGTAATTCACTGTTTGCTGAATATGCATTTATGCTGTGCTGGTTAAGCTTAAACACTGATCAATACCATAAACTTCACAATCTCCACACTTAAAATGTATCACTGGGGAGGATAAAAAATCTATAGGACTGATGCACAATAGGGCCACACAAAAGCATGGACATGTTGTCTGCTCACGACACAATGTGCTGGAGTTTAATCAGAAAGATAATACAAGCAACACACCCCTGCTTCATCATCATGTCTCATCTTGTCTCATTGTCTGAACCCGCTTTATCCTCACTTGGGTCACAGGGGTCTGTGGGGGCCTAATCCAACTACAATGGGTGAAGGCGGGGTACACCCTGTATGAGTCTCCAGTTCATCTCAGGGCTGAACATATATAGACAAACAATCACTCTCACATTCACACCTATGGACAATTTAGATTAACCAATTAACCTATCAGTGCACGTGTTTGGATGGTGGGGGGGGAACTAGAGTACCTGGAGAAAACCCACCCAGATACAGTGAGAACATGCAAACTGTACACATAAAGGTCTGGTGGAACCACAGTCCTTCTTACTGTGAGGCGCAAATGTTAAACACTGCACCACCATGCTGCCCCTCATCATGTCTAGTAATAATAATAATAAAAAACTTCATTACATTATATATATATATATATATAAATAATTATAGGATATAAGAATATGAAGCACTCAACAGTAATAAAAAAGCTTCAGTTGTTCAGCTACAATCTATTAGTACACTGATGCAGGCTATTGAATGATGAACAAAAACACAGTGTATAATAGTGGATACGAATTGTCCCACATTATATGCAAATGTATTGATTATATCTGCTGTAAGATAATGCACACTAAAACAAGTATAACCACAGAAGCACATCATAAACCTCTAGCTACAACATACAAACTAAAACTATCACTAAATGTGTTTCTTCAATATAAAATTAAGTGGCACAAAACATCCCTGGTAGATAAAAGCTCTACTGCTTACACGTTGTTCTTTAAGTGAATTTATGGTGTCACTTTTCACATGTGGTACTTAACGAAATGTAATACTCTACCTCTTACTACATGGTACAAAATGTTTCTCTCCCACAGCAGTAATGACTCAAACACAACACAAGTGCCTTCATGAAGTTTTTCCTGCTTCATGCATTCCTGTTATGCGTTCAAGTCAGTCTTGACCTGATTTCAGTGTGTGTGTGTGTCTGTGTGTCTGTGTGTGTGTGTGTGTGTGTGTGTGTGTGTGTGTGTATGGCTTGATCAAAGTGTTTCCCTCCTAAACAGCTTGTTTTTTTCAGCGTCCTCTCCTTGCATGGCAGCCTCCAGCTGGACTTCCACTGGTGCGAGACAAAGGAAATCTTACACAGGTACCAGTGTGTGTGTGTGTGTGTGTGTGTGTGTGCGCGCGTATTTGTTCACGCCTGAACAACATATGTATGTATGTTCAAAGGCTTGTTTCATATACAACACATATCTAATGGTGGTTTCTCTGGTTCTTTCCCTCTTGTTTGCCTTCACTCACCGTGGACCTGGTTGATCTCAGAGTTCTGTGACAGTATTTCATCAGCTAGTTTCTGTGCTGTTGGGAGGACCTCTGTGTGATGGACTGTGATCAGGTACTGAACAAACTTCTGCAGCTGATCTCTGTTCATCTGGAATAGAGTCTCTGAGATGGGCAGGCGCAGTTTGACCAGCTCCGGCTTCCGTACCCGGTACAACGACAACGCCACAACATGAGCACAGTAGAAGATATCCTTGTTGCCGCAGCTGCACGTTACCGCTGTGATCTTGCAGCGGTCAAAGCTGACACTCACATTGCAGACCAGTTCCGGTTCTGAGGATGTGGCCGGTTCTCTTACTGTGCCACTGAGGTGAAACCCTGTAGAGAAACACATAAAATCATAGCTGTGAGTTATCTGAAGTACACATGGAGGGAAAATACTTAACTACAGATTAAAGAAATGACTGGGTAGGAAAAAATTAAACCTGTGCGAGAGCCATGGAGGTGAACCCAAAGACCCAAATATTCATTTCCTTTTCATTTCCTTTCCAAAACCACTCCGGTGCTTACCTTACCCTAAACACCTCCTGCGTCTATCAAAACTGACCAGACCTTTTCACCTCTGGCAGAAAGACCTGCTATTGTACAATGAACCTATGGCCTACTGGTGTGTGTGGGCCATAGCTAACAAGAATATGCATTCTTGTTCGCTCAATCTCTCTGGGTGTAGGTTTTAGTTTGGTCTTGGCTCCACAGTGAACAGACTTGAGAGTTTAAAAGTTATATCAGTCCACAGCTGACATAGCAACTGGACATACTGGCTAGAAAATCAGTGTCACAATTTTTATCAACAGATTTTTGTGTAATGACACGATAGACATAGTGTGACTGAGTATGAACATGTATCTGACAAAGTAAGTTAGCAGCCAAAACAGATGGTGTGAAAAAAGTTTGTTCAAAGCAAAATGGATACATTGAGTTAGATATAATCAAGTACAAGTAGATGTAGGAGTGTGAATGGGTGTGCTGTTTGGTGTTAGCACATACCTCATACTCTACTAACAAAAAAGAAGATATGTACACTCTGTTTAACAGAGCAATTGGGTGACAAAAGACACACAGACGAGTATAGAAACAGTTTCATGTGAGGTTGTGTGTGCGTACAGTTGTAGCGACACTCAAACAGCACGATTTACATCTTGCATCATGCTGTCATGCAAAGTGAGAAACATGTTACGAAGCCAAGTGTGAGGCTGACAGCACACAATGCCAGACGGTGACAGATAACAGATAACATTTGCTAATGTTAGAAGGAAAAAAATAATGCTGACACTCTTGTTAGTGAAATGGGTATTTAACTACCAAACCTACATAATTATACTAAATATAACAGGGGTACAGTAAGAAATGAGGCAGTAATGATCATCTTATTGCTAGATTGAGCCAAAGATAGCATGTGTTACCTCTTTAGCTAAGATATAAATGTTAAGTGTTTAAGATGGACCATGTTTTACAACTTATGAGTACAAGTTTGACAATTTTATGCCAGTATTAATGGTTTGAGACAGAAAAAAAATCATGAAGCAGAATGGTTATAATGCTGCCAGTTTAAATATGCTGAATTTAACTCCATCATTTAAAGCTGGACTTGCACTCATATATGTGACAAGCCCGATTCTGTCACAATAGAGATTCAGCAATGGGGATTAAAATAAATAAATAAATAAATAAAAATGATGACTTGGCCATATGAGGTGTTCGTGCTGTACAGACAGATCTGTGCACTAATGGCAATGGGTTTCTGCTAACACAGCTATCAAGATTTGTGATCTTGTCTACACACACATACTACACATTTGGTCACATTTTCACAGTGACTACAGTGTCATGGCAGAAGAGCTGAAGTTCCTCATAGCAACCAAGTGTCAGAATGAGTAAAATTATTTTTAAACTGTCTTTTCTGTGCTGTTTTTGCCGTTAGTCAAAATGTGGAGAGACACAGAGGAACAAAATACATTCAGTGCTATTCACCATGGAACATTATCTGGGAGATTTAATTTCCACTTTGCTCAAATGTTCTCATACATGTGACACACACCGCATAGCTGACACATATCACCCCCGCTGTGTAGAAGAGCATTGTTAACAGAGTAGGTGTTTGTCTGCATATGTGGTGTGTCAGACTATGTGAGACAACTGAGAAATAAAAAAGTAAAGAAGAACATCTAAGAGTGAAACACATATAGAGAAAGGCAAACTGTGTTTCATTTGTTACTGCTGAACATACACAGCATAAAAACACACAGGAATCACACTTTACACAACCACAAGCCCATATCCTGTCCTTGTATACATAGACATGGAGAAAAGCATGGTGCTGTCTCCATTAGACAGCCCTGGCCCAGTCATGCCTGGCCCACAGCTGAACTACTGACGTAACAGAAACAGAGAGTGACTCGGGAGGAGGAGGCCGCTGTGCTGCTGGAAAAATCGGTATGCCCTCAGCTGAGTGTGCGAGTGTGTGTGTGTGTGTGTGTGCACATGTAGGAGTGTATGCTTGGCGGCAAGCCAAAGCCCTGAGCTCAGCATTCTGTAATGCACTTCCTCTGTGTGTGTGTGTGTGTGTGTCTATGCTTCACAGCTTGCATAATACAGCTCAGTGCACTGCATAGCAACCAAACTTAACTCCTTCACTCCCAGCATTGAACGGAACACTCACCCGAAAGCAAAGGTTTAACATCACTCCCAATTAGACCAAAGGAAGTCAACTTAAGCAGTCTCTATAGGATTCAGACAGAAGGACATCTTGGTGAAGGGAAAAACACAAGAGTGTTTTTGTGGGATGTAGGTCTGCATAAGAGCAGGTCCCTACAGAGATCAGTCTGTAGAGACCGTCCTGCCAGAGGCTGTGTAACACTGGCCACCGAGGCCATGACTTCAGGGGGTCCTTTTCAGCTATGTAGCCAAAATCTTCATGTGACAGGGCTCTCAGTTCACAAAAGCCATACCAGAACCTCCCCAGTCTATTACACAGAGGCATACACACCAGTCAACCATTCACCCAGCCACAGTTCGTCAGTCAGGCGGAAGTGAGAGCTTCTCAGCCAAGGTGTGTTTTGTGTTAGTGAGTGTGTGCACACAATGTGTGTGTGTACTTCTGGTGACAATAGGGAACCTAATCTCTCACCCGTGGAGATGCAGAGGCACCTCTGGGGCTGTAGGAAAGAAAAGCAAACAACCAATCAATAGTCACGGTGTGCTGATTACCATCTGTCCTTAATGACTGGTTTCAGATCAGCTTCCCTGGGCACTTATACACATTTACGCTGTAGCTGTAGAGGTAACCATTTCCTGTGGTACTGTAGGAATCAAAACAATCAGGAAATAATCTGAAAAAGATTTCTAGTTTGTGATTAGATCACTCGTCACCATGGTAACTGATACCAATTATGATGAAATCCACTGAGCCCATGAGCTGCAGATAACAAGGTAACACAAGGGAAAGGGGCACTCAAAAGTGTGTGGGCATGTTTTACTATGTTCATGGGATACGACTACTTTGTGGGGATCAAAATGCTTGAAATCAACATGCTTTAAGGGTTTAAGACTTGGTTTTTGTGTTACAATCTGGTTATGGTAAGGGATAAGACATTATATAATGTCCCCACAAATATAAAAAGACAAGGTTGTGTGTGTGTGTGTGTGTGTGTGTGTGTGTGTGTGTAGTGGAGGATGCACCTCAAGCTTAAAATGAGGTCAATGAGGATTTGACTTAACTGGGTCAATCTGTGTCCTTCTTAAGTACTCACCACGAATGCCTACTTACAGTATGAACAGGCAAATCAGAGCTCTGTGTGTGTACACAATAATAATACATTACACACTTGGCACAATTTCCAGAGCCAACTTTAGTCCTGTTGTGGCTGTAGAAGGTTTTTGTTACTATTCATTTCTGTTTTTATTTTATTTAACTGGTCATCAGGTTTTCTCTTTTAGCCTGATCTCTCATTTCTGAAACACAGTCCTTGAAATGGCAGACTGCACTGAAATACTACAAGCAGGAAGCAGTCCTCCTTGACCAAGTGGACAGAAATTCCTCAGCTCTGTCAGAAAAACTAGATACTGCTTTTACAACACATGAGAAATCGCAAAGGATCTCATCAGTCAGACAAGAAAATGACTCTTCCAGTGAGCGCCATTGTAACAGTTGTTTTATGGTGTCCATTTCACTGTCTAATACAAAGGGACCTCGGCTGAACTTTGTGTCTAATTGCTGCCATTCAGGCATCAACGAGGTCTGTCTGGTTTGTACTGAGCACCGGGAGCAAACCAACCCTTTTGTGACAAAAAAAGGCACAGCACTCAAAGAATGACTCAATCTGCCAGTGAGCGACACAGAGATGGGCCTTTTTAACGGTGTAAAAACACAGATGTAAAACTGTGAGTGATTTTTAATCACAGCAGATAATGGTCCCAGTGAATGAATCGATTACTATTGTATCTATCAAAGCATTCTACCCACATACTAACTCGGTCGGACATAAGGCAGGTGTCACATGAGGTAGTCTTACTCTACAAAGTGTCATGAGCTGACTGAATAGGACAGCTACATTACATTACACAAGTGCATTGACCTGTCTGGATCCACAAGGTTCTAAATATGGTAGTTTTTGAGCTGGCATGTATTTGTGCATGCAGTACCACATTTGTCCAGCAGTCACCGTCAATGCATTCTGGGCATAGCAGCATGAGTGTAAAGCTACTGTATTTCAAACTTAATAATATCTCCTATAATATTGGTCCTATCAACTTTCCATCTTTGGAACTATCTTGTTTGACCAAAAATACATATGTACGCCGTACGGCAAACTGCAGCAGTCAGCTTTTTCTAGATTTTGTGTGAGTCCCCAGACACACACACACACACACACGTAGGCATGAACACTGCATGTGACCACTGCAATGTTCTCTGAACTCAGCATGTCTGCATGTATGGCAGCCATTCCATTCCTGTACCTGTTGAATTCCAACACAACCACACCTTATTCTATTTAGTAAACCTCTGGCAGTATAAACACCACTATTAAACATTGGGCTGCCATGGCTCAGTTGGTAGAGCGGGTGATCCAATAACTGAAGGGTTGGTGGTTTGAATCCCACTGACCTAGTCAGTCTGTTGTGTACTTGGGCAAGACACTTCACCCTCCTTATCTCCAGTGCCACTCACACTGGTGTACGAATGTTTGGTGGTGGTCAGAGGGGCTGTAGGCTAGGGATGGGACATGATTTTCAAATATCCATGACATCCTCAAATATAGAATACTTATTTCCAATGCTGCATTACTTGTATTGCGTTTCCCTTGGAAAGAATGCCATATTGACTTGCATTGTACAGTGGCCGATAGGGGCAAACACACCGCATCGACAAAACACTGCAAACACAAGATGCACAACCAAAAACACAAATGCATAAAACAAATGCAAAAACAAAAAGAAGTGCGCTGCAAGAGAAAAATGTTGCAATAACACAAACGAAGCAGAGCGCATACCTCTGTGCCCGTAAACTCTGTGCCCTTGGAGCACATGCCCGCAGACAATGCTCCTGGCTTCAGATAGATCAATAAAGGAGACAAACCACCAGATGAAGACCCTGTCATGTTCAGATCAATTTCCAGACCTGAACCCACTTTGAAAACTTCTGAAGGAAGATGGATGGTCCAAGCCATCAAACAAGCATTTTAAATTTCTATGTCAGCATCAAGTAATGGAGGACAGCGAAAACATGTGAAAGCTGTCACTGAAAATCAGAACCACCACCAAATATTGATTTCTGAACTTTTACCAAGTTACAACATTAGTATTCTTTTGTTTTCGAAATTTGATGTGTGAAAACCTCTGCATGGTTTTGTTATTAGGACCGTGTGTCATGTTCTGCAAATGCATTATCTAAATAATAAGATTTTTTTTTATCTCAAACTTGAGAGAAATGTTGTTGGCAGTTTATAATAGACCTGTGTTTAAAAAGAACCCAAAAACTCTATTTTCCAATTCTGTCTGGATCAATTCACATATTAATTACTTAGGCTTGATTTATATGTCTAAAGATTGAATAATGACTATATATATATATATATATATATATATATATATATATATATATATATATATATATATATATATATATATATATATTAGTATATATATTAGTATATAGCATTTCCCCCAGTGACCCCCAGCACATCATCAAATTCACGCAGGTGCACCCGGTGTGTGACCCCGCAGTGTGTGACCTCAAACAAACATGGCATCAGAGAGAAGAGACAGAGTTAGTGAAAAGTTTCTGAAAACACCACCGTCTTTCAAGGCTCCAGTCTGGAAATATTTCGGGTTCCGAAAACAAAAAGACACAGATATGCTTGACAAAACCAATGCCATTTGCAAGTTGTGTCAAATCAAAGTGAAGTATTTTGGAAATATGAGTAAGGTGAACAAGCACTTACAACGACATCACCCAGGGTTCGAGTCATCCACAGGTCAAACAGGAGAGTAAATGAAGCTGAAAGAAACTTTAACACTGCCAGCCAATTCGGCACCATTTCATAGCATAACCACAGCGATTGTGGAAGTTGGCTGTAAAGACTTGGGGCCGTACTCCTTTTTTTTAAAAAGAAAACTAACCTGAATTGGATCAGATATAATCGAAAAGTAACGATAATCTTCAGAATCGGAATTGGATCGATTCTTGAAATATAATCAATGCCCAGCTCTAGTTTAAAAGATAAAATAAAAATATTAATTTTACTCCAACAAATACATATAAGTGTTAAAATTAGAGAACTTGCTAATTTTGCAGTGGTCTCTTTTTTTTTTTTTTTTTTCCAAAACTACAGATTACAGGTAAAGCTGTCTATTGTTACAGAGATTGTATAAAAGCAGGAATTTGAACACATCAGTCAAGTTCCTGCAGTTGACCTCAGATGACTGCAACATCACAGGATCATTATTGGTTGATTCACATATATTAAGTGGTTATAAAGAATCACATTTCCTGATTGATTTGGTTTGGTTTGCACCGTTTTATATTTTACAATTGTATGCTACATGCCTTTTTTTCCCTACACATCAATAATATATTTGAAACAATAAAGGTGCATTTTATAGCTTTTAACCTCCTGACACACAGGAAACTATTTTTATTTTCATTTTTTTATTTTTACATTAAATAATTGTCCTGATTGTAAAGAATATAATGCAATATTTTTTTCAGACCCTCTTTTTTAATGGAATATCCTTCACAGTGGACTGTGTTTTGTTTTGTTTTTTAAGGAAAGCTGTGAAACGCTTGTCCCCAGTGGACACAAAGGCATTGCTGGGTCTCAAGAGATAGTTAATCAGCAATACAAGTTGATATAACTGATAACATAATTTCTTGCAGTAGAATACAAAAGCATTCACCTTGGCAGATTGTCTGATTGTTTTTGCTGTTTGACCCCAAAGTTTAAATTGTACAGACAATGCACGAAATGTCCATCAATTTGATCTGATCTCTTCTGTTTACAGTGACTCTGAGAGGAGCAATCTTAGAGCTCAGCACCCAAATTCTCCATGGAGGATCAGAGACAGACAAACACATTAATTTTTACATGACTGTGTCTTTGCTAAGATGAAGAACGGTCATCAGAGGTTTAGTAGCAAGCTTCTAAAAGGACAGAAAAGGATTTTCCCCTCGCTGTCTTTCTCCTTTTAAAAGCATTTGTTTGAGTGCCGTCTCATCCTGATGTGCTCAGTGAAAGTCATTTGTTTAGCCTCTGAGGACCATCAGCAGGCCAACCAATGCCTTTTCTCATCCAAATGCATTTGTTTCCACTCCAGAGATCTACACGGTCTCCACAGAAATCCTCACAAGCTGCAGTGGTTCTGCTGCTGCTAATGAGCACAGGAATTCCACATAGACATAAAGAAAATCAAATAAAACCTTTTAGGCTCTGCTTACATGTTGATCTGATTTCATTTATTACATCTTATTCTTAAAGCTGTGAGTGGAGTCAACTAGAAATTATGTGAATAATCTCTGAATAAATGAAACTCATGGCTAAAGTGTCTTTCAAGTCCTGCAGGGTTTACAGAAGCAGGGCAATAAATATGAAGGTAGATACAGTCTCCTCAAGTATTGTGTTTGATCACATCCGTACGGACAATGTGGGAGACTGTGACCAAAGAGGAAGAAGTTAAAACTGCAGGATGTGGGAACAACCAGCTCCTGAATAAAGCAGGCCAATAAAATGTTGAGGGGAGAAATACACTCAGAGCGCTCACCCACTGTGGGAACTAAAGCACGCACAGGGAAACATTGTTGAGTGGATAAAGTTAACTTGGATGTAACCTGAATGCTGCTTTCTCTCCTGTGGGAGTATTGTGGTGAAACTCCAGCTGTCTCTGCATTTTGCTTCCTCTCAATGTCACCATTTCACTCCACTGGGTCCACACTCACCATCTCCTGAGATTATATTCCTGGCCATGTTTTCCAAGCATGTAGTCACTACTCTGCCATAGTCCCACTAGAGCATTTAGTGAAACAGAAAACCCTACAGCGCTTCATATCATTGCATATTTGTGTTCAACTTCACCAAGAACGTAATACTATATGATCTGAGCTGTATGTTTGGAGGAGAGCTAGACATTGCTTTTGTTAAAATATACGTAACTTATTAATTATTTTGGTAGCTACAGGAGAATAATTTCTAAAACATTCCTTTAATGACAGTATGGATTCTGACATTAGGTGCTGGTTGATGAAAAATATCAACAAAGTAGAAATGAAAGATGACAAAAGGAGTTCTTAAATATAGCCGTTCCAATCATTTGAATAGATGTGTTGCAGATTTCATATATAGATATCTGAGAAAAACAAAAATCTAACCATGCAGCTTACTTACCATGTTTTGATAAAATCAATAACAGTTTTCCAAAACCCCACAGAATACAAAAATATTTAGCTGAAGCTCCAGATCAGAACCAGATTTCAATGTCAAATGACATTTTATATTATCAACATAAAATGTAGATACTACTGATTGTTAAAACAATTCCCCTTACTCATTCATGCTCTAAAACAGTGTTATTGAGTTGAAAGTTGAGTCTGCTGTTCTGCATCTGTACAAACAAACACACAAACCCATACACCCTGACACACTGACACACACCTGCTGTGGCCTTCAGCACGAGCTAACAATGAACTCTGGCCTCTAAACCACCAACAGTTGCTTCTTTGAGGTTAGTAAAAGGCTGAATACAGCAGTGTGTGGTGTGTTTGGATTTTAGGACAGCATGTTCATGTGTGTGATTTGATCTACTGCAGTGGCGAAATTGTGAGAACAGATTCATTTTTTGTAATCCTTCATGGACATGAAGTGGTCTAATGGACTTTACAGCACTTACAGCTTTTAAAACTCAGATGTGACCTGTTCCAGTAAGTGAGTCTAGTGGATTTCCCTATCTTTACAGTCACACACCAACTTTGCATGCAGAGAAATAAAAATCCCATAAAGAGAGAAGGGGAATGCTACACTTCCTTAATGTTGTCATAGAATAGTTAAAGATGACTCAGATGATCAAGAGTGTTTTAATCAGGTTTCCATGTATATACGTGAATATGGAACAACCAACCCAACAACATACCCCAGCTTGTCTTTGCTCCAGCTCCCAGAGAGAAACCGTTTAACTGTCAACATAACGTCACAACGGCGTGGCTGCAAGGGGAAAGAATACTTTCCAATAGCGTCACCGGAGAGGAGGGGCCCCGCTGTCAAAACAGGATGCAGGTCACACCTTATCATGGCAGAGCATCAAACCAGATTTACACACCCTCCACCACCACCTCCTGTTCTGTTTGGACTAAACGGACAATATAGCTTGATCAACATTTCTGGAGGCGGAATGCTTAAACAGCAGGTGTGACTGGGCTGGAAGACAAACACAAGTACAATCATGTTGTTTGGTGCCAAACTCTTCTCCCTGATCAATCTGCCCATTCTTGTTTGCAGACATTGTTATTCTGGTTTCTGTCCATCCCACATTATCATTTTGTTTCTGTTCAAACTCCTGTAACCAACTCTCTGCTTCTCATTTACCAGCTGGAGCCCTTTCCTGTTCAGCTGTGATGCGATTTGTCATGTCACCCCCCCCCACCACCCTCACTGCAACCTGTGAGTGAGATCTAACCGACTGCGTGCTCAGACTTTTCTCTCTCTGGTGACGTGCAAAGACAATATCTGTCCGAGGGTAGAGGCCACTCCCTCATGCCACCTTTACACTGTGAAACTTCATCCATCCTCAGCATTTCCACTTCTTTTTAACTCTAAACTCACACACATTCATGTGATCATCCACCTTTCAGCATCCATCCATGCCTCTGACAGCCCCTCCCAGCTTTAACTGCATTAAAGCCCAGTCGATACGGTTTTGAAATGCATTCCATTTCCACCACACATCCTGACATTATTCATCTTTCACAGATGAAAACAATGACTCAACTTGCAGGCGCATGCCAGGCATAGCCCTTTTTGTGCAGGAACACACCGGATGAATGTGCAGGGCTTGTGAGAGCTTGTGTCATCCCCGAGTGTGAACACTTTGTAGTGCGACAGGTTTTTAAAGACACTCATCATCACCATGAATCAGTGGTAAGTAGTTCCAGTATTTAGCAATGTTGTGATTAATGTTGAGTAAAAACTAAAGTAATAATAATAATAATTAATTATTATTATTATTATTATTATATGGCATCAATAGCGTTATGTTGAGTGAAGTATAAATATTTTGTAAATAACATCATGAAGTGGCAGTATAAAGTATACTTCTAGGAAGAAAATGTCAAGAAATTGAGGACGTTTGTGCTCCTCCAAGTTTGAAGTACTTTTTAAATTGTCATTCTTTAACTAAACTGAGGCCAAGATCACACACATAACTAATGTAACCTTTTATATAGATGACAAAGCCATTAAATTTCTCAAAGTCTCTCCCCTTTATTTGGCCAACAGTCTAAATTACAACAATATTCTGCTTATTGCTACAAATGAAATGATAACAATAGCAAATCCTCCATTAAACAAGATCAAACAGCAAAAAGGTGCCATTTTTTATTAAAATTTATCAGTATTTATTGTTACTAGATTCCCTGAGTGGTGTCACTTGATTTACGTTAATTTATCGTCTAATCTTGGTATGACTTTGACCCAACCCTCACAATTTTTTTCAAGCCATTTCAGACGGAAATTTGATTTTGTAATGAGGAAAACACTCCTGAGTTTTTTCCAATGTTGCAATTTGGTTGAGCAACAGTTTGTGGTAGTGTTTTTTTAACAATGGATACATATAAACGATTTTCTCCATCAGATTTAAAACCAGTCATCTCATTTGAACACGCTTTACCTGTTGGAGTTAAACACCCTGAAAGAACATTTCAGTGAGTCAGAGGAGCTGAAGGCAGGGAAAGGCCAACAGTTGGACCAGGAGAACAAGATCATTTGTTTGTTGTTATAAATTAAGAAATGTAAAGGTGGAGACTGAAGACAAGAGCTGGTGAGACAGGAGAACCCAGAGTTAAAGCAGGAGCAAGAAAGCGAATGGTAAAAAGGTATTGATGACAGAAATGTGGTTTTCAGGGGGTTTATTGTATGTGAGCACTTTGTAAATTTGCAAACACTGAAGACTCGTCTCCATTGGTCGAACAAATCCATTCATAGACACAGAGAGGAGCCGTCAGCAACAGGTTCAAGTAAAATAATTTCAGCTCATATGATGCTTATGTCAAATTCCTGTTCCTGTATGATCTGATGCACATGCGGTTATCTCTGGATCGGAAAAAGAGAGGACAATTGAGAGGTGGACGATCAGTCTTCATTAAGCGTTAAGCATTAAGCTCTGGCTGTGCGCTGAGGTAACAGCCTCTGATGGATGACACCTTTAAGTTCCCATTAAAAAGTAAGCCTTGCTCATAAGCAGCTTCTGATTAACACCAGGAGAGGTGAGCTGCCTGTTCTGCAGAGACAAAACAGCCAGGCTTCTCTTTCAGTCTGCAATATCCATCACAGGCCCAAAAGGCAAACTTTTATTTTCTTTTACATGAAGGTCTTAACAAAAAGACAAAGAACCATTTGGCAGCGGTGACCTCAGAAAATCTGAGTTGTGCTAAATGCTCGGAACAGTTCACCTTTTATTTACTGAGTGACTCTGTTTGTAGAGCTGCTGAGGTCTGAAGGGCGATCCCTCCTTGGAGACCACCCCACAGGGCCCAGGGTTCCCATGAGGCGAGGACGGCAGCAGGCTTTGACTTGCTGAGACAGTGTGGGAATGGATAAAACTCCCTGGACAACGCATTGAAAAAAACGACAACTCTACTGGTTTCCAGCTCTGCAAAACAAAGGTTCATCTTCCATCTGACACTAGATGTTCATATTAGCACCAGCATTACCTGTGGTCTCCACGAGGTTGTTAGATTGGCTGTGTCTATGCACTGATGAGAACAAAATGGGATTTATCGAGCCAATCGGGGGCAGATGGAGGTAAACTAGTTACTCCCCTCCTCCATCCGCCTCTCTGCTCTGCCGCCTCTCCTCTCCCTTGAGTTGAAGGTTAATGATGAAAGAATACGGCAGAGGAATACAGATCAGGGAGACATGGATGGAGGTGGAGAGACTCTTAAAACCTTGTAGAGGAGTTGTGGCCAGAGGTTATGAGAAAAACAAAAACAAGAACTAACCAAAGTCTTAAAAGTGCTTCTGAAAAACACTCTAAATGGCAAGGCAACTTTACACATCCATGTGCATTAATGTGTTCATGTTGCATCTTCCACTCATGTGGAAGCAGAAATGAAAAATTTAGCTACATTCCTCACAGTATCTGACACTGACCTGGAAAATACCTGGGAACAACGCCAAGACTTCAACTAGCAACAACAGGAAAATGAACACTGACTCAGTTTTAGGAAATCTGCTGCAACAATATTATTGAATAATATTTGATTTGCCTCCGACATTCAACATAATTAAACCTCTTTATTTACCACAAGTATGATATCTGCAGTGCTACAACACCTTTTTAAAATGCCAGCTTTGCCAGCAATTGTTGCTTCAAGCAGCCTGTGAAATCCAGTAAAGCACCAGCTTCAAAACATGCATCCAATATAGCTCCAATAAATATTGATCTTCCAGAGAAAAAGCATATTGAGGTGCTATGCATACACTATTAATGCTGATCAACAAGCTAAAAGCTTGAGCATCCTTTATGCATGTGTATGCACGCACTCTCAGAGCACCCTTACATAGCCTTGCATCATTCATCGGTGTGCGCCAATTTCATTGATTCATCACAATATTGCAGATAAGGAAGCTAGCTAGCAGTGATCAGCATCTAAACATACCTCAAACTCCATATGTGCATCAAAGAATAAAGATTAATATTTTGATATGCTTTGATATTATTCTGATTATTTACTGTGGATTTTATACGTAGGAAAGCATGTTTTTCCATTATATCAGAGATGAGGCACACTACACATGAATGTGTAGACCATCCTCATGGAATTTCTGAAAATCTCAAGTAACACAAAGAAAGCAGCTTCACAGTTATTTAAAGGTCTCCATTACTAAGGCCATTCTCCATGTCAGTTACAGCTGAGGTGCCATCTCTGCTTACTTGACTCTACTGTCAAGAGCTCTCAGAGTACAGAGCCTCCTGGATGAGCTTATCACAGATCAAGAGTACGTAATGATGACAGCAGAAGGAGTAACACTTGTCACAGGACACTACACTTCACTGGATACTCATTGGCCCCTTACTGAGTCAGAACGTCCAAGATGATACAGTTGAGGGCAGTGCAGGGAATGTCTGTACACGTGACACAAAAACTACACAACAAAGTCTAACCAAATGTCTGAGCGTGAAAAAACAGATAACTGTGCTGTAATATCACATGATGAAATGTAAGGAAACCTACAAACACACAAGAATCCTAAGCCTGCGATGACGCCACTCGATCACTCCCTACTAGCCCTCCGTCTATGAAACAACAGGCCTGTGGCAGACTTGAGGGCTGACTCTCAAATACTGCACTTCGGTGAGCAAATGACAGTAATGTGGATCTATTTGCTGTTATGATGATTTCCAAAGCAGCCGAGTTTTGATCTCGTCATGCAACCACACGCTCACACACACACACACATAGTCAGTCTGTCTCTAAGAGAAATACAGAAGATCCATTTAGTAGCGGTTCTGGAGCTTTCATTAGCATCACATGAGCTTCCACAGTTTTTTCTCAGATGTCATCTCATGTTCATTTTGCTGAGGACTTCAAGCACTTCACTGAAGTCGAGACTGAAAGTTAATTCATTAACTTGAAAAACATTTTCTAAAATATCTCCACAAGGTGAATTTAGAAGATGTTCTATTCTTCCTCAGTACAGCAGATTAGGATGTAAAAGCATTTAAATTTCCATTTTGCAGAGCTGACAACGCAGTTCACTCCTTCAGTGCCGTCTCTTCTTTAGGTTTTCTGGCTGAGCAGGTAAGTAGCTGAAAGACCGGACAGCAATTCCCATTTTCACATGAAAAACAAACACCGCATACTAACTACATTGATGCCTCAGTGACCTTTGACCCCATACAGCAGAAGCCGATAGAAGTAAATCAACAGGGGATCAGACGAAGACAGAAACGGAAAAGTGACCTTGACCTGCTGTAAAAAGTACTAACAGCTTAAATAACAGGTTAATGCAGGCGATTACATCTGTAGGTAACAAACATATGACGGCATATGTTTTCCCTCCTCATCTAAATATAACAGTGTACATTTGTTTACATGCTTGATTTCATTTTCCTCCAATGTGAGGTTGTTTTGAGAGAACAGGCCTGGATTCTGCTTCTAAAATAACAATCCTCAGTGTTCATATAAACACGGCAACCTATACTTCAACGTACCACCAAAACCTATACTTCAACTCAAACCTATACTTCAGCGTCCTGATGCACTGAAGCATAAGAGGAGAGCTAGGTTGTTTAATGTCCACGTCATGTTTATGATAAACACTCATAGATATATTCTCTTCTGAAGGCTCTAACATGAAAATGGAAGAGGCACTTTTAAATCTTGAGCACTATTTACAGGACGTCAAAGGCAAGTCAAGACCAGACTAACTGAAATCAATAACAAAATGAATCATTACCCACAGCTCTTTTCCCCCCTCAAATGTTTAAAAACCCATGATAGAGGTTATTGTCTTGTTCAGCACAGGGGAACCATTTCTCCTTTCTGATCCCACAGCACAAACTGAAATAGACAAAAGGCTTTCATGTACTCGGCTGCCTCTCTGCATGAAGCTCATTGCCAAATGACTTCTCACTTGAAGAGTTAGTCCTCCTCTGTGAGTTTACAAAGACACTGGAGCATGTTGAATGAAACTCTGTGAGAGGGTTTGTCACTGTGAAAAAAACAAAACAACTCTTCTATCGCTGAACTCAATGTTTTATTGGCTATTGTGTGATACCAAAGAGGCGTTGAGATTTTCTGAACACGCACAAGTGTTTCAATGTTATATTGAAGAGCTCTGACTTTGACTTTCTCACTCCTAATCAGAAACTCAGTGAAATGTTTCAGCCAATTAAGCTGCTGATGGCGAGCGAGCGTAGTATGTAACAATGAATGACAAATTATGAGGAAAAATGAGCATATTATCAGCGTGGCAAAAGTTTAAAGTGTAAAAACCTTCATTTATCTTCTCATTTTTAACTGCCTGCAGTAAGTCTGAAAAATGTAAGAAAGTTTTAGAATTGGTATTAAATTGCCTATGGTCTACTATGTCTCCTTGAGTGTATTTGTAGCAACGCTTTTCAGATATTCTTCAGTCCAGCTCATGGCTCAATAACATCACTGCGAACTACGATACAGGCTGCAACAGGGGAATAGTACAGGGGCGCTCAAGTCTGACCTGGAAAAGCTGCTGCATTTGCTCTTATATGAAAAAATAACTTCTTCTATCTTTGCACTGATTAACAGCGAGGGTTTGTTGTTGAGTATGGGAGTCTACAGCGAATGTGTGCCAATTCATTTCCTCAAGGTCTGCTACGAGAAACCTCCCTCCTCTCATACAGCCCACACGTGGAGAGATTACATCTTTTATTTATCACTTCTTGGCTCTATTTTTCCAGCAAATTCCAGGCTGGGGTGCAATCAGCCAAGAAACCCTCCCCGTGTGTGTGTGTGTGTGTGTGTGTGTGCACGCACCACTGTTATTTCTCTTTGTAAGCATGTAGATCGAGCTCCCCTCTTTCACTCTCTGGAATAACAACAAAGATTCAGTTTCTTCCCTACAGAAACATTCCCCAATATCAGGGAATATATAGGACTCTGGTTTTAGCAGGACAGAGGCTGGTGTGTGAGAGTGAGTGTGTATTCCCTGTGGCCCTTCAATGAGTACACAAAGCCCACATGAACAGCCTGCATTTAAGAGTGGAGGAAGAGGGGGAACAGGTCATGCAGAAGCTGAAGTGTTCAGATTGCATTACAATTCAAATTAACCATGCAGAGTAATGGGATTACAGTCCTCGGTGCTCAGCAAAGGTGTCCCACATCCACTGAGCTCACAGGTGACACACTACAACACAGACTCTCCTGCGACAGCACTAAAACTAAAGTGTCTTCATTAAAGTGAGTGATCTCTTCAGTTCAACACACCGTCTGCTTCTCCACAGTCAAGTGTCTTTTTGATTACAAATACAAACAGCAACACAAAGCTGAACCCATTGGCTGTAGACTGGTGTGAATCATGGCCCTTTTAAAGGAATCGTTGTGCTCAATACGCTTCCTCCTTCCAAATGTCTTCTATTTAACAAGGGAGTGAAAAGATGCTTTTGTTTGCTTTCCTATTGGAGGTGATGGGAAGCTTGAAAGACACAAATGAACATGAAAAAAGGAACAAAGTGCCAAAATCACAATAGGAATGTTGGAGATTTGATATGTGTGCTCGGTAATTTAATTCTCAAAGAGGGTCCTGCTTTAAGAGCATGAAAAAACAGCAAGAAATATAATATAATATAATTGTAGAGTGTCACTAGTTTGTGTTGTTGATAGAGGTTGTGTGAGTAAGCAACTATTAGCTCAGTACACAGGTGTTTGTCCTTATTTCACTCAAAATAAAATCCACAGTGCCTTTAGTGGGTAAACAAACAACTTGATGTGTAATAATCGAGGCTCTTTGTTTTTTTTTTTGCCATTAGGTAAAGCAGGTATCCAAACTGTGTGAATAAATGTTAAGCGCTTTAGTGGTTAGAGCTCTGATATAGAAAAAAAAGGTATCAGTGAGACAAAGTGAAGCTCAATACAACTTTTAGTGAAGTAGAAGTGAAGACATATTTAAAGTGTTTCAGTTCAACCCCAGCCCTAGGCTACTATATACTTCCTTTATTACTCAATAGTTTTATGTAATCCGTAAAAAAATAAAAAGTCAGAAATTTCACCAGATAATCAAGACCGTGAGAGATTTTTAAAGAAGGCATTCTGAGAACTTAAGTCAGTTTGATGACATGTTATATGCACTTGTAGGTGTTTTCTAAAATTACCAGCAGACTGTCAGTACTATGGCCTGACCTGAAAACAGCTGTGGGACTTTCTGAAACATACACTGACACGGTTGGGACTTATACTGCTGTTCACATCAGTCCCATGTGTGGGCTCTTCTAGACCTGCTGCTACGATACACAGATGCGTTTCTGTTCAAGTTTCTCAGTGAAAACAGGTGTCGCTAAGAATTCAATGCCATTTGTGTATTTTATTTCAGGGGTTTATGTCCTACATTCATATTCAAACGGCCCCAAGCAAAACAGGACTGAAATACCCCAGTCAGTCCCACATCTCCATTCATACCATGCAGATTTAAAGCCCCATTGTAGCTACTAAAGCCTGTGTGTGTGTGTGTGTGTGTGTGTGTGTGTGTGTCCTCTCCAGCCTTTGTTATCAAACCCCGTTCCTTCACTACCCTCATCTCTAATCATCTGTTTAAACTGCTCATGGTGTTTAATGACTGATCATCTTCCACGGGTTCCGTATTTCTCTGTAGTTCTGGTTTTACTGGTCCTGTCACTCACCGACTTGCAGTACGTTGTCCACGCAGCCGCTCTCCAGCAGAGCGATGCCCCGGCGGAAAGGCAGCCGCGTCTCGTCGCCGTTGTCCCCGCTACTTCCCATATCCTCCCCGCCGGTGTTGAACGACGAGTACATGCAGATTTCCCGTTCACTCCTCGGGAAAGACCAGTAGACGATCCGTCTCTGGACGGGCTCCGGGATCCGTTCGAAGCGCTCTTCGACCCGCTGGAACGGCCACTTCTCCGCGACTTTCCTCGCCGCGATGTCCAGGAGGGTCTCCGGGCTCTGGGTTTTGCTGGACTCGCCCTGCGCGGCAGCAGAGCCTCCGCACGGCACCCCCGCGGCCCGCTGGCCTGGTCTACATGTTGCATTGTAACCTGGTCTACAGCAGAGCCGCTTGGCCGGGGGCTGCTGTACGCGCTCCGCCATGATCGCTCTGCTTTAACGCCGACGGAGGAAGTCAACGCACCATATGAACGGGATGGGGAAGGGAAAGGTTACCCTCGGTCTGATTGTTGGCCGTGTATGGCCAAATCATCCTTTTAAGGAAACATGGGGGCTGGGCTTCTGCGGGCTTGTCAAACCCCTTTGTTGACAAATGAAAGGGGGCGGGGCCTGTCCGGCTCTGGAGCTAAATGAGGACCGGAGGGCGGAATTCCCGCACGGCCGCTAATCCTTTGTGAGAGGAGAATAAAAAAACTCTGAAAAGGAGGTCATTTTAATAACGCCTGTCTCTGCTCCTGGGCTGGGGCGTCACTGGAGGGCGTTAACACACACTACACACAGGGACAGGAGGGCGTCTTTGTCTGGCCGTAGACGAGCAGAGTCAGGCTGAAGGCTGGGCTACGAGGGGCGGTGATAGGCCTGTCAACACTGGAGCCTCGTGGTTTGGGGGGAGGGGGCAATGAACGCAGCACCGCCCCCCCCCCCCCCCCCCCCCCCCCCCACCGTGACGTTTAAAGGTCCACAGGAATGTGGGTGATTTAAAGAAAACAGCGTGTTGTGGGAAATATGACTTCTGACTTTATGAGAGTACATTTACAGGAAATAGTAACATACAGTTATACATCATAAAGTCACATCATCTCATAAACAGGGTATACTCGTTCCCTCTGCTGGCAATTGATATTCTGCTACAACATTCATTCTTTTAACTTATTTTCATACATGTGCAATAAACAAAGAATAAACTACTTTAAATATTACTCTTGTAATTTTATTGAGTTTTCATACAAAGACTCATTTTGAGTCCAGAGATACAGGTTTGATCTCTTGCTTATTAAAAATCACACATAAATACATTTAAAGCTTTATTTTTTTGTTAATGCTGAAATAACAGGTTAACGCAGATGATTATATCTTTACATGATTACATCAGCACGTGTCAGTGGGTGATATTTAACAACATCTAGTGGTGAAGTTACACAATACAGCTGAGTGAAACGTTCACCTATGGTGGCCACAAGAAAGAGGATGTCCCTCATTACAGACAGTATTTGTTGGATGTTTTCTGGGATTATTAGTTAATGGAATATTAACTCTGGTACACACAAACATCATGGGGGACATTTTACAATTTAATCTATAACAAAAAATAAAGGAGGAAATAGAAACAACATGTTGCATTAAAATAGTTTCTTTCACTCTCTGTTGATATAAATAACTCATTTTACAGTAACAAAAGCACAGTGATTACATATTAATGAAAGCATGTTATTTGATTTCTACAATTGATACATGTACATTTTACACACTGTACTTTTAAAACAGATTAAGTGTATACATGTGTTTCAAATCTTTACTGACGATAAAAGCAAGTCATTTAATTACATTTTAGATAAAAATTAAAATAGCCATAAAACTGTGGTCTAGGTACTATCAACAACAGTCAGGCATGCTAGACCTAATACTGTTAACACCACAAAACAACTAATATTCATTATGGATTAACAAAATTTTTGCCAGTTAATCCATCCAACAGAGCCGCAGCTGCTGATGTAGCTTCCTGTTATTTCTGTTTTGTTTCTCTTTTGTTTGTACAGAGAATATAACGCTACCTCTTATTGCTAAAAACAAGTTTTATGGGAATGTTACTACTGAGAAATATCCTAAATAAGGATGTGATTTATTGTAATGTATATGGTGTCTGCGGGTTGTTCTGGTGTATGTGAAGTTGATGGATTCAGTGCTTCCTCAAAACATACTGATTGATGAAGCTGCCAGAAAAGTGGGTATAATGTGGTCTCACTGGTGGTGACTGCAGCTAAAGGGAAAAACATGATGTAAAAAGTGAAGTATAATGTAAAGGGCAGTGAGGTATTTTGTAAATGGACTGGTTAGGGAGAATGTGTTCCCTGTTGTTTGCATGTTCAGACAGGACCACTGGGGTGAGAAGCATGAATGATTCAGGGTACCCAGATCTTGACAGGAGCTCAAGAGGAGACCAGGGATTACAGATATTTATTTTGTCAGAAATACTGGTGAATTGTAGAGAAGGAGTCCTGCATTTCTTACACTAAAAAACACTGTTCAGCATTGCTTAACAGTGAACTTTATTGTAAACCGAACACATTTACATGTGGTGGACTCTGAGTAGCTATAACTCATACTGTATCTTTTTGCGATCATCACCAGGAGAACATTTCCATCCATGCATAAATACACTGTTCATCACTGTAATGAGTTTATCTGTCTTCTTTTCTTCCCATTTCCAGTTACAGTACCACCTGCTGCTTCTGCAGGACAGAGTTATCAGCAGCCTCATTTCAGCACACATGCTCCATGCTGAGTAAATGATTTAGGCCCCCCTGGCTGCAAATCTTTAGTATTGTCTCATTTTACCCTGCAGACAGCACAGTAGAAGCACAGTAATGACTGAGCCTATTCACCCAGCATGGAGGTAACCATAGGTGGGCTGGGGGAAGACAGCAACACACACACACACACACACACACACACACACACACACACACACACACACACACACACATTATCATCAACGAAGCTTCTACCACCTACAAACAACCAGACTAATGTTAATTTTTTTACGAATTTAGGTACATTTTTCTTACATTGCATTGAATTTACATTCCAGCTGCTCATTATGTCCAGAGATTCTCTTCTATTTTTTCTCACTGTTACATAAACACAACCCTATAGTGCACAATAGTGATGTGTTTTCATGGTTTTATTTGACACAGTGAATGCACCAGGAAGGCTTTTGACAAGCTTCTGTATAGTATGTTGTCATTTGGGCAAATGTTCATGCATGCATTGCACTCAAACAGATTAAATTGGAGAGTAGCTGCAAGGTTATATCACTTTTATTCCACACACTGCATACAAAAATACCCACATGTGTCTTATCAGATATTCATGGTGATGCTTAATTGTAAACTTAGAATGTTTTATTTTGTCCCTACATGACTTAAGTTGACCTTTATGTCTTGCTGAATTTATTGTACCTTGGTGAATAACATACATACAACTTTATAGAAACACACGTGCATTATATGTGACAAACTATTCAGGTATTCAGGCATAAAGAATTATCCCATTAATATGATTACTATGGATGGACTCTCTTCGCTCAGCTAAGATGGCTAGTATGGGTGATAATGACACTCTTGCTCACTCCTGGGGATAATCACACATTCGCGTGCGCGCACGCACACACACACACACACACACACACACACACACACACACACACACACACAAAACACAAACCATAGTATCCTTTAACGCTGAGCTCATTTGCATTCTCATCAGTATGCATGAAATTTCTGGCTGAACTTTAATACCCTAACTGCTGCATAATACACTTTAATGAGCATAAAAGTGAGCATGACAATTAAAACTCGCATTAATCACTAAACGCTGAGGGGTGGGGACGTGGGGATGAAATGAGAAAGAGAGGGAAGATGGTGGGAGGATACAGAGGACTGGGGGATACTAAGCAGGGAGGAAGGAAACTGAAAAAGGTAGAAAGGATGAAGCAAGTGGAGAGTATGGAGCAGAAAAAAGAGGAGGAGAGAATGGCAGAGAGAAAGAGGCAATAGAGATGAGAGCTCTTCTACTTAAGTGTTAAGGTTGATGAGGAGCTGGCAGCAGCGTCACCACGGGAACAGTGAATGAATGATGTGTTTTCATCTCAGAAGTGTGTGGACAAGCAGAGCCCAGCTCTTCCTGTTCCAGCTCTTTTTCTCATCCTGTTTTTTCTATCGTCCTCCGTTTTTTCACTGTCTCTCCTTTGTTCCTCTTTCACTTAGAAAACTGCCAGAGAGCAGCAGTATGTTGCACAAAGAGGATTATATTCCCTGATAATGGAAAACCAAGCAGTTCTTACACCTATACCTTCCCCCTGTCTTGTTCCTTCCCTTTGGAGGTATGACAATTCTTCTAAAAAAGAAAACAAACACACATGTGATCCCATTTGGAATTTTCACACCTCTGATCTTTCCCCTAATGCAACACCATGAAGATTAGTTGCAAATTTTTCTCTCCTCTGTGGCTGTTTTTGTGTATTTCCAGATTTTTTGATGCCAATTTGACTGATGCCACTGGGCAAGCATGAAATGTTACCATCACTATGTCTGGTAAATATATATTTGGGAAAAATACAAGATTTACACATTCTTGCAAATGTGTTAACATACAAACATAACCTTTGAATGTACAGACACAGATATGGCACATATTCACTTGGAGACACCACACTGACACACATTAATTATTTTGCTGCCAAAAACACTGTATAATTTATTGTGTTCTTACACATCGTAATTACAGCCATTTAATATCAAGATGTCCCTGTTCAGCACACACACAAGCACACGAGATGAACACATACACACTCATGATCTAATCACCATTTTCGTTGCAGAGTTGACACATTTCTAGAGTGTTTGACCCTCCTTTGTCCTTTCTTTAGCTGAACCCACCAGTGAACCCAAAAGCAAGTGTGTGTGTGTGTGTGTGTGTGTGTGCATGTGTGTGTGTGTGCGTGCGTGCATGCGTGTTTGAATCAGGAGGAGGCATAATAAAACCCCATCTGCATTTCCATAAATCAGGGAGGCATGTTTGTTGTCACCCAGTTGAGGGGCCTGAGAGCAAGGCCCCAGGGTCTGCAGGGATTATGATCCTTGCAGTCTATGTGAACATGCATGTGTGTACACGCATATTCATGCAGATGCAATATAAAACATTCCCTGTAATGGTACCCACAATTCATGCCCAGAACATCTATTTATTGTTTAACATAGCACTTTTCCCCTTTTTTGTTCAGTTCGTCAGGTCTCTTTCCACCCTTTTTAAAAAGAACATATTAAACCTGCACTTGTAAGAATGCTTGGCAATGACAGAAAATGGATCACTTTAAAACAATATTTACATTTAAAACAATCTTGCTTCCAATTTTGAGATTTATCAATCTCACAAGTATGCATTTAAATGAGGTAATTAACATGAATACATATTTATATTAGCACACTCAGTTAATCCACTGAATTCCATTTTTCTGTAAACCTGATCACTGTCTGTGTGTTTTTGTTTAAAGTCAATCAACAGAAGCTTCAGAGCGACAAAGTGCAGCAAGCTGTCAAGTCATAGCCACTGAACATAAGTATAATCCTTAATAATTTATAATATAATGCTAATATGATCATATTAATGTAATGATAATGTAAGCTATGTAGCAGACATGCGTTTTAAAGTGAGTCATCCTGATGAATAATTTATTTCATGAACTTGCTTAATAAATGTTTTAATAATTTGGATGCATTCAAAACCTATTAGTGTAAAACAGATTTGAATGGAGATTGGTACAACAGAATACTTTCATTCACATCAAACTCAGAGGCTACATTTAAAAAAAAAAAGTGCAGATCACTGACAGCTTTTGTTAAATGCATCTGTCTTCTCGTCTCTGATATGAAAAGCTGTCATTCTGGTTTGGTCGGTAGGTAGATAGGTAGGTAGGTAGGTAGGTAGGTAGGTAGGTAGGTAGGTAGGTAGGTAGGTAGGTAGGTAGGTAGGTAGGTAGGCAAGTAGATAGATAGATAGATAGATAGATAGATAGATAGATAGATAGATAGATAGATAGATAGATAGATAGATAGATAGATAGATAGATAGATAGATAGATAGATAGATAGATAGATAGATAGATAGATAGATAGATAGATAGATAGATAGATAGATAGATAGATAGATAGATACATACATACATACATACATACATACATACATACATACATACATACATACATACATACATACATACATACATACATACATACATACATACAAACATACATACATACATACATACATAGATGGATCACATCATTGTCATGTAGCATGTCACATTAAATAAAATTTAAACGCTGCGCAATCCTTCCAAAAACTAATACGAGCCGCTGCCTTTGTTGTGGCTTCACCACTGATTCAGAATTCAGAAGTTACAGTATAGAAAGACATAATACAAGCACACACACACACACATATATATATCTCACTGGGGAAAGTCATATGCTGCTTTAATGGGACAAAACAGAGTGAATATGAAAATATATAACTTGCTGTGTCTTTGCATCTGAACTGTGGAAAGCTTATGTCCCTGCATTCTTTGTGTCTTAGGACTGTGGGTGATAGGATGAAAGAAGCAAATATCCCATTTAGTGTAATTTCACAAGTCGTAGAGTCTACACATACCTTGCTTTGCTAATTTTTTCCCTTTTTCATTATTTCTAATATCAGATAAAACAAGGACAGAGTAGGAAATGAAGGGGGACAAATTGACCCAGAGCCTCTGGGTATGTCATGTCGCAATTTAAATTAATTTGAGACTCTAAAATGTCTCCAAGCCTATCATTTAACCCCCTCTATCATCTATGCTCTTTTCAATTACACAAAGGATCCATAAACTGTTATTAAACCACAACCCACCCCCTAAAAGATAATCATAAACTTTCAGTAAGAGTTTTTGAGCTAAGTTTTTTTTTAATCCTCTTTTTTTGTTGAAGAACTACCCCCAAGATTTCACCCAGCCCCTCTGAGAGCTCCCATCGTCAAAGATAGCGTGGGCGTTTGTGTGATTGTGTCCCATCTGATCTGATCCAGTGGGTTTGCAGTGGTGAAATTGATCCCTGTGGTAGCTACACTGACAGGCCTGAGGAGCCAGTGTTCAAATGAATTAGGAAGAGGAGAAGAAGACAGCGAGGGCTTTCTGTTTGTTCTGCCTCTAAATAATACAACACGATGACAGCCAGCAAACAAAAGCATTTGTGTAACGAAGAGCGATACAGGGGATAGGATATAACATGGTGGAATGCTTAAATTACAGATGAGAATGGAAACATCTTTTTTGATGTTTTGTTGTCTGTTAAACATTGATGGGAGCCAAACCAGTGGGAACAGAGCTAGTGAGGAGGCTACAAAGAGCTGGCTCAGTGGTTGTCCATCCAAAAATCCAGGAAAGAAACTGGAAGCCTGCGAGCAACAAACTGGAGCACTGGGCTCTGCTCCCAAATGGACACTCACTTTTTTCATATTCGCCAGCGTCATATGTTTCCGAAGTTTGCTCCCTTTAATTGTGTTGCTTGGGGGTGAAAAAACAAATGACAACCAAGTGATTCTATCTAAATTCCCTGAATGTGATTAAACATAAATGTGTAAAGGGTCGGCAGGGAGATTTAGCACTGAATAATTGACAATGCTCTATTATATTTCTGTAGGATTTATTCTGCCTTAAAATACTCATTTCACTGTGCATGTGTTTTTTAACATTCATAGCATCTCAAAAATAATTGAAGGTCCTGTGTGTTACTAAATATTTCATCTCTTTTGCCTCTTTTCCAAATTTTGCAGGATGAATGATGGCTTTTGCACCCAAAAAAAGAAGGATATGAATATTTCAGGCATTTAAATAATTAAGTCCAAAGTGTTTGGGGCGGCAAAGCCCTGATAAACTAATCTGAGATGAAGAAAAGAAAAAAGGTCTGAGAGGGACATTAGAAATTTATTATTTTATCAGCAGTTATTTATTATTAACATAGCGAGATCCCATTTGCATTCATAGACAAAGGGACTCCTGGGAGGATGCCCTGTGGATTTCAAGGTGATACATTAAACAGAAGTTGGACGACGAGACAGTATCCACCACTGCCCCTCATCTGCATATTAGCCAACATCTTTCACTCACCACAAGCACTGGGATATCTTCAGGTGGATTGTGCAAGTGGATGGCATATTTAGGGCATGAAAATGAACTCTTCTGACTTCACAGTGTCACATGCTAAATACTTCATGACAGAATCTCACAATAGGGTCAAAGCTTTGACCGACAACACTTGACAGTTTAAAGCAGCAGTAATGAATATTTATTTATTTATTTATTTATTTATTTATTTATTTATTTATTTATTTATTTATTTATTTATCAGGGACAGTGCAGATTAATGTGTTAGAATTAGTATAAAAAATATATATTTTTCAACCATTGTCCCAGGGCAAGATGTAAAATGTCAGCATTTGTAAAACTAATAAAATTTTAAAAGGTAGGTTTACACTTACTCATGACAGGGCCGGATTATGGGGGTGGGGTGGGGGGGGTCTGGGGCCAGGAGTTTGCCAACCTACCATACCTAAGGATTCTACAAATGTTTCTTTCTCCTCTTACAAAGTCATCCACCAATTCATCAAAGTTGAGCTGTCGAACAAACTCTGATTCTATTGCAAGAAGAGAGAATGAATTCAACCAGTTTTGGAACATTTTCATCCTGAGCTCATTTTTAATTGAAGCCAGTCTGGAGAATGACCGTTCCCCTTCACAGTTTGTTATTGGCAGGGTCAAACGCCCTGATTGCCATCCCTGTCCCCCCTGCCCAATTCATATCACCCTTCTCTCTCGGTTCTCTTCAGATATGCCCTGTAACAGTGTGAGTAGTTATAAGATCTTAGAGAATAGAGGCCCTCTGACATCACAATTGACAACTGCATCACTTGTTTACTTTGTGATACCGGTAGGCTAACAGGCTACTGTACGCAGAGCTATCAAGTCACATGGTTTTCAGTTTTAATATACATTTCTTTGGCGAAAACTGGGAAGAATCAAGAGCGTTAATATTTTGGACCACTCGCGTGTTACGTTACGTTACGTTACGTTACGTTACGCTACGCTACGTTACGTTATGTTACGCTACGTTACGCTACGTTACGTTACGCTACGTTACGTTACGCTACGTTACGTTACGCTACGTTACGTTACGCTACGTTACGTTACGCTACGTTACGTTACGCTACGTTACGTTACGCTACGTTACGTTACGCTACGTTACGTTACGCTACGTTACGTTACGCTACGTTACGTTACGCTACGTTACGTTACGCTACGTTACGTTACGCTACGTTACGTTACGCTACGTTGCGTTACGCTACGTTACGTTACGTTACGCTACGTTACGTTACGCTACGTTACGTTACGCTACGTTACGTTACGCTACGTTACGTTACGCTACGTTACGTTACGCTACGTTACGTTACGCTACGTTACGTTACGCTACGTTACGTTACGCTATGCTACGTTACATTGGCTGGCAAATAGCTTTCCACAGTTTTATGGTTGAGATATCTTTTGGAAAGGAAAACAGTTGATCATTTCCTTCACAGTTGAAAAACCAATGACGGACTGTTGTGGGAGGCATCTTCTCTCTTCTACTTCTTCAGGTTGGAAACATAACTCCCAGGAAAGTTTGAATCATATGCTGGGTGGGTGTGTTTTGGGGCCACTTCCATACTTCTCAACCTGACGTCAGGTTTTGTACACATCTCACAAACATCTCACAATGAGCTGTTTAGAGTGCCCGGAAACCACTTTGCAGGATTATGGCATAAACAGTACAGCTCATGATTTGTAGCTTTGCTGAGGTTTACAGTCGACTCAGCATCCGACATTATAACATTGTATGTATGTAGAAAAACACGGTTGGGCATAATAGGTCTCTTTTAACCAACCCATCTTTTTTTTATTGTATGTATGTCTTCATACGTGTTCTGTTTTTGTTATAGTTAAAATTTATGGGAGAAATTTAAAACCATGGCAATGTCTATTGTTATTATGTATTATATGGGAAATGGGGGGGGGGGGCAGCAGTAGGCTAGAAGGCATTGATACTTGCTTTTGTGAGTGTGTGTTATACATAAAGACATAAAGTACATATATACATTTGGAAATATTAAATCTTACTCCCCTCCTTCCAGCTTTGGCTTCATTTTCAGGAGAAAAGTACAATGTAGTGTTGTTTACTTGTGTAAAAGTTACACATTTTGCAAACAGTGAAGAGAAGAAGCAGGAAAATTGTATTGGCCAACCACAGGATTCACTTCCTATGGGGTTTGTCAGGGTGTTTTTCACCTCAAAGTCTAAACTTAGGCACACAATTTCTTCTTTTTTTGTTTTACTGTACATATTTGTTCTGGTTAGTTTCACACTTCAATTTTGAGAGCAAATACATTCTATTGTCATCATCTGTGTGAGCTGCATCTCCCTTCAGGACGGCTGTATGTTGTTATGTTTGTCTTATTTATTCATTTTTAAAGTTTTTTTCTGGCTATTTTTGCCTTCATAAGAGACACATATTAGAGATTAAAGAACAGTGTGTACAGTGGAGAGAGACAGAAAAGGACGGTGACAGGCAGCAAGACATAAGCCTTTTTTTTTTTTTTTTTTTTTTACTTCATTCACATTCTAGTTTCTTTCTCAGATTCCTGTGATTGGTCTGAAAGCTCAATCTATCCTCAAACAATAAAAATATTTTCATACTGCACATGGACCCAAGTATGATTCAATTAGATCTGACTGAGACCATAACGTTTGCTTGGACCATGGTGCAGAGGGTGTTTTACACTTAAACATGCTTTGGCTCAGTTCATACAGTAAAGTGCAAAAGTCCAAACTGAACAAGGCAGATGTAAATGTGCTCTGGTTATATCTATAATTCCACTGTGACCAATTCTCACAAGCCGCAGTATCAAACAGGTAATTGACAAAAAAATGTCTAAAATTACTTCACCTCCCAGCAGTGGAGAACCCTCTAACAGGTCTGGAATATGATCTAGATTTGCATTAAAGAATAGGAAATACAAATGAATCCTGTCCAGCAGCTGTCAGAATTAAATTTGATAGATTGGTCTAACATAAACAAAATAACAGGTTCTTTGTCATCAAGGGGGAATTAGGTTGTAGCAGGGTTTTGTTTTTTTTTTAAATCACACAGAGCAGACACCAAATAATAAAAACAACATAAAAACAAAGACACAGGTCAATACAGCACAAAAACAGAAGAACACAGCTATTCCATTTGGACAGGGACTTATACATAGAATAATATAAAAACTAAAAACAGATAAGAGGCTACATTCAAACAATGTTTCAGTCTGTGTCTCAATGTACATTTAATTTGCATATTCAATTCTCTGGCCTCCTCTGTATAAAAGGTGTAGAAGGTATAAAAAGGACACAGACTGATGTCAGTGGATTTGCCTGAAGTGGTGAGACTCCTCTGTGACCAAATACCCATCTCCTTTCTCACCCAAAAGAACCCATTAATATTTCAAATTAATGCAAATAACCCCAAATGATGAATAATTGCCCCATATCAAAATTCAATTACTGTTAAACACTGACGAATAGCTGATTGAAAATTATGAATAATTTCTTTGACAGAAGTAGTCCTACAAAAAAAGACGCTCTCCTAATAAGACAGAGACAGACTGAGTTGGACTGAAATGTTAGAACAAAAGGATACTTTGACAAAGTCAAAGTCTGTATTTTATCCTACTTACAGTACTTTAGTCTACATCAGTCAGTCTCTTTTAAATTGTACAATGTGTGTCTATAGGGTGTTGAAATTGTTTTCTTTAAGGATAATGTAGGATTGACTAAGTTAATGTATGGTATAAAACATACTGTAGCACAAGCACAAAACAACCATTAAAGCTTTAAGACTGAAAATCACCACTCTGAGATGAGGTGCTCGACGAACAAAAGTTTTGTTCTTTTCATGGCCTTATTTATGCACATACAGGATCTTACACACCAACCACAGACAGTCAGGGTGTGAGGACCATCCAAAAGGAAACTACTTTTATACCTGAAAGCTATGTCATGTATTAGACACATGATAACAGGAACAGTTCACACACAGGATGGAGTTTAACGTACTGTACAAACTGACATTTTAAGATGGGCATATCACCTTGCCAATACAAAGAACAATCACACTACAGGACACACAAAGGCCATGCAGATTAAGACACACATCATTACCCTGTTAAGATAATGGCCTATGTGATTTTTTTCAAGTTTTTAGGAAGACACAAAAACACGTTACACTAACCCTAAGTCATCCTCTTGAGTTGGGTCATTGTCCTATGAACATAAAATACATGATCCTTTTAGCTAAAGATTAAAGCAATTTTACCAGAGATACCCCGCACGAGATGTTTAAACCAAAAACTAATTTTAATCCAAAAATTACTTAGGCCATTATTTTTATCGGGTGACTATAAGAACACATCTGGGACACTGAGTTAACTGAATATTTTTTTTTATCATTGTCTCATTGCAAATTGTGATGAGAACTGTTGTCCTAACAAACTCTGAACTGCAGATACTGATTCAGACTTGTTTGTTTTTCTTACAGTCCAGTTGATTCTTCCAGGTCGACAGCCACAATTTCCACAAAGGTGAAATTAAGACTAAAGGTTTACATTAATTTGTTTGAAACATATTCAATTGACATATACACAGCTCAGCCACAAAGTTCAAACTTAGATTTAACTCTGCAAACAGTTTAAATCCTGCTATTGGATAATTATTACAGTAATTGTCTGTAACATGTCTCAACTGCAACAAGTTGTTTAACTGATATAATGGATGGGTTGTCAAGTTTTAAGTCATAAAGACCCAGAGCTAATTTTGTGGTGGTTCCCAAATGAATTTTCTCTCTATTTTTGACCTTTCGTAAGTGATTTCTCACAACTTTCTTCTAATAACATGAAAATCAGGTATTTCCTTGAATTTCATTCACTAAGTGACTTTTTCTTTTTTTTCTTTTTTTTTTTGTCTGCATTTGTTGTCATTGTTTAACACCACACAGAGGGAGTCAACATTGTTTGAGATCAATGCATGTTTTAGTCATGCAGCCAAATATTTTAATATTTAGTGACTTTTTCAGTAAAACATATCATTACCTGAACATAAACCAAGCATCACCATTCACCGTCATTGATCCAACACCATCAGCTTTATTGGTGAATCAATGTTATAGAAGATAACAATGTTTCCACGGTAACTATGGGGACTGTGATCCAAGTGGGTTATATCTGATGACCATGAAAAGCAGATCATCTGTATTTTATACCAATTATTTACATGTATTGATAGTATTAGTGGCTATTTAGATTTTTATATCAATAAGTGATAATGGTCACCAGTGGATGTTTGGGACTTTGTGTTAAACAAAACAAAAACAGCTTGATAAAGATTAGACTGTGTTTTAATGGATAAAGGACATGTGGTCTGATGAGTCCAGATTGAACTTGTTGCAGGGTAATGGGTGCAACGGGGTGAGAAGAGAGGCAAATGAAGTTATTACCCATCATGCCTAGCACATATAGTACAAGCCTGTGGGGGCAGTGTTATGATCAGTAGTTGGTTCAGTTGTTCAGGTAACTTGATTTGTCCAGAAAATCTGAATAAACTGAATGAACAGGTCTAACAGCTGTGGATTTATTTATTTATTTGCTGATGACAGACATATTTCAGGGCGATGATACTCAGATATGTCAAGGTAAGACTGTGAAAGAGTGGTTCAAGGTGTGTGAAACACCATTTTTGCATAAGGATTGGACACCACAGAGTCCAGATCTGAACCCCAGCCAGAATCTTTTGGATGCTCTGGAGTGGACCTTTACACCAGGATTGGCAGATTTACAGAAACGCTGTCGGGTTCTTCAGCCAAATTTAATCTCAGATGGAAAGAAAGACAATCCAAATTCTTGCTGTTTTGTGAAGAATTTATTTATCTATTTATTCCAACCAAAGCACAAAAACTCTGAAATAAAGAACTAGAAAAGCACACACACACACACACACACACACACATATAATCAAAATGGTATCATTTATTCTTTGTGCCAGTATTAACATTTCGTGAAATTTTCATGCAAATCCATCCATAACTTTTTGAGTTATCTTGCTAATAGAGTGGCAGATGGACAGACAGACAGACAGACTAACCCTGGTGAAAAGTGTTCCTTGGCAGAGTAATTATGCATCTAAATTGTAGGTTGATATTCAGCCCTCTCAGTGGGATGGGCCTCCATCTAGTCTACTGCTTTACAAATGAAGTGGCCCAGAATGCACTGCTCTTAATGCTTGATAAATCTCTGTATTTCTCTGTGAAAACAGCTGACTATTTCAGAAACCGATTCACTGGAAGAAGGAGAGGAATTATTGTCTGACATATTAATTTGTATAAATGCAGGATTTTTTCCCCCCAGATGATTTGAGATGGTTCGACTGGAAGCAAAGATGTAATTTGTAATTCTTATCAGGTATGATTTGAATTCATCCTGTCTGTTTTTCTTTATTTTGTTTCCTATTGAGTTGTTTTGTGAGTGCATAAGTGGATTTAATAATGTTTTATCAAGAGTAAATGAAAAGCACTTATTTGGTTTTCTTTAGTTTATGTGTCAGTTTTTTTTTTCCAAGTATTATGATTAAAGCATGTATTTATTCACAAAGCAGAACAATAAAAGAATGCATGATATCAAAGACATTTATATTTTGAAAATTGTTTTAATCTTTCACAGAATGAACCAGTAATGGTGAAGAAAATCTGAAAAAAGTCTTTGTTGTTTTATTTTACAGTTGTCTCATTGTTCAGTGTACTTTGACTTACATTTTTGTATTTATGAAATTATTCTTTCTGTATATATTATTTTTTCACGAATAGTTTTCATTTCTAGAATGAGCTCAAACTTCACATTCAGCTTAAGGTCAACAAATATTTGAAGCTCATCCTAAAACATGATGGACAGTCAGAGCAGGTCCACATTATGACATCATCTTCTTCACTATCCTCCTCTTTTCTAAATGTGACTCCAGGGCCGCAGACTGAGCTAGGGGTTTCTGTAAAATGGAGCTGCACTGTCACAGATCTTTTTCCCATGAGTCTCCCAATTTTCACTGCCTACTCCTGTGAGGGCTCCAGGGATGTAACACCTCCTGAGTATGACACCTCATTCCGGTTTCCACCCATATGACCACAAAAAAAGCAAATAATAACAAGATGTCAGTGGTGATGCTTTGCAAAGATGAGGCGGTGTTAAATCAAAGGGTCCACTTTGGTGTGGGAAATAATGGAAATGTGACATGAAACCAAGATATTTTTATGAGACACAAAAGCAATAACGCTGACATTACATCTATTTGTGGTTCAAAGTGTGTAACAACCTCATTTCTTTGACCATATTGAAATGTGTTTCGCTTTGTACATATCCTTAATTAAAGTTCAGTGTTCTCTGGTACAACCGAACATGAAAGTACAGGAAATGAATCCTATTAAAACAATCATCCCTCTTCTCTCAGGTCAAGTAGCTCTCTGAACATTTCCTCTGATGTTGTCAAAGTTCTGACTTTGGCAAAAAAAAAAAAAAAAAAAAAAAAAAAACACATTCAGAAAACAACCAGAAAGGCCTGTGTTCACCAAAGTAATATCCATTTGAAGTTTTTCTCTGACCTAGAAAACTAACTCCTGCAGAAATTGCTTTCACAGTCAGACATTGAGCTGACTCATTCAGAAGTCTGAACATTCTGCCTCCCTGTGTTGAGACTTTTACTGCAGCATGTTTCTAATTTCCAGTACTGATAAGTCATTGTGTCTATGCCCAGAAACATGAATCATATTGTTCCTGCACAGGCATGTGAATACACAGAAGAACATGAATATATGGTTGCAGTATGTGGACAATGTAATCACAAAATCAGTCCATCATTATTCTGAGATGATAGAAAATCCCAAATTACCTCTGTGTTGCTGTACTGTATAATAATGAGTACATCATTTCAGTTTTAACCCATAAGAACCTATTGTGACATGTTTTGCAGTTCCAAAATGATTTTTTTTCTCTGTGTTTACCCATCCTTAAATGGGTTTAACACCATTTATTGTAATATTATCTTCTGTACTGTATGTGTAGGTGGGGGTTCAGTGAAAAACACGTATTTTCCAACATTTAATTTACTGATCATGTAGATGTTCATACAAGCTCAGAGTAAAGTTGAGGGTAATTATATCAATTATAGAGAAAATTTGAGAAAAACTGCCTTATTCAGCAAAATTTAGAGACATTACTTACCACTTCATGTAGTTAACCCAATGCTGCACCTTCACGTCTTCAGGCAGACTGAGCACTGACAACACAGTGGTGCCATCTTCAGGAGATGCAGGAACAGAACATGTACATATGTATTACCATAGAAGTACAGGCAGTAATAAACCTTGTTTTAGCTTTAGATATTGACTCTTCTCTCTTTAAAGTTACAATTATTAGGTGTAACACAATACTCTATAAGAAGCATTAACAATTGTATGTGCTTTAGTTTTTATGTTGCTGTGTTTTGCATGTTGAATTGTGCTTTGGACTCTTGGAGGCAGCAAAAATATGAGAAAACACTGGCACAACACAGTCCAACAATAGTACTGCTTTTGGTTCTTTACAGTTCTACCCTGCCTTATGTTCCTGTGTTCCCTCTGTAGTTCTATGTTGAATTTAGGCATATATAAGAACAAAAGAGGCTAAATTAACCCTTTGATAGTTACTGGTCACTACAGTGGACAGTTATTCTGCAGTTGTTCTCTTGTATATTCATGGATTTTGTTGTTTTAGTTTCATATCAGTTAGTTCATATCATTACTGTAACTGGTCTGTTCTTAATACCTGATCTACACTAACATGTTTACATGTAAATCAATTGGTTGTTGCTATTACTTCTTAAACAAAAACTGCATTAAAAATGTTTTATTTCATAGTTTTATGATATTATATTTTAAATACATGTTTCTTTCCTTCAAAGCTTAAACACATGTTTTCCAGCTGAGTGGACATTTTTGTAACTCCATAAAAAATAGGTTCATTAAAATGATTTCTATCACATTGTTTTGTTCATGCCTAAAGAGGAACATCTTGACTAAGGTTCTCATAATGCATGCATCAAAGGAGTTATTTAGTTTTTGTGCCTAGAATAAATATAAATAGACCCTTTTAAAACCTAGTGATGTATTTTGGTCCTCTGTAGGGGACAAATGTTTCACAGCTTTAAGAGCTCTTCAAAGCTTTAACTTTTTTTAGAGGAAAAAACTGGTTGTAGCCCAAGTGATTGTTGTGTAATTTATATATTCTAGGATTATTAATCAGTAAGTGAGATAGTTTATTTACTTGTGACATTTAAGTAATAATGATTTACTTATTTTAGCTTAATAGGGATAAGAATGCCAGTGTAAATTGATTTGTAACAATTGCATTTCATATCAACATATTTAACCTGTTGTATAATGTAATGTCCTTTTCTAATCCTATGCATATATTATTATTATTATTATTACTTGCTGAGGGACTGTTGACTTAAACATCAAACATGTTTACTGCTTTTTATTCTCATTCTTTATGTTATTTGAATATGTATATTTCATCATTGTTCCTATCAAATACAAAAATGTTAATAATACATTTATGCACAATAATTGAGTACGATGATTCAGTCACTTGTAATTTCTGAAGATATTGTGTGTATTTACCAATGAATGAAGCATAGGTGGAATGCAACTAAACCGTTGATGAATTTAGTTGAAACTGCATAAATGAAAAATACAAATTACAGAAGCCAAACAGCATAAAAAAAATCAACATTCTCTCAAACAGAAAAATATAAAATTGAAAAAGGAGCAAAATATGAGATAATTGATGGTTTGCTGGAACATCACTGAACCACTGGTGAATCATGGCTGAATCTATCTGGAGGACTGTTGTTTAAATTAGATTGTATCATTTATATATCATTGAACTAACTGTGTAATACTCCTTGTGTGCACTAGGACACACAAGCACCATGACAGATATGTGTGTCTGTTGGACCCATGTCAGTCTAACACCTGCTGCTAACACTGTTAGTTGTCCTACATCGCACTAATGCATCTTTTGTCAGATCCCCATATATTTCATTCTCTCTATGTGCTAAAGTCGCCAGTTTGTTGTGGGTGCACTAGGAAATGTTAAAAATGTAACCCTCCATGGAGATAATTATAGGAAAAAAATAAGCATTGCTTTGTGTATTTATGGGGTCTAATATGTTAATAAAATAAAATAGTGTAAAATAATTAGCAGATAATATTGGAGAAATGGTACTGAAAAAATATCATTAATATTAGTATGATTAACATTTTATGTGTCATATAAAGGCAAAATCAGAAGTATTGAAAAATGGCTAAAGTAAGCTCAGACACCTAAGTGTTCAACACCCTCTTCCACTATAAACCACTAGATAAGTGGGTACAATCCACTCATGAAATAACATGTTCTATAAAACCAACTGAACCACCATCTTGGTTCTTTTACAAAACAGAGAAAGATACAGTTCATGTGGTTTAATGTAGTTACAGTGGAATCATTTTGGCTTTTTGTGGAAGGGTCTGGCCTGAGGTCTCAGCTTCTCCTCAGAGGTCCATCGCTGACATCTACTTCAAAGTCGTCTACATGCACATCTTCAAAAATCAAGAGTGAATCATTTAACTTAACACTGTGTGGATGCAGAAATGTTGATTTCATTATTCATGTTTGTAAATGTGAGACTTGAGGACACAGGAAGTGGATTTGTACCAACCTTAGGATCTACTGTATCTGAAGGAAAATGACAATTGGTGGAAGAATATGTCCATCATACAGGCCTCCTCCTTCACAGAGGATGTGCATCCTTATTGTCTTTCCTAAAACAGTCAAAATAAAACATACATGTTAGTCACTGTAACACCCACTGACATAACAAGACAAATATACAACATTTCTGATCAGTTACAGAAAAATTTAACTTCACAAACCATTTAGAGTCAATTGCATTTCCTTGTTCTGCTGCTCAAAACAAAAAGAACAAACAGTTGAAAATGAACTCACACTGTATATCAGCTTTGACAATATTAAAAAAATATGAAATCCAAATGAACATATGGTCTGGACCTGTGAGGGTCCTGGTCCATGTAATCAGGTCCTAAACTGTGGCTGGTCTGCATCTGGTCAAGTAATGGATCCCAAAGTATGGGCTGCTGTCTCCAAATGGGTCATGTGAGTAATGCAACTGGGAGGTTTTGAACCATAAATAAATCCTTAAAATAAATATACTCTGTGTTCTGCATGTACCTGAAGATATTTTGCAATCATCAACCAGTAGATGGCACCAAGCATATGTAACTAGTCTGTCTACCCCTGTGTGTGGTGTCATTTTGGCACAGTTCAATGAGGAGGTCATCAACATACTGCAGTAAAGCTGATCCTGGTGAAAGAGAAAGGGAAGAGTGATTGCAACCTAAAAAATCACAGAAAAGGCAGATGCTGCAAGTGAGACCTTGACAGAGGTGCATCCATGTGTGACACTGTCCATCTAACTAAACCACAACTGTGTATCTGGGTGCACTGGAACAGAGAAGAATGCACTGCACAGGTTCACCACAAAAAAAACACTGCTTTCTGTCACCAATCAGACCAAACTCATACACATCACAAACACAGCTGCCAAACACATTGGTCTCCCCAGACCCAACCTCACAGAATTAAACACTTCCATCGCTCACTCAGCAAACACTAACAGAAGACACCACCCACTACACTGCTTTGGGCAGCTGTGGCTCAGTTGATAGAACAGGTCATCCTATGACTAAAGGGATGATGGTTCAAGTCCTGACTCTGGCTGGCCATGTATTGAAGTGTCTTTGGGCAAGACACTGGCAGTACCATGCATGGCAGCAGCTGCCTACTAGTGTGTGTGAATGAGTGAATGTGAGGCTAATATAAATCGCGTTGAGCACAATGAAGGTGGAAAAGTGTTATACTAGTGCAGTCCATTTACTACACTAATACATCTCCCCTCGACCCTCAGGGCACCGCTACAAAGCCATGAAATTCAGGAGGGCTGATACTTGCAGCTATAACTGCCCTGAACAACAGCCCCTGCTGATTTGTCTGTAATAGTGCATTATCATAGTCACTACAACTACTACCAATTCCACTGTAACTGCTTCTATTACTGTCTCCTGCATCTTCTATCTGCATGTCCTCCTTCCCCACGTCCATAAATCTCCTCTTTGGTGCTTCATTTTCATCTCCATCATCCTTCTACTAATATACACAGTATCTCATCTCTGTAAATGTCCAAATCACCTCAACCCAGCCTCTAACATTGTTCCTAATAAGTCCAACCTGAGTTTCTTTCTAATCTTGTCCATCTTTATCACTCCCAATCTAAATCTCAACATTATCTCCATAGACTTGTAAAAAGCAAAAAAAAAAACTAGAAAAGCACTCTGAGAGCGCAGACCTCCACCAAGGTAGACACCCCCCACCACCCCGGATCACCACCAAAATGAAATCAGTTCTTCCTGTTCACATTTCCAACAGATCCTGAAAATTTCATTGAAATCCGTCCATAACTTTTTGAGTTATCTTGAACACAGTCAGACAAACAGACAGACAGACAAAAACATAACCTCCTTGGTGGAGGTAACTATTTTTGTTGACCTATTACTGTTGCTGCCACATGATGGTGCCAAAGCTACATTTTGATTATTTCCTAAATTGTTTACAGGTTATTCTGCTATCAGAAATAGGTCAAATAATTAGTAGTTAGTTCTATGACAATGACAGTGACATAACCATGGAGAGTCAATCAGATTAAAACTCTTAGTATGTTGAGCCTATGTGATCAAACTTCAATATTATTTGTTAAAAATGACAGGAAGTCACACAATATCTTTAATAACTCTGAGTCTTTTTTCCTTACTGACATCCCACTTGTCACTTTGGATTTCTCATGTTCTCGACAAACAATGTATAACTAAACCTGAACTGCTCTGCCTTTTCACAGCCAAGTCCCAGAGCAGTCATTTATTTTTAGAGCTACTTCCTCTCTCCCTCTCAAGTCATCTACTCTTTGTTTTGCTTTTAACGGAGCATCAGATTCCTTGCGTGAGAGTGTTGTATTGAGACCAGTTGATTGTGATATAAGGTTACTTTATTTTTCAAGTCTTTAATCCCTCATTCAAACAGACCAGTCAGCCTTTTCTTCAGGGACAGGTCAGATTTCTAAGCTATAGAGACAGCCTTGGAAAAAAAATTGCTTAAATACAGGTTTTGTGCATTTTTAATACAACCAAAACAATGGTTTATCATTCCATTAGGTGATAGCTCACTTAGCAAGGACTCAGGAATCTAGGTGAAAAATAAAAAAAATATCATGCAATGAGTAAATTATTTGAGATTTACTTTCCGCTTTAACAAGCAATCAGAAATCATTAGGTGGTTTTATTTAAAGATGATGACAAACACACAGTCCTGTTTTTTTTTTCTTTTAAGAGCTAGTCAAAGACGGAGACATTCTTGCCCAGAGGAAACTACAGACTGAGGGGAATATGCTGTGTAAGCTCAGACTGGTGGTTACATAATGGCTTGTGGGAACACATATCTCAGAAGAGGGCTGATATGGGAGCAGGAAGACTACAACAAAACAGTAGATGTGCAATCATGCCCACAGATAGTCTGCAGATAACAAAGAGGTTTGACGCTGAAGCTGGTACTCCTAATGCTCTGAACCTGATACCTGCTCGTGTCTCGGTCTTTTATAACATTGGCCCATGACACAGTTTCAATACAATGAACCAATGTCCCTTCATGAACTGCACAGATACACTAATGTGCGTGGCATGGGAATAATACATGAGGCGAAGTGAGAGGTTACAGCCTTTTAATGGCAAAATAAATTAGACTTGTCCCTAATGGTTATATCTGATACACAAAGCATTCAGCTACAGAGTGTAACATTACACATAATTAGAGAAACAGAATAATATGGAAATGTCCTACAGGCAGATATGCATAAATGTACATATTTGCTGCATGAATGTGGTGTGATTTAAAACAACAAACAAAACACAAGCAGATGAGATGGTTACATAATGGAAAATCATATTATGTAGTATACGTATACACTTATGACTCATCCTTATTCAAATCTTCACAGTGAACAATAGATATATGTTTCATAAGTAAAAGTAAAAAAGGGTAAATAGTGAGCATTAACTATAGACCCAATAAGCCTTTTTAAGGCACAATCTCTTTTTGCCATATTTTTGGTTTAGTTTTATTTACTTCTGGAAGCTGCATTGGTTGTTTCCATGTTATTTATTATCTTGTCTGTTTAAATAAAGAGACTAAACATAAAGATGGATGACACGATGCTGTAAAATGTGAAGTTAAAATATGCTCAGAGGAGCTACCATGTTGCTTCTGTGTTGGCAAAGTCTTAACAATGACTGATTCATAAAGGTATTTAACACATGTCCAAAAACACCTGTGAAAGGACACCTACAATCCATAATCCTCAGGGACGACTGTGTACAAGATACAGAATATTTTGACCAGTTATGCAAAAAACAAAACAGTTTTTAGTGTTAGAGATACATGAACAGTGATTATAATAGACAGAGATGCTCAGTTTAAATACATGTTACAGTACTTTAATACTGTATTGTATGTGTTTATGTCATACATATTAAATACAAAACTGCATTTACATATAGTTCAGTCAAAGGTCTTTCCAACAAGTGTTGATAAAATATTGATTTCTATTTGGGTTCACAGTTGAACACCTCCAAAATCTTTAGAGACTTAAAAAAGGCCAATAATAATAATAACAATAACAACAACAATAGTAATTATAGTCATCATCATCACTGGTCACAGAGGCGCTTTTTCAACAAACTGAACAAATGAGTTGATAGCTCACTTTGCATTGTCAAACTGCAAAGAGTACTTATTTCCCATTTTGTGTAACAAAAAGCAATACAACTAACCACACTGACACAAACCCCAAACAATAGCGTTTTCACAAATCCACACTGTGATATACATTCAATAAACAATAAACTGACTCCACTTGGGGAGCTGCTCAACATTTTGAAATTTATCAAACTCTGTGACATAGAAAGGCCAACGTTTGGGTTCCAACTCTTCACATAAAAGTCTGCATGAAATAAAGCCTGTTGCCCACATCTTCCATTTACCTGACTGAATACTTCAACATAGCTGTTTAATTGCAGTGTGTATAGCATAATGGGTTTAAAGCAACTGACTTCATAGATAGTTTAACAGGATGACATCTCCAAACATCAACAGTATATTTCTGAACAGTGCTTATTTTACTTGCAAATCTTTACTTGTGTGTGTAAAAGGTAAAAAAAAACAACAACAAAAAACACACAAGTCCATTCAGTGGACACTGATCACTGAGCAGCTATTGACCAGTGTTCTTGGAAAGGTTTGGAAATGCAGAGAAGGTAAATGGGTTCACGACATCATTCATCATGGATCTGTGGGAGACAAGACACTACTGTTATCTGTCAGATCAATTCCTCTAATTTAAGGTATTATTGCAGTTTATCAAGTCCACTTCATCATTCAAAAGCTTCCTGACCTGAAATACAATAAATACAGTCCTACTAAATGACTGACAGATGTGAACTTATAATTTAATGCTGGTTTAATGTGTCTCATATAAAGCCTTTAGTGTACATATTGTGTAGTATGTTAAGGGCTTATCTGGTGTTAACATTAAGATAAAAGCACAAAAGGGATTCATCAACAAACAGGCCACTTATTTATAGAGGTTTCATGGATATTATCGTAATCAACGCCACAGTCTTGATTCTGTGGTTCAGTTAATGCTAATATGAACCAAGAGTCACAATAAGTCAAATTAATAGTGTATTTCCCAGAGTTTCTTCTGTACAAAATGGTTCATTTGTGTTACTATCTCTAAAATCTGGACAGAGAAATAAAAAGGGATTTTGCATTAAAAATGGATCCTCTCAAATCTAACTAATCCTAGTGTACTGTGTGTCCGTTCAAGTTGCGTAATTTAATTTTGTGTTCAGGTAATGAGCAGGACTTTAATTTTAACAAATAATGGACACTTGAAATATTTCATCCCAACGCTGAGTGTGATCAAAGTGAGAAGTAATACTTTAATATAACCCAACTACAATTAATATTCAGAACACATTTTTATTCAAAAATACAAGAAAGTTACTCAAAATGATCTTTGTTCTGCATCTTACCTTTGATTCAATGTTTCTACCGGTGAGTCAAAATCATGATTAGTGGGATATTGTGATCCAGACGAGTTCAGACCCAAGCCATTTTGTCCAAGCGCACCCACAGTGATGTTTGCACAAGGAGCCACCTGCATCATCCCCTCATGGGGAGCAGTGAACCAGGTGCCTTCAACTGCAGCACCCATGCCTGAATGGGGCATAATGAAGGGAGTGCTTGTAGTGTTCTCAGTGGATTCCACAGAGGATGGTGGTCCCAGAAGAGGCCTGGTCTGCGCGGTAGAAACCGTAGCAGAGTTTGCTATGTGACCTTCTTTGTTTCCGTACTTGCAGCTGCCTGATATTTGCTGGAATGACAGAGCTGCTGGCTGCGCACTGGCCGATGTATGCATGGAATGGCTTAACGTGTGGTGGTGAAAATTTTGAGGCAGCTGCTGCAGCTGTTTCCACACTGTTAGTTCACACTGTTGTTGAGATGTGCCCTGACTCTGTGGTTGTGGCAGAGTTTGCTCCAACCTTTGCCCTCTAACTAAACCTGTCGGAGTGTGGTTCAGTGGATAATATACATTTTGGTTTATCTCCTCTAAGCCACAACAGTGGCTGCTGTGAAAACTGTTGGTGTTTTGTGCAGATGGAAGCCAAGTCTGATGTGATACTTCAGGCTGTGGATGACCACCATGGCAGGATTTTGTAGACATGTGATTGTCACAGCGGTGAGTGTTGCCATTTGAAGGCCAAAGCGACGATGAGTGTTCCTTGTGGATGTTGGCGTACTGTGTGTCCATCGGTGTGTATGCCACGCTCTGAGACATGCCTGTCAAAACACCTTTAAGTTTAGTCTGCTCCTCTCTTCCATCGTAGTTAGGTTTGTGGTCAGTCGTTTCCTGAACAGACCCAACATGATGAGCTTGACTGGACAAACTGTGAACTGTCTGAGCTGCATGAGATGCAGACTGATCTGAAATGGGCCAATAACCTCCAGCCTCTTTCCTCAGAGCTTCCTCTACATATGAGAATACATCATTTGGCAGGATGTGATTTAATTCCTTCGATGCGTCTCCTCTGTCCCTGTTCATCCTGATTAGTGTGTTCTCCCAGTCTTTCAGCTCTGTCATCTCAACCTGAAGATCCTCTGCCCATCCATCCCCAATGTCTCCCAGTATCTGTTCCAGGGACTCAATCATGGCCTCTGATGTGAGTTCTTCTACACTTGTCTTCTTCTGGGATGTCTGTGGCTGACCTGGCACATTGAGCAGGGCGTGGCTGTCCAGGAAGGCCTGCTCGAAGGCCTGCTGAGGTTGTTCAAAAGTAGAGTACTCAATCTGGGTGAAATCTGGGAGCTGTGGGCTGGGCTGCTGGGACTGGGTGTAAATAGAGTGGTCCTGTTGGTGGAGGGACCCTAGCAGAGAGGCAGGGTCCAGGGGCTTTTCTGTTGTAGGGCCAGGAGGACCAGGGATGGAGATATCCAGGGAGATGCCGTACAGGACGGCCTCACCTGTGGCAACGTTAAAAGGGAGCTGCAATCTTCTCTGGCGAAGGTGTTCTTCTCCTTCTTCATTTCTACAGAAAAACCAGGAGGGACAATTTTATATGATGGAAAAGAGAAAATGTTCCTTTTAAGTTTCACCATTCAAACTTCTTTTATTCTTTCTTTTATTTTTTTCCTTTCCTATTTGTTTCGTAAAATATGTCCAAGCCAAATAGTTGTAAATTTTTGTTTATTGTGTTTATTTTCAATTGATATGTTCATTCTAAGTTCTAAACATGGTTAGACCAACATGTTTCTGCTGAAATACAGATCTATCTAACTTTTTCCTTTTCCAATTTAATATTTTGTGTTTGACTTTAGGTTCAGTGTGTTAATACAAAATACAAATACAAAACCAACAGTATTCAAAATTAGCCAAAATGCACTCAAACTCCTACTAAGGGCCATGGTAAGGAAGTGACTTACGTGAGAGCTTTTTGCCGAGCAATGATGAAGTCTGGTGTCTCCCCCTTAAAGACTACCCTGGCAGAAGCCTGAACCCACAGCCAATGTCCTGTTTTGGTCAGTAGTCTAAAGAATGTGAAGCCACTGTCTCCAGTCTTGATCACTAAGAGCAAAGGTAGCACAACAATTCAAGTCTTACAGTAGTAGTGGATTGTACATGTTACTCCTGTATGATATATGCAGTAGATCTAACAGAGTAACTCACTCTTGAGGTGGTTGTCAGCGCAGTACATCATGTCAGCAGCATGGATGAACTGATAGCCAGATCCCACTGTGACAAGTTCCATCTCGGAATAACCCAGAACGACCTTTCCCCTGAATAGAAAAAACACAAGGCCACAGTTCAAGAAAGGGTTCACTCCATCTTCATACTGTCCTGTGTTAAATCTGACACTGACCTGGTGTCAATGCCCATAGGGGCAAAGTCCATTCTGTGTTTAGTCTGGAAGATCAGGGACTTAGTGCGGATCTCCATGACTGAAGGAGGTTGTACAGGTGTTGCGATGGCAAACAAGGCCAACTGAGAATGAGCCACATTCCCACCAGCCTTTACCTGGTCTTGCATATGCAGGTACTTCAGACGTCCATTAAAGTTTAGAGCCTGAGTATATGGAGGAAACACATGTATCAAGTTCAGCAATTCTAAACCTTTCTTGGTGCAGATGCTGAGGTGATCATAGTTACCAGGAATCCGGAGGTGTTATCAAGGAGGCAGCGAACACGACAGCAGAAATTTCTTTCCAGAAAAGAGGAGTTCTCTGGAGGGATGTACTGAGGCAAGGAGCTTTGAGAACTGCTGCTGCTGCTGGTTTCAGAGTGTGCATGCACTTCTGTAAGGAAACACATCAGCCCGATATATTTCTATACTGTTAAATCTTTCATCATATACATGTTGTTACCCAGGTACGTTTTATGGACTGTAATAAATGTAATCTATAAAACATATATGTCTCCAATATGTACCATCTGTCTTAAAACCGCAGGAGCAACAAGAAAATACCAAGATTTGAAAGTGTATTGTGCAGCTTTTTCCTCAGTCCAGATCTACAGACCTAAAGTAAATAAAGATGAACTGTTGGCATTTCATAGAGTGAAGCAGTAGAGTCACATCCAAGTCACATCTGACAGAATCTCATCGTTAACTACGGTTGTAATTACAGCTTGTTGTTGTGTGTACGACCCCCTGCCTGTCTGAAAATACCTGATCAGCCCAGAATCTGTCACAGAACAGATTTTCTAAAGGCTAAAAACACAAAGAAAGAATACATGTCGGCATCGCATGTCCTCTCAGACCACTTGAATATGGTCAGGGTAATTATGCTATACTGGAAGGTAATTCTGTATTTCTTGCCTAGTGAAGCTAAAAGACTACCAAACATTGCATGGTTATAATAATGCTTGTATATTTATTGACACAGAGACAAATTGGACCTTTTAGTCTGATTAGTGTTTTTACTTAAAATTTAAAAACAAATTCTTTAGACGTACATGCACAAGTAATGTAAATATCAAATATTTTATATTACTATTTAATTTAATAAATAATACGTTCAATACGATCTTAATCTCACTAAATCTGATCTTGCATTTGTTTTTATCTTCAAAACAGGGTCAATATGACATGAAGAGTTTTTGCAGTGCATCTTGTGATGATGTATTGACTGTCAAACCCTTGTAGGAACACACTAATCAAATCACCCACTTTGTCTCGTCTCATCATCTGAAACCGCTTTATCCTCGCTAGGGTCGCGGGGGTCACTGGGAGCCTAATCCAGCTACATACACCCTGTATGCGACGCTAGTTCATCGCAGGGCTGAACATATATAGACAAACAATCACTCTCACATTCACACCTATGTGCAATTTAGATTAACCAATTAAACTATCACTGCATGTGTTTGGACGGTGGGAGGAAACTGAAGTACCTGGGAAAACCCACACAGAAACGTCTGCTGTGGGATTCGAACCAGGGTCTTTCTCGCTGTGAGGTACAAGTGCTAACCACTACACCACTGTGCCGCCCCAAATCACCTACTTGTGTTTCTAAATATCTACAGTAATCTATCAGAAATGTAGACAGATAAGATATTGAAGGTCAGAATTCGTACCTGAACTGGTCCCACTCGGGTTGAGGGCAAAATGGAGCTGACATTTAAATATCTCTCTGTCATCCATGTGAATGAGGTCATAGACACTCTGATAGACCACATCAGACTGATGACAGAAAAAAAGTGGAGGAACTTATACACATTTAATCTTGAATTTGTACAACACAGAAACACAACAACACTGAGGTGTGTTCAGGGCCTCGGTGTTACCTGACGGAAACCTAGGTAGTCCTCGATGGTCCGAGACATGTAGAAGATGGTGCCATCACTAATCACAACCAAAACAAAGCCATTCAGCGCCTGCAGAAATGATGCAAATACACCAACATATTAGCATTTAAAAACACACTTTCACATATATGACTGCATGTGGACCATACCTGAAGAAGCAGCTCTCCTTCTGACAAACTGACTCCATCCAGGGACACATTGTTGCCATTGCTGGGAACCAGACACACATTTTTCTGGAGTGTTGCTGCAAAATATAGGAAGCAAACAGCTGAACAAAAACAGCTAATGTTTTTCTGTGTCTTTCTGGAAGGCTGCATGCAATTTTAATACTCTGAAGCAGAATTAATGTACAATATAAGGAGGTAATAAAACACATATATGATGGTGGAAAAATATTAACTGCAAGACAAGAAAGAGGAGCATTTAGTAGCACTTTCTGAACCACAATCAGTTGGTCTGAAATTACCAGTATAGAAGTCGCAATAGAAGGACTATTATAATTTGCATTAGTTTTGTTTGCATTCTCCAAAACCCTCATATAATAGAAACAAGTGGTGACAGGCCCAACAAACCCTGCCCACTTGCACATATTTTACCTGACTTGCCCTATCTCTTATTATTGCAAAAACAGATTCTTAGTGGCTGAGACCTTGACCTTTTCACTTACATTCACCAAAATTAGTGAAAATTTAATCCATTCTGGATCACCTTTCCTGAAAATGTCCAGTAGTTTTTGCGTAAAGTTGCTGACAGACAAACGAAAAAACAAACAAAAAAAAAAATACCCATCTCCCCTTTTGAGGTGGCAAGGTAAAAAAGAAAGCTGGTTGGAACAGATCCTAAAAACATTAAACAAGTTGCCTTTACTTAACTGATGGAACCTCAGTATAGGTGTGATTAGAAAAATAACAATTGTACCATTGTTTTTTTTGGACTCATTGATCCAGTTTCTCAAGCAAGCCAAAATATCCACTGTGGTTGTAAAACAATCGCTACATGTGTATTTGCTGTTTACACATCCCTGCTTATCACTGGTTTGATTAAGTGAAAAAGTATCAATGAGGCAGACCAACAAGAAAGCAGTCTCAAAGACCTTTGTCGTCTCTCTCAAGCGCCACGTGACTGCTGACAAAAGCCTACAGTGAGATGACATTGTACCGTGGACAGGATGTGATATTCTTCCAGAAACACAAAATTTCTATAAATATGTAGGGGGCGCTATAGAGCGAAATTACAATTTCTATTAATAAGCAGGTGTAGGACTGGGAGATAGAGGTCTGAGTCAAATTTCAGCCAAATCGCTGGTCGTATTTTTCCTGAAAACTTTACAACGTTGTAGCAAAAATTTTTGCAACTTTTACGAAACCTATACATGTATATATATTCGTAATTTTTCCCACTTCGGAAGTGTGTGCAAAATTTGGTGAGTTTTCATGCATGTTCAGGGGTCAAATTTGTGTCGAACTTTGTGTCATATGAAACCTTTCAACCTCCCCCATGTCACTGTGGGGTCCAGTGTCACAAGTGAATCACTCACACTCATGTCAGTGACCCTGAGTGGCCATGGCCCATAGACTCGCATTCATTCTGAGCTCTGACATGGCTCGCTACCGTGAACGTGTGACTGTGTGTGTGTGTGTGTGTGTGTGTGTGTGTGTGTGAGTGGTGCAAGTCGTCCCTGGCATATTTCATGTCCTTGCGATCACTGCTGGCTCAATAGGCCTTGCGCCGACATGGTCCGTGGTGAAGGCCTAATTACACAAATCACACGTTATCAATAAATGCCATAAATGGCAAATGATCTGCACTTATATAGCGGTTTTCTACCTTCATGGTGCTCAAAGCGCTTTACATTAGCTTCACATTCACCCATTCACACACACACACACACACACACACACACTCATACACCAGTAGGTTTCTAAGGTTCTTTCAGTCCTACTGGGGGCCTAAGTCAGGATTCAGTGTCTTGCCCTTCGACACATGGACAGTCAGAGTCGGGATGCGAACCGCCAACCTCTCAGTCATTGGGCGACCCACTCTACCAACTGAACCACAGTCGCTATCAATAAGGCAATGTACTTTAATGTGTTTATGAAAGACTCAGTTAGAAAGGAAAATACTTTCTTTGTCATTATACACTGTACAATTAAATTTGTCCTTTGTATTTAACCCATCCTTTTTGATGCTGTTGGGGCAACCTTGTAAGGAGCAGTGGGCAGCCATGCACAGTGCCCAGGGACCCATCTCCAGATATAGAACCAGGCTAATGGTCAGTCACCTGGCTGGAAGATTTAACACTAACAAAGAATATTTATGGGTGATTGAGGAAACCAGAAAACCCAGAGGAAAGAAATCACAAATGAATGCAAATTTAACCAACTACATTAGCAACTTAACTTACAGAGAAACTCAATGTAGGGGATTTTAGTGTTTTAAAAAAAGCCCTCATTTCATATTAAACTTTAGTAAAATACTCTGTAATCTAATCTGTGATCACTGGCTTTCAGTCAACTCACCAATGCCTACTTTCCTTTTCTTACAGTAATGACTCTACTGCACGCTAACAAATGTTCCTACCACCCCCCCCCCCCCCCCCCCCCCCACACACACACACACACACCACACCATTTCCTCCGACCTCTCTCCCTCCCTGTTTAAAACAAACTCAGGAATGTGCCTTGACATCCTGGTCAAGAGAAGCTTTCTAGAACTGAGTGAGTGAGTGAGTGAAAGAATCCCGAGTTTGTTATTATAGCATGAACTGTAACTAGCTTTAGGGATCTGCTCAATGGAGTAATACATCAACATGTCGCCAAAAGTTAAGCTCTGCGTGACACAGAGACACTGGACATTATGAATGACATACACAATGATGTGAAAGACTAAACAAACTGGACAGATTTAGTGACCCTGTGCTCCCCCTCCTCCCATAAGGTGTGTGTGTGTCAGCAACATAATTACCACACATCAATGTAAATGGTTTAAAACTAACGTAAACAGGCTCAAAATAGTACAACAATTTAAATAACCAGGTATGACTACCTGGTAGGGCAAGATACTGAACCCTAAGTAGATGAAGTCCCAAGCATCCCCTGTCAGTGAACAGACTTGGTATGTTAAATCGATATAAGAAATTGGTCAATTGGAAAGAAAGAGAGAGAGAGAGAGAGAGAGAGAGAGAGAGAGAGAGAGAGAGAGAGATAGAGAGACAGAGAGATAGAGAGACAGAGAGAGAGAGAGAGAGACAGAGACAGATATATATATATATATATATATACTGGATTTGTGCCAGCTCAGGATAAAGTTGGTGGTGCACAAAGAATTGTTTTACACTACGACTCTGTGGCTGGGCACCCTAAATTTAGCAGTACCATTTATTATTTACTTATCTGACAGCACTAAGAAAATGTTGTTGAATCCAATTGCTAGTCCTTCAAGTCATTACATTTGAGGTAATGAGCTAGAGCACAGGTGTCAAACATGTGGCCCAGGGTCCAAATCTGGCCCACCTAAGGGTCGAATCTGGCCCTTTGGATGAATTTCTGAAATACAAAAATTACACTAAAATATAAATCATTTTAGTTCATGGTCCAGATTCAGACCAATTTAGTTTCATAATAAGCTATAAATATTAATTTCAGTAAAACAAAGTATAATTTCACAAAAAAAATCTCAAAATTCTGAATAAATATGAGAAATGGGAATGTCTTAAGATAAGTAAGTATCATTTTAATAATATTCCACCTATTACTAAATATTTTGTGTATCTGTAGATCCATTGTGATCTGTAAGTTAGAATGTATATGTGTAAATGATAAACTGGAGCCTAATATTTGTTTTCAGAATGTAACTTTACTTTTTTTGCTCTAAGACAGAGAGAAAAGTTAAGAGTTGACATTTATATATTATTAAGGTTTGGGTTTTTTTTTTACTGGTTCGGTCCACTTCAGATCAAATTTAGCTGAATGTGGCCCCTGAATTAAAATGAGTTTGACACCCCTGAGCTCGAGGTTTGGACACATGTTCAGTGTGGACTACAACCACTGCTGTTGACAAACAATTAGGTCCTATGTTCAGTTCACTTCAATGTTTACACACTGTTTTATTTGAGCATCCAATGCATTCCACAATCAGACTCTACACACCGACACACATCGACCTTTCCTCGTTCTTCCCACTGATTGGACTTTGAATTTGCCAAATGTTATATTATTCATAACAAGTATTGAGCTTATATGTGAAAATGTTGTGACATAACTAGTTATGGTGGAACAAATCAAGAAGGAATTGAAAGAGGCTGTAGAAATCCACTCGATTTTTTGATACAATGAATATAAAAAGACCTTTGGAGCACCTTAAATTTTCAAAGTCAAACTATTTGAACAGTTATGGTCTAAATACACAGAAAAATGAACCGAAGACTAAAAAAAGTATGTTTAGCAAAATATGACCCCTTTAAAGGTTTTCTTTTTAACATGTATATGGCTTGTCTTCTGTCAACAGGGACACAGTGTCAACCTTTGTTCAACTTTCTGTTGTCAGCCTCCTGGTGTGTGGTCTCTGTGAGGGGCCTCAAAGGGTTGACACAGAGAGAGAAAATATACACCGACAGTATTAAAACAGACTGAGAAAGTCAAACAGTTCTTATCCGTTTAAAATCACAAGTGTAAATTACCTGAAGTGTTAGAATAAAATATATTTCTGGAAACTTAATAATCTGCTGTCTATCTGAAATAATATTAATTTATATCTCAATAAAGCAGCAGGTTCACATACACAGTAGTCACGCTCAGCACCTCTGTTCTGTCAATGTCTCAGTGGTGCGGACACAGATTTATCTTTCTGGAAAAATGCAGCTGGACTTTGACTTAATGACTGCATTGACCTCGCTTCAACCTCAATCACCCCTGTTATCAACAAACACAGGAAGCAGACACACCAGCTCCCTGGCCAGCCACAACCCAAACAAATACTCCTCTCTTTGTGGTGTCCGACTTCCTGGAGAGTTCACACTCCGCACCTGTTACTATGGTGAGTAGGAATCATTGTGGTAACCTCCACTCCCGGTGATTACATTGCCAGACTATTTACTTGAGTACGGTATCATGCTGCAAACATGAAGAACAGAACAGTCAGCTTCAATGACCTTTTATAAAGCATGTTGTTGGACTGACAACCAGCACTTTGAGTTCAGTTCTACTGGTAAATCTGTAAAGATAGTCTCCACGTTAAAATTACACACACGCTCAATGATACAGGGATTATATAGATAGTATCCATTCTAAAATCATAAACCAATCTTAAATTTGAAAACTGCATTGTTTTCGTCATCTTAAAACCCACACTCACGAATCTACATTAACATTACCATGCCCTAAAATGTAGTTAGGTTTAATTAGTTTTACCACCAGGCAGCATGGTGGTGCAGTAGTTAGTACTCCTCAGAGAAAGAAGGTCCCGAGTTCCACTCATGTCTGCATGGGTTCTCTCAGACTTTCTCCCACCACGTGCACCTTAATCTCTCTAGGTCGTCCTCAGACGAGCCTTCCATCGTCGTTTCCAGTCATCCCAATTCTCCATACATCTGGCCAGTTCACTGGTGCTCTGAGCTCCCACGTCCATCTTGAGAATGTCCACATATGTTAGTTTAGGACGTCCTCTTGACCGGCGCCCGTGCGTTGGTTCCCATAGCACAACATTACTGGCCGGCAGCTCTCGGTGTTTAGTTCAACTTAAATCACTCACTGGTGTGGATGTGACAGTGAAATATTGTATAGGTCAGCCATATGTCACATCCAGGGTGTACCCTTTGTCCAATGGGAGCTGGGATAAGGTCCCGCATCCCCGCTTTCCTTTGAAGGATTATATGATTCAGAAAATGAATCAGTTTTACTGTGTACTGATGTTTCTAAATTTTTACGATGCCGTCTTATCTAGAACAGTAAAAAAAGACCTAGTTTCAGTTGGACTGGACTGTGATGTAAGTAAAACGCTGGGTTCAGTATTCAAAGCAAGGTTTTCTGACCCTATGTCATCTTGCTAGATTAACATTAGCCTGAATTTGGGGTAAAGGAAAAATAAAAATATTTCACAAACATAAAAATGTAATACACTTAATAATTGCTGAAGCACTTCTTCCAACTTATAGAGATGCCTTCTGTAAAGGAAGCTAACTGTCATCCAAAAACATTTACACAACAGCTTAAAAACATCCATTAAATATTAATATATATATATATATATATATATATATATATATATATATATATATTTTTTTTTTTTTTTTTTTTTTTTTTTTTTTTTTAATTTATTTATTTTTTTTTAATTTAATCTAGCCCTACTTATATGAATATGTCATATATATTTCTGTTAATATTGTAACGTGACACATTATGGGTGGACAGAAACAACATAAGTGTTTCAGAGCAAAACAGAATTTGTTTTTATTTTACACACAAACTACAACAAGAAAGTGTCATACAACAGCCAGTCTCTGTTTTTGACTTTTTACTAAAATTAAGACATCAAACACCTGAAAGAAATGTGTGAGAGAATTGTGGCCATGTCTTGTGTTGTTTTTATATGAGTCCTAAGCAAACATCCTGCGCAACAGGGAAAATTGCTGTGGAATATTAGACAAATATGGGTAAAACCGCAGAAACAAAAACACAAACTACTACACTTTGATGCAATAAACCCATTACACTATCAAAGCTGACACAAAAATCTTGCAACAGTCTGATATGATACTGCTTATACACTCTTTATAGGCCATGAACAAACACACAATAGCCCCTTGCTTAGCACTCGCATGACTAAATCTGGGTCAAGAAGATTTAGTGTCGCCTCTTCATTTCAGGCCCCACAGGGAGGGGTCTGTTCATTCTGGTAGGTAGATAACACTTAAAAGAAACTGGAACATAATCAAATCAATAAAGAGCTCAAATGATCACAGCACATGTTATTCATTAACTTAATATTTCCAAGTTTAATTACAAAAATTTATTTTGTTATATTTGGCTCATTAATATTTAGGAGAATGAAATAATACCTAATTAATAGTAAACTTGTGAAAAAAAGAAGTGCTCTTTTACATTTCAATTAAGGATTTGTATTCATAGTGGATGCAAATTACTATTACATCACCACGTAGCTTTGAATGTAATCCATATTGTACTTTTTCCCATTTTTTCCCCTTCTGCAACCAGGGTTAAGGCTCAGCTATTATGTTTAAATATGGACCAGAGTAAAAATCTGTGTGAAAAGCCCAGAGCTGACAAAGCAAACAGTCTGACTTCTGCCTTACAGCCAGCATAGGAGAAGATAGGGTATATTCAGGTTTTTGCTCGGCCAGTGTTAAATTCTGGTTTGACATGAAGTCTGGACCAAACTGGTAAATTGCTCTTTGCCACAAACTTTTGGACTTCCACTCAACAGAAGTGACAAAATGAGACTATCAAAGCCTATGACTAAGTATCACAACTCCATCCCACTTGGCGGCAGTACTGTATCAGTAAGTTAGTTTAACAACCACCAATAAACACTAAATAATGAAATGAAGAAGCAGGAAAAGAGGCAAAACAGGAACATCTTCAGCATTGTCAAGATAGGGCTTGTGCTGCAAGACAAAAACAACACCATGAACAGGTTTGGCATTAGTCCTCCTGCAGGCTTTAGATGCTATGTCACCTCTGTTTTTCAGATAATCTCTTGTCAGCCATTTTACCACATCGGTGCAGTTTTAGTCTGCCATGTCTCCTTAGATATCACCTCAGAAAGAATGCTAACTTTCAAGTAAACAAACACAGCATTCATTGTGCGTCTTTCCCTGGTGAAATGTGATCTTCCTTCACGTTCCCAACTTTGGCTTGTAGTGCATTACTTACAATTCATCAGACACCAGTGGCTTAATTAGTCTGTATGTAATAATATGGTACAATATATTAATAGTATGTTCTCCACTTTGTCACCACTTTATCCCATTGACACAGGTTGCTGATATGAGAAGCAATGTCAGCAATGTCTTTATCCCGTTCTCCACAGCCTTAACGTCACAGGTTGAATATCTGATGACCACACAGACAATCATCCTCTTTCCCTAAAGTAACAGATCAACACATGACTCCAAATTATATGCCTATGACCACTGCCTCATCAACAGCAACTGTTTATGAACCATTTCTGTTAAAAAATAGAATATTCTAAAATTATCAAATGAGGAGCGGAGGCAGCACAAATTTGACAGAAGTAGATACTTCCTACTTAAAAATCCTGCAGATAGGTTACAAAAGAATTTGTATAAGTGGCCTTCTGTGTGACTTACAGTTATCAAGTTACTTCTGTGCATATAAAACCTACAGCTGGGAAGTTTTACAAACTATCAGTATCAGTTAAAGTTTGCTGTGGCTGAAGGCTGTACAGTCTCCACCTGTTACACAGGAATATATGAAGTCTGTTAGAGGACTAGGATATATTAACAGAACTGGAGTTACAAACACTCACCCCACAAACTGGCATGTTCATTAATGACCGACCAAAACATCGGCTGGTCGGTCTCCGCCTATTGCTGGTTGATATGCTGTTTTTTTTCCCTGCCATAATTTACTGACAGGTAAAGTTCATGGCACGTCTGTATTGGTGCTGTCCACATAAAATCCATGCTTTGTCCCTCCCCTCAGTAGCAGAGGCACATTAACCACAAGAAAACAATAATCAATACCATTACAGTTAAATCATTTTTTTTCTTTAAGTAAAAAAATAAAAAAATAAAAAATGAATCAACCAAACCACCCAAAACAAAATGCCCTTTTTATGGCATAATGTATGGTTTGAAGATTGGTGTACATAACAATAGTTTACCACTGATCTTCTTTGCAGCTGATTGCATCTGTTTTATACCTGCACTGTGCATATTTCCACACACACACACCTTATGAAATGGTTACTGATACTAATGCAGGTGCAGTAGAGCCTTAAATATCTCATCACGTCTCGTCATCTGAACCCACTTTATCCTCACTAGGGTTGCGGGGGTCACTGGGGGCCTAATCCAGCTACAAAGGCAGGGTACACCCTCTATGAGACACCAGTTCATCGCAGGATTGAACACATATAGACAAACAATCACTCTCACATTCACACCTATGGGTGATTTAAATTAACCTATCAGTGCATGATATCATCAAATGTTAGATTATGTCTGTTCTAATGATTGACAGCTGTTTGCAGTGATGATGCTACTTCAGCCTTTTCTCTGTAATGTCTACCTGTGTTCATGCGCCTGCTTCACTGTTCACTTCAATGTAGACAGGCACAGGCAAACACACACTGCCCTGTATCCCCACATTATTTTAAGCAGGAAGGAAACCGAAGCATGCGTGAGTGTGTACTATTGTCCACATGCAGCCCTAACTGAAACGCAAAGTTTCGATTAAGGTCCTCTGTCCTTCTTAAATAAATCTGATGATGATTAATGGCAGTTTTTGTTAAGCAAGCTACATTAATCACTTTCAGTGAGGAGTGTGTTGACAAAGGGACATATTTTGCACAATTCTTTAAAAGTTGGTTTTACTGGTGTAAGCTCATTTCTACTTTTTGCACCAACATAATTTTATTTACGCTTCACTAATGCTTAATTACATGCACTGAACACTATGTTTTGGTTTTATCTGAATGTCATTTCTTATTACGTGAAATGTTAATACCTAACCTTTCTCTTTTTTTTTACCAGTAGTTTAATATTATTTTTAGTTCAGTAAATATTTCCTTTGAACAAACAAGATTGTCTTACATATTTCTTTCATTTCACTGAAAAAAGAAATCAGTATCGGCCCCAAATATCAGTGGCCTATATTGTTTTTGTTTTGTTTTTTTACATCAGCCTGATATAAAAAATAAATAAATAAATAAAAAATCAGTATAGGTCCCAAAAAAATCTATATTAGTCGATCATTAATGTTCATAAATTTATTCAAATTGTGTCACCACTACTAATAAAAAAATATACAGTGAGTTGAGAGAAACCATCACAATCCATAAAAAAGATGACAAACTGTGAGGTTGAACTTGAAGCACTGTGGCACATCTGTCAAATGTTCTTTGTGGTCATTTTCAGATGAGTCTGCTCTTTCATAATTCACAGTTTTAGTTATCGTTTGTTCAGTATTACTTGTCGGCCTTGTAAATACAAGCTGGACTGACTGTACATATCCTGACCAAGGAAAATAAAATTCTCCATTTGTGCAGTAATCTACACCTGGCTTTTCTGTCTCCATTCAAAATAATATACATTATATAACCTAAATGTCCTCTAAAATTTACATGCATTTACTGTATTCTATGGCAAACTATTACATAATCAAAAACAAATTAATTTTAACAAAGAAAGTTTCTGTTTTGAATGTATCAGGTAACCACACATTTGTGATGTTAGATTGGGAACCACAGTTTGAGTGGCAACAAACTTACACATGAAGCTGATCCAGGGACAACTTCCACAAATGTGACCATTTCAGCCAAATTCATCACAGTAGGTAACCACCTCAGAGCTCTGCCAAAGCACTGAGCTACTGCTCTGCCTGTCTCGTGTTCCTCTGCCTCTTCTCCAACTGCCCTACAGCACACTCCTTCAGTTTCCCACCCAGCAGGGCTACTATTCATTTTTTTTATAATATCAAGTTCCCTCTCAGACAGCCCAAACACTCACATTTGCCACAAAAATGTCTGGAGAAACATATTTGAACATCTGACACGTTGTCCTCCATACACACACTCCTGCAGAACATCTTTGAATGTTTCATGAATACATGCAAGTTTTGTAACTTCTCATGAATAAGAAAGGCTTTGTTCTGAATAAGCACAGATATCTGGGTGTCTGAACTGAACATATGAGGAAGGATGCATTACTGACCATGGAAGTAACTCTTAACCTTGAGGTATCCCACACTGAGCCGCAGCACCGACAGTTTGTCCAAGCGACTCTTGACCTCTTCTGGGAAGTTTAGCAGATTGGTCAGGTGGTCGAGCTCTGTGTTTAGCCGATCCCGGTGGCGTTTGGATGGATTGGTTTTCACAGGAGATGGTTTCACACTAAACAAGACACAATATGTTCATTAATAAAACTTGCTAAAACATGTTTGTCGTTTTGATCATCTGTAATACACAATGGAATTTCCATGAGATGAGGTGGAAATATATGGTATAAGGTTGAATTTTCATATCCTGTAACAAGCTTTAACTGCAGCTGCGATGTGTACATGAAAATCTGTGGATACCTGGATGAAGGACATATGTCATACTCATACATAAACTTTAAGAACAATACTTGAGATATCACCATGAAATTACATGGGCATATACATATAACTAATGTGCATCAGATGCAATGATCCGTTTGAGTAAAGGTCAAAGGTCAAAGTCGTATTTAGCTGAAAGTTCAAAATCACATTATTGGCTTTAATTCAAGAGCAGGTTGTCATAGAAACTTGAGATTGGCACAAAATAAGGGTAAGATTAAGCATTGTCAGAATACTTTTTTAATGAAGCACTTGGTGACATACCGTTTACTAAAGCCTCTGTGAAGAGCTAAGTAAGCCGAGGACTGTGTTAACAGCACACTTGGAAATGACAGACCCAAGAGATAAATCTTCAGACCAGCAACTGTGCAGATACTGGACCATTATGCTGACAGAGTGAGTACTTTTAATAACAACTACAGATAAGTAACTGATGTTTGTAAATTCCTCAAGTGGTGACATGAGATGTGGTGTTGGCTTAATAATAATAATAGCTTAATGTGGGGGTGTTCCTCTTGCGCCAAACAATGCCACTTGGTCTGTGGGAAGCACCGATATATCTTGCTAGGTGCTGATTGGTGTTGCGTGTGCTAGCATGACACAAACTACTACAGTGGTAGGCTGTCTGCCCCACCTGACACTTAATTTTACTAAATCCACCAGCAGTAACAATTTACACCATTAGCATTATCATACTCACAGATTCCAATACACACTTCCCAAAACAGCCCCAAATAATTATTATACTCTTTCTTTCTGCTCCTTTCAACTCATTTCCACAACATATAAGTGGCAAACAATCTCACACTTTCTACGGGCTCTACACTAGTTACTAAAAATTACACACACAATTCTTTTCACACATGCTCTAACATGCAGCATTTGTGTGTGCCAGCTCTCCTTATCTAAACACAAAGATCTAAAAACAAAAAAAGAGGTGAATGGAAGAGAGAAGCAGACGACAATGAGGAAGGAAACACAGGTGAAACCACAAAGAGAAAAAAATAAATCAATAAAAAGGAGGAAAACAAAAATGTTAAAAAAAAAAACTGAATTCAGCTGGATCAGAAGTTCAATATGGTATTCATAATTACATTACAAACAGCTTCTTAAAAATACAGGATGGACGTTAAAACAACCACAACAGCATGATACACTAACAACAGCAAGCTGATAAAAGTAAGACAAAACAATGATTTGTCTTATAAGAATAAACAAGTTACAGGATGAACTTAAAATAGAAAATAAGAATAAACTAGTATAGTTTTAAAAGAGAAACTGCTTTGAAATGATCATCCTTGATTGTTTAAAATATTTTACATACCCAGGAAGATCAACACCCAAGCTACGCATCTTGCATTGACGCCATTTTTTTTTTTATAGATTCACTTTTCATCATAAAGGCTAAGCACAAGATTTTGATGCCCTCACCTCTATCACATTGTAAAGTATTTAGTTTTTCCTTCTAAACGACACACTGACATGGATAACTCATATTGCTGTTTTATACATCCTTTATGGTTGAAAGATTGGATCTCTAAATGAAAATGTAATTTGGTGAGACTCTTCACACATTATTCTTTGGGACCATAGTTGAAAAACGGCCACATTCTTGTCTTGGCACAGTTTTGGAAGAAAAAGCAAACAAACAATACAATACACATGCAAACCGCTTTTAAGACATTCGCATAAAAAAAACTAGTTGCCAAATACCCGTATGTAATAGACCATGACAAGGGAGTGGATTTTCACTCCCGTCCCATCCCACTCCCAGAGAAAAAAAAAAAAAAGAGACTGTTCACATGACTAGCTGCCCATCCATGTGTCCGGTGCATGCAGCACCTGTGTAGTTAACTGGAGTGTGAGTCAGAGGGTTGTCTGCACAGACACCAGTGGTTGGAGAGAGAGAAAAATGTCAGAATTAACTCCTTATGTTTGAGAACTGTTTGTGATTTCATGTAGAAGTGTCTGGTTAGCCATTTCTCACTTGTGTTAGGGTATAATTAGCCATGCTAATATAGTCACAATGTGTAATCTTATAAAGGCAGTATTGTATTTGTTTACTTATTGAAACCATAAAACCTACAACAATTGTGAAGCACAAGCTTTCGAGGCCCAAAATCTCACAACTCTCAACTCCACAAACTACAATAAATACCTGGAACCTGTACATCATGTCTGCATTTTAATCCGATGCCCCACAGTGGCTTTGAAAGATTTCTAATTAGGTTAAATCGTAACAATAATGAACAAAAGACTGACAGTATGTCCACAAACTTAGGCTCAGTTCTCACTGGGTTTTACTTTACAGGTGTCCTTCAGACCACTTGTTCCAAACTGATACTACACTAATATTTGACAAGCTTTACACGCTGCATATAAGCTGTTGTCGCTGTCACTTTTAACTCTCATAAACTTGTTGAGTATTTCAGACTTTCCTTCAAGTTCTGCCTGATGCATCATTGCTTCTTACTTTTCGTTATAGTTCTGCCTTAACTGCTTCATCTCCAGCTCCAGGTCATCGTTTGCACAAGCTTGTAATGTTGTTATTGGTCTATGAATAAAACATTGGTGTTGAGCCTTTATGCTATCTTCAGCTAACTGTTTATTCACGGCTCATAGTCAACGTAGTCTGACGTCACATTCTTGTTCTATGCATGATCAGTATAGACGAGTTTTTGACCCGTTTCCACTTTACTTCTTGATCTCCTCCCGCATGTGCTCTTCATTTCCTTTCTGGCAGCCTCCAGTTGGTTTTACTAGTTAACTGCGACATAAATGCAGTGATTCAGTGAGAAAAATTATGGACAACTACAAGAGGAAAAGTGGTTTGGGAACTACATGTGCTGTCGTTGGTTGTAAAACCTCAAGAAAACACCTGAACGAGAGGTTAGAGAGTGTTTTAACCACAAACCTGAAACACAGTGGCAATCTTCATGCCCTCCATTGTTTTCATCTTTTTCCAAGCCTGATGAGGACTCTGAACCACAGGCCTGGATGAAGGCATTGAATTTAAAGCATCCACCCCGCAATGTTTTAGTGTGTTCCCATCACTTTGTGGACAAAAGACCAATTAATGATAACCCTTGTCTAGAGTTATTTTTGGGATACACTGACTTTACACAGCCAAAGAGGTGACGACTCACAGAGCGGACTATTATCTCCCCAAAGTGACTTAAAATTCAATCTGATGGTAAGTTCACCAACTTTAACTATGAAATAAAAGCTTTAGCTATGAAACTGTCAATACTGTTAATTGTGAAGTTGTCATACATGAACATTGCCACCAGTGTTTTGCTAAAACAGCTGATTAGCATAAGCTAATGTTCATAGACAGTAGAGCTAACATTACATCATTGCTGTATGTGTATGTTGGACTGACAGATCGCCTACAGTGCTCTGTGTGTAGGGTTGTCAAACGTCCCTTGAAATACGGAATCATCCCATATTAAAAACAAATTTATGTCCTGTATTGAGCTGAGTTTAAACGAGACAAAATTCTTATTTTGCCATTGATGATTATATAAAAAATCAGAGGTCTGTGAATCTGATGGGATTGTCCATAGTCTCCCGTATTTTCCCCTCATAGAGGGCCCTATCTGTGTGTGTGTGTGTGTGTGTGAGAGAGAGCACAATCTATTATTAGGAATTCCTGCTTTATATGGAGATACTGATATGCTTCGGAGGCTTTCAGATTATCCATAGTTTTCCCATCTATTACGATAGAGTCCATGAAATACGCACTAATCTTGCTGTACGTTATGTTGGGCCACGTCGTCATATTATCCTCCTAGGTCTGCACCACATTCGGGTGGGGGATAATAACTCCACCTCCAGACAAAGTACTAAAACTATGTTCCCAGGACATTATAGCTCACAAACAGATAGCAATCAAATTCTGTTCAAATTAGCAAACACTGCGAAACTTACTTCCGGTGGAAATAACATGCACATCTGGATGGTAATGGCACCGCCCAGGATTTGTGGCATAAACTTGTCTTTACGCAGCTGTTCTATCAGTGGTCTGAGGCAACACTGCCGTCTACAGGTGACACCTTTGTCAGCATTTATCATTACGAAGCTCTTACTACATCCCTCTTGCTGTTTCAAAACACTACCTAGCTTTCAGAGATTGTTCATACAGCGTGCTTAGAGTTCACATTAATAATAATTAATTCAGTTTGTGCATGATTATTTCATTACAACTATAATTTTATCCTCTCATAAATGCTGTATCCTTAACTATGGTTACTTGGGGTAAATAGCATATGCTCAAGTTTAGGGTAGTTAAAATAAAAATAATTAAAACCGCAATAAATCCACAACCACAGAGCTCAAACCATAATACATACCGCGCCACAATTTTTGTGAAACGTGCCACCCCTACCACATTCCCACAAAAACTAATCGGTATCATTTGTATGATGTTATGCCACTGTAGGTTATTTTGATCACAATTAATACTCTACTCATCACTCCCTGATAACCGATTCCCATGTTCCTCTTAATTATTACATCTTAAAAAATAAAAAAAATTAATGGTCATGTTCAGCTGTTGCTTCGTCATCATCATTTGCAAAGATGTTTTAAATTTTGAGCTTACCCTGTGCCTTTTTAATCAGTTCAAGGCTAAATTTAAGCAGATTAATTCAATCAGTAGCATTTGTAGCATCATATTTGTATGTGCAATACTACAAAAAGTGGGCAAGGACTGGCTCAGCTATTGATCTTTTAATAGTCAGAACCTCTGTGGAGCAACATTAGTTTTAATTTTGTCATTTTATTTGACAAATAGCTGAATGATTAGCAAGCTAAATCACAGAAGAAACTATTTATCCATCAAATAAAGACTTCCTCAAGTTGAAATGATTGCATATTTCATGTAAATCAGACAAATACATTTAATAAGTAGTCAAACCAGTGGAAATGAGCAATTCTTGTTATTGGCCTTGGAGCCAAGTCAAAAAACACTATAGACTAGATGCCTTGAGCCAGAAGTGACAAAAAATTTGCGTATGCATTTTGGCACCAGAGGTACTATTGTTCCCCCATTCATTCAGTCTGCACAACGACAGAAGAAGACGGAGATAAAAACTTTTCCAGCAGCAAAATATCTGGCTATTGTCTATGGTTGTACTAATCTGTATTCTACCGGCAGACTAAAGTTTTACCAGATTATGCGTGGATCACAACCATTTCAGTGCAATGTGTTGACTGGAATCAGGACATCACCAAAAACGCTAGCATCTGCAGCACCCACTTTATATCAGGTAAGGTTATCCGTTTACTCTGCAATTTCTTTTAAAACTCAGATTAACATTAGTGATTTCCTAACCACGTACAATAATGATTTATTACGGTTTGGCTTGACCACAGGTAGAAGCTAGCAGGCTATGGTAGTAAAATGAAGGAAGAGTCATTCACAAAAGCTAAATAATACCAGAATGCTGTATTGACAAATTATCACTATATTTTGTCAATACAGTGTTATTTATTACATCCACCAAGGTGGTTATGTTTTTACCAGCGTTGGTTTGTGTACAATATAACTTGAAAACTAATGGATGGATTTTGAGTATATTTTCAGGGTATGGTGGTCACAGGGAGATCAACAAATGATTTGATTTTTGTGTGTGTGTGTGGGAGGGGGTCTCATTTGCACTCTGAGGGCTTTTCGAGTTATTCTTGTATTATTTAGCCCTTATATGAGACTCTTCTTTCTTCTGTTTACTACCGTATCTTGCTAGCTGCTACTGCTAGCCAAGCCTAACAAACATCAGCTCCATTTCATTACTCTGCCCCCCGAAGGGGATAGGGGTATTGTTTTTGGTTCCGTTTGTTTATCAGCAGCTTTACACAAAAACTAATGGATCTATTTCTTTGAAATTTTCAGGAAAGGTGGTCCAGAATGGATCCCATTAAATTTTACTGAATGTAGGTCAAAAGTCACAGTCACCAAAAATGTGTTTTTGCAGTGATAAGAGATAGGACAAATCAGATCAAATGTGTGTGAGGGGGCGGGGGTTTGTTGTGTCGGGCACCACTTGTTATTATTGTACAAGGTTCAGACAGTCAGTAATGCAAACCAGGGTTTGAAAAGAATTCAAAGAGTAAACAGACAATCCTACCTGGAAAAGTTTTTATCTCCGTCTTCTTCTGTCAGTATGCAGTTTGAATTAATTGGAATGAATAGACATGACCCTTTACAAATATGGAAGGGGTGTCTGTGGATCCAGAAATATGATGCCCAGTTGAGTCAGGTTGCAGTTTAGGTGGCATCTTCTTGTTCCACACAAGGCCTATGGTTCCAAAAACACCTATGGCAATATATATATATATATATATATATATATATATATATATATATATATATATATATTCTGGCCTTTCTGTGAAGTCTTTGTTAAGAGAGTTAAAAAAAATCTATATGTTTTGTTTGTATATGGACCCCCTGGAAAAATGTAACACAAGAGGACTTAGACCACATTTAGCAATGCTATTTTTTTACAAATGCAAACAAGAATATCCAGACAAATAAGGTTTACACTGTTAAAAATTCACAAAAGTATAAACTAAATAAATTTGACAGCCAACAGTTAGTATTTAGTGTAACTTATATTCCAATGACAAAAAAATAGCCAAGCCAATGAGAAACAACTGACACGTTGAAAAAAAACGTGGTGCAAAGAGCAGATATATCATATAGTGTGTTCTACGGAGGGAAGTCCCACTAAATACTGGAGTCTTTGTTTAGTTTTTTTTTCTTGCTTTCACTGTTCTTCTCATATTTCCTATATATTCCACTTCTGAATAGAAGCTGAGAAATAATCATAATTTAGCAAAAATAACAAAGCTACTGGTCGCCTATGACCTTTGCACGGTGCTACACATTCACATAGTAATTTGTAAGGAGCCTATTAATTGTTTAACTGTATATCACAGTACAGCACTTTTAAAATGTGTTTGTTTTTTTTTTTGTTTTTTTTACTTCATGGTCATTGTAATTCATGTTGGCTAAAAGTTTCCAACCTACCACCTCCACAGGCCCTTAAATTAAGATGATGCTTTAAAATGCAGACAAATATATACATAAAAACAATCTTGTTTGTGTGTAAGTCATGTATAAGGACAAATATGGATGAAAACTGTGTAGATGAGAGGTTTCGACCTTTAATGATAATACTGGCACCTCATGCAGGGTGTACCCCATTGTAGCTGGGTTAGGCCCCCACAGACCCTATTGAGGATAAAGCGGGTTCAGATGACGAGACGAGAGAATAATGTTGTTGATGATACACGGATGCTAGCTCCGCCCACTGTCTGCGACCTGCTAGTTATACCATTGATGTATCCTCTGTTATTCTATCCCCTGTGGACACATATCCTAAGAGTAAACGGCGTTAAGAACTAAAACTTACTTCTTCTGAACGGGTTTCTTCCTCCTCTTCACTGCGTACCCTCCTCCGTTCCCCAGCATGGTACCGTTCAACTTACAGGAACTTTCTCTGCTCCGTCACTTAACGAGGAGGAAAGCAGCATTAAAACACCTCATAAACAGACAAACCCAGTCTGTTATCCTTCTGGTGTATAAACCTCCATCGTATTCCTTAAAAAAACACTGTAGTCTCCGTGAATAATCCAGATGTGTTGACGGAATTAACCGACTCTAAGGCCAGTTAAAAAAGTCGTGTTCTCAAAGTACACTTGGGGCAGTAGAGGACCGCCCTTCTGTTTGACGACAGCCAATCACAGACGATCTTACATATACGCATGTCTCTTGAGGTTTATAATCCTTTGACTCTTTTTATCCAGCTTTGTAACTCGTATGTAAGTAACCTTATCTCCCACCCACACTGTTGTTTCTCGATTGTTGTAATCTACTCATTAAAACACAGAAAAAGGGTCCAGTGAAATGTAAAAAAAGACAATAATATATGAATAATTTTAGTTGAGGTTCCACATTCAGACCAATTCACTCTCATAAAATAACCTATAAATACTTACAAGTCCCATTTTCTCTTTGTAAATGTTTCATTTAGTTTCACTAAAACAAAGTAGAATTTCACCCAAAAATCTATATAACTGGAACAAATATGAACCACCTGAAATGTCTTAAGAAGTACAGTTTTAATAATAGTCCGCCTATTGCTAAATGCTGTTTTTATAACCTATAATATACACATGTCAATGACAAACTAAAGCCTAATAATGTTAAAATTACACATGTCAGTTTGCTCATGTTCACACTGTTTGATGGGATGGTTTGTAGATGTAAAAAATTTCATAAGGTAAATTGGCGTTTTTTTCCCCCTAAAACATGGACAAGAGTTTGGGAGTATTATTTATATATTTTCTGTTTTTATTTTACTGGTCCAGCTTCACTTCTGATCAAATTTAACTGAATGTGGCTCCTGAACTAAAATGAGTTTGACACCCCTCCCTGCATAAAAGGAAAACTACGCAGCTAAAGCTCACATTATTCAGTGTAAAATCAGCTCACAACTGCAGATCCCATAACACAACTATGTTTTAACTTTCTTATGACAATGTTGTATCACCTGTAACTCCATCCAGTTGTAATGATAGTTAACACAGATTGGTCACATGTATGAGGCAAAGAAGACGTACAGCACACTTGTAATTTCTTGCAAACAAGATTTTTTTTTTTATTTAGACAGTGGTGTTCCAAAATATAGCACCTTAAAATCATTGCATATTAGTTTGTAATAAAAAAAATGTTCCTAAACATTTGTTTCCTTATAAAAAAAAGAGAGAAATAAATCATGGGTCATTCATTAGTAAAGGCACTGACCACTACCTTTGTACAGTTTAAGATCAGAAAACACACAAGACATTTGTGCTTTCAATTATACAGTTTTAAAAGTCATAGAAGTATTATTTGAGGAATCATTATGGAGAAATGCATTGAATGTCTTCAACCCCCAGACTCAAAACACCAAAGGCTTTGGCTTTTCCCAGGGGAACTCCGCTCTTCCAAAGTGACCGTAGCAAGCAGTGGCCTGGTAAATTGGCTTCTTCAGGCCCAGCTCTCTGTAAAACACACAGTAAAAAATTACTGTATTTCATTTGTGATATCAACTGTCATATGAGGTTTTGCAGGATGCAAAAATTCCACACATACTTCACTACGACTCCAGGTCTCAGGTCAAAGTTCTTTTGCACAATCTGCAGCAGTTCATCTTCATCCCTCTGTGAAGTGCCGTAGTGGAACACTGAGATGGACAGTGGATGGCTCACACCGATAGCATATGAGATCTGAAACATTAAGCATGCGATCATAAGATGTGTTATTGAAGTAAGAGTAATGGCTGCGTAACTAAAAAAAAATAGTCAGTCTTGTGAACCAGACAGGAGTAAACACAGCTACATCTTCACCTGGACAAGGACCCTTCTGCACAGCCCAGCTTTGACCAGAGACTTGGCAACCCAGCGTGCTGCATAAGCCCCTGACCGATCCACTTTAGAGTAATCTTTCCCAGAGAAGGCCCCTCCTCCATGTCCACCCCATCCTCCATAAGTGTCCACTATGATTTTACGTCCTGTTAGGCCCGCATCGCCCTGTTGACCCGAACACATCACAGTCACTTAATGCTCCCTCTGGCCATATAACTGACTCACTAAATGGTAATGAAAGCAGTTTTTTCATATGTCTATATGCTAATGGAAAACATAATTTGCATATTACATTCCATTTCATCAGTAAAGCCTTCCAAAAGCCACCTAAATCTTACACACTTGACCAAAACTGCTGACACACACACAAAAAAAAAGACACAGATTACACATTTAAGTCAAATCCCTTTACTAACCTGTGGACCTCCGATGAGAAATTTCCCACTTGGCAGTAGATGGTAGATGGTCTTTTCATCCAGATACTTGGCAGGAATGACTGCTCTTATCACATTCTCCATCAGGCTGTGCCTTATCTCCTCCAGGGTAATATCAGGACTGTGTTGTACTGAGATGACCACAGTGTGAACCCGCAGTGGCTCCATGGCTCCCATGTTATCAATATACTCCACTGTGACCTGCAAGTTGAAGGGACAGTCTAAACATAATCACTTTACCAACACTGACAACAGATTCAATGTACATATGCTTTCAACACTGCAGTGGCTGACCTGTGTTTTGGAGTCTGGTAGTATCCATGGACACTCTCCATTGCGTGACAGCTCCTTCATCCTGTAGTTGAGCTTGTGAGCCAGAAGGATGGTTAAAGGCATACACTCTTCAGTCTCATCTGTTGCGTAGCCAAACATCAGCCCCTGAAAATACAAAGGATGGATGTCGATATACAGTCATTAAAGGATGCAGTGCATGAACGGTAAATTCTTAGTAGAGGTACAAAGAAATTAAATGGTGTACTCCCAGGTTAAAAGCAGTATAAATACAGACATAGATAAATTAGATATCACAAGCTAAAAAGGAGATGAAATAGAATTAAGTAAGTTTATTGGCATCACTGGGTAAAAATCTCAAAATGATCTTTCAGTATTTTGTAACTTAGATTAATAAGTATTTAATCAAAATGTATTTGATTTTGTTCGTCACTTTTTAAAAGGTAATTCTAAATTTGAAGATTATTGTGATATTAGGTATTACAGATAGTATCTCCTGCTGCACTAAACCTGGTTGCTGTCCAGAGGAGAGGTGCTGAAATACATTCAGTGCAGGTTACTCACAGGTTGGCAAAATGTTTTGGATATGCTAGATATTATCTTAATATATTTCAACTTATGGGGCATTTAAATGGGTATAATGGATTTGATATATGAGCTGTGACAGTTTGAGTTCTGTGGTGCGTGTGTGGAAGAGACACGTTATGGGGTGTGTGCAGGTACGGTAAAACTTAACCGAGTTGTCACACAGCAAATGGAGTTACAAGCTCAGTCACAAAATAAAAAGTGGTGCCCAGCACAACAAACCAACACCCCCCTTGCACACGTTTTACTATTTTACCTCATTCTAATTCATTAATTGCTAATTTTAACCTTATTCTCTTATTGTGAAAACACATTTTTGGCAACTGTGACCTTTGACCTACATTCACCAAAATTGAATGGGATCTATTCTGGACCACCTCGCACCTTTCCTGAAAACTTCATAAAAATTGGTCCAGTAGTTTTTGCATAAGCCTGCTTACAAACAAACTAACTCACTAACTAACTGACACAATACCCTCTACTAGAAAAGCAATTAGAGTGCCCCCCCCCCCGATCACCACGAAAATGTAATCAGTTGTTCCTTGTGCTAGTATCAACATTTCCTGGAAAATTCAGCCAAATCCATCCATAACTTTTAGACTTATCTTACTAACAGTCAATTCCTAATGATTAAATAACATCCACCGTTCCCTGGTGGAGTAATTAAACTTGTATTCAAGGTGCCACTGTTTTTACATTTTCCCTCTTAAACCAAGATAAACAACATTTGATGATTAAAAGTCAAATACTGAACCTGGTCTCCTGCACCAATGTCCTCCTGATCCCGCCCCTCAAACACACAGTCTGATATTTCCACACACTGCGGCTCCAGCGCCACCAGCAAGTTACACGTCTTATAGTCGAACCCTGCACATCATAACCAGGACAAAATCAACAATCACCTTAAATTCAACCATTAGATTTGCTTGTCATTTGATGAATACTAAATATAAATGTTTTACCTTTAGAGGAGTCATCATAACCAATCCTCTTCACTGTGTTTCGGACAACAGATTGAAGGTCCACGATGGCTTTTGATGTCACTTCTCCAACTAGTAAAATCATGCCCGTCTTTGCCACACATTCTGTTCCAAGAAAATATAATTTCATCCATTATTTTTAATAGTTTTATGATTTAACCTCCAAAGATGTACAGCAATATTCAGGGCATCTATTGCATGTGAACTGTAGGTATTTTTTTTCCCATAACATTCTCTTCACTTTAATACATTTACACCATGAAATGAATGGATTGGCTAGAATTAAAAATCAGATATAAAATGTAAAGTTGCACTTAATTTATATTTTAGATGTGCATCAAAATTTTGTCTTGGAGTTGTTTTTCAGTAAAAACAGGTGCATTGTTTTATTTCAGTTCCCATTTAAATGTGTTCAAAAACAAATCAATAAATAAAAACCTTTATTCTATAGTGAATTTAACAATGTCAACTGAACATGAACAAATATAAACAATAACATATGTGCCAACATGTATGCTTTTACTGAATAGTTGAGAAACTGTTTTTTTTTTTTTTTTTTTTTAAAGCTTATGTACAGTATGCAATTAAGAACAAAAGCTATTTGTCATCAATGTGTTAATCAATTACTTTTATCTTCTTTTTTACACAGCTGTATAGATAAGTACTCCTCAGATATCAAATAAATGAGGCCTTATCTACATCAGTGTACTCCAGCATCAAAGGAATAATCAATAAATGATTTACTGTTTTTCATACAATGAACATATAGAAGCCTCACAGTTATTATCTCTAACAGATGATGATGATAAGAGTTATGCAATTAATCCCTTTTGTCCGTGTGTCTGTCAGTAAGATTGTACAAAATCTACAGTGTATATTTTTATGAATCTTATTGGAAATGTAGTTATGAACCAAGAGGGAACCGTTATATTCTTGAGCAGATCCATAAAAAACAAGACAAAGGGAAAAAAAAGAACTAGGGGGGGTATCGCCCACATGGACCAACCCTTCAGGGGAGGGCCCACTTAATTAAGCCACAACTGTTCTTTTTTATTATTAAATGATTCGATTTCTAAATGCATATTTCCTTATTGTATGGGAAAATAAAACAACTGTAAATGTGCTGCGCCTTGTTGAGTGTGAGTTCACATGCTGCACTCATACTACAAAGTAAACGTCCCCCGTTCAAACTGTTGTTATGAATGAACTCAAACTGTTTTTTTGTTTAGTTTTTTTTAGTATATAACAAGAAAAACCCAAAGCGGAAATTTTGAGATGTTTGCCTTTGTTATGGTTCCATTTGGAGTTTGTACTGAAGGGGAATTGGGGACTCTTTAATGTGTGTGATTTTCTTTACCTTATTTGAATATACCTGTTTGTAAAAGAAAACGGTCAAAGTGTGATTTCTTTTTATGTCATTTAATAAAGCTGCAATTAGTGTAACGTTTGAGCAAGCAATATGTTTAGTTTTCAAAAGGAAAATAAAATATGGCCACTAATCAAATATGGGAATTAACTGCCTATAACCTATTTTTATACGGAAACAATGTTAAAACATAAAAATAGTAGACATAAAACAAAACAGATGCCTATGCCTCGAGGAAGATCAACTTGAGGAGGACTAATTAAAGCCCTGGTGATGGAAGGAACTCCGACATTACCTGTACTAGGCCCACCACAACTCCAATTGCAAATCAACAGCTACAAATCATGTGATATATAGGCTTATATTATTCCATTAATTAAAAGTCCTTTTTGGATGCTTCTTAAACAATGACAAAGATGATGCTGATTAAAGTTCAGGACAAACTCTTCCAAAGATGTGGTCCACAATACTTTGGAGAATACTGACTGACAGATGGTCAACAATAGCATAGATAAAATTGACTTGAATATCGTAATTGTGAACAACAAAAGATAACATAAAGAAGTTTTGGAAAAATTTTAGGAATGACATGAGTTAAGTAAACGTATCTGTACATGAAGACACGGGTCTGGTAAATATTCACGTCAAAAACTAAGAAAAGCTTGAAATTTCTGAAAAACAAAGCAGATGAGTCCAGTTTCTTAGAAAAACTAAACATTCTTAAAAATTGCTTTTGAATTGGGAAAATCATGATGAGATAAGTGGGACAGGTTGCTGCCCAAACAGTACTGCAATAAATGATGTAAAGATAAACGAAGCAATAATAATAAAAAATAAAAAAAAAATCAAGTAATAGGAATAATTTACCAATGAATGGACTCTGCTCAAGATGCAAATTATTTTTTACAATTTTATTTAGTTCTTTATTGACATTCAGATGCAGACATTTACATCTAGTACACCATATTTACAGATACATTTTTCATCCACTACAAATGTCAGAACATGTTAAAAAATAACTAAATACAAATCTTAATTTAAAAATTAGAAATGTCAGTTATGTTTATTTAACAAAGAACTAGCTCTATAGTATTTGAACGATATATCGTCACTATGGTAGCGTATATTTCTACCAAGGCCTCACAGCTATGTACTCTGCTGCACAAAGCCAAAAATAACTAAAAGGTAAATTCCATTATTGTCCTTTTGTACTCACCTCTTCCAAAATATAACAGGTTCATCCTTCGGTCCTACTCATATCCATCTTACTCTTTTTTGCCACATACTGATATATACAGTCATAGCCAAAGGTTCTATTAATAACACAAATGGATTCCTTACTGAATAACAGTCTTCAATGTACCTCAGAAACATGTGCAATTGTTTTTTGTTTTTTTGTTTTTAAAAGCTAATTTTCCCCAAACAAAAATGTCACTGAAAAACAATTGTACAGAAAGATCCACAGACTTCACAAAAAATAAGAAGAAATGTCACAGGTATCACTAATATCACGTTTAGATACCATTCATTCTTTAGAAGTAAATTAACAGTTCCCATATGGAATCAAGTCAGATGAAAATCAGTGTGTAGTTTTGTACAACCCTGCAGGCAGACAAATGAAAGTGATCACACATTTTTCTGCCTCTAGAAGTTGTCTTTGTGCACTGTCAGCCTGACTGTGATGTGTTTCTATCATAAGGGTTATGTAGTGTCCTAAACTTGGATTACCTCTTCTGTTCTTGTTTAGTCTTTAACTTTATTTATTTACTTACTTTCTCTCTGCCTTGCCTTGATCATTATGCATGACCTATTACTGTTGTTGACTGCTATTGATCTTTTTTTTTTTAAATAAGTCATTGTGTAAATAAAGTCTGAAACACACACACATACACAATGTCATTACATACCACAGGCCACTTTGGAGTCAGGGTCTTGACTCAGGTATGCATCCAGCACAGCATCACTAATCTGATCACACATTTTATCTGCAAACACAAACACACAAGTAAAACCAAGGCAATTCACACGTGACCACAGGAACAACTTAAAATCAAAAGGTAAACGCATTGCATTAAAGATCCGAGTGTTGCACGTGAGGGTCAACATTTCGACATGGACTCTGCGTGGTCCAACATGTCCAGGAAGGTAACATAAACACAGTACCGGAGTGTCCCTCTCCCACGGACTCCGACGTGAACAGGAAAGTCCTCCCGCTCCGTGATCCGCCGCCCGCGTTCATATTCAAGTCAACGTTCGGTGCAGGAAAGTTGAACCGTGCTGACCAAGGCGGGCTGGAAGAAGAAACGAGCGGATCTAAAGATGTTTGGGATGGATAGGCCTGGTCTCTGATGTTCTCCGGTTATAAACTCGCGTGTTTAATGTTTAACCCCGGAGTCTGGACCTCTGAACCAGGATCGGTGGGTGGGTCTGAGCAAGCGGGTTTAGTCCACTAGCAGATCCACGAGTGTCACAAATATACATATTCTTAAGTACTAGATTCCTTCCCCGTCGGTTTACTGTCAAAGTTACTAAACTGGAGTCTGTTGACGAGTTCCAGTCGAATCAGGCATCTGCACGGACAGCCTTAGACATGGCGGTAGGACACAAAATGAGCCACTTGCACTTTGAAATGTGCACAGGAATTCATAACAGAATAAGGGCAGAGAAGTCACAAAGTACTTTACAAATAAAATAAAAAAAATTAAATATTTTTTAAATTTATATATATATATATATATATATATATATATATATATATATATATATATATATATATATATATATATATATATATATATATATGCACTGTTGACAGCACAATACAATAAAAGTGCAAGTTTTCTAAGTTAAGTTGCCGTCAGACTTTTTTTCCCCAACCTTTACACCCACCATGGCCTCCCAAGTGTGCCCTCCCTAAATTTTTTGTCGCCAGCTCAACCTGCCCACCAAGTTCTTCTGGTAAACGAAAGCATGGTTCTCCATTTAAGGAATAAACATGCGGTAGACAAAACAGTGGAAATAGCCGAGTCTATATGGACCTGGGAAACTTACGCATTCTGCCATTGTGTATCTGAAAAGACTACACTGCTGTCGCTTCTGCTTTAAGTCACACCAGGCACAACCCATTCATGGGGTAGTCCCATCCTGCGATACTGATTGGCTCCTTCGTTTTTAAATAAACCTGAGCCTCATGGTATTCACATGGTTGTGTGAGCATAGCGAAGCGCAGCCAGGTGACATGAGTGAGGTTACTACAGAGCCACAAGGAACCCCCAATGCTGCTTTAGGCTACAGCCTCATCTGGGAATTTAAATCATTGTCTATATTCTGTAAATGTTTATGATGCACCCAAGATATTTTTCAAAAGTTTTCAAAAAATATTAATATGTTATGAATATTAAAATTGTATGCTATTTCTAACTGTCGCTGTGGTATTTGATCTCATGCCTGTAATGCTGGACAGTAATGTGATTTATTGTGCTATGCTGGATTTCACCAGAAGGTGGCAGTGGAGATACATAAGAACAGGTGCCTGGCCTGGGGGTCTCCCTTGGCCTCAGCCCCCCCCCCCCCCCCCCCCCAGAGAGAATAAATAACAAATTTTTTCTTTACCAAAATTTTCTTTGCTACTGTATTTTTTGTGCACATCCAATGACAAAACTGACAACAGTCCATTTCCTGTTTTCTGCAAATGTGTTGTGAATTAAAGTTCACTTGACAATATGTTGATGTGATGCTTCTCTTCAGACTCATGTGCCACACAGGTTGTCTTTACCATCTAGAAAACCATTAATCATCAAGGTTTGACTTAATGGAGCACCTTCTGTCTGCTCAGGTGAATGCCAACATATATATATATATATATATATATATATATATATATATATATATATATATATATATATATATATATATATATATATATATATATATATATCTTTTTTTTACCTAGTCATGGTATTTTATTAACTCAGGGTCACCAGACTTACAAGACTTGCCAGATCCACCACATCCACCACACAGCCTGAGCCTCCAGAGAAAAGAAATATGATACTTGGCCACATCAACAAGATCCATCAGAGTCACAAGGTCCACCCCATTCACCACATCCACCACAATCACCAAATCCACCAGGTTCACCAAATCTACCACATTTACCACATCCACTAGATCAGGAAATGTGTAAATCTAGAATGCATTATTTCTTCGTACTGATCCTGTCTTCCACACCCTACTCTGTATATCCTCCTATGCAAAATTGATGATGCAAGCTGTTCCACTGCACATTGGTTCCTGTACTATAACGTATGGTGGGAAAGAGAGGAAGTAAAAGTGAAGGGAGGGGGGGTTCATTTTAAAGTTGTACAGTGAGAATTGAATCTGCTGTAGCTAAAATAATCAATGAAGTAATCAGTTTATTTACCAACAATCTGACTTTATTTTCACTCTGCTGTGTAGGCTTGGTAAAAGAAGATGAATATTTTGCTTCTAGAAATGTTTAACTTTTCAATATTGTTCAGGATCAAATAAAACATGAAGATCTGGACATTAACCCTGTCCCTACACAGGACAAAAACTCTTAAATTCTTCAATCTGTGCACTTATTCATGCTTTAAAACAGTTTTATTTCAGTGTATCTCAATTCACAGCCTATTGCTCATTGGTTCCTCTGGTGAAATAACAAGCCACACAACACAGGACAAGAGGAAATAAAGTGAAGCAACAAGTGACTTCACCCTTTATTGCTTCGCAAATCTCTCTGGTGAACAAACAGAGCCCTTTGCCCAGACATATCAGCTCAGCATTGGCCTGCATCTGATCTCCTCACAGCTGATGGTATGTAAATCACATAGAACTGAAATGAACAGAACAGCTATGGTCAGTTCAATAAAATGCTAACTTTTTCAGCTTCAAATGGTTATGTTTTCAGGTAGTAATGTCTACGGTGGGGATGAGGATGTAGTGGCAGTTGCTCACAAAAAGCAGGAAATGAAAGTAAAGCATGTTCATCCTTTGAAATCTAGATCTTTGTCGTGATGACTGCCTTTTTTTTTTAAGCCAATAAGACTTTGATTGAGGCAGTAGGTGGTTAATGAGTAACACAGAAAAAGCTCAACCTTCAGCAGACATTTGTTCTGCTCTTACTGTTATGACTCATACAGTCACAAGAAGCACAGATCTGCGCATTTATTTATCATCTTGGGGAGCAGGACTTTGTAGGGGATTTAATTTTTCAAATGAAGTTGAGTTCTGTTGAATTTGACTGAACTAGTGCTGCCATGGTAAGTAGGGTGTATGTTTACACTGTAGTTAAGTTTGATTTTCATCCAGGTTTGATCCTTTCTTTTTAACATGAACAAATTGAAGGTTGATATTCTCTTTGTTTAATCTAAAACTAGTATTTTATGCTTCATAAAGTTTTCATACCATGTTACTTGTTAAACACGGCTACTGTGTAACTAGAGCTTGTAGTATATATGTGATAATCACACAGTCCTATGTAAACTCAGTAACATCTGATAGCCTACTTTCCTGTTAGCACAGTTACAGGAAGTGAGCTCTGGTTATAAGAGGTAGAGAGAATGCTATTCCTGTGCCTCTTTAAAACATTTTACTGTAAAATAATGATAATAAATTGGAGCAAAAGTTGACCAGTTTTTTTTTTTTTTAATCTTTCATGCAGGCTGACCCAAACTTCCAATCACCTGCCACTGCCTCACCAACCAAGTTAGACCAAGTGCAGGGTCAGGTGAATGAGGTGAAAGTTATTTTGAAAGACAACATCAACAAAGTGTTGGATCGAGGGGAGAGATTAGATGAACTCGTTGGCAAGACTGATGGACTGCAAGCGTCTGTGAGTGTTTGATAGCCTGTCAGCTCAATCAGCTTGGATTTGTGTTCTATTACATTTGCTTTTTTACAACTGGGCTGTTGATGTTTATAAAGGTTTTGTTGTCTTTACAGGCTGACTCGTTCCAAAGAACATCATCTCGGGTTGCCAGGAAATACTGGTGGAAAAATATTAAAATGATGATTATAATAGGTGTGATTGTTGTGATCATCATCATCCTTATCATCCTCTTTGCTACAAACGTAATATAAATCAAACCACTTGACTTTAACCCCAACACCGACTGTTGATAAACATGATATATCCACGACAGATATGAGGATGACTGTCGACAAATACTAAACTGTATAACTCCTATTATACATTTTATGACTTGAACTCTTGGGTAGTGTTTTATTCAGTTTTGAAATTTGACAAAACACCTCATATGTCGTGTCAAATTCAATCATTTTTGTTTGAAATGTAATGGATTTTCCAATTGATTACCTATTACGTAAATCGATTACCTATTACCTAAATTCAAATCTGAGCTAATGGAAAATGTTCATGTTTCTTACAATCATTATGGATATTTTCATGTCTTCGGTTAAAATAGGGCATTTTTTCTGTTATTTTAGATTATTTTCCTTCTATAAACATGTTTTGTAAAGCCTAAAGAACACACTCTTGGGGCACTTTGAAGCATGAATTGAAGATTAATGTCATATATGACATTCATACATTTCAAATTGACCTGTGATTGAAAATATAAACAGTATGTAAGGGGTTGTTCATGGAACCCACCTATGGGCACTTTATGCTTTTAAGTACATTTCTATGAACTATTCTTTTGTCCAGATAAACCAATGATATTTCCAGTCCTTTGCTATGTGTATCATGGTTTTAAAGGGTTAAATTGTCTGTCATATTTGCCCTCCTCTGTTGTGCTCAAGATTGAACATAATTATTGTTGTTTAAGAACCTCACCAACAGTTTCCAGTGAAGTCATTTAGTACCAAATTGCTCTTATGGGTGAGCTCATCATCTTCAAGATTTTATATTTTGAGATAAAAAAATACTTAAACCTGTGTAAATTTTTGAAGAATTTACTCTGTAAGGACATCTTGTACTGTGACGTTAAAAATCCAGAGCTGCAGATTTTAAAATGTTTAAAGTATGCCTTAACACTCCAAATGCTGTTAAAATGTAATGCAACAGAAATACAATTCACAAAGGATCACAACTACAGATAATTACTTTTTAAAATTTTATTGTGGCATTTGCTGATGACCAATACACTGTATATACTGTATGTTTATGATGCTCAAAACTTTGTAATAACACAAGTATTGTAAGACTGATGACTATGATAAAGACCAAAAACTGTAAGGATGCATTGTGTTGCTTTGCTACCACCATACTGTCAATATGTGATCTGTTCGGTCCACTTGACTGTTGCCACTGTGTAGTGAATGCCCCGATTTACAAAGAGCATTTTAGAACATTAAATACAAAAACAAGACAGGATAAGGAACTCGGCAGATAAACCTTGGCAGTAATCTAAATAAATGCAAAACATCAAAATCCAAAACTGTAAGATACAACAAATACTCTGGTAAATATTGAGAAAATGTAGGTCATAGTGCTTCTCATTTTTCTCTTTTTTGCTTTTTAAAATCCAGTTACTAATGAACTTTGCTGGATACCATCATCTCTCTGGAAATGCGCCTCCTGTCCTCACGACAGCAGCCTTTCAACACTCTGAAACCTATGAAAAACAAAGAAAAAGTATTTAGCTATAGATGAAACAAATTTACCGTCAGGCTTACACCACAAAAATAGGAATCCCTCGTGTTTATAATGTCCAATGTAAAAAGCAAACTGAGAACAATTATTTTAACATTTTACAGTTACAAAAAGTTAGTCCATAAGCTAGAAATCTTGAAGTGCAATAAATTGAAGTCAAAGCCAAAATACTAAATGGAAGAAACCTTCAATTGGTCAAAAAAAAAAAACACATTAAAGAAAGCATCACATGCAAATTTCTGGAGATGTAATGACACTTTGATTCTTCTTGTTTTACAAAAGGTTAAGAGGAAAATATGTTACAGGAAAATTATAGAGGAGTCTTTTCCATCGCTGTCAGTAACAAAAAACAGAGTAATACATGTACAGAAAAGTACAGCACTTTATCCCCCAACACAGTAGAGTCCAATACGAACCAGGTTTTAGCTCATGGACTACTGGCTACAAGAGCTAAATAAAGAAACAAGCATTTTAGGTAAGATTAGAAATGCATATATTAACAATAGGAACTGGAAAGTCCAGAGAAAGCTGTACGTATCCTTTGAAAAGCAAATAGTTATTTTATCATATTTATAATCATTACTTGTGGGGGAGTAAGGGCCTGTAAAGAATGACAATTACATGTGTATATTTTACGTTTTACATTACATTACATACAGTTGCAAACAAATTAAAATAGAAAGAAAGATGACAAAGCTGGACGTGTCCCATATTGTTTAGTTTAGAAATGCTGATACAGGATGTTGTAAGACCATACCAAATGGCAGCATTCGAGAGCGTATGCTTCTCGTACCCGGTCCGCATTGAGCGGGCCCTGAGAGTATCTGGGAGTCAGCTCATGGCCTGCAAGGAAGCTCCGCTGGCAGGTACAAACAAGGTATGTCAGAGTTAGGAGACAACATACTTCCTTTTCTGTTTCCTTGCACATCCTTAACTTTGGCATCCATTTACTGTAGTAGCAGTACTTTACCTGTTAACTTTACAGTTAAAAAAAAAAGAAGGTGCAAAAGAGGCAGCAGAAGGCCGGCTGTGTTAAAATAATCGCCACAACAGTGTAGCCTCTATGTTACCACTACTGTAAAGCACTTGTGGGTGCTGAGAAAAAGAAATTTATAAGAGGAAATTATGCATAAAGTTACCAAACAGCAAAGTAAATGTAACTACTTAAGTTTAAAGAAAATAGTGTTGTGTGTTTTTACATACCTACTGATCTGGAGGGTTTTCCCCATCAATACGGCTTGTAACTGTTTGAGTGACCACCACGCCTTGGCGACTTGCCATATCCACCAGACTGATCTAAAATACAATATTTATGTTATTTGATAAAAGTTAAAAAAGAGCTGACATAAGAAATGGAGTATAAAGAATGTCATGGTGTTTTTGGGACAGGTTAACTTACTATTGTAGTCACCATATCCACCATAGTAATTGTTGTACCCAGAGTAATCATAGCCTCCGTATCCTCCATAACCTTGATTACTGTATCCATAATTTCCATAGCCTTGATTCCAGTAGTTGCCATAACCCTGATTCCAATTTTGACTAGGACCTGCAAATAAAGAGAAGGTATAAATGTGTCGTCACCAGTCCTCCTTTGGGAGTTTCATCAGGGAAAATTAATGTTAATATGGATTAAAAAGTAACTGGCTAGTGACACATTCTGACAAATTTTACAGTTATGATTTGGGTTTAGTGAACAAGGTCATTTTGGCATTTAATTTTTTGAATAAAAAATATGATGTTCAATTCCCAACATAAAAAGGAGAAGGAAAATAAAAAGTATGTAAAATACAAACTCAGCAGTGTCTTTACGTAATTTGTTTTTACATTTATTGTCGATCAAATCACAATTTTATCATAATCTCATTATGAAATTGATTTCTTACCCAGTCCTACTGGGACATATTCTGAGTTGTACATTATTTTAGTTTTGTTCAATCCTAAAATATAGTTTTGTGCAACACTTTGTGCGCATAAAAAATGGCCTCCTAAACTCACCACCACCTCTTCCTCGTGACCTGGATGAGTATCCACCTCTACCTCCCCAGTACTGCTGCTGCTGGTACTGCTCCTTCGACATGGCCACTTTGATTTCGCACTGAAGAGAAGCAAAATTACCCATTGTGTCATCACACCTCAGTTGTGAAAAATCATTTTAATGCGGAAAGGGTTTTGCTGAAGGCAACCAATGTGTACTTTGCTTAGCCCAATATTATGGTATTTCTTCTCCATGATCTTCTTAACTGGTTCCTCATCATTGAAAGTTATGAAGCAGAAGCCTCTTCGTTTGTTTGTTTTGTTCTCCATGGGAAGTTCAATTGACTCCACCTGTTTGTACCATTATTACACAAAGTAATAAATAGTTATAAAAAGTTACATACAAAACAATCATACTGATAGGATTTGTTTGTGTGCAATTTTGAGAAGATTACATGATGTGCAAACCTCTCCGAAGGTATCAAAATACTCTCTAACTTTCTCTTCAGGAGTGTCCGGAGAAAGTCCCCCAACAAAGATCTTCTTCACAGGCTCCTTACTCTTCATTGCTTTGGCCTTTTTGGGGTCAATGACTTTTCCATTTAGTTTATGTTCCTTCTGTGAGGCAACCTATTGAACAAAATGGTAATTAAAAAAAACAAAAAACAAAAACATGACATGAAATACAATATGACTTTTATGCCAGTACAAAGGGTACTGTAATGTTATGGCTCATTCCCATCAAGACCTTGATAATAATAATAATAATAATAATAATAATAATAATAATAATAATAATAATAATAATAATAATAATAATAATAATAATAAACAGTGTTTAAAAAAAACGGTATAATACCTTATCAACACTTTCAGGTTCTTTGAAAAGCACAAAACCAAAGCCCCTTGAACGGCCAGTCATGGGGTCGAGTTTTAGTGTGCAGTCTACAACCTCACCAAACTTGGTAAAGTAATCTTTCAGGTCTTTCTTGGTTGTGTCCCAGCTGAGCCCTCCAACAAACATTTTCCTACATAAAATGGAACATGGTTAAGAAGCAGGAATAGCAGGTTTACTACTATAAACATCACAGAACCTCTGTACTCTTTAATTTAGGCATGAACTGATTCAAGCAAAAATGCCACATTTTAATAGCTTAAAGCTTATCAAGTGTGAGAATTTATTTGGAATTAATTGCCTATAATATACACTTCACCTTTGAGATACATTTTACTGAGTTTGCTTCTTTTCCCCCTAAGATTTTAAAATCATGTTTGACTATAATACTGTATCACTGTTAAAATCAAACTAAACTAGTAAAAAAAAATATATAAATGTTGAAAGATTTCTGAAGTCTATACAAAGCTGCAACTTTAATACAACATACTAAATCAGTTATTAACAATGTTGTCTGTGTTTTTGAATACTAACTCTGTGTTTAGTCTTTACATCAGGGGTGTCCAATCCTCCTCCTAAAGAACTACTATCCTGCATGTTTTAGACCAGAGGTGTTCAACTCTGGACCTGGACCACACTGTCCTGCATGTTTTAGATGTCACCATGCTCCAACACACCCAATTCAAATGATCAGCTCGTTATCACATTCTGATATGATAGCGACTCACTGCTGTGAAGCAGGTGTGTTTGTGCAGGGTGACATCTAAAACATGAAGGACAGTGTGGTCCAGGTCCAGAGTTTAACACCTCTGTTTCAGACGTTTGCCCCTTCCACCACGCCTAATAATCATCAGGTTTCTGCAGAGTTTAATAATAGGCTGATCATTTGAATCAGGTGTGCTGGAATGGGGATACATCTAAAACATACAGGATAGTAGCTCTCCAGGACTGGACACTTCTGCTTTAGATGTTTTAATCAGACATTAATAATATATCAAGTCCTGCCCAATGCTTGTAGTAACATGTCCATAGCACAGTTTTGGGTCGTTTTGTTGTGTTTTCTGCAGCTCCAGAGCATCTCACATTTTAAACTCAGTGTCATGTTTACTCACCCCTCATCCTCCTCATTTTTACTTGCGTCAATTCTGGATCCTTCGGCCTCCCCCCCCGCCAGGCCAGACTCACACCCTGCAGACATCGGATCGTCACTGTTGGCTTCTCCATCCTCCTCCATTCTCATGGTCAGGTCATCAGTGAATTCGTAGTCTTCCGACATGTTTAGTCTTTCAGGTAGATGATAATTGACTAAAGTTAACGTTGGTATGCCGCAAAACTCAACGCTACGTCAGAATTCCCTGAAGATGCTAGCAGGCTAGTTAGCTGTCTGCGCTAGTGCTAGCACCGTTAGTGTCTGGTTATATTTTTGCCAGTTGGTTTCGAACAGCTGCAGGTTGGACACAGATCTGCAAGTTGTAACGTTGCTCCAAAAGTAAAGTGTACCCAGTTTTCTTCAAATTCTACAAACTGTATGCGTCGTTTTGTTTTTATCCCTGTAGTTTTCCTCTTCCTGTCGTTGTCGCCGTTGGATAAATACACAGTACCGCCCCCCACTGAGCGGGAGATGAACTGACAGCTCTGCACATGTGAGTTCGCTGCTGAGTCAAGTCAGAGTTAGCTAGGAAGCGATACATCGAGAGCTAGCTAGCTGGCTAGCTAGTTCCTGACAACTACCATTAAAAGACTGCTCAGGTTGACATATTCCGCACGAGTAATATTTGTTCCACTTCTTTTTTCTACGTGAATAAGTGGAACCAGTGCTGCTCGGATTTAACATATTGGTACCGTAAGTTATATAAGCTAAAGTAAGCTAGCCAGCTGCAGATTCCTTTGAAAAATGTCTACTGTTTCAATACCCATAAATACTAGTGCACTTTTATTGGACATCGAAGGTACAACTACTCCAATCACATTTGTCAAGGTAAGTTATGGCTGACACATACCACATGCACAAGTTAACATACAGCCCAGACTGGTAGGCCAGTCCTATGTCGATACTGACTTGTACGACACACAGTTAATCAGTACATTTTTGACATCTGTACATTTCTATGTGCATTTATTTACGCAATGTGAACAGAATTATTACTCTTAAACTGCATATGCCTCATAAAAACTTCAGGTGACGTGTACCAATCCACATTCGTCACATATCGACTAAAACTATGGATTAGAGGTAGCATCTATAATTACAGATTGTGGTTCAACCAAAGGAAACAACTGTGTCACTGCTTTATGTCTGTAACGAACCTATGATGGTTCATGTAATGACTCTCTGATGCCACTTGCAGGACATCCTATTCCCATACATCAGGGAACATCTGGAGGATTACCTGTCCACTCACTGGGAGGAAGATGAGTGCAAACAAGATGTTCATCTTCTAAAGAAACAGGTAAGGGAACTAAGAATGATCAAGTGTAATACCCAAATTAAATGGTAAGTTTTCCTGTAAAACATGCACTTCTCTTTTAATTAATGTTCACTAAAGCCCAATGATTACACAAGCACTAATATAGAGCTGAAGGAGCCAAGGTTGAAAACCTTTGACATGCACAACATGTATTTTCATGTAGGACATGTTTTACAGACACTTATACATACTTTGGCACAAATCTGATAATATTTTATTGTACTTTGTAGAAGATGACCATTCCAAATAAGTGTTTAGATCCACATGAGTCAAAATGGGTTATAATTTCTCACAAATTGGTAATGGGAATTCAATTATATTGTCAGGCTGAATAATCAAGCCAAGTTAAGTTTATTAGTCATGTTGTCATTATTAATACATGACCTCCACACAAACAACCTCTATTATGATTGATCAGCTTCATAAGCTTTATTTCTGCATATCTATATTTCTGAATATCTAATTAAACTGTGCTTGCCATTTTGATAAATTGATGATTCATTCATATATGTAAACGGATGTTAGTAATCACAACTTTAAACTAAGTCTTTTTTTTAAGTCCACTGCATTACAGAGCTGGAACAAAGAAGGGCCAAATGTGAAATAATTGTGTTCAATGACTTTGTCTTGTAAAAGAAAACTCCAGACCACTGACTATTTTTAAACACGATAAACTGTTGTGATTTATAAACTTTGCTGATCTATATATATTTTTTACACATACAGTAGTTATTCTGTTTTAAGAGGTAGTTGGATATGTGTTATTGTAATGCAGCAGCTTACAGTATCTGGTTCTTTGGGTGTGTATGACAGTATGTGCAGCAATACTTCTCAATATTTTGTTATCTTCATATTAATGTAAGTAATCCACTAAACATACTACAGTGCTCTCCTAAAGAAAACTCACTGTCCTGACAGATTGAAGAAGACATGAGACAGAATCGGGCGTGCCCTGTACACGCCCTGGACCAGACGGTTCACACAGATGAGGAGAAGGCCATTAGGGAAGTAGTGGATAATGTGCTGTGGCAGATGGCAGCAGACAGGAAGTCAACAGCACTCAAACAGTTCCAAGGTCATATGTGGAGGACGGCATATGCATCTGGGAGAATCAAAGGCCAGTAAGTGATTCTACAAACCTTTATTTAAAACAAGCTCAATAAAAATCAAACATTGTTGCTTCTTCACATTCTGTTCTTGCTCCTGTCATTAACAGGGTATACCAGGATGTAATTCCCTCTATCAGAAGATGGCGAGCACAGGGGCTAAAAGTATACATTTACTCTTCTGGCAGTGTGGAGGCTCAGAAACTTTTGTTTGGATACTCTGTTGAAGGAGACGTTTTAGATGTAAGTAGCACCATTCTCTCTTTATGTACACAATACTCATTTCATTGAGTATTTCTATTGAATTTTCTTTTCTTTTTTTCTTAATAATTACCTCGAATTACCAGTTTTATTTGCCGAGACATTTCTTCAGTCAAGGTATGGAGGCTAATTAATATTCTTATACTTCCAGCTATTCGACGGCCACTTCGACACCAATATAGGTGCTAAGGTAGAAAGTAAAAGCTATGAAAATATAGCAGAGAGGATTGGCTGTCGAGCAGAAGAAATCACATTCTTGACAGATGTTACTCGAGGTAAGTACTACTGTTCTGAATGTTTTTAAAAATTACGAGACTAGCCCGAGAGTGAATAATCTAATTTCCTTTTGCTTATACAGCTTTGCCAATTCACTGTATCAATGCATTTGTACTTTGTGATTCTCCACTCTCTCTTCCTGTCCATGATCTGATCCAAAATGTGTTAGATTCATACTTTGACAGATTCATAGTTTTGCTTAATACTGGGGTGCTCAACCATCAGGTCTGTGGGAAGAGGCATACATCTAAAACAGGGGTGCTCAACCCTGGTCCTTGTGAGCTACTATCCTACATGTTTTAGATGTATCCCCTTTCCAACACACCTGATTCAAATGATAAACCTCTCATCAAGCTCCGCAGAAGCCTGATAATGATCATCAGATGTGTTGGAAGAAGGAAACATCTAAAACATGCAGGATAGTAGCTGTCAAGGGCCAGGGTTGAGCACCCTTGTTTTAGATGTATGCCCCTTCCCACACACCTGACGGTCATTATCAGGCTTCTGCAGAGCTTGATGAGAGGTTTATCATTTGAATCAGGTGTGTTGGAAGGAGGATGCATCTAAAACATGCAGGATAGTAGCTCTCGAGGACCAGAATTGAGCACCCCTGGCTTAATACCTTTTGACATACAAGTCAAAAAACATGCACAGTGATGGCAGGACATGTAAAAGATTCAGCAGAACCTACAAGACTTGCAACTATGGCTTGGGAGTGTGTTTAAGTATTTGTAATTTGCAATGACCTGATATGAGCTCATAGTAAAGCTCTACTCAAGTGGAATCGCAACAATTTCCCAATTTAAGCAATTTCCCAATTGTGGGATCAATAAAGTACTTCTATTCTATAACTTATATTTATTTGTGGATCTGTTCTTCAGAGGCTAAAGCGGCTGAAGATGCTGGAGTGAACGTGGTGGTGGTTGTAAGGCCTGGAAACCTGGAGCTGACAGATGAGGAGAGGGCTCACTATAACCTCATTACATCATTTAACCAACTGGAAGTAATGGGACATGCTTAATGCAGAGTGCAGAGGAAACATTTCACTGACCACGTTTCATAATGACTTGCTCCGTCCCCTTTTTTCTCCCATAACCATATTTGCATCATTTTTATAATTTTTTTTCCCCTTGCGTGGTGATGGTTTGAGAGGTGTAGGATATGTCACTGGGAATACAGTTGGCCACCAGTAAGGCTAATTAAAATCCAAACCAAGAAATGCTTTGGTTCCCTGTAAATTTCTGGACATAAATCTATGGCAGGGAAACATCACTGGGATTGGGGTGGGGCAACTGAGGTTGTCTCATTGAGTGAAAAGAGAGGAGAAAAATCTGTAGCTAAACAGGTCTGGGTAGAGCTGTAATAAATACCTACCCTGAATGAAACTGTACTTGTAGGATTATTTACCTTTTAGATGGTCACCACTTTGGAATGGCATCAATATCAAGTAAACTTTCCAGGTATGTGTATTATGTGTCAGTTGTATCTGTCCGTGTTTTGTAATGATCCATTCATGTACTATTTTGTCCTGCTACACATACACAAGTGTTGCAGATGTGTGGAGTTTTATTCTGTGCTCAAACTGTTGGAAACCTAATGTCGTAGAAGTAGAGCTGCAGTAAAGGTGCACAGGGAAGTTTTCATCTGGCACTCTGTTCAGATGACTTAAATACAGGTGAATTATTTCAGTTTACATGTGACATTGTCATTGTTCATCTGTAACTGTATCATAGAAGGTTAACTAAAATTGCCAAATCGTTAATTTATATGTGAAACATAATGGAGGAAAGTGTAATCTTAAAAAAAAAAAAAAAACTAATAAATGCCTTGTATCACATACTGTACTGTTTCTGGCTTCAATCCATGTATATAAATTGAGTCTGACAACCTTGAAACTACTTCTGGTGTTTTTGTAATTTTACAACTGTACTGTATACAGCGTTTCTACAATTTCTGACTACTTGCAGCAGAATGTAATGTCCATTTCACAGCCTATTTCACATCCATACTAGCAAAAAATTATAACTCCTAGAATTTAGGAAAATGTATTGATTTATTCCAACACCTTGAGTCCCACTGTTCCAAGTCATTTCTCATTGGGGGCTGAAAAGTTAGGAATAATTTTTTAATTTCAGTATAAATTGTTGGGGTGGAAGTCAGGTCACTAACATTGCTTTCTTTGAAAGTTAGATTGGCATATTGAAGCACAATACGGCCAACGAGTTAATGGCAACATAACTTAGACCTTTCATATCAAATGAAATGCCTTTGGAAGACTTTAAAAAATAATCAAAATATATATATATATATATATATTAAATGCAGATTAGTACATTTATGACATTTGAGACACTGCGTTGTTGCCACTTGAGAAGAACAGACATGCAGTTGTGGGTGACAAGTATGTCTATGGAGCATAATAAATTGACAAATATGTAGTTTTTAATCCAAAAACTATTAGCTCTATATCCTCTTGGAGAATTGGTCACTTGACTTGAAGCTATAGACACTCAGAATGTTTGGAATACATATTTTAATGCTTCCATGTGTAAACAGAATTCATACTCATGCAAAACTAGATTTAACTATTTACATAGTCACTTAACTCAAACTTAAATCTAGCCAGTTTGGCTGGTCTATAAGATATATGACATAAGATAAAAAAAACAACCTTGTTTAATTATTTATGGAAAAAATACAAGTGATGATGTAGGGTAATACAAGGTAACTAATCAGTACCCAAAAATATCACATGTAATAATGCATCATATTGTTAATCAATAATATCCTGTACATGTGTCATGTTCAGGTCGGTGTCAAAATCTTCATGTTCATGCCTACAGTTGGTTTCTATACACACAATCTTGAAGTCGTTGTAGCGAAGCTCTATGCAAAAAGAGCTGAGAAAGATGAGAAAGAACATAACCAGAGCCCACTGGCTGCGTGCTGCATCCATGTGGAAGCCATGGAACATAAGAGTGAAATCTGCAGTGGGGAGTTAAGGCTGAAACAAAAGTCACAACACATGAATGTAAAACGAATACAGTTCATTGTAATATTCACTTACATACAGTGAATGGGAATTAAATCCACCTGCCTGAGCACAGAAGTACAGGATTATTTCAAAGGTTTAGATTTAGGGGGGAATATGAGGATCTGTTTGCAGAAAATTACATGTTTATCATTATATAATCCCAACAAATAAATTCTGTTTTCATTCATGAAGTGTTGCTGTGCATGTTTATTAAAAAAGAATGAAATGATTTCAGGACAAATTGGTTCAGTTCTCAACCATTTGAAATGGGAACTTTAAGTTTTGAATGGCTAACATTGATTACCTTAAAGATCGAATAACAACAGTGGATCATGATATGCTGATACGCATCTGGGAGGAATTTTCTTAAAACCTTTGATGTTGTCCGTGTTGTAGGTGCTGGACACATTGAATACTTGTAAGACAGGAAATAAAAGTTAATTGTGAGTAGAATTCTTGTAACTTGGCTGGAGTTTTCTATTGCTTTTCCTTATTAAAATAATACATAATTAAATCAGGTAATTCTTTTTGAATCACCCTTTATGAAAGCTATGAAGGGATCAGCTTGCTACTTTGCAGTGCCATAATTCTGAATTAGTGTTGAACACATGTCTTTTTTCCACTTTAATTGTAGTTGTCATCCAGTGTTAAATGCAGTAAGATTTCTCTAATCATTCACGTTCAGCCATTCTGTGGATGAATCCATTTCTACATTACACGTATTTTCCATTTACTCTCCTGCTGAACCTTTATTGTTCTGTTCAACAGGAAGTGATGAGTTCTATTATTTCAGCAGGAGGAAGAACATTTTGGAGAATTTCTGCAGCACCTGACAGTGTTCACCTAAAATCCACAATGAACAGCAGTTGATATGGTAGTGCAGTAACGGCTGTACGACTAACCTTGTTTAATAACCTTTTTTTGTTTAATATGTCCTTGTGATATTACCAAATAAAGAAGTATTCTGATTCTTACTCGTACCCTCATTTGTGTTAATAATCACGTAACTAAAAAGCCCTAAACAGACAAAACAAACACTATAGACAGGAACTTTTGAGGCCAACAAAGGTGAAGGTCACGTGGATATTCAGCTTCCCTACGATATGTCACTAAAACACACTGGAAATGTCATCATTAAATAGACCAAGGCAGGGCAAAAGGATACAAAGAACCAAGCAGAAAGTGATGCAGCCAGACAGCAGGAAACGCAACATGCTTGTCTTGAACCCTTCATTCCTCAGGTTAACTTTAAAGGTAAAATACGACTGACCCCAGCAGAAAACTGTTCCCAACCCGAAGGTTAAGGAGGTCCCTAAATTGTGAATTTCCTCTTCAATGAATAACTACAAGCAAGAAACAAAATCAGAGATGCTGTACTGCACAGTCACAGTGTGTGTCAAATCATCTATAAAATAGCTTATTCACTGTTTAATAGAAGTATCTGTGAATGGTGCACATTACCTGAAAGTTACCAATCAGAGTCATCCCAAAGCAGCCAATGGAGAATACCACCAGACTTATGACATTTAGCCAAGGCTTGGCTATTCTGTTTTTTAGCTGAAGGTATCGGAGAAGGGCAATAACAAACCCTGAAAGACAAGAAACCAGAGTCAATCTAGAAATCAATCACAAATGTGCATCTATAGATTAAAAAGATTAACACTCTTGCCGCCAAATGCCGCTAGGTTCATAACCTCGCTGAAGATGCAGCTGGCTGGAGGAGAATTCCCTGCAATACTGAAAAGCAAAAAAAAAAAAAAGTTGAGATTTGTATGAGCTGTCCAGAAAGAAACATCAGACATAAAAGTAGAAATAAACAGCACTCAAGTACCTGATGTAGGGAGGACGCGCAGATCCATTTGGTCTTTTGAAAGAGATGAGTAAAAATAAGTAATCCACATACCGCAAGTTAAACTAAAGCTATTGATGCTGTTCATGCTTTTGTCTGACACCTGCCTGTATTGTGAAGTCAGAGGCACTATCTGTCCAGTAGCGACTGCCACAAAGTACCTGCATACCACAGTTTCTCATCAAAACAGGGAGAAATTAAGGGGACTGACATCAGACTTGTAAAGGTTCATATTGTCTTCCAAAGATGATTGTCTAATTACCTTCTTATTTACAGACAGGTGCAGTGTTTGCTTACCTGTTGTACTAGTTTTAGCTACTTCCTGTACCCTTCATCAGAAGCAACACATGATGTTGTTGTGAGCTGTGTTATAGCCTGGCCAGATTGGCACACCTTGGTGTCTGGTCCTGGAGAAGAAATCAGACAGCAGGGGGCGTAACAACCTACTGCTGTCTGACCAATCCTCCTGAAACAGACAATAAGATGGCTCACAACAACATAATGCAGTGTTTCCCAACCCTGGTCCTCAAGGCACACTATTCTGCACGGTTTAGATGTTTCCCTCTTTGAACACACCTGACGGTCATTATCATTCTTCTGCAGAGCTGGATGACAGGCTGATCATTTGAGTCAGGTGTGGTTGGAGAGAGAAACATCTAAAACATGCAGGATAGTGTGCCTCAAGGATCAGGGTTGGGAAACACTGATATGTGACATTTCTGATGAAGGCTACAGGAAGTAGCTGAAACTAGTAAAGCAGGTAAACAAGCACTGCACCTGTCTGTTAATAAGAATCTAACTTTACAGGCACTGAAATCATATGATGCAGAAATCAGTATGTACAATAGTGTGTGTGTGTGTGTGTGTGTGTGTGTGTGTGTGTGTGTGTGTGTGTGTGTGTGTGTGTGTGTGTGTGAGAGTGAGTGACAAACTTACACCACCCACAGTCCAACAGTAACACATATAGAGTAGAGTGGAGGCAGAAAAGCCCACAGGCTGATCCTTCTCATCCTACCTACTCTAACACCACAGAAGAAGAAACGACATTAGTATGGGAGGTGCTCACTTATTTAATCTGTTTCCAGTATGCTTACATGTAGTCGTTAATTTAACAACGTCGGTTCAACAGGAAGTGACTTGTTTTAACACAATAACATATTTCATGTGTATGCTACAGTAATAATGTGAATACAAGTTTCCATTGGGACATGGCGGCCGGTTACACATACCTGTCCATTTATTCGATGATAACCGGACGTGGACCTGTATTTACACCGTCATAACACCCTCCCTTTAACCAAGGTGGGCTGTTTTTTTGAGTCATGCAGTCGCCTTCAGACAGCCTATGTTGGGTTTCGCTTGGCCAAAACACGCAAACTCCCAAAACAACTGCAAGAGAGAAATGTTGCAAATTCACTCAACAAAACAGAAGATCACCAAAATAAAAAAAGGAAGTTCACCAAAATAAAATGGAAAAAAGAAGACAGTGGATGTAGACGAAGTTCATTAATTTAAGAAATTAGCGTGAAAGGTACTTATTCTGCTGTTCTATGATGTCGTAGCAGATTATGGCCAAGTGTTTCAAAAAGACGAAGGGAAACGCACCTTTTCATGCCGCCACCCCCCCCCCCCAAATCAATCAATCAATCAATCAATCCATCCATCCATCCTCGGATCTACATGATTCATGTAAGCAGAGCCAGTTCTGGTCAATTTGGGGCTCAAGGAGAGCACCCCTCTTTCCTTTTTGTGGAATTAGAAATTAACATCTTTCAAAATTATGCTTTTAAAAAGTCCAAATTATGTGATAAAAAGACTGAATTATGTGATAAAAAGTCAAAATGATGCAATACAAAGTCAAAATTATGCAATAAAAAGGCCAAATTAAGAGATAAAAAGACAAAATAATGTTACAAAAAGTGTTCAGATAAAAAGTCTAAATTCCCAGGCACTAACCACAACTACAATTAATGCATATAAAGCACACTGTGAGAAAATTCAAGTCCTTTATGTGTGCCTTACAGTCTGGAAAATACAATAGCTTATAATATTCAAATTTTGTGGGACTTGGCACACTCAAGACATCTGGTGCACTAGGCTACTGCCTAGTTTGCCTATGCCTAACACCGGCCCTGCATATAGGTTACCCTTTGACTCCAAAATGGCATATTTCACCGAAAGGTGAGAGATTTTCATGCCTGAAGTTTTGACATCACACACACATTAGAAACAAATAAATGAAAAGTCATTTTGTAAATAAATACTATTTATTGAAAATATTGCATGTTGTCAATCTAAAACAAAGACTGTTTTTATTTTATCAACAACATAAATCCAGAGACAGGTTGACCACTCAGACTACAGCCCTCATTGTAATTGGAATCAAAGTCTGGTTTGTCATTTGTACTTCCATTTTCTCTCCAAGGTCTGATTAAATAGCAGGTAATCATCCCAAATGACTGTAAAGATGACTGGTAGCATTTGTTTAAGCATGCATTTCAAAGCACGGTCTTGTAAAAGTGTATTGCACAATGCGGAGTATCATGATTACATTGAAAAATGTATTTTAAAAAAAACAAAAAAAGAAGACAAAACATTAAAACATCAACAGATGTTATCTTGTTGCATTGGACTGACATATCCTAAACAATGAGAATACCTTGGTCCTATGCGTTTTATGCATTTTGTAGTGACACCAGTGGTGAAAGCAAGTCAGCAAAAACAGAAACACGAGATTAGAGTACTAAAACATTTATCTAGGGGGTTTCAACTGGTACTAAACATGACACCCTTAAACTGTTTGTCTATGGCTTCATCTGTGATTCAGTACAAAATATGTGCAGACTATGATGTATTTATGTCAAATTTAAGCATGATGTGGCCTAAAAGATATGACAAAATGCATGGATTACAAAGTAGCTTTTGCTGTATATAATGTATCAGGGTTTTAGTGTATAAAACTGATTATATGATAAGGTTTGCAAATGACTGTTATCTTGATCACATACTGTAATGTATTATTGGCAGTCTCTTATTAATTATTGAAATTAAAAACATTTATTTTGTTCATCCTAACAAAAAAGGTTAATGCCCTCACTGCTTGCAGCATGCAGAGCTCAAAATTCCTGAATTTCTTCTTCTTCCTCTTGTGGTTTAATTCCTGATTATATATTATTATAGTCTTATAACAACATGGTTTATAAGTAAGGCTTCTTAATAAACCATAAACTATCCAGTATATTAGATAGGAACATTCCCACAGATTCTAAACTCATGTTTGCATCATGATTAACTGTTTACTAAAATCAGAATTTCACTCCAGGAAGAATCAACAAATAATGCTTTAGTGACTAACTTGCTGACAGATTTAAGTGGTACTAATGACACGGTTTGTAGCCCTTTCTTTGTGGTCCATCTGTTTGTTCATGGTCAGGGCTTTACTTTCACCACTGAGTGTGACTGATAACATGGCTTGTGTAAGAAAACATAAATGGCACAAAGAAGAACTTAACAGTATTTTCGTACATCTGACAATTCTTCATCAAGTATGTCTACATTATGAGTCAAACGGAGCTCCCTGTGAAATGAAGCGAACAAAGACCTTGTAGCTGACACTCAGCTTGACTCCTGACCCATTTGTCTCTACCCACTGCTCAAACCCCAAGTTTGTTGGCTTGTGTCAGCACCACCTTCAGTACAGGCATGAAGGCTGAGGTCTCACTGAAGTTGCTGCTGCTGACTATGTGGGTGTGGATGTTGAGGCCTTCTGTGTAGGAACGGGACTCTATGGTCCTGGCAATGTTATGAAGTCCTACGACAATGGCGGGAGAGAGCTGGAGAAGAACAAAGGCAGGAATCACTTAAAAATGGAACTGTTTGTATAAAGCCATGCTCAGACTGCTCACAACACAAAGAGCAAAAATTTGTAACCAGTTTATACTAATGTAATCATTACTAATGTACTCATCACTGACAGTAATATGACCGTACTGTTGTAACTACCAGTTTTTATACAATATGTAGTATAATAAGGGCATAATAATATTGCATTTCTCTTTTCCTTGCTACTTCATAAAACCTTGTCATAACTTTTGTGTGAACTATATATGACAGGGTTTGATTTTTTTCCTAAGGCCTGACATTGACTATTGATTAATAGAAACTGAACCAAGCTGACTACTCACAGTCTGCTCTCTGAGTTTGTCATAGAGTGCCTCCAGACGCTTGTTGGCATCATCAAGTTTCCTCTTAGTTTGCTGTAAAATGACATGTGAATGATTAGATATCCATTTGTTCAGTGTGTTGTGAAAAAGGTCATTTACAATGTACTTCACAACGACTTACAGGGTCTGTAGCTACAGCCAAGCATTTCTGGATAAGCCCCTCGAATGTGGTCTTCAGGACCAGGTGCTCATCGGGGATAGGCTTCTTCATAATCTTCTCAGCAGGGATGGACTGCAGAGGCTGAAAGGTTTACAAATAAAAAGGATTCAAACTCCATTCTTAAAACAATGTTAAAACCACATGTTGTAATGCAAGGAGATGTTTAAATGTTTCATCACGTCTCACTCAGTTATTCACTTTTTTGAAACTTGAGGGCTGTGTACCTGTATGACGTCACCAGTGGGTGCCCCTGGTGCACCTTCCACACTGCTCTTGGGCATAGCAGGGTTCATGGCTGGGGGGGGTTGCTGCTGCTGGTGAATGCCGGAATAAGGGGCCTGGACACCGTGTGGGCCCTGGTTCATAGCCTGGGGGGCCCCAGAGGATATGGGCAGACTCTGAGGGTCAGCACCCAGTGGAGCCATGATGGGAGAGGTGATGGGGGCGGGAGGTGTGTAGTGTACTGGAACCTGCTGGATAATATCCCATACATTTTATGTACAAATGTGCAACATATGTTTTTTTGTCAAAGTTCTGTTACAGGTGAGTGACCTACCTTCTTCTTTGGTGCTCTGCTCAGGGCTGGTGGGTCATTCCAGCCATTCTGAGGTCCTACAGAAAAAATATCCTAATCATTGATTTATTCTCATGTAACCAAGTATAATGCTTGGTTTAAAGTATAGCTGAATTACAATGTATTACATTTATCAGAGAAAAGCTTTAAAGCCCATCATTGTTTACACATGTTTAGTTTGTTAATTAATTTGAAAATCTAATCACCAGGACAAACTAGAAACTTATCACATGTTAGGAGCCAAATAGTCAAAAGAAAGTACAACTTCAACATTTAATAATGTCATGTTATGTTCAATTTGTGTTTTTATTTTAATTTGTTGTGTGATTTTACTTTGATTCATTCTCTTAAACCATTTCAAGACCTGATGAAATATTGAATTGAGAACCATTGTATCACATGTTTCATGGTCAACATGCCAGCATACAGTTTTACGGGTTTGTATAATTACAAATTAATGAAATGAGTTAAGATTCAGGCTAATTAAACTTGTGAAAGACAGATGCAGTGTGGATGATTAGAGCCATGCAGACCTCCTGTTCTCTGAGAGGTGGGGATCAGCTCAGGGTCAGATTTGAGCTGTGTACCTGAGACTCCACTCAGTGGAGGGAGAGGCATGTAAGACCCAGGAGATCCTGGTCCACCATGCTGGAAAGACGCTGCCGAGGACGGAGGAACAGGAAAGGACGAGGAAGAAGTCGGAAACAAAGGAGGATGGGAGGGAGGAGAGGAGGAGAGGCAGTAACTGATGGGAGGTTGACCAGGATAGACTGGGGGGGCAGGCTGAGAGAGGACAGGCTGGGTGTACTGAGAGAGGAAGCCAGGGGGTTGTGGGGGGGAAGAAGGCTCTGCAGGAGGAAGAGGGGGAGCAGCAGCAGCAGAAGAGTACTGAAGAGGCTGATACATAGGTATCCCCCCAGCTCCAGGTGGGTACTGGTCGACCTGGGCATAGGCTAGGATTCACACAGGACACAACAGTTGCTGTTAGTGAAAAACTAAACATATCATGCAACAGGAGAGAACTACAGAAGTAAACAGAGTAAACACAGTCCAGTGCATGCTAAAATGATTCAGATTTAGCTTTAGGTTAAAAAAGACTCAACAGGCAAAGAGATAAATGGTCTTAAGTGTTACGCATACTGAAACTCTAATCCTGTTAGTGTTATTTAACAGATAATTCCAGTTCATTTCAACTTAATCTTATTCTTGTAGATTTAAATAATTGCTGAGATGTGACAACTCGGTCAGATAATAGTGATAATAGTTTGGTGGAAGAAAAAGCAGAAATCTTATGACTACCCCTGAAAAACAAAAACCAGTAAATAGATCTAGTAGATGGCCTGCATAATTTAATTTTTTAATGCTAATACACAGATAAGGCTAGAAATAGTACTTGTTGCATCAAATATGAGGGGCATATCCATTTTCTCATAGTTACCTTTGACATTTTTTTAAGTTCATTATTTGCTTGTGGCTGTTTCAGTAGAGATAAAATTATATGTGACTATATGTAACATACATAAAGTTATGGTTAAGTTAAGTAAAGGGAAGTCTGGGCTGCTTTGTTGAGGCAGCTTCCCCCACGACCTGGACCTGGATGAAGCAGGAGACAAGAAGTACGAGTACATAAAGTTTGCAGTATTGTTGTATCTGTTACTGTTTGGTTCTGGTAAGCACCTTCTCATCTCATAACCATTATTCTATTGCACTACTGCTGCTACTATAGACTGACATGTACAATTTATATTATAGCTTATACTTTAAACTGCTTATTTATTATTACATTTTGTATCTCTTTTTTAGTTGATTGCTTTAAATTTATGACATTTAACAAGGTGAGAGAAACCGTATCTAAATTTTTTTGTGTGTTCTGAGCATCTATGGAACCGACAATAAAGAATACTTAAATATTGAACATGATAAATAAAACTTGTCTGAAACATGTCACGTCAGATACATTTTTATCAGAATTTTTTTTTTCCAAACTGAAATGGAAACCAAACTTTTACTCCAGCCTTTTCAGAATTCCACAAAGCTGCAGAATGGCTGCAGCAGCAATAAACATGAAAACCGCTCCATACCTTCCTGCTGCTACAGCTGCATGGAATTTTGAAAAGGCTCGAGTAACAGTTTGGTATGTAAATAAATGGACCACTTGTGATGGAGTCAACATTGAAGTTGTTCACTGTGAAGGAAGTGATTCAGGTGCATAATCACAGAAAGACTGATTGATTTGTGATAATCAGGCTATCACTCAGCTTTTAATAATTTGATGAAAATTTGCTGAGTAAAATCATACACTGCTTTAAAAACATAGATAACCATTACACTATATTTCCCTTTGAACTTCTGGAGTACAGTTTCAGTATTTGTGATAGGAATAATTTTTCAGATCTACAAAAATTACATTACAGTTGGAATTTACAGGAATTATCTTTCACATAAAACAGTCTTGAATGAAAAGGCAGAGATGTTATACACTCAAATGTCACTAAAGGAAATGTTTATCAGGGTTTCAGAGAGGATGTGAGGCAGGAAAATGTATTGTACAAATGTATTGAATTATTTTCATTTCACTTGCCAGTTCCTGAAGTCATCTTAAAGTCGCACAACAGTGCTTTACCACATCAAATCAGTAACATTGAGGTTGGTGTCTGACTGCAGTGACCTGTAGATATACAATCCAAAGACTGAAAATACTTACGCTGAAACTGATGGGAGTACATGTATGCAGGAGTGGAGGAGGGTGGAGGGGCAGTGGCTGTACCAGGTGGGGGCATCCCGTACATGGGGTTTGGAGGCTCCACCTGCAAGAAAATGACAGCATGCTGTGAAAAGTGGAATGTAGTTTCAAGTTTGAAGAAAAGGTGGTATGTTGTAAGGTGCCAGAGGAATGGGTGGGTAACACTTGATGAGTGGTGGCTCTTTCTACATAACATGCTGAAACTTGTACAGTATCATAAATATTGTTAAATCATGAAATTATTATATTTTGGCTGGTGCAGCTTTTCTAGGCTTTGCATCAGTGGGATGAAAAATTTACTTTTTGTGGTAAGTACATAGTCTGAAAGTATAAATAGTCTTTCAGCCAAAATATAGAGGTCGGTTTTCTTTTTTTGTCCATACTGCCAAGCCCTACATGGGCACCAAGATACATATGCTGCCTGACCAGGAAGATGGTGTGCATGTTCATTCATTCATTCATTCATTCATTATCAACCGCTTCATCCGGGGCCGGGTCGCGGGGGTAGCAGCCTAAGCAGGGAGGCCCAGACTTCCCTCTCCCCAGACACCTCCTCCAGCTCTTCAGGGGGGACCCTGAGGCGTTCCCAGGCCAGCCGAGAGACATAGTCTTTCCAGCGTGTCCTGGGTCTTCCCCGCGGCCGCCTCCCGATAGGACATGCCCGGAACACCTCCCTAGGGAGGTGTCCAGGAGGCATCCGAAACAGATGCCCGAGCCACCTCAGCTGACCCCTCTCGATGTGGAGGAGGAGCGGCCTTACTCCGAGCTCCTCACCCTATCCCTAAGGGTGCGCCCAGCCACTCTACGGAGGAAACTCATTTCGGCCGCTTGTATCCGGGATCTTGTCCTTTCGGTCATGACCCAAAGCTCATGACCATAGGTGAGGGTAGGAACGTAGATTGACCGGTAAATCGAGAGCTTCGCCGCTCGGCTCAACTCCTTCTTCACCACGACGGACCGATACAACGTCCGCATCACTGCAGACGCTGTACCAATCCGCCTGTCGATCTCCCGTTCCATCCTTCCCTCACTCGTGAACAAGACCCCAAGATACTTAAACTCCTCCACTTGGGGCAAGGACTCCCCACCAACCCGGAGGGGGGGGCAAGCCACCCTTTTCCGGTCGAGAACCATGGCCTCAGATTTGGAGGTGCTGATCCTCATCCCACTCGCTTCACACTCGGCTGCAAACCGTCCCAGTGCACGCTGCAGGTCCATGTTTGAGGAGGCCAACAGGACAACATCATCTGCAAAAAGCAGAGATGAGATCCTGTGGTCCCCAAACCGGACCCCCTCCGGCCCCTGGCTGCGCCTAGAAATCCTGTCCATAAATATTGTGAACAGAACCGGTGACAAAGGGCAGCCCTGCCGGAGGCCAACGTGCACCCGGAACAGGTCTGACTTACTGCTGGCAATGCGAACCAAGCTCCTGCTTCGGTCATACAGGGACCGGACTGCCCTTAGCAAAGGGCCCCGGACCCCATACTCCCGAAGCACCCCCCACAGGACATCTCGGGGGAAACGGTCAAACGCCTTCTCCAAATCCACAAAACACATGTGGACTGGTTGGACGAACTCCCATGGCGCCTCGAGCACCCGATGGAGGGTATAGAGCTGGTCCAGTGTTCCACGACCAGGACGGAACCCACATTGTTCCTCCTGAATCCGAGGTTCGACTATCGGCCGAATCCTCCTCTCCAGTACCCTGGAATAGACTTTCCAGGGGAGGCTGAGGAGTGTGATCCCCCTGTAGTTGGAACACACCCTCTGGTCCCCCTTCTTAAAAAGGGGGACCACCACCCCGGTCTGCCACTCCAGAGGCACTGTCCCCGACTGCCACGCGATGTTACAGAGACGTGTCAACCAAGACAGTCCCTGCACATCCAGAGACTTAAGGTACTCAGGGCGAATCTCGTCCACCCCCGGAGCCCTGCCACCGAGGAGCTTGCCAACCACCTTAGTGACCTCAGCTTGGGAGATGAACGAGTCTACCTCTGAGACCTCAGCCTCTGCTTCCTCTATGGAAGACGTGACAGTGGGATTGAGGAGATCCTCGAAGTATTCCTTCCACCGCCCGACGATGTCCCCAGTTGAGGTCAGCAGCTCCCCACTTCCACTGTAAACAGTGTTGGTGGGGCACCGCTTTCCCCTCCTGAGCCGCTGGACGGTTTGCCAGAATTTCCTCGAGGCCGACCGGTAGTCCTCCTCCATGGCCTCCCCGAACTCCTCCCAGACCCGAGTTTTTGCCTCCACAGCCGCTCGGGCTGCAGCACGCTTGGCCTGCATGTTATTAACTAAAATATGTACAGAAGAAACAAATAAAAGCTTGAGTGGCAAGTATCATCCGTTACCACAGGCTATGATACATGCACAGAGTATCAACGGGAGGCAACATGGTGAATGGACAGGAAAGTGAAAGGCACTACCAACATAATAGAGCAGCCAAAAAGGAGTCTGGGATGTCAGGTAACAGTCCCATTAATATCATGTGTGAAAACAACAGTAAAGGTTTGTGTTGGGATTGGGTGGGCGATCAGTATACCTGTTGGTCTGAGGTGGTGCCTACTGGAAGAGGAGGAGGGACATTGGGGAGGGCTGTGGGAGTTTGGTTACTCCAGGAGGTGACAGTGGAGGCAGCCCTCACCTGAAGCACAGAGACACACGGCACATACAAGTGATGGACACACCATGGGGGAAAACACATCACTAAAATGTACACAAGAGAGGGCTCTGGAAGAACCAGGGTTCAAATGACACAAAACACAGTAACATCCCAACAAAAATATTAACCATAAAGAATCCAAAAGCTCTAGTCCATAGAGTCTCTCCTGCTTGAAGCGGATTGATCACTTATACAAACAGCACTATTTGAGTATGTGATTTAAACCCTGGCTGGAATGGAAATCACAAAACCAATCCATGAAATGACTACTACACAACAGCAAAGCTCTTTTGGGGTTGCATCTGACTGAACAAAAGTAGGTAACTGGGTAATGACAGATTACTGTGGTTACAGCTGTTAAATGCTACGCAGGAGGTTGTTGGTGGAAACTATTATTGGGGCAATTACTTTCTTTGATCTGAATTGGAACTGAACTGAAAAAATCAAAATGCAATCTGTTGAGAACTGAGGGAAGAGAAGTTATTTGAGTGACAGACTGGAAAAATAAACAAAGTTGTAAACAAATTGTTTATAAAGGCAAATTTTGACAAACAAAATAATAAGTTTTGTGTCCAGTGGTTAGATCTATCTAAACAATCAATCAGAATGGAAACCTTAAGAAATGTGGGAGGAGAAGCGATTTTAGTGAATTGTGGATGACGACGGACACAGTGCTACGGCAATAGCAATTTTGTATAACTATAAAAGAACAGTGTGACATACTGGTTGGTAATACTGAGGCTGTGCAGGGGCGGAGCTTTGTGTAGGCAGAGGTGCTGGAGCTGGAGCTGCAGCAGGCTGGACAGGGTTGTAGGGATGATGGGACAAGGCTGAGCCATGTTGAATCTGAGAGGCAGGCAGCTTAGTCTGAGCCCTCTGGGTTTGGACCGGAGCTGCTGGAGCTACCGTTTTCTGCCCGAGAGCTTGACTGAGGCGGTCATGGAGCTGCTGTACAGTGATCTGTGTAGAGGACATAGAAAATGAAAAAGATATCACTGTTTTTTCTGTCCAGATCCATAAACTAGATCTCAAATATATTACTGTACACACACTCGTATATATCTATATCTAGAGAGAGAGAGACAGACAGAGAAAGAGAGACAGAGAAAGAGAGAGAGAGAGAGATATCATTATAGTAAAATTTCTGAATAACAACAAAAAATATGTAAGGTTTTTGTAACAATTACTCTATCTTAAATACATGTGGGCCTGTTTTAACTAGTACTTATTATTGAACAAAATGTTAGTGCCAAAGCACTGTACTTACACACTCTTTGTCAGCCACCAATAAAACAACTAAGAAGAATGCATTCTACCAAGCACCAGTAAAACATGCTTGTCTGTAATTAGGTAGAGTCATGTAAAAGCAGAGACAACTGCAGGCATAACATTTCAATAGGCCTCTCCATAAAAAAAAATAAAAGGTTCCAACTCTGCAAGGAAAAATTTTGTCAAAATTCTGCTACAGTTGTCTTTATACAATGATTGAAAGGTTTAGAGTGAACATTGAGTATTATTGTACCTGGTTGGTGTTGTCAGGTAAGTAGGTGATAGCAGTAGACAGACTGCCCTGTGAGGCCAGAAGGTTGGCATACTGGCTCATCTTCTCAGCCAACAGGACACCAATAGCAGCAGGACCAGAGCGCTGGGTCTGCTCTACAGCACGCTGCATCACCATCACCTTCTCCACCAGGTCCTGAGAGAGGGAAACACTGCCTCAGCAAGAGAATGTGACTACAAAGAGAAATTGTGTTGGGCTGAAGCTGACAGGAAAGAATGAACAGTAAACTTTAGGGCTCACAGTTCAAAGGTGTGCAACCTTTATTAATAGAGGGTCACAACTTTTCTGCTTTACCAAAAATTTAAGGCATAATTTTATATCTTGTAGGCTTGTCCATTTAAAGTATCTGCATCTATGAATCTAATAAAAATTACTAAATGAGTGGTGAAAAAGATGAGATGAAGAGCAAAGATTTCACATTTTTATACAAGTATGTAGTTATGTTAAGACATTTTTAGCTCATCCAAAGTCAAAGGCAAGACATTTGACACTCTTTGGCTTTAATGTTCCAGACAACAGGATTTGTCTGTACAAAAATAAAATAAATAAATAAGACAAAGACATTGAGTAGCATGTCCCCACATAAACACCTGTAGAGAGAGTGGACTGTGTCCATCTTGTGCTCTTGTCCAGCAAGACACCAGTTTCTCCACATTGCCAGCACAGATGTAACACAGACAGGCCTGAGCTTGCAGCTGGTTATCTGCCGATGCCTCCAGTCGGTCTCCGAGAAGGTCTAAATAAAATTGCTCAGTTAGGCAGAAGTTCACAGCTGACAGATACTGATCTATAACAAACCAATCACTGACTTTGGAATTAGTCTTTCTAATACACAGAAGACATGTAAACATACCACACAGGGATGAAAACTCCTCAGGCTGAGCATAGGTCATAACTGCAGCCAGAGCCTCCCTCCAGTTCTGCAGCTCACATGTCTTCAGTATGTCATGCCAGTCCTTCATCACCACTGCACTGATCAGCTATGAGACAAAACAAAAGTTATGTCAGTCTTAATTACCTGCCACTTATTGAGCACGGTGAGAAAGAAAACCAGTTCTTACCTTGGTTATCTTACTGTGTGTTTTTGCAAAGTATTTCTTCTGGGTTTTTTCTAGGAGTTCAGCTCCTCCTGCAATAGCCAGGATAATGCTGTCTGCCATCCGGTTGTCATGGAGACAAAGCTCCACAGCTCCTTCAAAGTCACCAGTCAGCACAGCTTGTGTGATCAGCCCATCCACATCTTAAGGCAAACAAAGACTGTTAATAAATAACAAAAGACTAATACTGCAGTCACTTCATACCCAATTTGTCTTCAGTTCCTTCTCTCTTGTTGGACCAAACATTGAGGCTGGTGTAGATATTATATCATATCTGTATGAACCTAAAGGTACTTAACATTTTCCACAACCTAAATCTGCATTAATGACAAAAGTGTTTGACAGCCGTTACCTTGACTGATGCTGAGACTGACTCCATCTGAAGGAGCTGGAGCTTCAGGCACCACCTCAGTTGGAGCTGAAATCTCAGCAGGACTGGGTTCATCCTCCACTGGTGCTGTAATCTCCTACAACACCGGAAAAACAACTTGTAATGTCTTAATTTGTTTTAGTTTTGTTTTTTTATTTTGCCATGTATTCCAATTATTTTATTTACTTATTATATTTGGTATATTATTGATGTATTTGTTACTTTAGTCTTTGTACTGTCCATTTCAGCTCTTTTAGAAAAGTGTTTGTTGTAAAGATCATCTTTATAAAAAGTACAATGAGTGTGCACCTCCTCCAAAGGGATCTCCTCCTCTTCCTTCTCCTCTGTCCCCTCCTCTGCCTCTTCTTGTGCCTCCAGCACAGGATCCTCATTAAGAACCTGATCTCCACCTTCATCTGCTTCATCTGTCACATCATCCACTGTGTTCTTTTCTTCTACATCAAGTTCTGTTGTTTCTTCTGTCTGTGGATCTGGATCTGAATCCAGTTCCAGTGTGGCTGCTGGCTGTATGTTTGCTGCAGCGATCATGTCAAATGCTGCTTCAGGAGTGTCAATGGGAGGAGTGATGCTGAGCTCTGCTAAAGGCTGCAGAGCAACTGGAGCAGGGACTTCCACCTGGAGGAAATTATGAAACCAGAGACAGAGAACACACATTTTAATAAGTAGACACCAAATTCAAGTAGTCTTTGAGAAACCAGTAAACACAGGAAACAAATACACATCTGACCGTGGACCTGAAAACCTTGGTTTGGCCAATCAGAGAACAGCGAGACTGGCGAGAAGCCAAAACCAAGCATTTTAGGCATAGGCAGAAATCAGCTTGGATCAGGACTATTGTGAACGCAAGTATGAGATAACTATGGAATTTCTTGACCTGGAAATCATGCAAAGCTACTCTGTAGGTGCTCAAATCTCACATAATGATAGTTAAAACTGAGTATAATAGGTCTTCTTTAAACCTCAGGGCTATGGTTAGTGATGTTTTTTGCACTGTGTAAAATCTAAGCTACGCTGAAATTAATGACGATCAGTGTGTTTGAAAAGGGGTAAATCCAGCTGCCTCAAAAAATGAAGTAACATTAAAACAAGTATTTCTTACCACTTGCAACACTTCCTTACTGCAATTGTAAAACAGAGACAGTTTACAATCTTACAGCATGTTAGCCAGGAACAGTAGCACTAATTACTGCCAACTGTAGCCTATAATTTTTTTTTTGTGCTGGCAGTGGAAGAATGTGAAAGGCACAGTGGGCAGGAACAAAAAAAAAAACCAAACAAATGGAGTGGTAATGTGTAATTTGGAATCAGCTCAAGTAATAAAGAGAGGATCCTATTCCCTGATGTCACCCACAGTGGTTCAACCTTTTTGACTAGTTGTCAATTATTTCAGCTTATTATTGAAACTTTATGCCCTAAAGCGACAACTGCACCTCATATAACTTAAATAATCTTTGGACCTCTTACAGTTTTCTTATGTATTAAAACCTGTAACATAAAGTGTTTTAAAACAGTTTACCTTTGGAGGATCAGCAGGCTTTTCCTCTAATGCTGCTGAAATCTGAGAAAATGATACATTCATTAAAAAACAATTACATAAAAAGACTAAAATAGCATACTTTGAGTATTTGTCTTTACTGTATCTCACTTTTAAGGCCAGCTCCTCTTTGTTGTACCCCAGTAGCTCCAAGAACCTACTGCGGATGTCACTATCAAAATTAGCCTAAAAACACAAAACACACAAACATCTGTAAAACTGATGGCATTATTTACGTGAAACTGAACATGATAATTATAGACTTCTTCTTTTTGGATTCAAACCTTGAGAAAGGACCAAACAATCTTCTCAAACTCATTTTCAGCTGCATCGATCTTTTTCTGGCAGAAATCCACAAAACTGCCTGCACTCAGAGTGGCCTGCAGCTGATCAGAGCGCTTCAAAAATGTTGTTTCTGTAACAACTTGGCTGATGTGTACAATGTGCGATGTGGGCTGCTGAGGCTGCTGGGGGTTCGGCTTTGAATTCTCCAAAGACACCAGCTTCCCACCGAACTGACCATGAACAAAAGAAAAACAAAGCCAGTGTTTGAGAGGGAAAAATATTTAAAATGAATCTTCAGTGAGAGAAAGTAAAGAAAGAGACTCACAGCAAAAGTAGCTCCCACAGGTCTGCGAATCCACTTGGGTGGTTTCTTCAGGGGGTTGATTGTAGCTGGAGTAACCGACGTCTGGGGAAGTTGCAGTGGAGGCAGAGTTTGACCAGTCCCAAATGGATCCATGTTCCCAAATGAGTTACTAATCTGCAACAGATGCCCAGGACAAAAGTTAAAATAAACAAAAAAGTAATTAAATCTTTCCCATCCTTTTTCAGAAAGCTCACTGTATGTTTTGAGGAAAATGTAAATAAGGACAGATAGCACCAAGTACAAACATAATGAAAAACACTATTTCCACAGCTTCACGCAATCAGAGTATCCAAAATTGCACCAATAAACAAAAGGAGGTCAAAAACCAGAGTCTTTTTCTTTTTAGTCACACTCTGCTGTTACCTTAAAATTTGGCTAAGCTTTTGATACATCTTATTTTCTGGCCTCTTTTTACACTTCGAAGGCATCAGATTTAGTCTTACCTGGTCTGCATGTCTCTGGCTTTGTGCCTGATTGGTGCCTCCCATGATGGAGTAGACATCGATATGTCCATCAAATCCTGCAGCTGAAAGCACTGCAGGGTTCCTGGGACACCACTGGATGTCAAAGCACCACTGACTGCTGGTGGGCAACTCATACAAAACCTAAAAAACAAAATGACTCAACATTAAAAAAGATAGATCAAGACTTTATACAGAATACCTATTTGAGTTACATTCTGTGTAAATCTTCTTCAATTGTGTTAAAAAGCCGTATCTAAGACATTAAAACTTTACCTCTGCTGTGTTTGGATTCCAGCATAGAATCCTGCTGTCCTTCCCACAGCTCAGAAGCAGCTCAGGGTCAGCCAAGCTCCAGGCGATGGCCAGGACACCGCTGCACAAAAAGAAAAAGAGTACAGTTCCAACACACAATTTTATGAACCCAAATGAACAACTGCAAGCCGTTTCAACAGCTTGATTTACCGTGTGTGATTCTCAAATATTTTGAGAGGTGAGGTAGCAAAACGTAAGTCCCACATCTGGATGACAGGCATCCGGTCATCCTCAGAGGCCAAGACCAGCTGAGTGGCCACTTCAGGGTTCCAAGCCAACCCAGAGCAATGCATCTACAACCACAGACACGAGCAGCAGATCAATGTTTCCAGTTAATCAAGACGTCTGAATAATTCAAAGCAATGTGCATTCCATCATTTGACTGCAAGACGAAAAACATACTCTGTTGCTATGGTCGCTAACTTTAATGATGAGGTCATTTTTACGGAGGTCCCACACTGACGCCCGCCCACTTGGGCTGGCAGAGGCAAGGATGTGTTGAACCTGTCTGTTCCATGCCACACAGCTGATATCTTCCAGAGGCTGTAACACCAAAACACCAACAGTTTACTCACCATCATCAGTTATATTCATCTAAATACTTACAAACTGAAAATAGCATACATACACACACACACACTCATATATATATATATATATGTGTGTGTGTGTGTGTGTGTCATTAGCATTGAACTGCTCATTATTCTAAAGGAAAGAAAATACACTTAATGTCAACACAAGAAATATATCAATGAATAGATATGCCAAGGAGATTCAGAGGACAATTTACTCTGTAAATTTTTTCAAAATAAAAACCTTTATATTCTGACAATATCTTTCCACATACATTATAGAACTATTAGAACATAGACTGAGACCACTTAGCAACTAACAAGGAGCACACATCTCTGTACCTGTGTTTTAGGTCCTGGTGTCATTGGAGATCCAAAGCTATTCATATCCCAGATATATATTTCAGACTCATTCCCACCTGATGCAACCAGGTTTGTCTAAAGTCAAAAATATACAAACAGTCACTCGAAATGAATACATGATTAAAAAATAAATAAATCACAGGAACACTGCATTACATTTACTGACTAAAGCATACCTGGAATGGGTTAACGTCAAGGGCTCTCACTGGTCCTGTGTGTTTGTCACTCTCAGCAATAACTACATCACTCTCTCCGGCAATGATCTTTGCAGGGTCATAAAGGATGACATTGCCATTTTCCCCTCCCGCAATAAGGACCCCCGATGGGTGACCATGAGCATCAATGCCAAATGGACCCCACACTAGTTTGTGGTATCTAATGGAGGGAAAAAAATGTGTATGCATTGAACAGTAACAAAGAAACAATTAGGTCAACAACACAAAAGTGGTCCATGTACCTGTGTGGAGATGAGAAGCTGCCGCATGATTTCATGTCCAGCGATAGATCTGCCAAGTCCAGCTCAAAGAACTCCAAGGATGCATTGGTGCTGAAGGAGGCATCAAGCTGCTGTGCTGATGTTCCTTCAGAAAAAGAACAAGCATGAGTCTTTGGTGCATGTCATGTTAAAATGCCATTATATTTAAAGAGTAATGTAAAAGACAAATCATTACGGTGTAACCAAAGAGGTTTAGGCTCTGTTAAATGTTTTTAGTAAAAAAAAATTGAAAAAAAAAGGTTCACAGTTTTGTCCCTTCTGTTCTTGTGGCCATTAATAGATTTTGTTGACACAGTTGTTTCAGAATGAAGGACCAGAGGGAACGTCTGGTCTTGTTCTTTGTAAATATATATACAAATTTATCAGATGATTAAAAAAACAATTCAACTGCCTGCTTTATCAAGTGTATATCACCAAGGTACAATCTTTTTATATGAAAATAATTGTTTTCACAGACTTGCTGTTCAGCTGTTAGGGAATTATGTGCTGAAATGGTTGAATCTTTGACATATATTCAAATTTGGATAAAGCGCTTCAATTTTCTTCAGTAAATTGGCTACAAGTAGGTCGGTTTTAATGTGACTGAAGGATTAAACAAATCTAATGTTCACAATGACACCTGGAAATTGTAAGACTAAGAAAACCTAAACCCTGTCCTCTTTTATACCAGACCATGTTTAAAAAGCTGGAAGAAAAAATTCAACAAGTATTCAGAGAATGCCTAATCTTGCCCCTATTTTGTGCCAATCTCAAATTTGTAATAACAACCCCTTCTCAAAAACTATTGGTCGTAGGTGACAACACCAAGTATGAGAATAGTAGAAATCTTCATTCCGCATCGTCTGATACCAATGTGAAAGTTCTGTGACCCGCCATTCTTAAGTTATAACCAATCATGTGATTTTGACCTTTAACCTTTACTCAAATGGATAATTGCATCTGATGCGCATTAGCTATATGTATATGCCCATGTAATTTCATGGCGATATCTCAAGTATTCATTGAGTTATACACACACACACACACAGACCGATTACAATAATTTCTCCCAACCAATGTTGGGCGAGATTAATTATGTCCTGTTAAAACATGAAGCAGCAGTTGGCCAATGTTGGTGTCTGATGCATGCTCTTACCTGTTGCTAGATAGATGGGGTGGTGCTGTGCAGGACTCCAGCTCTGGATGGCTGTACGGTTGATCTCTTTGAGTTTCATCCTGTATAAATACCTATTTTTAGTATAACAAAACTACAAAGTACGACTGGGTTATATTTCTATCAAAAACTGATGCATAAACAATCAATAAAACTGGTAAAGTATAGAAGGAAAGTGCACATTGCACATGTTTGCAACAATAATAATCCACGATTTTTAGAAATAGACATCATTTTACTTCATAGTGACTACTTTTGCTTGTTATCCTACTTCTTCTTGTAAATTAGGTTTTTGCATTGTAATGCATTAGCACCCATCACTGAAATATAGTACTAGTAGTAACAGCAATGTTCTCTGTAACACATGTTTGTGCTGTAATAAGTAATGTCCATAGTTCTTAGGTTGATGTTTTAATGTATTTTCTCCTTTGTGGCTCATGGTGGATGCATGTTAAATAACCTTGCTTGCTATTGTTATACTTGTAAATACACTAAATACTTATAGTTAAAGACGTAAGACAACGATGTCTTCTGATTGACACTAGTAAATACAGGTATATTCTAATTTGAATTTTCAGAGATTACATTTTGTCGGAGAAATTGCATAAAATTTTCAGGTTAATAGTTAAAAAATATAAAGTACAGTACGAGCTAGTAGCAAGCTAACAGCTGATGAATCAATTAGGAAACACAGCATGTAACCAAGAAAAAAGAGCTCATTAGCACAGAAAAACAGTCAATTAGCATAAAACAGGCTACTGTTCACGGTTACCTTTTAGTAGTACACGGTGTCTTAGTGCTGCAAGGCAAAAGAACGTTTTGCTGCCTGCTAGCTGCCTGTGCAGGCAAAATATGACAGTAGGGGGACTGTTCACTCTTTACACAAACCCACACAGATCTTATTACTTCACCAAAGAGGCTTACCTTCCCTTCTTTGCTGCTTTTTACTTTAACGCACACATAAAATGGGTTGCAAACAATATACACCCTCGACCCGTATACGTTCCCCTTTCGGTTCTGCTTAAGGATTACAGGCTGTAAAAACACTAGAAGCTACCGGTCCCGGCTGCGGACTCAGATTGATTTCCACGTCCCCACTGGTCTCCATCAACGTGGCACTAAGCAACAATCTCCTCCTCCCACGAAGAAGAAGCACTTCCGGTCAATGTCCGTACACCCGTGCATACGCCTACACATTGTGCTAACATGCTAATAATGCCACCTTAAATATTAGAAGCCTTAAAGGTCAAAATAGAAAAGACCATAGCAGTACTTTACTGTCATGTTTTAAAGTATCGACAACATGTATGTATGAGGAAGTATGATCTCTGAGACTCACTTTTGTCTGTGTTTATGAAAGGAATGCTAAACACTAACGGCGAAAAAATCTCATCCCTGGTTTTGCTTTCTGATAACAATGAATGTTTATTTTATAAACCGTACTTTACTTGCTCTCAAATTCCAAAGAAATGTATGATTTAAACTATTTATTCCAGGCTGTTTAAAATGCCATTCACAGCGTTGCCAAACCGAATGCAAAAAAAGCTATATTAACTTGTGAATAGCACAGTTTTGATTTTGGAACAGTTTATCAATATTTGAGAGAATACTAGGATTTCTGTCAAAGCTTTCACGTGCATGCATTCCATCATCCTTTACATTTGCTCATTTGTTGTGCTCATGTTGCAACTACTGCAAAAGTTCAAGTTACTTGAGTATGTGAGAAAACCCATCTTGAAGTTTGTAGTGGAGATCCTATCTGTAAATATGAACTTTTTTATTGAACTGTATATATTGTGCTCTTCCGTGGTGTTAATTCTTGTATTTTTGTGAACAAAATTTGCACCTGGTTGATCAATTCAAAGATGACCATACTGTACTGACCTATAAACCTCAAAACATTGTGTTAAGTGACATAAGGGACTATTAAAACTGCAAATTACTTGTTTTATATAAAACATATATTACGTTTGATAAGCCTGAATGAAAGTTGCCATGTACCATCTGAACCAATTTAGTCACACGCATCCTCTGGATATTAAATTATATGCGTGCGTGTGTATTCTAACACTTTGAAAAAACAAGACACTTATTAGACAAAACAAAGACACATATACATTGTTTCACAGGTATTAATTTATTTGGTCATATACACCTTGGATTTTCAATTATTGTGTGCAGGCGGGGTCTTCATGGTCTTCAGCTACAGCACCCTGGGCAAACAGAAGCAAATATTAATGTGAGAGGGCGGTGGGGTTCCCCACAAAAAATAGAAATCAAATAATCCACCCTCATTCTGAAACTGGTTTATAATCTTCCCCAAACATAAGAATGGGTCAGATGGGTAGTGATTGTTATAATCATTGGGATGATCGCTAATTTCACAAGTGAATAAATAAAACAGTACGCACTTGTTCACCTGGCACCTTCTTGACCTGTAAAAGAAATACACGTTTGCGTTATTTTCTCAGTAGGGAATTCATCTGCCAGACATGTTCTGCAGGGCACATAACTATTTGATCACAATGGGGTCAAAAGAACACATGACTGGGTGACTGCTGCTGAAAATGTTTACACTTTTGAGATAACATTTACTCTACAGTTCGTTACTTAAAATAGGTCAAGCATATGGCAGACACCCACGGGAAATACATTTGACCACGTGGAGTATACGAGATGGTCGTAATATATGTGAAAAATATTTTTTTTTAAAGATCACGAAATAATGAACAATTACATAGACTTACTCATTAAATTAACAATATTTAGATACCAGTTACATGTGCAGCTAAAGGTCCGAGTTTGTAGTAACAGAGATCAACCTCGTAAACTGTAATCTGAAAAACCACCTATCTATACAAACAATTTTATCCTAAAGTGAAACAAATATTACAAGAAAAGAAAACGAAGCATACTTTAGCAACACGTGTGACGATTTCTTCTTCTCCGTCTTCCTCCTCTTCTTCCTCTTTTTCTTCTTCTTCTTCTTCTTCTTCTTCTTCTTCTTCGATTTTTTTTTATGGCGGTTGGCAAACTATCGTAACGGTGCATTACCGCCACCAGTTGGTGTCGGGTATGAGCCTGGAGTGTCGAACTTTTTTTTTTTTAGTTTTATAGTATTTTTTAAATTAAACTTTAAAAAATATGCAAACAATTCGGCACATTGAATAGAACACGAGAACATTACATGAAAGGCATAAGGCACACACCATCAGAAGGCAGTTATTTCTAAAGTACACAGAGAAGATTTGAAGAGAAAAAAGAAAGATAAAATGAGTATTAAAGAAATTAACACAGTCAAATAAATGAAAATAAAGAATGTGTATCTCTGAGACTGTGAGGGTAGAGGTAATCAAATATACCAAAATCATTAAATGTATTGAGTAGGGCTATTGCATTTTTTTTTCATCAGTCTTAAAGAGGCGAGGTAATTGTCTGTGAGGTCATTCCTGGCTTTGTCCTACTCCATTTGGAGCTGTGGATGAAATATTTAGCTAACAGAAATAGGTTGTTTAACATCAGTTCACATATATTGTCCTTCAAAAGGAGACCAAAGACTATGTTTTCCTTGGTAAGAGGAACAGAAATATATTTTTTAGTTGACAGCCAGTCTTGAAAATCTTTCCAGAAAACTGTTGAGTGCTGACACTAAAAAAGATGAGCAGTAGTTTCCATATTTTGTTCATAGAAATTACAGTTATTATTATCAATACAAATCTCAGTTTCAGCAGCCCATTGGATGGATAAATATTGCTTACAATTTTGAAGTGGACTTATACCTTGGGGCTAACCGGGTATTTGAGTGTCTAACCTAAAGTACACTTAAGGTGCTTTCCCACAGAGTAGTTCTAAGAACTTAGTTCTAGGAATTAAATAGTTCTTAGAAATATATAGTTCCTAGGGAAGCTCCGGGTTTGCATTCCGAAGCAAGCTTTTCTCTGTGAAAAAACTCCCATCCCCACTGTTTATATATATATATATATATATATATATATATATATATATATATATATATATATATATATATATGATATAAATTATAATTATTGATTATAAATTATAACTGTTTCTGTTAACCAACGACTGATTCATTTGCGAGTAAAATCTGTTAATAATTTTGACTACATGCCTGTCACGCATGTGACGTCACCACAGACTCCATACCACAGCTGCGTGGAGTGTGACGTCACATATGTGACGCATTGTAGTCTCTTACTAAGTTCACATAAAACCTAACATCACGTTTGCTTTCCATTAAAAACGGGTGGTCTGCCTATGCCACATCAAATATTTCTTATTAACCGCTATCATATGTGAATTTCAGAGCACTTGTAAAACTGAATCAGAAATTTAGCTCGACTCTCTCCATTCACTCCCATTACATTTTTTTCGAGCTAAGCACCCATGGACCAGTAGTAGAAGGGTGTGACTTAGCCTTTCCATTGGGAGTTGTACACGCTTCTCGCTGCACTGTCTCCATGGTGACTGCACAAACAAGTTTCCATGTAGTTGTAGATGAGTCCAATTGTAATCAGCTGGTAAGTCTTACTACAGCTAATCAGTGGAATTTTATTTACCTGGAGGGTAAGCTACGGAGAAAAAAAGTCACTGCAATTTTGCAATCAGCATGCCAATTTTAGTTTTAATCAGCATAAATATCTAACTCAACAAAAACTGTAAATTGTTCCCCAGTGTTATCATTTTTCAAATTTGAAAAACACTGTTACAGACCATGAGGTCAAATGAAGCAATACTTAAGTTAACAGCACCATCTAGTGGGGTAGAGACATTACATGGAAAGAATGTAACTTCCCTTATATGCCTCAGCTTTAGTGGAAGCTACATACTGTATTTTATGACTCCGTTTTTATCGCCAAATGTGTTCTGGGTCAACATGACAAATGAATGGGGCCTAACATTCCAAGGGGTGCAGACAGCAGTGGACTGGGCCCAGAGTTAAAGGTATAGTTAATATCTTCAGTTACACTGCTCTGACTATCACAATTTTCACCCCTGCTGCTCAGTGTAGTTGAGTTACAACCAAACAATGACATGTTTTCATCCAGTTTATTCTGGGTTTTGGAGATTTCTACTATTTAATTAAAACCTGAACATTTTTTCATTATATTGGGCTGTTGTAAAATTGACAGATGAATTCAACATTATCCGTATCTATGTGTTCATCTATACAGACCACAACAATGAACACAAGTCAAGACTACTGTAACTCAATGAAATGTGCTGAGGGGCTTGGATCCAAGACCTGGATTCAAGATGGTTTTAGTTTTGAGAAGAGTCTCTTGCCCGTCCTTATGTACAGGATGACTGGAGTCTATGTGTTGTGATTATGAAATACGCAATGATTGTCATTCTTAAAGGTTGATCTATTTTACAAATTTGCAATTTTATCTTTTTCAGGATTTAAGTTTCAAATCAACTTTATACATACTCACAAAAGTAAATGTGATGAAAGACGGTACAAAACAGATCTCTGTACTGAAGGTTTGTGCAACGCTACTCTGACGCTGTGCATATTGTATTATGTGAACAGTAGACAGTCAACTTAATAACAGGGAAGTTAATGAGGTTACAGCTGAAGTCAGGATTTTGTCATCTTTCTGCTTGTGTCTGTTATAGATCCAATGAGAGACAGCAGAGATTAGGAACAGGAGAAGCTGTAGATCATATTCTTAATTCAACCTCAAGCATCAAGGGGACTGTGAGCCTGGATTAAGGTGTTCAAAGAGATAAAACTGGGTGCTAGGAAGTAGGAAAGTGTTACCAGCTGCAATATGCACCTTACAAAGTCAAGTAGAATATTAGTCAACATTTAACAACAATACTATCCCCAAACTAATGTACCAGGGAAATGTAGCTACAGTTAAAAGTAATTAACCTTGAATCAGAAGAAGCATATGGACAAATGTTGATCTTAAAAACTGTGATACAGTTTAATTAAATCAGGATGGGAAGTCATGTGAGACATCGTATTCAGCTACAGCCAGAGCCACAATGATGAATACCAACCCACTGCTAGCCCTACATCCAACACTCAGAAGAGGTTGTACAGCTGGATTACATCATGTGAGGTACTAACAAGACAAATAAATTTATTAATTTAAAGTTAATCTCTTTTAAACAAATACATTATTTTAAAAGAGATTAACTGCATTGATACATGATATATCATAACAGAAAGATTAACCAGCTGTGAATTAACGGGGCCATTGTGCTTGTGATTTATTTTAACGTTGCAACCTTTAACTCCAACTAAACATGGAAAAAAATATTTTGTGCATACACAGAACTAGATGAGCTAAGCTTTATGGTGAATTTACAAATACAAAAGAGAAAACAATTGTTCCACTTTAAGACTAGTTTTGTTCTGTGTTTTGCATACTTTGTATTATTATCCTGGGAATGATCCATTTTCTTCTGTCTCCATGATGAAATGATTTTAAGCAAAACTGGACTGTGGGCAAATGAGGATAAAAAAGATCAGAGCTCATGATATGAGTTTTATGTCCACACTGGCCTATTATTGATGTCTAAAAGACCATATTTATAATTTAGATGTCAATGAAGAATATTTTACCTCTAGAGCACAATTGTGGATGATTTGCTTAAGTTATGACTGGAAGATATACCAAATGAGAAGCATTTTTTCACAAAGTACTTTCAGTCGAAGCAGAAAAGCACAGAAACTAATATTGTTAATGAGGTGTTGGTTCCATATACAGTAGGTGAATGCACAGTAGAATACCCTGGAACACACATTACAAGAACTGTGAACAATGGAACAGCTTTGTTCATACTTCCACCCAAAACTGACTTTTTACTCTCCCAGATTGCTCTTTAAAAATCACAATCTGGTCAGGATTGAAATTAATCGTAATCACAGCTAGAGGTATTTGGAAATGTTACTCCAATCTGATTGGACTTTTGTCTTCTGCGTTACATGTTGGAGCTAGAAAAGTGCAATGAAGAACAGCATGGAGTATAAGTCTTAACAGATACCAAAATAAATTATCTGCTCGTACTTTTTTTTTTTTTGGGGGGGGGGGGGGGGGGTTCCAGTAAAAATGGAAGAACACGAAAATATGAAGTCATGTCCCCAGTGCACCATGAAACCAACTGATACCAACCAGTGATATCTGGTTCAGGACTAAAATTATAGGAAGAAATTTGGCTGTTTCCCAAGATTCCAGTTTTTTTGTGATTTGCAAAGGTACCACTAATGTGACAAGATGAGTCTTTAATAGTTAAGAATTAATTGTTGCAGCTCATGTCTGGACACAACTATGATCATTCGCAAAAAGGCGTGATAACAATCTGTCTTATTAAATGTGTTTGTCCTGCAGCCTGCAGTGTAAGATGAATAAATTAAGGTGTAATATTTGCTGCTGTGCTTTTTCTGCAGTGACATAAAAACACTCACTCACTGACTCTTGATTTGTGTTCCATTGACACCAAACCAGCCATGATCAGTTGGGTGCATTTTACTCTCTGCACTTGTGTTTCCTAAATTTGCTTATCATTAGGAACAAGTAACCAGAACATCACTGAATGATTCACAGCAAATTTCTGGTTTACTTGAATGAACTTGACTTTACATGAATTCATGGCTTTTAGAAGCAAATGACAAATAAAACCAATAACTAGGAACTAGGCTTCAGCACCACAAAACCTATACATCTGCCAAACTACCCTTGTTCCAAATGTTCTGAACACTTCTGTGTGTGGGTGTGGATATAAACCATGAGTTTACAATTTCCTTTAGGATAAAACCAAACATTTCCTCTACTCGTTCTCTTTCAAACAATTTAGCCTAGACTTAATCAATAATTAACAATTTTCAGCACTATAAACCACACAATATTAGCGCTCAATGGTTACAAATACTTGTCAAAATAAATAGCAAAAGATACCTGTTCTGTTTGTCTACTGTAAGCACAAATACACTGATTACATAAAAATTACAGGCAACTTTTTTTGGAAAAACCTTGAAATCGGAAAGAAATAAAGGAAAACAGAATAAAACGGAAGAACAAAAGTTTGGAGGAACTGATTTGCCAGTGTCTTGTTGGATAAAGAACATGGAGAAAAATAAAAATTTAAGATTAAATTTACCCCAAAATTCCTATTCAGCACTGAAGTCATTTTTGCTCACTACAGCCAAAGTGAACAACTGTGATAATGTCATGTGAAGGCAACTTGCTGGGTCCGTTTGTCCTTCATTTAGTTGCTTAAAAACCAAGTGAACAGTACAAATGAATGCTCCGTTTCTGTCATTCCAGCTTCAGCAAAGTCAATACAGGGGAAGCCATGTATTCTAGGGCCATTGTGCTTCCTTTTGATGAAGGTGACAATGTGACAAGCCCCAGGAGTCCGGGACAGTGCAGATGGGTCCACACCCCTCGACCTCTATGGCTGGACCAGGTCAGATGATGGACAGAGTCACAGTGCTCGGCCTAGCAATTGATTGAGGCACAGTCTACTTTGGCTTTCCCCGCCGAGCTAATAATCCTCATAAGGCAGTGTCCGAACTCCTCCAAGATCATTCGTTCTGCTTCAGCTTGAGGCTGATGAGTCTGTTCTGACCTTTTGGCCTGTTCCAGCAGACACTCACACGTTGCTTCCAGCACCTCCTTTGTTACAAATGTATATGGTAACCTGCAGACATGGGAAACAAGCCATTCATAAATTGCCGTTTGTGCCACGACCCCTCCTCTCCCATGAGCAAATGTGAACTGTCACCACAGTTACAGTTATGTGACACAAAATCTTGAAATAATACAAGGGACACTTCTATTTCCATTAGGGATGAGACATGGTTTTTGAATATTTGTGACACACTTGAATATAGAAAACTAATTTCGATTAAGCCGGATTAATTGTGAATAGGCTGCACACACGCCTCCTCCGGAAGCATGTGGGCATGTTTATTTTTTAAAATAAAATCCTGAGATAGATTTATGTAACTATTGTTGTTAATTGTGTTCGACATTGTAGCTGAAATCAGCCGTTTCACCTGGTTCCTCTTAAACAGTTAAATTAAATATAGTGTTGGCTACAGTTATTGCGATTTCAAAAGTAAAAGCCTGACTTGTTTCATGCAGAAGATGAGATTAATTGCTCAGGAAAGATCAACATGTTGTTGTTTGATGTGTAATATTCTTGTTTATTCAGTAAACGTTTGGTTACCTCGTTTACCCATCGTGTGTGTTTGGGGGTGGGGGCACACATCAACAGGGGTGGGGGTGTTGGGGTCGTGGAAATATGTTAGATTTTTAAATAATATTCCAATAGTTTCTAGTGAATTTCTAATAATGTTCTGGACCAAAAGTCACATCCCTAGTTTCCATATATGAAAGTTGTTACTGTCTCTTAACCTAACCATCTTTTGTGATACTTTGTTTTCACAAGAGTCTGTAAATGGCATGTTGAAGCCTGCATGCCTTATCCTCCATCACACATCATTACCTATTATCATTTATATACAAAACAGAACAATCTGCATTATTGGGTGCTTTCCCCACTGTAGGAACCTTTTGTAGTTCCTATAACCCTTTTAGTTCCTGGAAGCTTTTTTCACCCTTTCCCATAGCATAGGAACTACATAGTTCCTAGAACCTTTTTAGTTCCTCCTGGCAGGCAGGGTGTTTTTTAGTTCTCCAGGAACTACATGATGTAGGTGTATGGTGATTGGTAGAACTAAATAGTTCTAAGAACTATTTAGTTCCTAGAACTAAATAAACTACTCTCTGAGAAAGTGCCTACTGTTATGAAATTGATAGTTTATTTTTGTTTTTAATTAGTTTATTATTATCATGAAAATGACTGTTAATTGTTTTTGAATATGTACATTGTCATGAAAAGGCCTTTTTTTGTTTTTAATGTCTATTATGATGAATGGACTTTTTATTTTAGTTTTTTAGTGTATTATTGTCATGAAAAGGACATTTGTTTTTTTTTATATGTGCACTATTACTGCTATGAAAGGAACAGTTTATTTTGATGCCAAGTGCTGCTGCCAAATACATAATCTATCCTTGACATGTATAGCACTTTTGTGTCGTGTTTAGCCAGAATTTAGTATGTAGGAATTTAGAGTAGGTAAAAGGATAGGGTAAAAAGGGCAGGAGATTATAAATTAAACTTCATTCTACTCCTTTTTGAATGTTTGACTTTCTTTTAAAAATAAATCATAGTCATTGTTGCTTGATTTAAATGTTATATTTGAAAAACAGACAAAAATATATTTATTCATATTCAGGTCAGCATCCAAACACTGATGCAGAAAAAACTGTCAAATTCTCATTTGATCTAGATTCTGCTTTATGTTTCACAGTGAGCTCAACAGTTTACTTCAGTCATAGAAAATCTTTGCTTTGCCCAACAGCCATGACAAAAGGACGCATTAAAATATACTTATCCGTATAACTTAATCATGTTATTATAATGCTTTAGGAGTTTATTATTTTGTTGTTGTAATAAAGTATTAGCATACCTTCCACCTCCACTGGAAATAACAGGTGTTGTTCTCATGAGCAGGTCTGAGATCTGCGATGAGAGTTTGGTCTTGGCTGCAGTTTGCTGCTGCACTCGGACTTCTGCTGCATCAGCTAAATGCATGAGGGTCTTCCTCTCTGGACTCTCTTCAAAGTTTTTACAGCCGATGCATTTACAAATGGACGAGCACATAATCTTTGCCTTTTAAAAAGAAGGAACGTCTGTCAACCATCTATGTTTAGAGGAACATAAAACACACAGAACCAATGATTGAGTAGCTGATGTCTCACCTCGTAGCATTCGCAGTAGTTCTTCAAGCAGCCTGATCTTTTACAGTTGCAACCTTTGCTGTGTCGACGATCTGACTCACCCTCTTTGCCTTTACCGATTTTAGGTTTGAAGGCCTCTGGATTTCGGTCCAAACACGTCTGTAAAGACACATTTTACCTTGATAACATGTTCCTGAAGATGCATCTCAGTTACACCAACACAGACCCTCCCAGGTTACCTTAATAGCTTTGAGCCGCTCTGTCTCATGCTCCAGGTTATTGAAGCAGTTATTGCAGTTACAGTTATTGCAGAATTCTCCATTTGCAAAGCAGTCACAGTATCTAAGGTGAAAAAAAACAGGACAGTCTTACCTAAAGTGAATAGTTGAGCTTGAGTGAAATACACCATCTGTTCATTTTCTAGGCTTATACCAATGCAAGTGGTTCAACTAAAGGTTTGGCTCATAGCAGATACTGACATTATTTCATGTGCCTTATTTTGTGTACAATTTTTTCCTAAAAGTGTATAACTACCGTCTTATCCTCACATTATTTTTGATTGCATAATTCATCACCTGCTGTGACAAGGGAAATAGCATCAATAAACTGGTCATAACAGTTGTACTTACAGTTTGAGACACTGTGACTTGGTACAGTTGCAGGGTTTTCTCGGTCTGGATGTCGTCTCAGCTGTTGATAAGCTGTCCCAAAATATTAGAATTTATTAATATAACATTTAAGTTCCAGTATTAGACAAGTTGTCCCAGTGCACCCATGTGGGTTGAATTTCACTTCTTGCAGTACTGTGTGCATCTAGAACTGGTTGGAAACTACCACATTGTAAAAAGAGTGACACAAAGTGGTTTTCAGTGGAAGGAGCCCTTTAAAAGAACTGATGTGCACATAATGGCTGGTGCAAGAGAAACGTGTTGACACTGACAAAATTGTAAAAAGTGAATGGGACTGACTGGATTGTTACAATACAGACTTTTTACAATTTTGTCAGCTTTAATACATATTTCACTTGCATTAGACATTGTGTGCGCCTCAGTTATTTTCACTACTTGGTAGGCTATAACTGTTTTTGACTTGACGCACCACGAAACCACTACACACAGAAGGCGCAGACGCCAATCTGCTTTTTGTTACATATCTGAATGTCTACCATGTGTGCCTTTTTCCTCTCAAATGTAAGATTTTATAATGTCAGAAATAGACGTTTTTCTCAGACACTGCAATATTCACTCTACAGGCCTATGCCACATTTTGTTATATTTAATGATAATGAATCTAATATATGTATGTTTAATATGACTGACAGTAAAAATAAAGGAAATCGAGGGGAGTTTTGTTCTAAAAAAAAGAAAAGTGTCACTTGTCAGGTTTGTGATTTTTACTTTGAATAAAAACTACGTTTCTGACTTTAACAAAAATGGGAGTTTTCTCACAGACATACATGTTTGTTACACATAGTCAGGATAACAGAAACAATTAATTATAAGCTACAACTGGCACACTTAGTGTTGGCTATTAATGTGAACTACTGCTTCAACAAAATCAACATTAGTGTAATAAATTAGTGTTTGCAAATTATTTTTTTTTTTATTACTGTAAAAACTAATTCTTAGAAAGAAATTGAAGTGGATGTTTGTAAGGCTTGAAGACGATGAAAATACATCACTGGAACCATTTTATGGACTCAGCCATATAATTAATGTCCCTTGACATCAAAGGTCACGTTAACAAAAGAAAATGTATATGAAAAGCCAAAATTCTGAAGGTCGTCCATCATTTTGACAGATTAAAATACTGAGGATAATATAACAAAGAAAGTTTCACATAAAACCTACTAGGTTTTATGTGAAACTTTCTTTGGGGTTAGGGTAGGTTAAATCTACTGACAGGATCACTGCTCTGTAGACCTGTTCAAAAAACATTTGTTGTTTTAAAGCCAATTGGTGTGATTCCTATTCTTCAAGCTGTGGAATGACCAGATATCAAATTATTTAGATTTTGGACCACAGGAAAGCCCTGCCTCATGAGCCATGAAGTTTAAATGTTTATTTTTGTCAAAAAACCCCTGACATGTTGACCCATGTTACCTTATAACTTCACTACCATTAGCGATAGAGCACTTTGAGGGGTATCACATTAAATGTAATGAAATTTCCTGTAAGGTGATACCCATGTTTGAATAAACCGTGTTTTGTGTTCCGAGTGTGCAGAAAATGTTATGTGCAATGTTCTAATGCTATTGCTGCAAATATAGTTTATTTCAAAGTTCACTTTGGCGTTATATTTTTTATACCAATTATTAAGCGAGCACCACATCTCATGTCATCAGTTGGGGAATTCACATACATGATCATGGTCCAGTATCTACAAAGTAGCTCGTCTGAAGATTTATCTCTTGGGTCTGTCATTTCCAATTGTGCTATTAGCACAAGGCTAGACATGTGCTATAAGCACAGTGCTAGGCTAGTTAGCTCTTCACAGTGGCTTTAGTAAGCATTTTGTGTCACCAAGTGGTTCATTAAGTCAGTCGTATTCCAGCCTTTACATGCAAATGTATTTAACACCTGTAGGATATGGAAGCATCTGAAACTTCCTGTGAACTGTAACTGCATGTTTCACCTTTGCCTTTGACATGTTGCTGTTTGCATCGCTGCTTGTGCGCACTGCCACGTGTGCGCACTGCCACGTGTGCATGCATCCGTTTAACAGTGGAGAGGGTGTAATTAAATAACAGCTGCATGTGTGGTACCGAAATTCACGTTAGATTTTGGTCTGGTTACTACCGTTAATGTTCCATACATATACCGACTGTCAGTACCCAACTCTCCCTCGTTTTCTGTGTGTGAGCAAGAATGATAGCTTCATTCTGTGGCACTGCACCACAAATTGCGCTATGCATGGGAAACACTGGACCTTGAGAAAGTCCATTAACAACAATGAGTTGGCATTAGTAATGCACTACGGCGCAGCTGTAGCCACATCAGGGGATGGGACTTGGGAATGTTCAGAGCAGCAAAGTTACAAGGAGCAATGAAATTAGTTTAATATCTTCATTGTTATATGTTGTAATGGCATGAAACTTTGCACTGCAACCCGTCATAGTACTGGAAAGTCACCCTCCAAATTTCAGAATATTTGGTGGAGTTGTGCAGGTGTTAGGCGTTCCACAGTCAAACAGGAACACTACAGACATATTTGCTGAATTATAGATATTGGATGAAGATACCTGAGAAAATGTTTGGTCTGGTTGTCACAGGGGGTGGGGAGTCAACTTTGGAAGGAATTCAACTGGATGTTTAAAACATGATTTTTCAGAACCCCATTAAAATCCTTTCTTTCTAAAAGTGGTGTTAGCAACAAATGTTGGAGGAACTCGCATATTTTGGGAATGTCATTGTCAAACACTTCTAGACTAATGTAAAAGGCTGGATAATTTTGTGAAAGTAAAGCTCTCTTTGGACCCACGTGGACAGCAAGCATTGACTCTGTATGCAGGAACAGACAGAGCCATTTGTACTTCCTGAGTACAATTGTCCTATATGGTGTTATCACCTACAACCAACAGTTTTTGAGATCTGTGGAGGTCAAAGGTGACATTTCACAAAATGTACTTCTGTAACACTGTTTATGTGTGTCAAGCACAGACATATCACACTATAACTTAATCAATGCTGGATATATTATAATATTACATGCACCGATGCATATACATATAACGAAATTATCAATATTGCAAAAGGTCAAAGGTCAAGGTCGCACGTAGCAGAATGGTCAAAATCACATTATTGGCTCTAATTCAAGAATGGGTTGTCATAGAAATTTGAGATTGGCACAAAATTGGGGCAAGATTAGGCATTCTTTGTTATTAGTGCAACCACACATTTCATGTCATTTTGGACCCGATGTCAGGATAATCACTGTTGTTTTTAGGGCTGTTCCAAACCAAGGATTTTCTTGGTCGACCAGTGATTGTCATTTACCTCTCACTTCAGGTCAGCACACGCATCACTGGGTAGTACGCCATTGGGTAACTAGGCTAGAACTTCCACATTTGAGGTGGTAAAACATGTTCGTCCTGGATGAATGAAACGTGATTTTTTTTTATTTATTTTTTTTTTTAAGTCTGCAAGTAACCCTCTTTTGGTTATCTTTGTTCTTTTCAAAATGATCCCATATTTTAGAGCTCCTTCCAGACATGGTCATGTAAGTCGAGGCCAACAGTAAATTAGTATCACGACTTCCTTTATCATGGCCTTCAAATTAAAAGCCCTCCAGCTCTTTGACAAGACATGGCTTTATTTTTTCCTGCGACCAACTGACCAATGGAATTTTGGTTGGCTAATGATTTTTTTTGGTTGACCAATGATTAGTCGAATATTGGCCGGCAGCCCTAAATGTTTTATATATTGTTTTTAAAATAGAATATTATGTTCATTATGTTATGAAATATTATTTCATATGTTCATCCTGTAAGGTCCTCTAAAGCAGAACATTAGTGCGTCATTTGGACGGTGTATTAAACATTTTCCTGTCACTTCTTACCCGTTGAGTGGAAGTCTGGCCTGAGTCTGGATGCCAGCGGATGCTTGGAAACCAGAGCTGCTGGCAAGTGTCACAAAAGGTGACTGTTGGAGCTGAAATAAATACAGGTTGGAGATAAACAGGCCACCAGAGATAAATCTTGCAAAGTTTTCAACTTCATTTGCAGTGTGTATATACAGATACTGTCAACAACTAACCTGTGTGACATATTGTGCTGGCACGACGGCATAGCCTACATTCCCAGCTCCTGGAGCCGGTGCTAGGACAGTGCCTGGAGGGAGGTTGGTGAAGTTGGGCTGTATCTGGGGTAGTGGAGTTGCAGGCATGATTAGGCGTTGCTGTGTCTGAGCGGTGGTCACCACCTGGGCTGTTGATGTCAAAGGCTTCGGTGCCACCTACAGGGAATGACTGAATTCAGCTAAAAGTGTTCCACAGAAAACCTCATGTTGAATGAATACACTCTGTTCCATTACCTGTTTCATGGTCTGTGCTGGGACAATTGGGACCGACATCCTCACTGCTCCTGTACTGACAACCATTGGCTTAGCTATGGAACATTAAGCACCATATATTATGACAAAATAGTCTCTACACATACATGTACTAAATACTAATAGATGTTATAGATCAGATGTTCTGAGTCACCTGTTGGTATGGAGCTTGTACTGGGACCACTGGGCTGTCCTGTGCTACTTGCTGTTGTGGCTGTGACAAGTCGAACATAGTGGAACCTGCTACCTGGCACCTGAATCTGTTGTACATTCGGCTGGGTGGCCAGTGGGATGATGGTCTTGAACTGGGAGCCACTGACACCTCCCACTGCCACAGACTGCACTGGTTTAATACTCTGTAAGTGGTCAGATTGAACAGCAGATACATTACTGGAATTTTCTCAGCTCCTTCAAATTATATTTTCTAAATGTAACCAAGTAATTTCAGAGTGATACGCATTTGAACACAAATGTATCACATTGAAAATGAGACAGAATAAACCAATTTTCTATCACCCACCTGAGAATTGTACCCCACTCTTTAGGAAAAGAGACAACATACCACTGTATAAGGATTTCTTTTGGAAAAGTGGAAGAATTGCCTTTCATAGTTAATCAAGAAAAAAATAACAACATCCTATCTTCATTCAGTCAGCCTTGAGTATGTCTCCAACAACAAAGTGTGACAAAAACTGATGGCCTTGTCAGATTTAACAGCCACCCATTTATAATAAAAGGAAAAATGTATTGGCTTAACAAGAAACAAATATAAGCAACATAAATTAGTTATACTCATTCAAATCCAGTACAACATTGATAAACAAAAATACCTCTTTTACAACAAAATCCATGGCATGAGTTTGCGCGGTACTAAATTTTCAGTCCCGTTCCTGCAACATTATACCCCATTCCCACCTGCAAAAATCCTGCAACAGAATTTTTTATTTTTTTAATAATAGGTTGTAGAGGTTTGGACCCATTGGCATTTGTCTCATGCTGCGTATGGCAACTGATATCCCTTGTCATCGCACACAATAGAGGAAGACTGACAAATGTCTGATTTTAAGCTGGGAAGTTTCTTAGTAAAAAACTTGCCTTTTTTCAGGGTGTCCCTAATAATGTCCCTGAAATTAAGCTACCCTCCTCCATGGTGCTTTCCATTTCTGAAATCATCGTGCACATGCAGTTGGTGATGTCAACATCTGCTGAATTTGGATGAACCCCTCCCCCCTTCTTTTTTGTTTCATAATTGCGTCCTGACCACAAACATGAATATGTACAAGCTAGGTGCAATTTGGTGGGGGAGGAATCACCCCCCCTGTCTGGTTTTGGACATCACCATTATTGTCTATTAGGATCCCCTGAGTTTGCTGCCCGCATGCACCTGGGCCCGGATCCCACCCCAGCTGGCACACGCCTGCCATCACTTTTATTGCGCAGTGGCATTTCTGGGAGACCCTCTGAATTGCGTGCGCATTAGATTCCTGTGTTTCAAGATGGGTTGGGTGGGTTGCCATCATCGCAGCTGACCCCTGGTACCTGTTGTAGGTGGGCCTTTTCCCGCCCTGGCCACACGACGTGGTTGTCGAGCAAGAGGAAAAGGGGTCCTGACTCCCATCCTGTGTTTTTTTTTATAAATCGCACCCTGTGTACAAGAACTGATTTAATATAATTTATATTTTATTTACAAATCGTGGAGTGCTAGCTGGCTGTCACCCCCCTCAAAAGTATCACGTCACTCCTGTCAGCAACCACAGGGAGAATTCATAACTTGTCCCACACCACATACATTTGCGCTGTGCCCGTGGGTCTTACGGGATTCCCGCCAGAGTGTAGACCTTTAGTTCCCACACTTCAGCTGATGAAACAGCTATGGGCTCTCACCTGTGCTGTAGTTTGGCTGGTGGCCACTTTGACGGGCGAGGCTGATGTGGACTGCTGTACTGTGAGGATCTGTTGGCCAAGTGCTACATTCACAGGCAGTGTGACGGACTTCTGTGGGGCGCTAGGGGTTGGAGATGCCACAGATACCACAGTCACCTGCAAACATGGAGGAGAGTGAAATACCGTCAGTCCAACTACTCATCCAGGCAGACATTTTAGGACTCTATACTGTGTGTGTCTGTTTGCTGTTTGAGGTTACTGCCTATATTCCCTCAATGCTGAAGCACATAAATTACTCTGGACATTAGTTCTCAGTAACAGTTTATGCTGGGTTCCTCTCACATCACCAATGAAATCAGAATGACTACCTGACAATTACAACATCTGGTACAAAGAAATATGAAGTATGGCAGGTAACAAAACAGCATATTAAAAAATGCATCTAACATTTACTGCTTTTTCAAAAATAAACAAACTGAATGCTGCCTTGAATTCCTTCAAGGACCACCACAGTGAATCACCTTCCACCATTTAACCTTATCCTCTACATCCTCTTCTCTCACACCAACTACCTTTATGTCCTCTTTCACTACATTCATAAATCTCATCTTGGATCTTCCTTTATACCTCCTGCTTGGCAGTTCCACCTTCATCATCCTTCTACCAATATATTCACTATCTCGCGTCAGTACATATCAAAACTGTGGCAGTCTAAAATAATTTTAAAAATAATAAAACTATAGTTATGCAACAGTGATAATTGTGTAGTAGAGCCAATAGCACAGCAACATAAAAGAACACTCCTGACCATTACTATGGAAACTATTCCCATTGTTTTGTTTCTGTCACTATGATATGAATGTAAATAAGATGCATCCGATCATGAATTTAAGAAAAAGTATTCAATTACAGGCTGACCCACATAAAGATTTGGAAAATTTACCTTACTGGGTGTCTTAAGGGGTGAAATTGCAATCTTTTTGCCTGGTATACTTTGAATACTAGTGTTATGGGGCTCAGTCAGAGTAATGGTCCTTGCAGGCATCACTGGGGAATTCTGTGTGAGGACCCGTCCTGTAAAGAAATGATTTGAAGGAAATTGATACTTACAACAGAACAGGGACATCATGTCGAAAACCTTTACACCGAAAACTACTCACATCTAATACAATCAACAATAACTGAAAATATACTTACCTGGAATAACAGGTGACACTGATGACTGAGGACTGAGACCTTTGCTGTTAACAGTTTTTGTGATGATAAACTTGATTGGTGCTGCTGAGGATGCTGGTGTTTTCTTTGCGATCTGCAGTGACAATCAGTAAAAAATTATGGTGTTCAAACGTAAAAAAACATGTGAAAATAACATATTTAATCTGACCAAATGCCTATTAAAGCTAAGTGAATTGTAAAAATGACATTTTCTTATGCTTGTGTTCATTCTAGGAATAAATCCTAAGCAACTCTGCTTCAGCCTACTCCTTTTGAGATGTCATTATATAATCACTATAACTTGTACTGTTACAAGATAAGTAATCTGCTCAAATAAACTCAAACAAACAAACAAATCAAATCCATTTGCCTTCTCAAGATGATACACTTGCTGATTAATAATCTGTGTATATGCCACTGTCTGCATTAGATTTGTATCATATTCCTCAGTTTTACATGTGCCTGAAAATTGTCAAATATTATATAATATATATATATATATATATATATATATATATATATATATATATATATATATATATATATATCATTTTTATACTTGAGTAGGGCTGTCAAATACCCAATTAGCTGTGGTAACATGTAATAGGCAGGCAATGAGGCAAAGTTTTAAAAAAAGGCTAAAGTGGTGTTCTGTTGTACACATTTATTAATTGCCTGACAAGAGTTGCCTCTAAACATTTGGCTTGTAGCAAATTTCTACTTCCCTACTTTCTACCTGAATGGCCACACAAAACCAAGAAAAGTAGAACATCTGTATCATCATGATATGTTCAGTTCAGATCATGGCTGGCAGTAGATAGATTTATATGTTAAATGTGGCCTTCAAAAGTATTAATGAATGAAAAAGTGGCTACTACAGTGGACAGCAAAGCCAAAAAAACTGGATTATTTTTTAGGGTTTATTCAACTCCACAGCTGTAAATTGCAGTTATACACTTTAAGAATGTAGCTGGAACTGCCTTTTGAATTGGTGGTTGAACTGATATTTACAGGTTCAATCTTGGGCGGAATTACATTTGCAACAGGGTTTTCATTATCATATAATTTTTCTATAATATATATTATATCATAGACTAAGCCAATTGGCATCACTTATCAACCAGTAAATGACATCTTAATGGCTAACAAAAATAGATTTCAATATTTATTTAACAAAACCCCTTATTGCAAAGTAATAAAAGCCATGTATGTTACCTGTACAGCTTTCAGCTGCTGGGCCTGCAGTGTTGTCACCTGGTTGGCACTACTTCCCACCACTGGCTTGAGCTCCGATCGTCCCCCAATAGTCACCACTTTAAACTGGGGAGCGTGGGGTTTGATGTCTCCTGAAGTCTGGGCAACACCAGCCTTACTGCCTGTGTGTGGCAATTGTAACACAATAGGCTGCCCCGACTTTCCTATAGCTGTAACCAACAATTTTTGTCCCTCCTGCTTAATAACTTGGGGAGATCCTGCAGACTTTGCTGCTTCAGTGGCCTGTGATGATGCCACTTTGTTGAGAATGATCTGGTGGTTTGCAGCAGAAATTGTAAAAGGAGCAGTGATCTTTTGCAAACCACTTGTAGTGACACTAGTTCCAGTCACACTATCTGTAGTCTTGGTGGTGGCTGTTGAGGTGGCCAGGCATGGTTTGAGGGTGAGAAGAGGTGACGGCAAACTGGAAATGGAGATAGGAATTGGATTTCCAGAGCTGATGCTCAGTGTGGAGTCTGTGGAGGTGATCAGACCCTGCTCTGCTGAAGCAGCATCTGAAGAGAAGTCACTTTCGGAGGCCACAGGTGTGTCTGTTTCCATTGGAACTGATGTGTCCTCATCAGGCTCTGGTTGCACAGTGGTGCCATCAGATTGGGAGTGGGGAATGTCCTCTATAGCCTCAGTATCCATGATCTCATCAGGAAGGAGGCTGTTGAGCTCTGGTGACACCACGTCCATGACTGCAGTCTTGGCGGTTGCTCAATTCTGCAAGAGCAATATAACTTTAACTGTCACTGTCAAGTGAGTCCAAGACACGTAGTGTACTATGGATGTGAAAGCTATACAATGTGGTTAAATATGCAATGCTGAAAAAATGCAATGTTCTCTTAACCTTCAATTATTTTAAGTGATTACTTTAACCCAACACAAAACAGGGGATGTGGATTTCTGTTATACTTAAAATATTCACTCAAATTAAGAATGAAAACCATTGTTCACAAAGTTATTGCATTTGCATACTATTATAATAATAACTGCAAGAATGTTTCTTGTTAAAGTGTTTCAAATACTAAATCTATGGGGAGAATAATAGCCAATTTGAGAACATACCATTCTGCAAAATAAATAAATAAAAATAAGTATAGCTGTAACAGCTAGCGAGTTAGCCATGCACTCTCAGCAGAAATGTCCGCTTTGATAACTTTATGTCTGTCAATAGGTCATTAATTAATAATCAAGTGGTATTTGATCAATAAAGAAGCATACGTTAGTCACGTTTGCCTTCTGCTACTGTTGACAGGGCCTGACAGCTGATGCTGCTTTCGCTAGGCCGCACCGATCATCTGAGGCGGATCTTTGTCCTGCTGCACTCTACTCAACATTAATCCACCGAAACACACATATGAACCCTACCCTCCCCAAGCCACTCACTCAACTCACTGCTCCAAATATTTTAACGTCCTCGGATAAAACATACAAGCGCAAATAACACGGAGCAGCATTAATTCATGTAAAAACATCCCCAGCAGTGGTCCCAGCTGGGGCAAAGAGTGAGAAAGCGACAAGCTGTTTGTTGGCTTCGTTACTATTTCAGGCCGGGGTTGGATTTCGAAAGATCCGCCATTTTTACATCGTCATCAGCTCAGCTAGCTTCCCGGCTAACACAAAGCTATGCAGAGTGAGGAGGTGTATTTAGTAATAATCACCCACGTAAATGCAAGACACTAAGGAAGCAACAGCAAACAAAAACAACTACATATGAGTTACAGAAAATACTAACAAGTACATGTTTACTAACGTTACTAGTAAGTGTTAAAGTATTTTAACAGAGTCTTGACAACGTAAACAACGCTAGCTCTCAATAATTCCATCTGTCACTTATGATATTCTTTTGGATGAGAACATTTTAACGATGCACCATCTTATAGTACTGAGTTTATCCATGTATAACCCTTATTTAAAGCCCGAGATTTATGCCTACATTTCAACTTAGCGTGGCTTGACTAATTATAATAGACACATCCAAGTTAAACGTCAGGTAAGTCGTACTGAGGCAAGAAAACGTGTCATATACAAGTCTAGGTCCTATATAGCGAATGTGTCAACTATTAAACTGTTTTTTTGTAGAAACGTGAAAATGGCTAGCGTCATATGTAGCTAAACAGCTGATATATACCCTTGCGCTTTGACAAGAAACCCTAAAGACAGAAATCAATAAAACAGCCACTTGACCCGGAGTAAAATAATTGTCAATAGGCGCCTCTGTCGGGCTAAGTAGACTTAACAGATATTTTGCATCATTGTTTCGCAACACATGAAAATAAGTGATATAAATGTTAATACAAACTCAACACAGAAGTAATCACTGTAGCCGGTCAGCTACATTATGCCCTTCCTCGGGTGCTGTTTTGGTGTCTACCCTTTACTATCGTTATCATCATCAGCCTCATCAAGCCAGCCCAGCGGGCTGGACAACTGTACTAGCAAACTTGCTGAGCTTGCTAACCCAAGCTAGCTAGCACTATAATATGCCTCAACATCAACCACATTCTTAGGTGTGCTGCTTTATACTGGATGCAATGTCACAAAGTGTCACTCGGCTTCACACATAGCTGTGCTTACCCGAAATTTTGCGCTAGGCAACGTTTCCAGATAAAACGAGGAAAGGAAAAAGCAATTGTTCAAAATACCGCGCCGAGCGCCATTCCTCCCTGACATTTCACAGGCCGACCACGCCCTCTCTGTAATACGTCACCAGATGTCATACTTAAAGGGACAGCGACAAACAAACATTTCACCATGGTTTATTTTAATTTAACCAATATTTTTTATTCATTTTCAATAATTAAAATAAATTAAGAATGAGCCAGTGACCACCAGTAATGTCACTAACTAACAAATACTAGTTTAATGTGTGAATATAATGTACACTATATGTGGGTATATATAAATAAAAAATATATATTAAAAAAATATTGCAAACAATTACATTTGATGTGCTCATGATAGACCTATACACTGAACAAAAATATGTAATGTAATTTTCAAGGTCAGTTTGTCTGTCTATGCCTCACTCTATTGTGCACATTCAAGTGGGAGTGGGAGAGGGTGACATTTATTGATCACACTGATGACATCGGGGTAAATACTGTTTGGGAGTCTACTACTACTACTACTACTACTACTAGTACTACTACTACTACCACCACTAATAACAATAATAATAATCATAATCATCATAATCATCATCATTATCATCATCATCATCATCACCATTATAATAACAATCATTATCATTATAATAATAATAATCATCATTATAATAATAATACTTTCAGCTGTTCCTTTGAGGGGTTGCTACAACAAATGATTTGCTTCTATCTGACCATGTCCCCTGCATCTTCATTTTTTCATGGCAACTACCTGCATGGCCTACTTACCACATCAATAAATCTTTCCTTTACATCCTGCCTGGTAGCTACATAATCTTCATCATACTTCCACCAACAATGCATTAGTCCAAAGTACTTCAATCTGTCCCCAAAATGTACAACTCGAGCTGTGCTCGTTTCCCATTTAGTGTTTTTATTGTGCATGCGTAGATTAATATCACAATTTATTAAATTATATTACAATAATTAACTGCTATCAGTTAAGAAAGCTAAGAAGTGCTGCACTGCACAAACAGCAAGAAGATACAGGAACTTCCTCCCTCCTCTTTTTTTTGCCTTTTCTACATGTTTTTGTTGTGTTTTTGTCTTTAATGCGGTGAAGTCCTATTCTATTCTATTCTATTCTGTCATGTTCTATTCAATTCTACTCCTGTTGCAATAACTTTAAATGTAATGTAATGTAATGTAATGTAATGTAATGTAATGTAATGTAATGTAATGTAATGTAATCTAATCTAATCTAATCTAATCTAATCTAATCTAATCTAATCTAATCTAATCTAATCTAATCTAATCTAATCTAATCTAATCTAATCTAATCTATATTGACTGTGTTAGTTTTGTCGTTGGTTTATCAATAATACAGAAGGATTATTGGGTAAACTGTACATCAGCACATACAGAATACACATTGACCCCCCTCCCTTTCTCCAACAATGCCAGTACTCACCGCTGTGCTGGAAAGTGCGCTCTGCTTGAAACACACCGGAAGTGTCAGTGCTCTCTTGTGAGAGCAAACTGATCTTGTTGGCATTTCAAAAAGACGACAATGGCCACCGAAGTGAGGCAGGAGCTTGCACAGCTGATGAATTCAAGTGGATCTCATAAAGATCTCGCTGCAAAGTATGGAATCATCTAAACTTAACATTGACTGTTAATATCTGTCCGTGGAGTCATGCTAAGAATGTGAATGCTGTAGCAGCTAGCAGTGATGGAATGCAGACAGTCCGAGCTGAGCTAACGTTAGCTACTTAGCTACCTTAGCTACATATTATAACATATTAACTTATCTTTTTATTGTTGTATCGTTTAAACAGCAATTATGCATAAATCCATCGGCGACGTACCTACCATTGTACTGTTGTTTTTATTTAATTGAACTTTTATTTAATTAATAGAAGATGCGAGTGTTTACTAGCTGTGCATGTTGATTGACTATATCATAGATTTCTGTTTAACAGATAATTTTATTCTCAGTTAAAATGCTTCCAGCGGGGAACGTTTTTTAGCCTAAGTGTTAAAATGGTAAATAGGGGGTTATAGATGCTAACAGCACGTTATTACTGCACCAGCTTTAGCAATAAGTACTTATCTTAAGGTGGTCACTATATATTGGGAAAACAGTCAGATCAAATGTGCATTTCAAATATTTAGAGTAAGTGTATTAATGTATCGCTCAAGCACCTGTCCGTTGTTAGTTTCAATGTATCGCCACAGAAATGTATTAAGTTGTAAAATCTTGTTATAGATATCGGCAAATTTTGGAAAAGGCCATACAGTTCACAGATGCAGATCAACTGGAATCTTTGAAGGCCTTTGTTGAAGCAAGTATGATGTGCCTGCTTGTTTTTAATGTGATCTTTGTTTTTGCATTTATTCTATAATCATGAGGCATTTTTGAGAAGTGAGACACAGTGTTACATTATTTCTGACTGTGAATGCAATATTCTCCTCTGTATTTTCAGTGGTCAATGAAAATGTCAGTCTTGTCATCTCACGACAATTACTGACTGACTTCTGCACACATCTGCCTAACCTGCCAGATGCAACAGCTAAAGCAGTGTATCACTTCACTTTGGAAAAGATCCAGCCAAGGGTCATCTCATTTGAGGAACAGGCAAGTCATCTCATGGGCTTTCAGTATTAATGAAATTAATTGGCTCAGGTAAACTTAAACTGTCAAAGGAAAAAAAATAGTATCATGTGGCTCCTCAGTGGCACATAGGTTAGAATGCATTTTGCAAGACAAACTCGCTTCTCTGGGTAGTGATAGTTTCTAAACTTTTGGTTTGATCATTTTATGTTGACTCTGAACAGCAGTAACACACTTCTCATTAGGGAACGTTAACACTGAATGTTCACAATAATTTTAAATGACTATTAGTGTGCCTTTTTTCACGCATACAATGTGAATTTGACAGAAGCATTAGCACAAGTATTGATGTGTTTCATAACGATGGAATCGTGTATAGCAGTTTACAGTTCAAAAATATTTTTTGTTTAGTACCTTGTGCAACACGTTCTCTCTGGAATTGGTGATAGAAGTAGCTGAGGAGTAAGCAGCCTTTCATTCATCTGAACTCTGTTGAAAGTGGCACATTTAGATAAAACATAACAATTAACTTAGCCTCTGTTGTCATTTAGTAGTCACTCATAAAATAAAGCAATCTGTACAAAGTTGTAAAAACTCACAATGGATACTAGGTTTTTGATTTATCTTTCATATCTTCAGGTTGCCTCAATCAGACAGCACTTAGCAACCATTTATGAAAAAGAGGGTGACTGGAGAAATGCTGCCCAGGTTTTAGTTGGTATTCCCTTGGAAACCGGACAAAAGTAAGTGCCTAGAAGGTTTATTTATTGAATCATCGCCATTTGTTTATATTTAAAGGTTTTCAATATGTTTGTTTTTTTCCCATTTAGGCAATACAATGTTGATTATAAGTTGGATACATACCTGAAAATAGCCCGTCTGTACTTGGAAGATGATGATCCAGTACAGGCTGAGGCTTACATTAACAGAGCCTCATTGCTTCAGAATGAGTCCTCAAATGAACAGCTGCAGATCCATTACAAGGTTCATATATTCCCATTTCACAGGATTTTATTAACACAATTTTTGGTAGTTTAAAGCTTTTCATGCTGTTTTCCTTCTTAGGTATGCTATGCCAGAGTTCTAGACTTCAGAAGGAAGTTTATTGAAGCTGCACAAAGGTATAATGAGCTGTCTTACAAGTCAATTGTACATGAGAGTGAACGTTTGGAAGCACTGAAACATGCCCTTAACTGCACCATATTGGCCTCTGCAGGTATTCGCACAACTGATAATGAAAATGAATATAAATAGCAGACTTTTAAATAGTTTTTCTTGAATATGTATGATTTATTTTTTTCCTGTTAAAGGCCAGCAGAGGTCTCGTATGTTAGCCACCCTTTTTAAAGATGAACGCTGTCAGCAGTTGGCTGCCTATGGTATTCTGGAAAAGATGTACCTGGACCGTATCATCAGAGGAAATCAGCTGCAAGAATTTGCTGCCATGCTGATGCCACACCAAAAGGCCACCACAGCAGATGGTGAGTAGAGCTATCCGCCTTTTAGACACACTGCTGCATGGGTAGTTTTGGTGAGAATCAATATAACAAAACAGGGACATTTTATACTGTTTTGCTCAAGACAGAAAAAACTATAGCAATCAGCCTATGTACTCCCTAATGGTTAAACTGGTTACAGGTAAAAATATGGAAAATGAACAGTCTCATAAAACAATTTATTACAAAATATTACTGCTGATTTACACTAAAAGTCATGTGTGACAACTCATAATTTTTATTTCCTAAATGGCACAATGTAAAAGGGTGCAGGCATCAAAGTATTGTACTAGTTCACTGATCTACCCTTTTATGATGAATGTCTATGGATGAGTAGTCATTTTCAGTGATGGAGAAAATTGTACATGCTAATTTCTTGTTTGTGATAAAATTAAAAGAAGTACAGAAAAATGTAAATAATTTAGAATCTTATGTTTATGTTATGTATTATGTCTTTTCCACTGAAGGCTCTAGCATTCTTGACAGAGCTGTGATTGAACACAACCTGCTGTCTGCAAGTAAACTGTATAATAACATCACTTTTGAAGAACTAGGGGCACTGTTGGAAATCCCACCGGCCAAGGTGAGACCTGCATTAAATTAGACTCTACAACAGTTTGTCAGCCAGGCAAAGACATCTCTTGTATCCTAATTACAAACTTATTTTTACTGCAGACAATGTGTACTTCTCTTCCTTAAATATTGTACCTGCAGAGAGTCACTTCTTGTTTTTGTCTTTAGGCTGAGAAGATCGCCTCCCAGATGATCACTGAAGGACGCATGAATGGCTTTATTGACCAGATAGATGGCATTGTACACTTTGAGAGTAAGTTGTCACAGAAAAGGAAAAGTTTTAATATTTCCTGTCTTAAAAATACAATACAAAACAAGGCAGTCAGAGACAGCAGACCTCCGCCAAGGCTTGATTTTTCATTCACATGTGATGTGATCGAGACATAGGTGTTGACCCATCTGATGTCGGAAGGTGAGCTGATGTGATTACAAAAAATGTGAGATTCTATCTTGTCTGAATCCTGAGATATTACCATTTATGTGTTTTAGCTGTTGACCTTTAGTGTGACCTTGACCTTTGACCTTCATTGCTCAAAATCTAATGGGTTCTTCCTCGACCCATTATCTATCATTCCTGAAACTTTTCTTGAAGAAACGAATGAGTTAATTTTGAGGGAAGACAAATCAACAAACCAAACATTATAGTCTTAAATTGTTATTTTTTTAATTTGTGTAACAAAGAAAAGGAAAAGAAACACAGTTTCTTACCTACCTAAACTGAATGAAAGAGGAGTATCAGACAGTAAAATAGATGATCATCCCTACGTATAACTGCCGATTTTAAGCATTTAGGAAGCTTTACAAGTATTTACAATCAGTATAAAACACAGAGACAATCTACAAAATTACACAGTTGTCAGAGTTGTTTGGGATTGGAGAGGGAGTCTCCTTTTACAGCTCTCATCCTCAACCTTCCACCAATCCACTGCAATACTACAATAAAACAAAAAAAAAGAGTTAGAGCTCCTCCTTCAGGTAGGAAGGAGGAAAACACAGAGGAGTACAGTAAAAAAACAAAAATATAATTATTATGACCACAGGGTTGTAGCAGTTACATCTTTGTTGTTGACTTCGTATTTCTTTGTTGTTGGCATACGTATCAGATATTGTTGTGGCAGACCTGAATGGGGGAAAAACTGTCAATCTACAGGGACAATGCACAGACACTAATGGACAATGTAGTGTGTTTATTTGTATGAGCCAGTTAGTGAGAATGCTGCATTGTTCCCTCGTGTTAAAAGGTACAAATATGGTAACACACGTATATGTGGTTGTTTGTATGTCCTCTATAAAACAGAATCAGATCATCTATGCAATAGATACTTTCAGAATTCCACCCAATCCTGGCAAAAGTCAAATTGTTGACTTTTTTATTATCCAGGCATCTAGATATGATTTCTTTTCAGTTCAAATGTTAGAGCCTGTACTGGTAACATTTTTAGCTGTGATGATTTCTATTAAGATTTGTAATGTTTGTCTGTGTCCATGAGGGGGCAGCAAGTTTTACTGGAAGAACAGCTGGCTTTAGTGCAGCATTCATCAAATCTTGCTCACATTCAAACATTAATTCTTTCATTCTATTTTCATGTAATGCAGATGTGACTAATATTTGTTATTCTCTGATTCTGGCAGCTCGTGAACCACTCCCAACCTGGGACAAACAGATCCAGTCTCTGTGTTTCCAAGTCAACAACCTTCTAGAAAAGATCCGACAGGCTGCCCCAGAGTGGGCTGCACAGGCCATGGAAGCCCAGATGACTCAGTAAAATATCCTTTTCAAAATATTCCCCACACCACACCCTTGGCTCATCCTGAAATTTTGTCTTCCTGCTAGATATCATCACTGATTTAGGCCCAGAAATGGAAGAACCCAAGGGAAACCCTTCTGGTTTTGCCATCACTCATTACAGATGTTTCTCTTTTTGCTAAATATTGAGAGCACACTTGTAGTACTTTTTCCTCCATTGAATAAGATTCAGTATTTTGCAAAGTTTCTGTCTGGCATACATATGATCATAACAACAGTAAGTGTAACATGACCTTTAGGTGTGGTTGTGTTGTTTGCTTCTTGACTCACATGGTATGAGAAGAAAACGGCACATGGTAATTTATAAACTTAACAGAATCTGAAAAGAGGTCAAATGTGTACATCTGGTCTATTTAAGCATTTTCTTTTCCACATACTGTCCTGATTTTTTTGTAACAAAAAATTGTGATACAACTCTGTAAAGTGCTTCTCAATTTATTGCTTCATGTAAACCTTATGGCTCACACTTATGAAATTTCAGCAAAGATAATTAAATTCAAAGCTGAGACAGTCTGCACTGTGTTCCTTTATTTTAGATAAAAGATTGATTTCATTCAAGTATTCTGTTATTTCACACTGTCGTATCTTTAAAGGTTCACTACTCATGTTTTATTAACAGTTCTGTCACAGTTTGAGTGTTGATGTAAGGTTTCTTGGTGTTATGGCTACTGTTTAATGAGACATTTTAAACTATAACCAAGTTTACAATGATAAATCACCAAACGTGTAGTGCAGTGGTTCTCAAACTTTTTACAGTTGAGTTACCCCTTGAAATATATTTTATAGCCTAGCCCCCCAGCTCTCGCTTAAGTATTTTGAACTGGAAAAAAGAAACCAAAAAAAAATGTTGGTTTGCCAAATATATCTGTTTTTATGTTCAAATGGTTAGCATGAGTGCTAACCACTGCACCACCACGTTGCATGGTTTTCTGTTGAAAAAAATGGTTCCATGAACTTAAACATATCTCATGCCAATCATGCTATAGAAGAAGATGAATATTTTATAGAAGGTTTGTTCATGTGGTAGTCTTTGTTGAGATCCCTACACATTTTCATCAGCTCATTCCTGCAAACAATGTCTGGCTGAAGTTGTCAGGCGCTGCAGAGTGGACAGCACAGGGTTGCCATAAAAACACTGCACAGAGAGCCCTGAACACAGAACAGATACAATTTAGACTGTTCTCATATAGCACATTTCACACACCAGTGAGTGCCCAAAGCGCTTTACAATTCCTCACATTCACCCATTCAAACACACACACTCATACACCAGTAGACAGCTGCTGCCGATACACTGGTGCTGCCTGACCCTACTGGGTAGAAACTTAGGGTTCAGTGTCTTGTCGAAGGACACTTCGACATGTGGACAGCCAGAGGTGGGACGCGAACCGCCAACCCTTCGATCACTGGATAACTTAATTCTTCTGGAAACTGAATGTTGTGCCATATTCTAATCATATAGAACGGCAAGAAAATTAGAATTAGTAAAGTTAGTGTAAAAAAATGTTAGGCTGATTGGTAAATGAACTTTCAATTATATAATGCTTTTTGACCTTGGCTCTAACAGTCACATTCACAAAAGTGTCCACTTGAACTTTAAACCACCCACTCATTCATTCACTTTCTGAACCCACTTTACCCTCACTAGGGTCACAGACGCCTATCATAACTACTACACTGGTGACTGGTGTTGGAATTGAACCCAGGGCCTTCTTGCTGTGAGGCATGAGTGCTCTCCACTGGACCACCGTGTTGCCCGTCAATACCTAAAAAACTAAAATGGAATATAACAGAAAAATGACTGAAGATAGACTATTATTGACAGATAGTAAACCTGGCATGGGCTTCAAAATGACATCATGACCTTTGACCTTGAAAGGTCAAAACCAAAGTCATGATTTTAAAGGGTCATAACTCTAAAAAGAGTGGTGATAAATACTCAGTTACTATTTTTTGAAATAAGTAAACTACATGTAGGCCCCGAAATGGCGTCATAACATTTGACCTTGGGGGACCTTGAAAGGTCAAACCCATAGTCTCATGTTTTGAGAGGGAGATGTCCATTAAGAGCTAATATGTTTGCAAGGGTCAGGGTTTGTTGTGCGTCGCACCACATGTTTACCATGAAAGAGGGTACTGGTAGATAAAAGAACCTGAAGTAATATCACAGTCATATTGGCAATTTTTATTGATATTTGTGTTGAAAGTAAAAGTAATTATTGAATGTTCATTAAGGTTTATTGCATCTGTGTTCCCTGTCATTATTTATAGTTGTGCAAAGACAATCAACCCTATATCTGAATGATGTGTCATATGAGTTTGTCTGAATTTTCTTATAGTGTAATTTAGACAAACAAATTCTTACATCTTTCATATAAAAATTGAGCGATACTTGAACACAGCATTGGATCCCTTTTTGTTTTTATCTTAAACTGCTTCTAATGAGCATTAAAAACTATTGATGACACTGCTACGACACAACACCATTCTGCATAATGACATGGTTAAAAAGAGTCTCATAACATCACATTTCTATTGAAAGCTTACATTAATTTAGTTCTTTTTTTCTGTATTTTATTTCTGTATTTATTTATTTTCAAAATGAACTGCTCAAATAAAATTAAGTGAACTAACTGAGCTAATGTATCTGGTCCCATAGACGGCATGTATGGCCATTCTTTAGACCACACAGACAGCACTCATGAATGTTAGTGGCGATGGAGCAGCCTAGACCAAGGCAGCCTCAGGCACAGGGAGAGAAATTATTTAACCAAAAGAAAAAACAAACCACAGCACATCTTGCATGCAATCTCACTGTGATTACGTTTCAATGTATACACTCAAAAAAAGAAACTTGCTGTCAGGAAGGAGTACTTACAAATACCACAGTTATCAAAGCAATTACACAACCTGGTCTAGAAGTGAGAGGGGGGGTATCTGCCTGGTTGGTTGCTCACAGCTATGATGAAGGCACAAAAAGACTACTTTCTCTTTGAGGAAAGAAGAGTTTTGTCTCTGACGTTTGGTTTTTATCGCTATTCTTTGGCTTAACACAAAAGACTTATGGCCTACTTTCTGTATCTTCCCCTGCAGAGATAAAGTATAAATTACACCTCTTTTGAACATCAAACAATATGGAAACAGAATGTAAGTTATCCGTCAAGCAGTCATTATGAGGTAAATCTTACCAGATGGATGAGGAGTTGAGGGATGGTGAGACCAGTGGACCTCCTGCACAACAGACACAGAATAAATGAAGTGTGAGCCTTTACAACTGATTAAAGCAAGTTGTATTGTTTTATTGTTCAAATTCTTTCCAGAAAAGGGGGCACTGAGTCACCTACAGTAGTGGAGAAAAATGTTTGAACTTTAAAATTTCACACAATTTCCAATGTTATCAAGAAATATCTGAATAAGAAAATATCTGAATTTATGAAACTCTGTGTGTGTGTGTGTGTGTTTCAAAAGGTGTGGCTGCATCGGACAGTGACAAAAGGATTTTTCTGTTTCTTGTTAGCGTGAAAAAATAAGACTAAATTCTTGACAGTATCAACATGTCATTCCCTTGCTGTGTTTCATTATCTAACTGAAACATCCAGTTTTAACTTTGACAGAACAGAAGAAAGAAGAAATGAGTTCAAAATTAAACATTATGTTCTTGTTTATTTGATTTGTGTCCAATATATTAAAATGTTAACACCATATGCTATATAAATACAGGACTGTGGCAAAAACTTGGGTTACCTTTAGTTTTATTTGAATTGTTGAATTGAGCACACTTATTTATTTCTCATTTTCTTTTCTTCAGATACGAGAAGAAAATACAAGGGATTTGGGTGCAGCCTAAACCCATAAAGACTCAGTTTTACTTTTATGACAGTTCTCAATTTGATTTTTCTTCATATTTGAGCATTTATAAGTGATTTATCAACATTTATTCTAATATTATCATTTGTATTTTCCTGTATTTAGTACAGATGTTCCTTAAAATTCTGAGTAAAGTTGAGGATTATTATATCAAAAACAGAAAACTGGAGAGAAAAAAAAACTTTTTTGCAAACTTTCATTAACTGAACATAAAGCAAATTTGTACATCTATTCTCATTGATTCAACTCCATCGTTTTTTCTGATGAAATCAACGTTGTAAAAGACGAGTGTTTCCATGTTCACTACAGAGCCTATGAACATCCAAATGAGTCCTATCTGATGACCACGAAAGAAATTAAAATGAAATTTTGTTTGGAATAACTTAAATAAATCATTGAAATCATGTTCCTCCTTTACTACTTTCAAAGGTCATACTAAAGCTGCTTTTATAAATAACCCCTCATTTTCTACGTTTTTTTGTTTCCTTTTTTATTATTTGTCTTTAAAGTCTTATTTAACTCATACCCATGTGTTGTTCTCGTAATGCACGTTTCTTTTGTATTTGTGACTTTATTGTATTATTTTATTGACTTTATTTAAGTTACTTTTTGCATTTGATTCATTTTGAGTGTTAATTAAGTTGATGAAGGGAAGCCTCTATAAAAGCATATAAAGCTTTTGGCTTCTCTTGTACTGTCTTTTTTGTATTTTTACTTGCTTATGTATTTATTATCTTTTATAGTGTGCAATAAACTAAAAACAGAAATAAATATTACATACTCTACACACTAATAATATATCAGGCTGATATTTATGTTTTTTTTTCTTGTATTGCCTGCTGTGTTGGCTGATATTCTGTAGTTCAGTAGTTTAATATCATTTGTAATTCAATAATTAAAATAAATAAATTTTCTGACATGTGTTCTAATTTGTTGAAGAAAAAAGTCAATATGGGCTCCAAATATTAGCTTAGAAATATCAATGGCCTCTATTGGTCATCGGCTAAGGCTGATGTAAAACAAACAAACAAACAAACAAACATAAAAAAACAGGATTGATATTGGCTCCAAAAATATATATATATCACTAGTCCATATATTTGGTCACTTTATTTCTAAGTAAAAATGGATCATCCATGTAACCTATTCACCCAAAGAGAAAATATATACAAAAGAACATAACGTCTTTTGGAGAAAAAGGAAACCACATCTTTTTTTTATTTATTTATTTATTTACTAACTATAAAACACTACAAGCATCATACACTTAGTACTAGACACATGTAAGTGTAATGAAACCCACTTACTTGCTATACTCTTTTCGGACACATGGGGTCGCTGCTTCCCACAGACTCCCCACGCGTGTCTCAGTGTGTGTAGGATGGAGCATGTAATGACGACCTGACTGTAATGATATGGGCTCCTACATAATGAGCAGCTGTAACTAAAACTCAAGAATAGGCATGATTTTCAATTTCCTACAGACTAAAGATAGACGTGGGTAAAATTACACGTAAATACATTGGACTGCCATTAGTTTTCGAAGAGCTACAGCAGAAAATACTACTCATCACACACCCATTCACCTTTTTAGTCTTAGGATAGTAACATTATTGATGTAATTCTATGATGCACTTTCTTATTATCATGACATCACTTTTGATTGAGGATAATTCACAGTTAGTGCTATAATAGTAATAATAATGTGTTTTTTCCCCTAATGTTTTTAGAAGATTTATTGCAGGTCATAATCCTCTTTTCCATGTGTGCATATGTTTGCATGTTGATTTTCTGTGTTTAATGATAGATGTGACAGTGGGGGGTGTATTCTTAAAGAAGCTGTGAGTGTTATTGCAGGCCTGGACTGATAGACATGCGCACAGCTGATGGAGAGAAGCACATCTGCACTGACGTCATCTCCCCCCTGAAAAAGCTGCCAATTTGAAGCTGTCCGGGACTGGGACATACCCGGTCTCTGCAATGTAGTGAGGGGAGCAACTTCAAGCCAAAAAAAATTTTTTTTTTTTGGGGTCTGCTGTTTGAATGCACTTTCTCCAAGCTTTTCGCAGAATACCCTCTGCGACCTGAACTAACTTTTTAAGCCCTCTGAGCCATCACACCAAGTCTAGATTATAAAGACGACAGATAGGCTGAAAATAGAATCTTGTGCTGGAGCAAATCCAAGACTTTTTGTGTGTATGTGTGTGTGTGTGTGTGTGTGTGTGTGTGTGTAGACACAGTGTTTGGTCTGGGGTATAGTTTAGGCTACTTGCACGGGTGTCTGGTGTGAAGGGGAGAACACATTGCAGCTTCAGAGGATGGCAGAACCCAAAAGGAGATGAAAAGAGGAGAGCAGCAGAGAGAGGTTTGTGTGCGGAACTTCAGAGAAGCAGAAACCTTTTGTCCTGAGGTCTCCCTGCACAGTTGGACCGGAGCTGACAATGAAGATGAGCATGGTAACTATGTCTTTAACACTCCCCGTCTGTGTAAAAGAAGACAGTGTCCTTTCAGACAGTTTTCAGTTTCAGGACAGACTCGACAGAGATTCTAAATCCTCCCAGGGGCGCAGATTTAGGTTTGCAAACTAATACTTTAGCCTCAAATCTGGGCGCTGCGAGTTCACACGGACACTAAGGGGTAGTTTGAGAAGAGACAATGCATCTAAGAGTTGTACATTTACTGTGTGAATCAACAGTTGCATTGCGCTCCGTTAACTATTGCATCGTTAAGGATCCACATCTGTAGGGGCAGTCCGTCTGTCTGCGTTTAACTCACTAAAACTCACAACAGAGCATGCTTCACACACTTTTGCAACAAAACCAAAGGCGTTAAAGTGATGTCAGATAGTCAGATTTTTTGCGGTTGCAGCCCCTCCTGGAGGGATCTCGGTTGTGTTTGAGGTACCGGTGTGCGGGCCGGCTGCCAACTGTCTGGGTCAGAGTGGCCAAGTAGGTAGCGCTGCTGTCTGGACTGGCTGAGTCTGAGCTGGAGAAATATACACACTTACAAAATGCTCTTTTTCTAAGGGTTTCTGTCCGTATTTGGAGCTCATTTGCTTGGATATCATCCTTCAAGGCCGGATCACTGACGTTTGTTTACAGCAGACTAGTTTGCACATGCTGCCGTAAAGCGCGTCACTTGTAGGTATACTGAAGAATCTACACAAATTATACTATGTCCACCAGTCAACACGGTCGGCTGTCAAGATTTCTGCATGTAAGGTGATTTGTTATCATCCCCAGTAGATCAATATGAACCACTCATTTAAATAAATTCCTCACTCACCTTGTCTTTAAGTGTCACTTATCAGATTTCTGTCTATGCAATAATCTAAAGCCCAGAGACAAGCAGCAAATCCCTGATCACATGGCAGGCAACTAGACAGTGTTTTGTGGTTTGTTGTTGTTGTTAATAAATGAATTAAAAGTGTGTCTGATTATGATATTTGTAGAATGGATGAACTAATGATTGCATGTCAAGTCTGGGGGTGTCTGTTGAGGCTAAACCTGTACATTTTCATTCATTATAAACAGGCAATGTGATTAAAATGTTGGCTGCTTCTAGTTGAAATACAATAATTTGACCTCTGATTCCTTTACAGGAATGCAGATGGATTGGTCAAGACAAGCTCCCGATATAGAGCTTCCTCTTTGGACTTACACCTGAATGTGATTGTCTCTGATGGATTACAGTGTTACCTATGAGCTGCTGACATGACTTCAGAAGCCAGTGAGACGTGGAAGCATTCGCTTTCAGGAGAAATCTGAGACCTGGATGAGCTTAGCGAGCACTTTGAGAATATTTCACACCAGTGAAGGAGACAGACCATGAACTTGTTATGGTGTGGTGTCGGACTGATCGTGTGCTTTTAACCTGTTTGTAGCACCCTCTACCCCACCCCATGTCACATCCTTCCCTGAATTATGGAAATTTTGTGGAAGACGCTGACTTGGACACTGAGCCTGGTGGTGATGGCTGCTTCTGAAATCCAAAACATCAATAGGCTTTCATACAACTCTCAAGGTATGATGTAGACATGTGATCAGGATGTAAAACCCCAGGAAAGCAATAGTATTTTCATAATCATCTTCTCTTCTCTTCTCTTCTCTTCTCTTCTCTTCTCTTCTCTTCTCTTCTCTTCTCTTCTCTTCTCTTCTCTTCTCTTCTCTTCTCTTCTCTTCTCTTCTCTTCTCTTCTCTTCTCTTCTCTATAAAAGAGGAGTTCCTGTCCTACCTGCAGCACTATCAGCTGACTGTCCCGGTACGGGTGGATGACAATGGAGAGTTCTTGAGCTATACTGTGAAACACCACCGACCAGGCCGACGGAGACGGGGGGTGGTGGACCCCATAATGGGATCAGTGCCTGCATTAGACCCCCCAGAGTCTCGACTGTTCTACAGACTGTCAGCCTATGGAAAGCACTTTCATTTAAACCTGACACTCAACCCCCACTTGGTGTCGAAACATTTTACAGTGGAGTATTGGGGTAAAGAAGGGCTGGAGTGGCGTCATAACATGGTAGATAACTGTCACTATGTTGGATTCTTGCAAAATCAGCACAGCACGACCAGAGTGGCACTCAGCAACTGCAAGGGCCTGGTAAGTATAAAGCTGCTTCTTTGTTTTTATGCCAAGTGCCCATTTCACACTGTCCGACTGACACAAAGAGTTAACACTCCCCTTACCTCAAACAAACCCTGATACTAATGTCAGATAACTAATATATTCCTAGCTTGTGCTGCGCTTATGTGAGCCAATCTTTCAGACACAGCGCCAGAGGATTAGACCAATTGTAGTTTGCTTAACAGAATCTTGGCTTCCTTCCACCGGCGCACTAAGTCTGCAGGCAGCTTGGGGTGAGGTGATGCTCATGGAGAAAAATCACCTCGGCTTCTTCAGCAGTGCCTTTCTTCTCTTTTGGGCATTAAATGTCACCCATTCTCAAGTTTCAAAAGCGACAATATTATGTTTTTTTGTAACTCCTTAACATGAGGTGGGCTGTGCTTGTATTTTTTAAATTTTTAAAAAAAAGTTTTCTATTTAAAAACAAATATGAGTAGGACTAACAGTGGATCTAATTATCCTGTCTAAGCTTTTAGTGCTCAGGCTTTCATCCACAGACAGTGTGACCATCCAGGTTCTCTCGACTAATCAAGAAATTGGAAGAAATTTAATAGCTGTTATCCCTTTTTCCTTCAGAATAACTCTAAAGAAGGGAAACAGATCCTATTTTTCTTATTGGCAAATGTAATCATGTGGAGAAAACATGTATTACCCTTGTTGTAGCCAAATGTATTGGCAAGACCTACATGTAGTCATCATAAATTGAATTAGTGTTTGCCCTTTTTTCTAACAGCACCAAAAATGGACAAAACTGTGTCTGCGCTTTAATGTAATCAGCTGTCTGAGCAGTTTTAAAAGCTTGACATCACACACCATTAAAACTTAAATCAAATCTAGCTTTGTGTGCTGGTGTGATATGTGTTTAATTGCTTTCATGGTAGGTTTCACAGAGCCAAGAAACATGCCAGTGTTCTCTACAAACTCATTCTGAAGGACTTTTCTGAGATTATGCTCCACAGGGGGTGTTAAAGGGCAGCGAGTAATTTACCTTGGTTGAAGTCCAATTAACTGCCGTGTCGGTCTTGATGTAATGGATTGCTCTGGGTTTTGATGTTTAATTGCAGACTGGTTATCAATGTATTGCAGGTGGTAAATTATGACCCCATCACCAAGAATGTAATACACAGTGAATAAATGAGCCATTTAAAAGGACACTCTGGCTATTTAGTGTATTTAGTGCTTCCACAGCATTTGTAAGGTTGGACAAGAATAAAAAGAAACTGTCAAAATCATAGCAGTAGAGCCTGGTCTCAGTCTGCAGAATGGGTCACGACACTAAAACCCCACCATGAAGCTCAGTCGCATCTTTCACTGGATGTTTCCTGCCTTTGAAATGCATCCTCAGTTTATAGCACTGTTTTCTGTATAAATAGAAAACCTCCAAGCTATGTAAAATAAGTCAAGACTTCATCAGGATAACCTCAGTTTCACACATCTTGGAATAAAACAGACAAAATAACTGTTCACACCCTCACAAAACCTGATATTTAAAATTGCCCTTTTTAAATGATTTAAATATAGAACAATAGTCAGAATATTACCCTTTTAACACAAAAAGAAGTTGATATGTATATATATATATGCATTTACTTACAATGCTTGTTCTATTTCTAATGTGTCTTTCATTGATTCTCTTCCCTTACAAGCATGGTGTTATTACAACAGAGGAAGAGCAGTATTTAATAGAGCCATTAAAGAACATATCCTCCACAAACTCCAGTGAATGGAACCTGGAAGAAGCACAGCAACATGTTATTTATAAAATGTCTGCCATTCCCTCACCACAAGAGCATAGCCAGGAGTTCAGCTGTGGCATTTCAGGTTGGTGAGCCTCCATCTGGGTTGGACTTTGTGTGGGTGGGACTGACGTAAAGGAATAACTATACATAGGAAGTTAGGGGAAGCGCTGGTTTGGTTGTAGGCCCAGGTTCTGGTAGACATGACCAGGCCTCTTGTGTGCTATAGTTGCTCCTGGTCTGGACACCTTTCAACCTGTAGAGAAAGCCTCACTCTAGCTTTCATAAAAACACTCTTCAGAGTATAATTTAAGTCTGTCAGACTTTTATAGAAGCACAAATCCTATTTATAGAACTAACAATCACATTGAGATTTGTTAACTGATGTATACCGAATGCCAGGTCTGCTGTAATATGACAAATTGGAAAAAGAACCAGGTGGATATTTAGGTATTTGGGCCAAAGTCTTATAAGACACGGCAAAGGCTGTCATCGCCAGGAAGCTAGCATGCCCTAACACGTACCATCTTATAGCTTTTTCCCAGAGCATCTGGGTCATAAAGCAGAGGCTTTCGCTGCAAGGTTCAAAGGGGCAGATTCCCTTTGTGCATTTACCATACACAAACCAGTAACACAACCTGTCCAGCAGATAGTGTGTTATCAATTATAAGTACATAATTCATGATTTCATAATTGGGCATGACTAACTTGTATTTTTGCCTTTCCTTCACAGACCTCATTAAAAGCAAAGCACCTTGCCAGGTCAGCACACCTTCGCCGGTCCACTTGTCCCCTGTTCCACAAAATGACAGTGAGCAGTCTAACAGTACCCACAGACAGAGGCGCTCCATCAGCACTGAACGCTTTGTGGAGACACTAGTGGTTGCTGATAAGATGATGGTCGGTTACCATGGACGCAAAGACATTGAGCACTACATCTTGTCTGTAATGAATATTGTAAGTTTGAGCCTACTTTTTGGTCATGTTGTTGGCTGATGATTATACATTGCACCATATGGACACAAATGGTCTGACTTTGTGTCTTTTCTTCTTTTCTGGAGGTCAGGTTGCCAAACTTTACCGTGATGCCAGTCTAGGAAATGTTGTGAACATTATTGTGACCCGGTTGATTGTTCTAACTGAGGATCAGGTATGAAAACCTTTCTCTCTTTTACTTATATTTAATCAATATGTTCACAAAAAAATAGACAGGACTTATTATATTGTCAGCTCTCTCACCTGTAGTTCAATGTAATACTGAGGGTCATGGAGTGAATGAGCATCAGTATTTTATGTGATTACTTTGCTTGAATAAGAGTGTAGAGAAACTTTTCAGATGAAAGATGTGCTTATGCATCATACCTTAGGGAGACTCAATTGTATATCTTTATGTGCATTATACATGCATGTATGTATAATGAGAGAAGCAGAACATGTTCCTAGCATCTGTCTTTGTAAAGGGCCTATGGCCTTGTTTTATGTAGCATCTGGTCCAAAACACAAGATTATATTGTAATGTCAAGTGGAGCTGCTCTTTGATCCAATATGCACAAGTGATCTGTAAATAGTCGTAATGGTCATAAGTAGGTCAACAGATGAATGATAAATGGAAGGAAGTAGCCTGTTATATCTCAGTCTTTGTAGTGACATACAGCAATGAGAATCACTGATGGGCTGTTGAGTTGTTCAGTATTGTCAGTAAATGCACATTCAATCAATAAATGTCTTTTGCAGACCTTAAAATTCAACCATTTCTGAAAAAAAAACCTCCTGTGACTTTTTCCACTTCTGCATTTTTTAGCTCTATGTTCCCTAGAGGATAAAACTAATATAGCTGTTAATTCTAATGCTCATAAAACTGAGTAAAGATGTAAGATTGCAAATATTGTAGTAGCCTCATCATTGTCACCATATTAACATGCTAATGCAAACGAGCAGTTGAATCTAACCACAGCTGTTCGCAGGGCTGCACATTTCCACTACTGCAGCTACTTCTAAAAATCTCATCTCTCTTCCTGCTGTAAATGTTTCTACTTTTACTACAACAGCTCTTAAATCAAATACAAAAACATATTGGCTGTTCCAGCAAATGCTCTTCTATCCTCAGTCTGATCCCTGTGCATTACTCCTCCAAATAATTCCTCTAGGTAATTCTTGTACTTGGGCAATGACTGTGGTTTCAACTGTCAGCTTGACTTGACTCTAAGTTCATTGTCTGTTATAGGCTACTGCTTAAGAAGTATTCCAGTTATTCCACATATTCTCTATGCAAAGAATGCTCTCTAGGTTCTAAGGCTCTTACACTGTGCTGTATTTGTACTATCTGGTCTTTTGCAGCCTAATCTAGAGATTAACCATCATGCTGACAAGTCTCTGGATAGTTTCTGTAAATGGCAAAAGTCCATCCTCTCACATCACGGCGATGGCAACAGTATCCCAGAGAACGGCATGGCTCATCATGACAATGCTGTTCTGATCACACGGTGAGTCTGGGATTGCATCGCTCACCACATTTTGCTTGAGAAAATTCACAATTGAATGAACTTTGTTAGGTTACCGTTGGGATGTAACAACTTGGTGAATACTTGTATCTCTGTTAAAAAGCTATCTTAATTATTTAAACAAAACAGTCACTGACCACATTCATACTTTTGTTCATGTTTCCAATACATTTTTTAAATGGGGCAATTTCTTTACTGCAAACAAACAATAACAATGCTCAAAATTTAAGTGCATCTCATCAAATGAATGGAGCCTGTCAAGATGTACAGTCATGGAAAAAATTATTAGACCACCCTTGTTTTCTTCAATTTCTTATGATAACAACAATAATGATAACAAAAATAGTTCATGGTAGTTTAATTTCTTTTTCCACGTTCTCTTGGTAATAATCAAAATCCCTTAGGTTCTTTCATCAATAGCTATGCAATTGTACTGATAAAAACAGTGCTTTTAGGCATTGCATGTTTTCTTTCTTGTTTTAGTAATGTGATACACACAGGAGTTAGTACTTGATTGCATAACCATTGTTTTTGATTAGTTTTGATGGTCTAAAATTTTTTTCTGCAACTGTAGTAACATCTCACTGTATGCACCGCTTTTGTCTGGAAATCTGGCATTCCTGTATAGTGCAGAGTTACCACAGAATGAATATTATATTCTTCCCTATAAGCTTTAAAAATGTCATTTTAATCCATATTTTGTGTCACTAGATGTAACATTTATTTTTAAATATAATTTCATGCATGTTACAAGTAACTGCCTGACCATTGACATTTGTTGAACCTCAAAGAGTTGGTTCATTTACCTTACACTTTAAATAAAGTCATTTTCTAATTTTAGCAAAAGGTTGTAGGTTATTTTCTGTTGCTGATGTATGACTGGTGTTCAGTTGTGGTTCTGCTCTCAAATGTAGGGTTCAAGTGCTTCCTAATAGTGGATACCAGCTATGGTGCTGGTTGTACCAAATGTCCAGCTTGTCTGCACACAGTTACTGAAAACTATTAAAAAGCTGATGAGAATAAAGGTCTCTGTTCTGAAAATAAAATGTGCAGACGTACTGTACCTGTCACACTGCAATTTATGTCAAGGGTGTTACCATAAAACAGCAAACCTCTGTCATTACCTGGAATAGACCTCATTGTTGCCAGAACTGTTTTGGCTACATAACCTAGCAACTACAGTACATATTCCTTCCCCTCACCAGAGAGGATGGTGTTTTGTGATCGACATGGGCTAAAGCCAAGCATTTTGACTTGCTGAGCTTTGCACAAAACAGCCTTTCTATCATCTGTGTGTTCTTGTTTGTTGTCGGTGCGTTGATGTTTGCCAGCTCCTTTGGCTTCTGGTTTTGTTATTGTTTTTAACTTCACTCACAAAGCACTTAAGGCTGCTTAGTGGAATCGACGTGATTGTTTTTTTTTTTTTAATGTATGCCTATTGTCTTGCAGAACTTAGTGACATGTAGGTCTTGGCTTACCCTGTTATATTTAGGAGTGAGCAGATCTATCCAGTGCTTCACAGTAGGCTGAAATAGAAGAACTACATCAGAAAACCAGCTTTTCCACATCCAGATCTGCAGTATCAGTTATTTGGCTACCTAAACCATTGATAAAACATTTTTCCCAATAGGGGGCAGAAGAACACTAATACAAGCAGACAGACACACACCCCTAACATATTATTGTCATATAGTCTAACTATTATTGCTAACATTTAATAAACAGTTGCCTCTACCACCTGTATCTGTTGTTAGGTTATTTGCTAGCATTAGCCACGCCACCTCCTTCATCAGCTCATTGCCAGCTAACATTTAGTTTTGATCATATATAGGTAGTCGGTTTACCCAAAAAAATGTATAAAACTTATTTGTAAAAAACATATTTTCTGCTTTGAGAAACAGAGCTGGTATGATGATTAACAGCAACTGCATCACAAATATGTAGTTACTATGAACCAAAACTACAAACAAATTCAAGCCAAAAATCACAGTAAGCATAGAGTTAACTAATAATTTCTTCTTTTTATTAGTGAGTTATGTAATATATTTTTATTTTAAGTTTTTATTTTAAGTTTTGCTGAAAGTTTTTGTTTTTAAATTTTTTTTCCCAATGTGTAAGGTTGAGATTGGTGATAAGCTTACATGTCGTTTGCAAGCTTTCAAGGATGTTTACATATGACAAAAACACCTATAACCATGTAATGTCATCTCCACATAATGATAAGTATCATGATACATAGCTATCTTTTAAATGACCACATGAAAAACCTACTTCTTACCACAGTGAGTAATATCCTACATGAAACAAATGGCCCCAATTGATATTTGTATGTTTTTCTCATTTTAGTTGGAAATGTTATCAAAATTTAGAATTATGCATATTCATTCATTCATTATCTGAACCCGCTTTATCCTCACTAGGGTCGCGGGGGTCACTGAGGGCCTAATCCAGCTACAATGGGCGAAGGCGGGGTACACCCTGTATGAGACGCCAGTTCATAACAGGGCCGACATACATAGACAAACAATCACTCTCACATTCACACCTATGGCCAATTTTAGATTAACCAATTAACCTATCAGTGCATGTCTTTGGATGGTGGGAGGAAACCGGAGCGCCCGGCGAAAACCCACGCGGACACGGGGAGGACTTGCAAACTCCACACAGAAAGGTCTGGTGTGGGATTCGAACCAGGGTCCTTCTTGCTGTGAGGCACGAGTGCTAACCACTGCACCACCGTGCTGCTGAATTATGCATATAACAACATATAATTTATTAATATACATAATGTAGAAATATGGCTTTCATTCATGTCTAAACATGTGCATCAGTAGATGCCCCTGCCTTCGGTGCAAGCTCCTTCTTTTGTGTCAGTCTCTGGTTGGAGTCCCTTCATTATGTTACAGTTACTTTTTGTTCACGTTGCTTTCATCCAAATTTCCTGATTGCGCCCAGAAGAAGGAAATGTGACGGCCACATTATTTAAGATATTGCTATGAAGAGTGATTTTTGACACAACTGAATAAATGATTATTTATAATGAGAAACGCCATCACGCAATGTATATTGTTATATCACACAACACAACAGGAGCATCTATCATTCTAAAAAGTTGCATATTCTTGTATTCATAGTTATAAAACGAGACCTCTCTCACCTGTTGCTCTTGGTCAGTATTTGTGGGTTGTCACTTTCATAAGAGACACTGAGAGAAATTAAGGATTAAAATAAAAATAAATTGACTTCCTCTATAACGTCAGGATTGTACCTCATGAGTTTGATAGTGTTCTGCAGGGAAAGGGACTGAGCGGGGGGAGGATGAAGAGTTTACAGGGTGAGGGAGGGAGGACTAGGAGAATTAAATTAAATTTGCTGTGCCCTTGGTTTTAATAGATTAAAAGCTTTAAGAATGATTGGATCATTCATTTGAAATGTATGATGTGTTCTTAAAGCACAGTGGCTCCTTGGCCTCTATTGGATTACCTGTATGTGAGTTACGTGGGGCACCAATGGGGACGCAGCAGGGCCGGAGCTTTTCACTTTATTCTTATTCACGTCTGAACACTCTGTGTTTGCTGGATGACATTTTGCCAGAGACTCATCCTACCAATGAGAGGGTGAACCAGGTGTTTTCCTAGAACCAAACCTAACCCTATCACAACTTCATTATGGCAATTGTTATGCTAAAGGTTGAGATTATATCTCACCAGACTGTGATTAAATGTGGAAAGAATGAGATGGCAAAGAGCCAGTGGAACAAAATACTGTAAAACAAAAAAACAAGGAGAAGTTAATTTAATTGTTGGTGTTCCTTCTTTTTTGTCTGTCTGAAGGTATGACATCTGCACCTACAAGAATAAGCCCTGTGGTACTTTAGGTGAGTGGACTGTATGTTATATGTTAACATGTGCTCTCTTGCCATTTGGCAAACTGAGCTGATGTTCATTATATGATTCTCAAGTTTAGGAGTTCACTTTCCCCCTTTTCCCTCTCCAGGCATTTTTGTTTTCACATTTGCCCTTCAACGTGTCCTCAGACAAACCTTATTTAGCAGTCTGCTTTAGAGGAGCACCAGACAGCTCCACTGAGACATAATGAGAAGGATGTTTTCACTTGTGTTATTTCATCTCCGCTCTGTTTTTTGAGGCCGGGAGCCCTGAACCTGGACAGCCATGGTCACCTCCTCACACAGCCTCCACTTTATAAAACTTTTTTCCCTGCTGTCTCTGTCCTCTGCCTCTAACCTCAGTTTGTCTAAGGTGTTTACACTTCCACCGAGAAAGGAAAAAGGTATGTGTTGGAAAGCTGACTGGGGGGAGGAGAAAGGGAGTTAAAGAGGAGACTAGTGACAGAGGAGGAGATGGAGAAGGATAGGAGGAGTTGAAAAGAAAATGGAAGGGGAAAAGAACAATTATAGGGACTGTTAAGGGTATGCAGGAGGGAGATAAAAGTGTGTGAGATGCTGGTTGTGGTGGTATAGGGGGTGGATAAAGGACAGTCACTGAGCAGAGACCCCCTCCACCTCTGCACTTCAACCCTCTGCTCCGCCCTAAACCTCCAACCCACCCAACCCTTCTCTCCCCATCTTATCTTTTGTGAAGGCCCTGAAGGCACCACAGTATATCTTGGAGGTAATATTGTGACTTCAGGGGTGGTTTGACAGATTGACCGCATTCGTCACATTCCCCTGTCGCTTTAATTGCCCTGGCATCTGCTTGGTTTCCTCGTTGTCTCACCCTCCCTCCACCCCTCGGGGATCATGATCCCAGGTCAGATCCCTGGCCTTTAGGGTCACCGAGTAATCACGGGGCTGGAGATAATACAGAGTCCACCCTGTGTTAAGAAAACAACTTCCATCGTGGTGTGTGTGTGTTTTGCACTCAGCCACGACCACGCACGTACACACTCACATTCACTATGCTCTCACACACTCACATTCTTAAACTAATCGTAGACTAGCCACCCTCCTTCCTTTCCCTCCCTCTTCTCCTTCTTTCTTCACCTTCAGGCTCCTTCTTTCCCTCCAGTAATGGTTTCAGTGGCCTCCTGATTTGCGAGTCTATTCTTGTTTAGCCTCTTAGTAAAGAGAATACAAAAGCCATGCCACTTTTTGTAGGGAGGGAAGAAATTCCTGCAAACTATACAGGAAAATCTGAATCAGCACTGGCCACTAAGCTGTAATTTATGCAGTTGCTCAGAGGTGCACATGCATGTAGTTGCGTCACACTTTGTGAACAACTCAAAACACACTTCTGGGTTTAGCTGGGATGTGTGCGACTTGCAATTTTTTGATTCTGACCTAGTTTCGATTTTCAAGTTCAGTTCCAATATGAGATCAGGTGATCTTACTTTCTTTTCACTGCCTTCTTAAAACTATTACAAGCTTCTCATGTTTGTTTTTATAAAAAAATAAGACATCTTTAAACACAATTAATGCACATCCCTGACACACACACATGCACACAACCACACACACACACACACGCACACACACACACACACAAAGGGAGATACACACACCTGCTTTACACTGTCATATGATCCGCTCTTCAGTCACCTGTAGATGTAATCTGTGAAGAATTGCCTCCTGTCTCCCTATCTGACCTGTCAGGCCGAGGAAAAAAGGACCTGCAATACCTGGATTGCAGAGAGGTTTTAACTTTAAACACCCTCTCCTGTCTCTCCTTTTCTCTCCCCTCCTTCTCTAGTTCTGAAATGAGGAAAACATCTATATTTTCTGACAGATTTCTGGTGGGGCACACCGTTGGTGAGGGAGTTCTTATATTCCCTACCTTGGCTTGTGTTTGAGGTGATCCCTTGTTACATGAATTGAAATGTATAAATCTAACCTTGTCTAGACATTTTCCAGCAGCCACTGTAGTTTGTGAAAAAAAAGAAGCATGTCTAGCCAGTGATGCTAAACTGAACTCCCCCTGGTGAATCTACTCGCTGAGACTGCCTTTCAGCACTGCTGTAAACAGGAGATCCTATGAGTGGAATCCTGATTTTATGATCATGACTCCTAAGAATGCCGCATCTTGACCATGTGTTTGTATGTTTGTCTGGCGTGTGTGTGTCTAGGCTTGGCCTCGGTGGCTGGAATGTGTGAACCGGAGAGGAGTTGCAGCATCAATGAAGACATCGGCCTCGGTTCTGCTTTCACTATTGCACATGAGATTGGCCACAAGTGAGTGTGGTTTGAAATTTATTACACATCTAACATCTCTTTTTGATGCAAATGAGATTTTCTGTTTTGTTTTATGATCTTTAAATCTTTTATCACCTCCATGACTCTCCACTACTAATAATTTTTGCTAAACAAACAAAACCTACCAGACCTGCTTGTAGCCTTTTTCCCCCTGCAGACGCCTTGAACTGTATCTCCACATTTTTCCTCATGCAAATGTCAGTGTCCACATACCTCTGGCTCTTTCTTCCTGAATATAAAGCAAAATAATGATGATGTATTAGTCTATGTATCCCCCTCTGGAGAGTTCAGCAAGATGGCGATTTCCTTTATTATGTCTCATGTCTGCTTCTGTTGTGGGACAGTTGTAAAAATAGTCTCTGCTTCTAGAGGATGTATAAAAAAACACTGCAGCAGGGGTTTCAACTGGGTTGATTTATTTCCAGAGTAGGGTAAAATGTCATAAACGCCAGCCTTACAAAAACAGGTTCAGGCTGTGCGATGTGGTTGGGTTTGTTATATACATTAGACCTGATTTGTGCTTTTGGACTGTAAGGAAAAGTGAGCTTTGACATCCTGTTGTAACCTGAGAGTTTTTTCTCAAATGATATCCAGATAGATTTAATCTTTTGTCAAATGATCCCTTTTCAACCCTTAGTGTGAAATAAATTCTTGAAGAGCTTTTCTGGCAGTGCACAAGGACAGGAGCTGTTTTTTTGGTTTTGGGTGTCAGTGATTGATCAACAGGATCTCCTTGTCCTGCTTCTGTCCATGGTGACTCTCTGTTGTGACCTGCTCAGACCTGCAGGCGCTGATTGACAGCCAGGCATCACAGTAGTGATTAGAACTTTCTCAAGCTCCAGACAGGGTTTGACCCTTAACCTTTAGTTCTCCTCCACACAGCTGTTTCAGAGCCATAGAACTGCATCTTTACAGCCATGGCCACTAAGGTAGACATCCTTCATTCAACAACCTGGACTGCCCACAGTTATCAAACCTGTGCAGTTAACTGCCAAGGGAGGAACACTTTTATGCTACTGGTAACTAGTAGGGATGCACCAACATATCAACCTATCAACATTGGTTTGGTCAATATGAGCCCTGCTGACTGCTGCTATGGCATTGACAAATAAGATGTCATTTAATTGATTGAAGCAATATCTGTATGAATTTGCATTAGTGAATTTGTGTGTTTCAAAGTAATGAGTAGTAGTAATTTGGATTTCTTTGTTCCTCCAAAAGGAGGAATGATACAAATTTAAAATGAAATAAAAGACAAACCAAAAGAAATCCATTTATTTCTGCATCAACTAATGACCAAGTTCTTATTTTAAATGCTGGGGCGAGTCACAAATTTTTCAAGTAGTGGATCCTTAGTAAGTCTTGATCAACCGCTGGCAACATCAACTTAACATTTTTCCTTTTTTTCAGTTTTGGGATGAACCACGATGGTATTGGGAATTCCTGCGGTACTAAAGGCCACGAGACAGCCAAGCTCATGGCCGCCCATATAACCGCCAACACCAACCCATTCTCCTGGTCTGCCTGCAGCAAAGACTACATTACCAGCTTTCTCGAGTAAGTGGATGATGGTTATTCCCTGTGGGGACTATGTGTGGATTAGCCTCCCTCTCTCTCTCTCTCTCTCTCTCTCTCTCTCTCTCTCTCTCTCTCTCTCTCTCTCTGTGTGTGTGTGTAGAGCAAAGAATAGGTGCATGCCTGTTTTTCTGCTCAGAGCCATCTCCTTCACAACCCACTGCCACTGGCTGGCTCTTGTGGTGACCCGCTAGGCTTCATATATGCAAGACGTTTACCTCTTATTCACATCCATTTCATCACTGAGAATCTTGCCAGACCTCCTTGTGGCTGCGTATGATAACTGGGTGCCTTCCGCCATTGCATCTTCACACCACAAAGTGGCCAGTGTTAAAACTAATGTGGTGCATAGTGGTGATGCGTAGGCCAGCTGTCTTGGCTTTGACCACTGCTCCACTGTTTCATGGATGGGTCAAAGGATACAAAGTCTTAGAGAGCACTAATAAACCAAACAGTACAGCAGTGACACTTGGCAGACAGAGGGACTGCTAGCTGAACTGAACTGGAGAAAATGCTGCCACTCTGCCATGGTAAAAAGTCATATAGGTTTCTAGTCCTGAGTTAGAGAAAGCCAGCTCCAGACAAAACATCTGGAGTTCAGTGTTTGGCAGAGAACAGATGCCTATGATGATGACAGAACTGAATGAAATAAAAGCTACTACCATGATCCCTGCACATGGGCACATTGTATTTAGTAGACTTTGGCTGAGATTTTGATAGAGCTGGTTTTAGAGAAGGCTTTAGTGACCTATCTATCAAAGCGAAACTTTCTCTTATAAAAGTTAATTGAACCTTTCTTGGATAAAATTAAGACCACTTTCACACTTAGCCTGTTTGGTTTGGCTACTGTCAACTGATACTTAAAGTCAGTACCCGTCAACCCATTAGAACAAGACCATCTAAAAAAGCAGGTCATTATTTATGATACATAAAGTCCAGCATGCTCAGTTATTCCCTCATTAGCTGTGAATGACACTAGAGAGGATATGTTCATATGTGTTGCACTTAAAAATACTGGATGAACTACGATCAGAAAATGTTGCTTCATAATTACCCCTCATAGTTAATACATCCGTACTAATCGAAGGTAAAAAGGCAGAATCTGTAATTTTTTCAGTGATGTTTTTGTGTTTCTTTACATATTGATGAAAAAATATGTAATTCATTAGTACATATACAGTTTACATTTACAGAAATGTGGAAGATGCTCATGGTAATTCCTTATTGTCTGAAAGAAGTAAGAATATATCTAGTTGTGTTCATGGAACTATAGTTGAGAACAAAACTGCTTTATAGTCAACAGTGAGAGACATGTATTTTTTTGATTAAGATAAGAAAGTAGAATGACTACACACCTGAAAATCACAGATTTATCAAAACTGTCTCACGCCATAAAATCAATTAAAATGTCTGAGCACCTTCAACATGACCAGACTTCTAGTTATTTTGACCCTTTTTTTTAATACTTTCTCACATAACTCTCAGAGACTTTAGTGTTGGGATTTCATATTGTTGAAATGTTTGGGTAAATATTTAGGTTTTGATCATCTCTGTCTGTAATAGCAGGTCCTTTATGTTATAATATGGACCCCTAACCTTAACAAAGAGTATGTACCCAAATGCAATAAATATATTTTATTCGAAAAAGATGTAAGGGCTTATCATCCCCATGTAGAGATATATCAAAATTTGTAGTTTCCTTTTTACTCATTTTGACTCAGTGCTACTTGTGTGTCAGTTTTTTCACTACATTTAACTTTTTAAAGTGAGTTATCAACATTTCTTCTAATATTACCCTTTTCATTTTCATTGAATGTCAGGTATTTTCACATATTTAATTCACTGATCACGTAGATTTTCAGATTAAAGTTCAGGTTAAAATTAAGGGTTTTCATATCAGGAAAAAAAAACGAGAAAGTGACTTTTTCAGCAAAGATATCAATAATTGAATATAAAAACAAGTATGTCCATTCACTGTCATTGATTCAACTCCATGGGTTTACTGATGAATCAATGATGTAGAAGATGATGGCGTTTCTATGTTCACTATGAAGCCTCTGAATATCCAAATGGGTCATATATGATCTCCATAAAAGCGTGACAGACTGCATTTTTTTTTTTAAATTCTGGAACAGCAGTTTGTATTACAGAGAATAACATATATATAATGTAAACAGCAGTTTTGAACCTGATGCCATACATATATTTTATACATTTCAGTAACTACATACATATTGGGAAATAAAATGTGTACAAATTGACTAAAATAAAATCAGGGAGAAATGATTAGATGAGGTTAAAAAGTATCATAAATGCAAAAACCATGAGAATAAGATGAATTCAAAGTTACAGTTCTACGTTGTGAAAGCTGAATATACTTGACTGATTTGGTCCAGAATTTAATAAAGACAGTTTTCTTAAGACAAAGAGAAAAAGTAGACTTTTCCATTAAATAAATGTCATCCACTATATCTCTCCACTCCTGTGTGATTGGGGAGGGGGGGGGGTCAGGAAGCAACCATGGTCTGGTGAGAGCGTTTTGGCAGGCCACTATCAAAATATTAAACAAATATTCATCAGATCGCCCTCCACCAAAATCAGAAAAAACGCAAAGAATTGCAAGGGGTAGGCTAAATATAAATGTTTTTCAAACCTGCCCAAAATGATCGAATAACAGGGCATTCTCAAAATACATGCCAGTGGTTTCTTTCCCAAGACCCATACTGTCTCCAACATTTGGCATCACCTGCAAAATGTGCTTTCTGCTGGAGTGTAATAAAAAAAGAACAATACATCTCCACTTTAACTCCCACTAGACATGAAAGTTAGTGCATTTCCATTGTGATTTACAGGTGTCCAACCAAACTTCATTTTACATTGAAACATTACCTTCTCTTTCCCTTGTATCATTAATATATCCTGTATTGTGACATACAAACTGCATTTGACCTGAATTATTTACGTGTATTGATAGGATTAGTGTTTCAGAAGATATAACATTTTTTAGACCGGTAGATAATTTTGGTCAGTTTTGGCTGTTTGGGTATTTATAGGTTAATACTATTAACAGACAGATATATAGGCCAACCAACATATTGGGGTAATATTGTGGGGTTTTTTCATGTATCATATCAGCCTGTTGCATTGGCTGATATACTCTTTTTTTTCACTGCCATGATTTACTGACAACCAAAGTTCACGGCACCTCCGTGTTCTTGGATATACTGCTGTCCACACTGACATTTTTTTGGTGTCATAATATTTGTGAGGTTAACTGTTACAAAAGAAGATCTTCTGATATTTGTTATCCTTGGACAGAGAAAAGGAAACAGTATTGGCTCCACATATCGACTTAGAAATGTTATATATGGGGCAGCCATGGCATAGTCGGCTTGAGATTTGACTTGTGATCGAGTTGGTGGTTGATGTACCCTTGAGCAAGGCACTTAACCCCCCCATCCACTTCCTGTGCACCTGATATGACCAGCCCACTGTTCCTAGTCTGCAAGGTGTGATGCATGATCTAGTGATGGGTTAAAGGCAGAGGACAAATTACAGTGTGGTGCATGTGTTTGAACCTACTGACAAAATAAAGATTCTGTTCTATTCTATTCTATTCTATTCTATTCTATTCTATTCTATTCTATTCTATTCTATTCTATTCTATTCTATTCTATTCTATTAAATCCATATTGCTCGATCACTATCATTGGAGTAGTATTAACATACTACTCTAAACTCAAATATATACTTTACACATAAATCATCTTTTAATTATTAGAGGTCTTTTTTCTAACTCTACTCTTTGTGGCTTCAAAGTCCAGGTACAACCTTATGGTCATGCATCAGGACAGAGCCTATGTTGTGTGTATATCTGCTTGTGCATTCATGTTTTGTTACTGAGACCCTCCAAGAAAAGGGATAAAAGTGGCTGTGGTTGTCAGATGATGTTTCCGGCTGAAAGCTGTTAGAGGAAGGTTAATGAACAGTGCCTGTGACAGAGATGACAGTATTATTTGCCAGCTTCCAACTGGGAAACAAAGCGCTGCTTCTCTGCTGCTCTGTCGGATTCCTCTCCACTTCTGGCTCAAGCAACTGAGGTTGAATAAACCTTTAAAAAAAAAGAGTAAAAGTTGAATCAATTATTTACTATGTAGGATAAACTATTGCTTAACTTACTGGTATGTTATATCTCTGTTATATCAGTCTGTGTGTCTGTTTTTCTTTTCATTTTGGATTTAATGCCTTTAGCCTTTGTGTTTCTTACAAAAGGGTTCTGTCTATAAACTCCAATTATCCTCCCTTTCTCTCCTTCAATCAGACTTTTGGATATCACATATGCTTCTCCTTGCCAAGTAAACAACTTTGGCTGTGGTGTTGGCCAAGATTCACCATCTTGCAAGAGCAATATGTGGTGCTTTGTTTGGGTTTTTTAGGAATGGTTTATGAATACACTCACAGTTCAGTCATAGTTTATTCTCCCATGTTTGCATGCCAGCTTGTTATAAATGTTAAAAGGTAGGCATTTGGGGTTTATTGAGCTTAGTCAGACCACATATTCTGCTCCGTTTGATATTAAAGTTGTGCCTTAAGATAATTGTGAGGTTAGTCTGGCTTTATCATGCTACTGTCTCACAATTGGATGAATCCAGGCAACACGGGTTAAATCTTCATGAATGATCCGTGTCAGAGTTCAGAGACTGCTGCTGTTCCTGCTTATTAGAAGATATTTCCGCTCAGCATAATGAATTTGGCTGAATCCACCGGACGGGAAGCCTTCACGACAATGTCAAATAATAAGCCTCTATGTTTAATCTCTGACTATTTTGTCTCTCTCCAAACCAATAAATAGTGAGGCTTGCTCTGGGTGCAGAGGGAGTCAAGGAGCCTCAGAGGCCGGTTAGTCTGTCTTTCTCCCTCTGATGAGAGGGTCCTCCAAGAAGCAAGAGCCAAGAAATGGGATTATTCCATTCAGTAACTACAAACAGGGGATGGAGAAAGGAAGAAAGAAACAAAAGAGAAAGAGGGGAAAGGGGATAAGATGTAAGGAAGAAAGAGGTCATTCCACTCAGTCTGGAACATTTAGGTTCCACTTAAAGTGACTTCTTTTATTTGCTTCTATGAGATGAAAACAAACAGCAGTTTTTGATCAAAGAGTACATTTGTAACTGATAAAAATCTATTTATCAACAAAACAAGATACACATTTGTAGTATTATTTCATGTATTAACTATTACATTTTTGTGTATTTATTAGAAAAGGTTCAAATGTGTGTGTTTTTACAAGTATTATGAAGACACTCTTGAACATGTAAAAAATGCAGAGAAAATCCTGGTATTTTTGTGCATTTACTTCTTAGAAAGAAGTGGAAAAAGGAAATAAATCTTTAGGAAAGAAGCCAAAGAATGAAATGAACTAAATGGACGAGTCAGCTGGGAATTGAACCGGGGACTCAGTGCTCATGGGATCTGTGGTGAAATTTGTCTAACCACAAGGCTTTTAGGTTGCCCCGTTTGGTGAAATTCTATATTGCAACAAGTATTAGCTGTGAAGCAGAAACTTGATGTAGCTTGTTATGTTTCCATAGACGGGAACAGATTTTAGTCAGAGAAGAGCGTGGACATCAGAACCGGGTCAGTCCAGTCCACAACACACCTCACAACTGGTCATTAAGGATGGGACATTTTCAGCGAATTATCAAATCTTCAAAACTTCCAGTGTTCTCAAAAACACATCCTCAAGCCTACGCATTCCATATTAATTTATAATCATCTGTGTCACTGTCAGTGTCTTCATTTTAATTCCAAACATCTTATTTTGTGAAATGACCATCAGCTTATGTCCATCTGCAGCTGAAAACAGTCCCTGACAGATGCACTATTAACTTCTACCCCAGACACGTTTGCTAAAAAACAGTGTCCAGCTGCTTCACTAGAACACTGAACCTTTCACAAAAATAAAAATACATATTACATGTTCTCAAAGATTTATCTCTTCCATAAAAATGAGTGGACTAACCTTGAAATAAAGCATTCATCTATTCTCTTAATGAAACTGTGGTTGTATGTAGCAAAACATAGACGTCTTTATCTCAAATCTTGGACACATAAAACGTGCATGGCTCAAAGTAATTAAGTGAAATCCTTTAATATTCTCATCATTTCCATCTGTACACTTCAAGTTGTGTGCTTCAACACCAAATGCATTTCACTTCCTTGCAGTTGGCGTCTAAGTTGCAGTCTGCACAATCATAAAGTGCAGCACTTCGTTATTGTTGTCACCCAGCCCATTTTTCCTTTCCAGGGATGGGAAGCATTCCACTGCATGTTGCAGCTGCTACTGCTAGAAAGAACACAGTGTTATAGTAAATAGTCATAGTAACATTTTGCCTTGAATTAATCGGCTGCTTCAGAGACTAGAATACAAGGTACAAAAGAAAGAAATCAAAATAAAATACATCTTTATTCTTTCACTTGCACAAATCTCTAAGATTTCAGCCTCTTTGTAAATTTTCAAACAAATAACAATAAAAAAGAAAGGAAAAGGTCCACAATTTGCAAGACACACAGACAATTAAACAAGCTCAACTCAGGATAAACAGTCACAGCAACAAAAGTCATCCTGTGTGCCTTTTGGCTCTAGCTGTAACTCTTTATTTATTTTTTGCTAAAGAACAGTGCTTACTACAGTATAAAACTGCAGTGTGTCTTTTTTTTTTTTTTCCTGCAAGTTCTTTGTGAGCCCACATATTTCTATCTGACAAAACAGACTAAACATAATCCAAGGCCTGGACATATGACCGTAGCTCACTCCAGATTTTTCTCTTCCCCTTGCTTTGTCATTTTATTGGCTCTTCTGTGGACTCAGTAAAAGCAGTGACATACAGAAAAGAGGTGCACACATAGCCATATAATCAGAGGGGGCTGGTTTTCAAAGACAAGCAGATAGGCCAACAGCCTGCGCTCCTTCCCTCTGCTTATGCTTCAACACTCCTTTTGATGAGGGGGTGTTGATGTGTAATATCAACATTAATTACATGTCATTTGAGATCTTTGACAAGCTTCCTACAATAGTAGTTTGGTGGTAAAATTAAATGAGTCAAACAGCAGCAGGCGAGGTTTCAAAGACAGAGGAGGAGGGTGAGGGGTGACTTTAATCGTCCAGTCCCAGTCATTTCTTTCTCTTCTATCAGCCAAGTGTAGAAAGATTCCTTTGTGTAAGAAACAATCCTATTGTAGGTTTGTTTTTTTGACAGCTCAGGTCGGGGGACGTGTCTGGACAATGAACCTCTGAAACGAGACTTCCTGTACCCAACAGTGGCCCCGGGGCAGGTGTACGATGCAGATGAGCAGTGTCGCTTCCAGTATGGAACCTCTTCACGCCAGTGCAAGTATGGGGTAAGAAACCAGCATGTTTCACCTGTCTATCCTCTTCTTTTAACACTGACCCAGAGAGATCTGTGTTTCCCTCACAATGAGAATACATTTGACTTCAGCCACAGTTACCGTTGTGTGTTTGTGTCCCCTTTCATTCAATAACACTTTATTTAAGTTGTTGTAAGGCACATACATTCATCTACTTATGTGACAAAGTTTTTCTGTACTCACATAAATCTCAAAATGTGACATAAAAATATTTTGCAGCCAATGGAGACTTAGTATATAAGTTTTACAAGAACGATATATCAGACATGTCAAGAAAATGTAATTATCCAAATCTGAAGTATTTTTTCTTTTGAGTCACAGCATCTATAGAAGTATAAAGTACTGTTTTATTGCAACAGGATGTGCTAAAAAAGAAAAACCAAAGTTCAGATGCGTGACAGATGGTGACAACAGGACGGAAGTAAATGAAGAGTTTTTATTTTGGGTCATAGAACTAATCTTTTGCCCTCATCATGTTACAAGATAGCACATAGATTAAGAAGAAGACGCTCTGCTCCGTATCTGTGAGATGACATGTGGGGGATAAAAATAATCAAACTGAATGAAAATAAATGTGAATAAGCCTTCACCCACTTAAACTTGGAACTTCAAAGACCTTTGGATCAGAAAAGAAAATATCTGCCATAAAAGTAATAAAATTGCATGAATTGTTGTTGTCTGTAGAATATAACATTATGTCCTTATAGTACCTGAAGCTAATCATACAGCAATGTATAATTCATTCACAATATCTGAATGAATTCCAGTTGAATGCTGTGTGCAAGTCAAGACTCCTCCTAGCTTTAAAGAAAAACTAAATATAACATGACACAGGAACCACACTAAACACAAATAAACAATACATTAATTAGAAATATAAATATTGACATATAAATCTTAGATGTTAAGTTAACCTATATGGACCCAGTGCTACTTTAATGCCATTTCCCAAATGAAATTTTGTCCATATCTAACCTCTCTTGAGTAATCTATCACCATTTATTTAGAAAATTATCCTCTATTTTGGATGTTATCAGTATAAATCAGGTATTTTCATATATATATATATATATATATATATATATATATATATATATATATATATATATATATATATATATATATAATTATTAGTATTTTTTTTTCCAATTTAAGTTTTTTATTTACACAAATATGGTACAGGGGTTATATGGCACAGCATACAGAGAGGAAAAGCTTACAAAACACAGTCTGACAATAAAAGAAAAGTAGAAGTAGAAGTTGCTCCTGGATGATGAAGGGTATGAAGTACATTCCATTTAATACACATAGGTGTCATAATATGCAGATATTATGATACAAAGATAGAAAAAAATGTGTTCATATTCCTTCCAGTCTTATAATAAAGCATTAATTAGAAGTCACATACACTTGAAATAAATCCCACTCGCTTAAAACCACCGGCCCTTTGCCCCTTAATCTAATCAGCATAACCTCATATGATACAGTTCCCATCATTAGCACTTTCTAGTTTTCTATCTTTAATTTATTGACCATTAAGATGTTCATTAAAGCGTAGATTTAAGTTAAAGTTCTTTATATCAAAAGCAGAGGAAACAGATAAAAAAGTGACTTTTTCAGTTAAATGTGTTATTAACTGAACATATATTTAACATTCCCATACACTGGCGTTGATCCAACTCCATGGGTTTTGCAGATGAATCAATATTGTCGAAGATGATGGTGTTATCAGATTAAGTTTGGAGCTTCCTAATGTCCAAATGGGTCTTATCTGGTCAACTTGAAAGGATAAACCATATTTTACACCCGTTTTTTATATGGATTGATAGGATTTGTTTGTTCTCATGTTATTAAACATTATAGATCAGTAGCTTTTGGTCACCGGTGGATATTTGAGTATTTATATTAAATATGTTATGAAGTTATTCTCAACAGAGGTAGAATTATAGTTAAATAATCAGTTTCATGTGACAAAAATAGTAAACATTACAACTGAGACCAAACTTACTGGTTTTACATACTGAGTTCCTATTATGTATACTGTCTGTGCATGCAAAGGATGTTTGGCTACTTTTTAATTTGGGATTAAAAACAGCAAGAGAGACATTTTCAGGCAAGATGGAGGCTGCTCTGAAACGTCTGTGAACTCTCACTGTGCATGAGAATCAGTTCCTCAAACGAATGGAAACCAACGAAAATAGTTGTCATTTAATTTGAAACAATTAAAGCACAAATGTTCACATGGTTATCAAATGGTGGAGTATCCCTCTCTGGGATAATGACAGCTTTCATCAGATTTATATTTCTGCGTCAAAGTTTAAAGCGGTAAACATGTAAGGATGATTATTGTTTTGTGATTTCCTGACAACTAGAGTTGGTTCAGGAGTGTCTTTCCACACGTGGCTTTATTCTTCTTTCTTATCTTTAAACATCTCAGGGAATGAGATGAAGGATAGAAGTCAACACTCCCTTCATCTGTTTAGTTTGATTCTGTGATGATAATGATTACACCCCCCCCCTCCACCCCCCACCCCGGCTGAGTAATGAGAAAACCTCAGTACATGAAATTACAGAGGCAGTGAAAGACGAAGAACAACCGCACTGTAAAAGGAGCAGTTGAAATGAATAACAATGAAATATTGTTTTGCATGATATAAATATTTGGGCACATGCTGGAAATGGAACAAAAATTAGCTGAGGTCATACAATTATTTCATTTCATCGAAAGAAATATCTGACAGACAGCAGATTATAACAGGCCTTGAATCAAGCCCAGTTATGTTGGCTCTTAAGCTCATAATTGTGGTTTTAGATCAGCATGAAAGATTGCCATTTATGAGAAGACTGGTTTCCAGCACTGATTTAACAGAAGTAGATTGGGGTTTTTCATCCGACTGCCAATTAGATGCGTTTCATGCAGCGATGCATGCAATGTGAAAGACATACACGACTAGAATTTATGTAGAAGAGTATGGTTTCTACAGCTAAAACTCACATTTAAAGCATTATTTTGTAACTTGCCTTTTGTTCATCACAAATATAACAGAGGAACAGTGATTGGAAAAAAGGGATGTTGAGCCAGAGCATATCAGCTTTAATTGTAATCACACTCAGTCATATTGTGCTGTACTTTTCATATTTCACTGGTAAAGCATGTTACTTAAGAAACAGACATCAATCCCTCTTCTTCTACAGCAAGATAACAACATGAGTGATGTGTTTCTCAGTACAGAAACCTCTGAAATCTTCACCACAAATCTGCGCTCTATCCATCCATCTTCAGGATTTATCAGCACATGATAATACTCCTAAAGAAGCACTAATGTGGAGCAATGCGACAGCAGTGTTTCTTTGAATGTGACCCTTGACACATTCAGGGAGGTTCATATAAATTTTAAGTTTTCCAAAGTCTGTGACCCAGTGGGGGGGGGGTGTGGAGTGGTGACATATTACAAGCTTTAAACCACACCATGTTACTGTGTCAGAGGTGGGAAAAGATACACAGGAACTTAGGAGAGGAGTTATATGAACGGAACACATCAACAAGAAAAACCCACAAAAAAATACTTGAAGTGGAAAAAAAATTCTAATCTTACCAAGTGTATTTTTCTCATTTCTTGTTAAAATGTCTCCTAACACTTAAAATAACACAATAACACAAATAGTAACTTTTGAGGAAGATAGAAATAACTTCTTTTTAGACAATATCTTTAGCCAAAATTGTGAAAATCTTATTTCAAGAAATCTTACCAAGATAATTTTCACTTGTTCCATTGGCCAATTTATTTATTTTTTTGCTTGAGAAAACAACAACAACAACAAAACAAAACAAAAGAAAACAATTTAAACTAGAAAAGACAAAAATACACCTGGTAAGATTTGGATTTTTTTCAGTATGGTACACACTTTAGTGAAATAATCAAGGTTACAAATGGTGGTTGGACAAATGAGCTGATACTTCAGATACATTCATGGCTAAACAGATGACTGGTTTATTCAAATAGTTTCACATACTCTTCAAATAACTATTGACACTGCAAATATGTCAACCAACAACTTGACTGCTTTTATTTTTTATGTCAACATCATTTTTGTTTTATGGTTCTCTCACTTAAACGGTCTCCAATGGTACTTACTGCAGTTCAACATAATTGATCTCTTAAAGGTAGGGGAGGAGATCTTGGAAAATGGTTCCTGCAGCTATATTTTGAAAGTATACACACCCATGCCTGTTTGTCTGTCCACCCTAGAAACCACGCCTTCAAAAATACATCAATGCCCATGCTGTCTGGAGTGATCATCCTAAATAACAAAAACAATAATCAACATTTACCCATTTGTGTCACATGAAGCTTAGCTAACAAAAGGTTTAGAAGGATGAAATAAACACCATGAGAAAACTAAGGGATAAGGACAATAGTTTATGGTGTTACACCAGCAGTTTACACACAGTGTTGGTAACTTAAAACCTGCTGGAACATTATGTTTGGACAATATCTGACATTTTCTCACTGACGGGGTGAATACGATACCCATAACACGTTAGTGTGTCCAAATATTATATAATTATAACACTGTCATCTTACCTATCAAGTAGAAACATAGTCACCTTAGCATCAGTTGTTGAGGGAAATTTTTTAGTTAGAAATGTGTTGTTTTTCAGGGTGTCCCTGATGTCAGAAATGGAGCTACCCTCCTCCATGGTGCTTCCCATTTTTGAAATTATCTTGTGCATGCTGTTGATGACGTCAACATATGCTGAATTTAGATGGATTTTTCCCTTCCTTTCTTTTTTGTGTCACAACTGAGTCCTGACCACAAACATAAATATCTACAAGAAGTTATTTAATCAAATTTATATTTTATTTAAAATTTGCGGCAGAGCCGTGGACCAGCTCGTTGCCCCGCTCCCTCAAAAGTATCACTTCAATCCCACCAGCAACTGCAGGGAAGGTTCAGAACTTGTCCTGCGCTGCATACATTTCCACCATGCCCGTGGGTCTTGCAGGATTCCTGTGGGAGTACAGACCACTAAGATAAGGTAAATCAGGTAAAATGTATACTTACATGTAGTTCTGATGCCAAGAATTACTATTAATAGGCAAACATTTAAAGATAACAATTAGAAAATTGAAAGAGAAGAGCATTCAGAAAGCACAGTCTCTGCCAAGGCACCACCCCCCACCCAACCAAAATGAGTGCAAGGTTTCACTTTCACTTCTGCCAGTGCTGGTCCGCTCTGACCTCCGACACACATGTCCCCCCCCCCACTGATCACCACCAAACTTTTAGCTCTTATTCAATGTGCCACTGTCAACATTTCCTGAAAATTTCAGCCCAATCTGTCCATAGCTTCTGAACTTATCTTGCTACAAATCACACGTGTGCCCCTCCCCATCATACCTCCACAGATCACCACCAAACTTGAATAATTTCTTCCTTGTATCAACATTTCCTGAAAATTTCAGCCAAATCTGTCCAAAAATTTTGGAGTTATCTTCAAACAGTCCGACAAACAAACAGGTAAATGGTGGCAAAAACATAGCTCTGCCATTCCTTGGTGGAGTAAAAATGTTCATTGTTGCAGCTGTCAAACTTGTCATCCATCTCATGGTCTTATGAGATGTCTCTCCTCTTAAAGATTTAGGGTTATTGTTACGGTGGATATCCATACTATATTGCAACATGAGCATCCTAAAGTTTCAGCCACTTTTAAAGCTTTTATTTATCATCGTGAGTGCATAATCCAGGAGAAAGGATGAATAAATACATATAGCAAAAGAAATCACAGTTATATTGATTTGCATCAATTTTATCACATGATATTTTGATTTACTTAAGTAGGGCAGCTGATTTTTTTTTACTTTACAAAGTACAGATATGTTAGATTTATACATGGCTTTATTTTTTCACATTTTTTGTGTTATAAGACAGCTTTTAATTGATTTACTATTTGCTGTCTATTCTTATGGTTGAATATGAACACAGCCTTTATTTCTTTAATCTTAATCTGCCTCTCATATTTATTACATACTCACTGTAGTGTGTAGTCTACAAGTCAAAATATGTAATTGGTTCAGCAGTAGAAAAAGTTCCACAGATGTCAAAAGAACTTTTACATATTATATACATAATTTCTGGATTTGTTTAAAATACCCATCTACCACTTTGCACTGAGAGCTCAGTGCTCAAAGCTACCAACCTTGACAGATTAACCTCTTGACTGTTTCCAAACTTCATAGAAAACAGGAAGTTGAAGGTATGAAAAACAAACACCCTTTGATGGTTATATTAGCGAGGCCCTTACATAGCCCTTGCCCTTTTTTTATTGCTAGCTTGTTCTCTGTTCGCATAAATCCATCAGGTCCACATCCACATTCATTAAGGCCCAGACCGCTGACCTTTTAACAGGGCTGAGATAGTGAATGGAGCAGTGGGGTGGCTTATTGAAACCACCTGGCCAAAGGGAGTTGCTGCAACCGGAGAGTGGCAGTTTGCCGCTTTATTTAATCTGGATAGACTCAAGGAGCTCCACGGCCATGGCATATTTACTGACCTCAGGGGTCAGAATCTCTTTGCAGCATCATAACTCTTTTTCATTGGCTTGCTCTTCTGCTGTACACAATTGTCCTGTAAAAGCCTTTGAAATTGAGCTGCAAGATGACCCAGATCTGTTTAAAGAGAAATCCAATGCGAGGTTGTGCAGAGCCACTTGTGTAACATGTGTTCACTTTACAGTCTTATTTATTTGGGGGCAACTTAGTGCTGTCTTCCCACTCTGTCTCTGTTATGCATACACGCTCCCATCCTTCAGTAATCTAAATTAATTCTCCTTATGTTCTAGACTGAGGAGCATGAAGTAGAGGATGGAGATATGGCGTTTATTCAGACCACTCACTCATACCTAAGATATTTGTTAGGCCTACAAGTCATCTTTATCTTAGACTTGGGAGGCCTATTGCTCACTCTTGATTTCCCATAAGAAGCAGAAATGGGATTTCTTGAACTGATGTCACGGTCCCGTGTGGTCCTGAGGTGAACGTGAGCAAATGTTAGTCATGGTGTTGATCCAGCTGACTCTTCATTTCTCATAAGAGAACATTAAGAGCACCCAGTGACCTTTGGCGTATTGCTCAAGATGCACTATGATCCAAAGCATATGGGCCCTTGAAGTTAGATGCCTCAGCCGTCTTAATGTGGTCTCGTCAACTCCTCTTATCCTCTTGATTTGATCTGGAATCATATAGATTTATAGATGAGGATTTCCATGCTGTTTGTGTTCTTTTTTTCTCACAGCTGTCAGAGTGGAGAAGAAAAACACTACGAGGAAAACCACCAAAGACTACTGATAAATCTTTCTCACTCTTATTCAACAAACCACCCCTCAGTATATTGAACTGATTTATTCTGACCAACTTGCTTTTGCCTTCTTTCCTAGGAAGTGTGTAGAGAGCTCTGGTGCCTTAGCAAAAGCAACCGCTGTGTTACAAACAGTATCCCTGCTGCAGAGGGGACTCTGTGCCAGACAGGCAGCATTGAGAAAGGGGTAAGTCTTCAAACATTTCTCATAAAAGCGCCCTTATCACTAAGCCACAAAATAATCAGATCACTGCAGTTCACCTCAAATCCATAAAATCTGTTTTTATTTATTGGTTAACTTTGCATATTGTAATTTGCTGTTTCAGGGTTTCTTCAAGTCCTTAAAAAGTCTAGTCCAGCTATTGGAATTTTACAATTTACAGATTTTACAACCGGAATGGAGTATGAAGTTAATGTTTTTAACCACTGCATTAAATTTAGTTTCACTTAAGTATTTTTGGGAATAAGTGTATTTCTTGTGCTGTAGCAAAACCTATATAGAAGCAGAAACCACTAATAACCGAATTGAGTAGCACTGTTATAATTTAGGAGCACACCCGTATACATAAAACAAGTACTTTATTAACTTAAAATTGTATCTGATCACTTATGGGCAAGCTCAGAAGTACAAGAGAATAAGTTGTGAAATTGCTGTTACTTATGTTATTTAGCTTGTTTAAAACTGCACTTAGCTAGAATTTTTTTTAATGATTTGGGTAAACTTAAACTTTATGGATTGTATACATAGATCACTACCTGCTGATGTGAAATGATAGCGGTCTATCCTGCGTGTAGTAGTTAGTGTTACCTCAGTGCCTTGGCTTACATCAATTGCACTCTCAGGCACACACATACAAGCATGCCAGGCTTTAGGTCATCAGCCCACTGTTGATGCCAGCCAGGTTAGGGGAGACAGTTTTAACACGGATTACAGCGGCCATTGTCACCGGATGGTCCGAGGTCTAAAAGGGAAGAATAGGAGAGTGTCATGAGCTGTCACCCGTGATTACCATTAGCTCAGTGGAGCCTTTGAGGACCGGGGCCAACGGACAGGGTCCTGGACAACACAGGGGGCCCCAGGTTGAGCCTGGGGGGCTTTGGAACAGCTTTTGGAGCAGCTTTAGGAGAGCCAGTGGCATACCCCGTCTGCCCCTGCCGGGGACAGCTTCAAAGAAATATGAATGTCAGCCATTTTTCACCCAGCGTGTAATGGAGAGGCCCTTCCAACAGGAGGGGGCAGGGGGAGGGGAAGGTTGCGATATGGGGGGGTGGGGTAAATGGGGAAAGATACTAAGGAAAATGTTTAGTGTGTAATATTACGATTGATATACATCCTCCTTGCATCTTCTGTTTGTATCACTTCACCTTCCTTCTGTCCTTCTGCCATCTCTCTCTCTCTTCTCTCTCTCATCTCCCAGTGCTAATCTTGTTTAGACAGTATCTCAGGATGTGTGCAATGAATGAGTTACTGAGAGAAAGAGGGCAGTAGCTCAGCCCTCACCTTGACCACCTCTGTGTCTATGGGTTCTTAGCCTATTGACACAGTTAAGAGGCCATTTCTGATCCCCTCACCCCTCTGAAACCATGACGAGATTAGCATCAGGCTTAAAACTCTTGTACAGGACTATGCCCTCATACTGACAATTCAAAAATGACATCAGTTTGTTTCGTATGTCATTTTGTTTGCAATGAATTACCTTTAATTTAAGAGTGAGAAATGTGAAAAAAAGGCAAAACCAGCTGCTTATCTGCTAAATGAACTATTGTTTACTTTACCATTGTTTTAAATTCATTTCTACATTAAAATGTTAAAATTTTTAAAATGGCAAAATTCACAAGTAAAAAGGTATAGCTACAGGTTAACATTAGATTTCTATGCTAATACTACAGATAAAATTCTTTAGAAAAAAAAGCAAATATGGCAGTCACTACTTAATGTAGCTATAAATATTTATTTGAAGTCTTTAGATAAAAATATACTTTAATGTTGATATTAAATTATATGAAAGTATATTTTTTTCTAGCAAATAAGCTGCTCTCATTCTTTAAGAGAATGAGAGCAGCTATATAGAGCAGTTTTTTGTTGCTTTTATATATATATATATATATATATATATATATATATATATATATATATATATGTATAATCAAACCTGTGCAAATTTGAATGGTTCTTTAATTGCAAAAGGGGTATAGCTAAGTTTAGCCACAATAATACACTTGAACAAGATGGAAAAGCAATAACAAATAATGGAAAGTGACACGTACAAGAGCAAAAATAATAGGGCTAATGTGGAAATGAAATTATAGGGTGAGTAATGGTAATCAGCTAGTAAGTTAGTGTGTGTTTAATACACACAGAGGCACAAAGATTGTGTCACTGAAAGAAGACTTAATCCGTCAGGTTTTGTATAGTCTACATTTCACTACATACAGAGGCAGGTTAATTTACAGCATGGACATAAAGATGAAAAACTGTAAAAGTGACACTTAAGTATTCTGTGTTGCAATAAATAACTGGATGATGTGTGTCTGAACGATTCCCTGATGTGCCTCAGTGTTTTTGTTGTGAGAAACAATTCAACCAGACTGCATAACAGCCAAAGTTTCCCTCATTTGTCTGTCTCTCTGTATTTCTGTTCCTCCCCCTCCAGTGGTGCTACCAAGGGGAGTGTGTTGCATTCGGTACCTGGCCTCAGAGTTTGGACGGAGGCTGGGGACCCTGGTCCATATGGGGGGAGTGCAGCAGAACCTGTGGGGGCGGTGTATCCTCCTCCATGAGGCACTGTGACAGCCCAGCGTAAGTAGGCAAAGTAAGCCACAGCAAGCTGAACACACACATCCAGGTCCTACCTACAGGTGTGTGTTTGCGTGTGTGTCTGTGTGTGTGTGTCCTGTGTGTTACATCGGGGTGGGAACAGAGTAAATGAGTTTGTAGATTAGATGTGGTAAATGAATATTAAGTCGTAATTCCCCGTTTTTAGCTTTATAGCTCACAAAGAGTGGTTTTTCTGAGGACAACATGATCTTTTAATTGTACACAATGTATTGTCAACTCCTGCAGAACTTAACAAGTCATTTAGCTAAAGTGGAGATAAAGACAGAGATAAAGTCATGTAAAAGTATACGATGTGGCATCATGTGTAACCACACATTTTTAAGATCTCATTGACTTCATAAACTCACTCTGAACTGAAGTAAATCAGAGGAATCCATCCCTGTCAAAGTGACAAGTTATAGGTTATGGAGTAAACGTCAGGGGGCCTAAAAATTATCGATGGTTTTAAAGTTTTATGAACCCGATGACACTACAAAAGATGCCTTCTGTAAGTGCTCATTTTATGGGATACTTAAAATAAGAATATACTATGCTTTTAAGCCAAGAAACAATGCAATATTTATCTTATGAAAAATGGACCATTAAAATACTGATTGTTTCACTACACTTTAATGTTTCTTATTTATGGGATTTTTAGGAGCTCATGCTGCTTCATGTTTGCAAATCCAAGAACATATTACCAATTTCTTTTCATTACCGAGTCACTTTGTTGAATTTATATCTATTTCTGCAACATATCGACACATTCCTCTCATTTGTAGTTTACATGATACCTCAGTTGGAGAAGTATTTGTCGTTAACTATTTGATGCTAAATGTTCTATGATATTACAATTGCAATCTCTTAAACTGAGATGATACACATTTATGGCTGTGACATCCCAGTGCACAATCCAAATGATACAGTTGTCCATGGCCATCATTTGCTGAATGCAGCCAAAAAAATATTACATTGAAGCAAAGTAGAGGAGCAATATGGCTTAAGACACCCATGCATCAAAATAAAACAGACTCTTTTCAAGCCTTAATATTTACTAGCAGAAGTTTAAAGTGGTTATTTATAAGAACTGATATGCACTGAGCCTCAAACTTTTCATTTGTCTGCTCCTGTAGAGAAGGTTATTTTAAAGATGCAGTGGTCAGCACTATCCCCAAAGTCAAGCTGAGCATGAAAACATGTCCTTGTGCAGTTTGAGATGTTCCATGTGCAGTAAGTTAAAACAGGGCTGCTTATTTCCCAGCTGTTTCAGCTCACTCTGTCATGTAGGTTATTGTGTTGCTTAGCATTGTTTTAGGGCTTCCCATGTGCCCTCACTGTACAAATCATTGTCCAGTGTATCCTTGGCTAGAAAAATTAACCTCTCAGGTCTCTAACATCCTTCATCCTTGCATTCCTTTGTTTTTTTGGAAGCTGGATATTACGTAAAACACGTCATGGCAAGACAAGAGAAAGAGCCTGGGTGAACCAGAGGGAAGGAAAAACAGGAGGAGTGGAGTGGGGGAAGAGGATAAGGCATAATGTGGAACACCTGTGTAAGGTGATCGCTGAGTCTCAGGCATCAGTGCAGGGAGGGAGGCAGAGAAAACACAGGCAGTCCAGTCAGACCAGCCTCCAACACATTCTCTCAGTTTTTTCTTTGCTGTGAAGTGGAAATAGTCGTAGAGGGAAGGGACGCTAATAAAGGGAAAACGGGAGATAAGAGATGAGAAATAAACTTTTTTCAGAGATGTAGTAGATATTTAGTGGAGAAAGGAGTTGTTCTGAGGTTTCATGCTTTACTCTACATCCCAAATGCCATGTCACACTTAAGAGCTCTTCGAGCAGCTTGGGTTTCATGAATGAATCATTGGCACAGCGTCAGCAGATGGGCACATACAGCAAACACAGACACACAAACACACATCTCTACCTGGCTTTTATTTCTTTTTGAGGCTTTTTTCATGACCATGAACCTAATGTAGATTCCTAAGATTAATTGTTGGGATATTTTGAGGGTTGTTATTTAAAGTGTTAAAAGTGCCCTCATGTTTCATTTGCCCACTGATCTAAGTCTTCTCTGCTTCTCAGCCCGTCAGGAGGAGGCAAGTACTGTCTGGGAGAAAGGAAGCGCTACAGATCCTGCAACACCGACGTAAGTATATACAGTACTTTGCCTTTGGCAGGTCCTTACCTCCCTGTTTTGCTCTCTCTGCTTGTTATGCATGTAGGACCACCTAAGGAAGTAGACCAAATCAGAATTGAGAAGATCAGATTCCATGTAGTTTGTACTGTTCACACTGTCATGAAAAAAACCCAAAAAACTTGTGTTGGAGTGAAAAAAAAATTCAGATTTGGGCAAATTCTGCCTGCAGTCTCAACAAAGCCTTAGAGGATGCCTGTCTGTTAGCACCATCACACGCTTTGAATTTATTTTGACATGTTTTCAGCCTGGAATGCAGGACAGATGGTGATAAAAATGCATAAGGCAATATTTCAATAGATGGGTTTCCTAGCCTCTTCTAGCTCACATATTATTTGTGACTTTTCACTTGAGTCAGCGCTGATGACAGTTTCACAGTGTATTTCATGAAAAGCAATTCGCAGACCCCTTTTTTAGGTCTGGAGCAATACTTTAAACAAATATTTAACATGGCCGCAAGTTGAAATCTCTGTTCAACTATTTCTAGGTGGCCTTTTTTTTCACAAGGTGAAAATTGAAATAGTTAGGGCCCCGGTGGACATTCAACCGCAAGTCTTAAAAATAACAGAGGAGAGCAAGCACTGAGTGTTTTATTTGGAAAACAAACAACATCCCTAACCACTATTTCATCACACTCACCACACCTTTCCCAGGGAAACTGTGCGCCTGTGAGCAGCAGATGCAGATACAATGACAAATACTCTCTCACACACACATAGATTGATGTTTATATCACAACTATTTTTATACTGATCAGTGGTCAGATATTTTTTGTCAACGGGGCCTCCCTCCCTTCCTGTTGCTACTACGCATGTCCTGTGGGAGGTTACTTTATATTATAAAGATGACTGTCTCCATTACTATAATGCTACATACCAGAGCTGTACAAAGAGGATTGGATACAAAGACGCAGTCAGATGTATTGGCTGTATTTATCATTAAAGAAGCTATATTTGGGGCTGAAAATAATACATTGCAAATTTGTAATATTTGTTCAAAAGAAAGACTGTATCATGAAAATATTGAGGTTTTTAAAAATATACATACATCTTACACTTTTTTACAGTGCTCCCCAAAAGGGGAGGTGAAGGTATTGTTAACCAGGGTTCAGTTTGGTTCGGCTTGTCTGTCTGTCTGTTTATCTGTCAGCAGCTTTATGCAAAAACTACTGGACTAATTTCCATGACATTTTCAGGAAAGGTATGAGGTAGTCTAGAATAGATCCCATAAAATTTTAATAACTATAGGTCAAAGGTCAAGGTCACTAAAATATATTTTTGCAATGATAAGAATCGTGAATATCCTTTTTCATTCCTGTATACTCAGGCATAGTCTACACAGCAACATTTTCGAGTTAATCTGATAAAGTTTTTTTTATTTTTTTTTTATCATTTTGGCCTCACGTCCACATGACACCAGCGTTTTTTTTTTGTACCCCAAAATGATAGTTTTTGAGAATGGGTTCCAGAATGGAAAAGTCTGGCAATGTTGCCATTGCCATTGTCATCTGGATGACAGTGAATTTATCCTGTGTGATATTATTAAAGTTTTATCTTATCTTATGAGTACAACAGATTTGTTTACGCACAACCACATGACCAGAACAAATAGCAGCTTTGTGCACATTCATTCGTAAAAAAATTTACTTGAGTTATTGAAGGAAACTCTACTGATGTTAAACCAACAAGACAAGCAGCAGAGACTTCTTCTACAGCATGTTTCCTCCAAGCAGACTGGAACAGTTTGGTACAGTTCAGGTAATCTCATTAGTTTGTCTCACTTAAGCTTGCGTTTCAACTGCCTACAATACCCTTACATTGTAGGCGGTGAAAATGCCGCAACGGCAGCTACGTAGCCCTGTGACGTCATCCAGCTCTCTCTGGACTTCGTCCTCTCTAATGATACGATACAAAGGAGCATCTGCACCTCCTAGTTGCTCCATGAAATTCAACTGCGGGTTGATATGATGCACACACAGTTTTTTTTCCTTCTTCGCTCGTTGTCAAGTGGAGATTTAATCGGTGAGTTGTTGTTTGTGCTTTTGTCCGTCCGTGCGGAAATAACAATTATGTCGACCAATCCACGAGATGCAGTCTGTTTAGCTCCGCCCACATGGATGGCTTTGGAGCAGTTGGCACCGCAAGTGAAGGGTGACAAAATGTGGGATGGTTTGGATCAGTTATTTCGGTACCCTTTGCGGTGGAAATGCAAAAAATTGCGTACCAAACCAAACCGTCCTAATCCGCTTAGTGGAAACACACAACTATTGTTCTGGTGGGTCTGTCTTACAGTGCACCTAGAGGTGTGGCATGTGCATTACATCATGTTCAGCAAGTGTTTTGTTACCATGTTTATGGGATATTTTATTGATCTGTTCCCAGTGTTGCCGCAATATTTTTTTACCCGATACAATAAAAAAAACTTTGTTGTGTTGCCGTGTAGACATAGCCTCAGTTTTGCATTTGCTCTCACTGTTGATATGCATTGACATCAGAACCTTGAAAGACAAATTTGAAGACTGAAGGTCAAAGGTCAATGTCACAAAAAAGGTCGAAATCCAATTTTGGATATAACTTTGGAACTATTTATCTTAGAGACTTCCAATGACCACCAAAATGTGCATCTTTCAATTCTGCATCTTAGACATATTGTTGACCCAAGAGGTCAGGGGTCACTGGGTCAATACCTAAAAAAATAAAATGACTTTCAACAGAAAAATGGGTAGTGATAGAGACATAGTTGCTATAATTGACAGATAGGAACTGTGGCATGGGCTTCAAAATGGCTTCATGACCTTTGATTTTTCATGACTTTGAAAGGTTAAAAAAACAAGGCTGCATGATTTTAAATGGTTGAAACTTCAAAAAGAGTGGTGATTAGTACTCACAGACAGAAAACTACATGTCGGCTCAAAAATGGCACCATGACCTTTGTCCTTGATCAACCCTAATAGATCAAACCCATAGTGTCATGTTTTGAGAGTGAGATGTACATATAAAGCTAAAACATATGCAAGGGGCAGAGTTTGTTGTGCTGGGCACCACTTGTTTTTAAAACAGTCATACCTGTTGGTAAATTAAGTTGAGACAGAGTAAATTGTTTGGTGAAAATGCAGGAGAATAATACAAGCCTTATTTTCAATATTTTCCTGTTGTGTAGATCATGAAACAATCATAATGGAAACAATCCTTAGGCCTACTTGTAGTAGTGACAGTCGTATATTTTTTTAGATGATGTTTTTGTAATCTTTTTATATGTGTTAACAAATTTGATTTAGCCCTATGTGTCTGTTCAGCAGATACTTGACTCAGCCTGCATGTCTGATGCGCAAGTTAAAAGCGGCCATATTGGCAAAACACTCAAATTGCTTGGCTTCCCTGCGGCCTGCTCTGACATGGAACACTTTCAGCATCTGAAATACAGCTTTGACCTAAGAGCTTTTATGTGTCCCCTGGGAGAGTGTTTTGGGGTTTCTAAGAACCTTTTCACACCAGTAAACTCTTCCTTTCCACTTTTTTCCCCCTCAAACTCTTATTGGGCAACTTCCACACTCATAGGTGCCAACTCAGATAAGCCTGTCCAGAATCAGTCCCAGAACCAGGTTTGCACCAGCCTGCACTGGGCTCAACTTCTACCTCCTCTGGCTGTGTTTATGCCTCTGAGTACCCAGCCAAAGGACAACTTCATTAACCATCATAAATCCACACATGAAAACAAACCAATCCGTCCAAACAAAAAAAAAACCACACTGTTCTTAATTAGCAATTCCAAGAAAGACATCTGCTTTAGTGTCTGACAATGAAATGGGACAACTTAAGCTTGTCCAGTTCTTAATAACCATGTCTTCTGCATTAAAACTGCATAAAATAATAGTCATTGGAGATTATTCACTTAAATGGCAACAACATGTGTGTCACGATGTGAAAAATCCCTACTAGTGTTATGATATATTTGAGCTTTTGTTTTCCTGACAGTTCTTAATACATTTTTTAATAGATTCCGGGTACAAAAAAGAAGCAAATGGTGACCTTATTGTTGATTTTTGTTTCCTTTTTTTGCAGACCTGTCCTGCAGGATCTCGCGATTTTCGAGAAAAACAGTGCGCTGATTTTGACAGCATGCCTTTCCGTGGAAAGTATTACAACTGGAAGCCTTACACTGGTGGTGAGTTTGGAGGATTTCGTGCATTGTCTTTTTTTGGTTTCTTCATCTTTTTTGCATGCCAAATAACAGTCTGCAGGCCATTCTGCCTTGTGTACCCAGTTCACACCAACAGTGAGGAGGTCTCTTTTGATGGGTTGAGATTCTTCAGATTCCTGCACACTCTGCTGCATTCAAAGGTCTTCTCTGGACCTGTTGTTTGTTCAGCCTGGAAGATTTTATATTTTGGGCAAAAATCATGATACCAGGTTTTGCCAGAGTTTTGAGAGTCAAGTGACTCTCAAAAGCATGACTCTGGATCAAGACGTATCTGATGATACCAAAGGGGTGGAAGTGCTATTGTACTATCACAATTATTGGCAACATTTAAGCAGGGCAAGCCCTGTGTCATTGTTTCTCCAAGTTATCTCCTTAATGTCAGTTCATGGAAAATATCCATTTAACTGAAAACATAAATGGCTGAAAGAAAAAGTGATACAAGTTTGAAGCATGTAAACACAGCTTTATTTTCTTTCAGAGATGGAAGAGTTTAAGTCTGATCTCTTTTATCACAAGGCTATGTTGTGTCCAATCTATCACCTCCTTATTTCCAATGCTATGTGGGCTGGGAGCCATCATGTAAAAACAGCAGACAACCTGAGTGTGTATGTCAGCGTAATTGTTGTTGGCATTTGTTGCTTTCTCCACCTGTGTCAGTGTCAAAGTGACATCAGGCTGTAGGTTTTAGACCTGAGGGCTGCTGATGTTCCTGCACATGATTATTATTGTCAATATGTGAAAGGAGAGGGTTGTAAGTGCTGGAGCAAGTCCAGTGATAGTGGTCTCAAGGTGAACTCCGAGTAACCATATATTCTGTTGAACTCAGGTGGTGTGAAGCCCTGCGCACTCAACTGCTTGGCAGAAGGCTACAATTTCTACACTGAGCGCTCTCCTGCAGTGATAGATGGGACTCGGTGTCAGGCAGACTCTCTGGACATCTGCATCAATGGAGAGTGTAAGGTAAGAGTGCACAACAGAGGATACAGACCTTACAATAATTTGCATTTATGGAATAAATACATGTTATTAGAGAGAGTAACAGTCTTCAAATCATCTATTTAGCCATCAACAATAAATAAATAAATATGAAAGGAATAAAACAAAACAAAACATTGAATTAGCCATTTAAAAACTGTGGGAATGCATCAAATTGCTGAGCTCTGTTCTCTCTCATTGGAGAAAAGGCCAAAGCCTAAGTTGCAATGACAAATATCTGTATTTTAATCAGTAGTTTGTTAAAACCATTATAATTAGATTTACATATATTATTTTACAGAGGCATTATAAACCATCTCCGCTGACCAGCTGTTTACAAAGATATTTTATGGTCTACTTCAGGCACTGCGACATTGCATTATGGCTGCTGAAATATATATATATAAAAAATAAAAAAAATGTTCCCCTCGCCCCACGTGGGCGGTGTCTCCTTCAGACTCGGGTCCTCTACCAGAGGCCTGGGAGCCTGAGGGTTCTGTACAGGATCTTAGCTGTTCCTAGCAATGCGCTCTTTCGTACAGAGATCTCTGATGTTGTTCCTGGTATCTGCTGGAGCCATTCTCCCAGCTTGGGGGTCACTGTCCCTAGTGCTCCGATTACTACTGGTACCACTGTTGCCTTCACACTCCACATTTTCTCTAACTCCTCTTTCAGCCCTTGGTATTTCTCAAGCTTCTCATGTTCTTTCTTTCTGATGTTGCTATCACTGGGGACTGCTACATCTATCACCACCACTGTCTTCTCATGTTTATCCACCACCACTATATCAGGCTGATTGGCCATCACCATCTTGTCAGTCTGGATCTGGAAGTCCCACAGGATCTTGGCCTGTTTGTTCTCTGTCACCTTTGGGGGGTTCTCCCATCTTGACCCTGGGACCTCCAGTCCATACTCTTTACAGATGTTCTTGTACAGTATGCCCGCTACCTGGTTATGCCTCTCCATGTATGCCTTGCCTGCCAGCATCTTACACCCTGCTGTGATGTACTGGACTATTTCAGGGGCTTCTCTACACAGCCTACACCTGGGGTCCTGTCTGATGTGGTAGACCCCAGCCTCTATTGCTCTGGTGTTCAGGGCTTGTTCTTGTGCAGCCATGAGTAGTGCCTCTGTGCTGTCCTTTAATCCAGCCTTTTCCAGCCACTGGTATGTGTTTTCCATGTCAGCCACTTCCTCAATTTGCCGATGGTACACACCATGCAAGGGTTTGTCCTTCCATGATAGCCCCTCTGGTTCCTCGAACTTACTGGGCTTTTGTTGCCTGAGGCATTCACTTAGCAGTTGGTCATTGGGGGCCATTTTCTTGATGTATTCCTGGAGGTTCGCCGTTTCCTCCTGGACAGTAGTTCTGACACTCAGCCCCCTTCCTTTCGCTTAGTGTACAGCCTCAGGACACTGGACTTGGGGTGGAACCCTCCATGCATGGTAAGGAGTTTTCTTGTCTTGATATCAGTGGCTTGTATCTCTTCCAGTGGCCAGGATATTATCCCAGCTGGGTATCTGATTACTGGCAGGGCATAGGTGTTAATGGCCTGGATCTTATTTTTGCCGTTCAGCTGACTTTTCAGGACCTGCCTTACCCTCTGTAGGTATTTGGCTGTGGCTGACTTCCGAGCTGCCTCCTCATGATTACCATTTGTCTGTGGGATCCCTAGGTATTTGTAACTTTCCTGCACATCTGTGATATTCCCTTCAGGTAGGTCAACCCCTTCAGTTGTGATCACCTTTCCTCTTCTAGATATCATCCACCCACATTTATCTAGTCCGAATGACATCCCAATGTCTTTGCTGTAGATCCGGGTGAGGTGAATTAGGGAATCAATGTCACGCTCATTCTTGGCATACAGCTTGATGTCATCCATGTAGAGGAGGTGGTTGATGGATGTTCCACTTCGGAACTGGTATCCGAAGTCACTCTTTGAGATGATCTGGCTGAGGGGGTTTAGGCCTATGCAGAACAGCAGGGGGGGCAGAGCATCTCCTTGGTAAATGCCGCATCTGATGCTCACTTGTGCAATTGGCTTTGAGTTGGCCTCCAGAGTTGTCTTCCACAGCCTCATTGAGTTCTGGATGAACTCTCTTAGTGTCCTATTGATGTTATATAGTTGTAAGCATTCCAGTATCCATGTATGTGGCATTGAGTCATAGGCGTTCTTGTAGTCAATCCAGGCAGTGCACAGGTTGGTGTTCCTCGTCTTGCAATCCCGGGCAATTGCCCTGTCAACCAGTAGCTGGTGTTTGGCTCCCCTGGTGTTGTTGCCTATTCCTTTCTGTGCTCTGCTCATGTATTGCTCCATGTGCCTACTCATCTTAGTCGCTATGATGCCTGATAGAAGCTTCCATGTGGTGCTGAGGCAGGTTATAGGCCGGTAGTTAGACGGTATTGTTCCCTTCTGGGGGTCCTTCATTATGAGGACTGTCCGGCCCTGGGTTAGCCACTCTGGGTGGTTTCCCGATATCAGCAGCTGGTTCATCTGCGCTGCTAGGCGTTCATGGAGTGCTGTCAGTTTCTTAAGCCAGTAGGTATGAATCATGTTGGGCCCTGGTGCTGTCCAGCTCTTCATTTTGGACACTCTGGTTTGGATGTCTGCTAGTGTGATAACTACTGGGTCTTGTTCTGGGAGTTGGCTGTGCTCTGCCTGTAAGTCTGTCAGCCATTGGGCATTGGTGTTATGTGTTACCTCCTTCTCCCAGATGCTCTTCCAGTATTGCTCAGTCTCAGCCCTAGGTGGGTCCGTTGTCACCTTGCCCCCCTGCCATTGAGAGTAGACCTTAGTTGGGTTGGTGGAGAACACCTGGTTTATTTTCCTGGCCTCTACCTCTCTTGTGTATCTCTTTAGGCGGGTAGCTAGTGCTGTGAGCCTTTGCTTAGCAGTCTCCAGTGCCTCAGCTGTGGACAGTTTGTTGTATTTCTTGGGTAGTGCTTTCCTCAGATTCACACCTCTGCTTAGTTCTGTTAGAACACTGACTTCTCTCCGTGCTGCCAAGATCTTTGCCTCTAGCTTTCTCCTCCATGGGGCAACCTTCTGGCTGCTCTGGCTGTTCATCTTGTAGCCAAGCATCTCTAGGATTACGGTTGCTGCTGCGTACATCAGCTGATTGGTCTCAGTGATGGTAGTGGTAGGGACAGTTTGCAGTGCAGTGTTCAGGTCCTCCAGTAGAGTCTGGTCTGGTACTTTGTTCTTTAGCCTTGGCAAGCAGGTAGTTGTGTTCCCCTAGGATTTCATGATTCTCTTTCTCAGGTCAGCTGCCCTTGTGTTTAGTCTTTCTGGTGCTTGGTACCCAATCTCGATATTTGGGGGTGGTGGTGAAACCACCCCCAAGCTGACCTGTCGTCCTGGCTCCCCCTTAGCATCCCCCGTAGCATCTTTGTACCGTGGATGAGGTACAACGCTGTACCTCATCGATCTCTAGCTGTGATAGCAACCTCTTATTGCGGATATTCGAACACTGAGCTAGGAGCTGTTTCTTAGTCAGTGAGGATGTGGGGTTTTGAAGCAACCATTTCTCCCACATCCTCTGCATGTACCCTCTCTCACTGGGGTTAATCCCGTAGTAACACTCCATCAGTACCATGTTCTCTGCCCTGCTCCATGAATGTCTTGTTCCAGTAGCCAATTTAACATCAGGGTGTCCTGGTTCCTCAACCCCTAACGCGGACCTTGTTGTCCCGGGCGCCGTCCGAGCCGGTATGACTCTATTTATTGTATCGCTCATCGTGAGGTATAGGCATGTATAGCGTAAAGTGCCTTGCCGAAGGGCACACCTGGGATTCGAACACCAAAGTCAGTGGTGTATACCACTAAGCTATCCAGTCGCTATATATATATATATATATTAAAGAATTACATTGTATGAACATACTGGTGGAAGACAAGTGTATTAGTTTAATGCAGCATCCTGAAATGAGCATCAATCATCATAAATTAATATTACATAAAAACATAGTGTGATTAGTCCTGTGTGGGCTCTTGTGATGGTCTTCTGTCTTTTGTCTTGGCCTTCCCAGTCAAATCACAGCTGAATTACACTTTAGCTGCACATTAGCTGACCTTAGCAAGACTTTCCTCTGTCTCTGTGCCAGTTTTTTTTTTAAATCTCTGACGGCATAGTTTACTAGATACTGATTGCGCAAACATGGCTGCCAAAATACAAAACCACACCATTCTCCAGTGAAGAACAATTAAGCCTTTGAGTTGCTGGTTGTTACTGATTGTGATCAAATAACTGGCATTGGTCTCTTTGACTCTTATCAGGACTCTGCAGCTTTGGACGTGATTGTTTTGAGATGAATAAACACAAAAATCATTGTTTTAGATTGAATAATAATTTCATATATGGTGCTAGCCAAACACGAGGACACACCATCTTATTTTTTTTCTTTTCTACATTTGTAAATGAAAACTGATAAGACTTTTAAATGTTAAATAAAACAATCGAAATTATTTAGATTTTAGTATCAACGTTTTCAGTTAATGTTAATTTTTCTGCAGCAAAGTTAAATAAAAACATGATTCCAAACGACTACATTGACATACAATAAAAACAAATGAAATCAAGAAAATACATGTTGTATAGTTGTATTCTTCTCTTTGCTAGCTTAATGATTTGTTGAGTTACAGAGTTACTCCAACCATTTTAATCCCTTCAAATAATGACATGTACTATGAAGTTGTCTTTTTCTTTTTTCTTCATCCAAAACCATCTGAATTTGGTTTAGGTTGAGCGATTTTAGAATCCGGGTCACATGATTCAGCACTCCACGACTGTCTTTATTACTGCATTGTGCTTTGGGTTGTTGTTAAAGAACAAATGTTGGCCCCTTAACTGCAAAACATGAGATCAGCGGGCACATCTCTAATGAACAATATAGTCATTGTGTTAGGTTAAATGGACATCAACATGAATGACAGACAGCTCCACATTTATAGCCAACATCCTGACACTTACTCTGTATTTTATAAACACAGAGTGACTGCAACCAAAAATCTCAAAATACACATTTCTATTGATCTGGTGCATATTTCTTATTCATGTTTTTTTCCTACTGGTGTCCCTTAGAGTAGTTACTTGTAGCAATACAACCATGAAGGCATGATTCATGCTGTCCTTTCAGAATAGTTAATATCAATGTGTCTCTGGAAAGCATTCATGTGATTTCTAATCTGAGGAGTTGTACCTGCAGAGGATAATATCAAGTTGTCCTCAGATAATAATAATATGCACTGGAAAAAAATCTATATCTTACCAAGTGTATTTTTGTCATTTCTCGTCTAAATATCATCATTACACTTAAATCAAGTGGTGCCGGGCACAACAAACTTCATCCCTGGCTCAGAAACATGAGACTATGGGTTTGACCTTTTCACATCAGTCAATGTCAAAGTTCATGATGCCATGTTGGAGCCCAGATTCACAGGGTGCCCAATAAGTCTTAATACATAGGAAACATAAATGTTTCTTGACATAAACCATTTTTCTTTATATAATATGCTCTATATGACTGCCATTTAAAGTTGTTTCTCTGTATTCAAATGCAGTCTTTGGGTGAAATATAAAGAAGTACATGTTAGAACCATATATGTATGGAATATATTATGTCTCCTACGTATGGAGGCTTATGGGACACCCTGTAGTTTCTGATCTGTCAACAATAGTAACTGAGTACGTATCACCGCTCTGTTTGATGTTATTTAAAATCGTGTTACTTTGATGTTGACCTTTTAAGGTTACTCAAGGTCAGAGTTCATGATGCCATTTTGAAGCCCATACCAGGGTTCCTATCTGTCCATAACAATATATAAGTATATCTCCAGTGGTAGTTATGAATTATAGTTCATTTGATTTTTTTTATGTATTGACAGAGTGACCCCTGACTTCTTTGGACATCAATAGGTCAAAATCTTTACAAAGACCAGTACTTTGGTGCTCATTGGAAGTCTCTATGATGAATAGTTCAAAAGTTACAACCAAAATTCATTTTTGACCATTATTGTGACCTTGACCTTTGACATACAGTCTTCAAATGTGTTCTTCAACATTCTTATGTCAATGCACATCAACAGTGAGAGCAAAAAGAGTACACAGTAAACAGTATACAGGAATGAAAAGGAAAGTCCTGATTTGCCCTATCTCTTATTTATCAATTGTCCTATCAAAGCACATTTTTGGTGACATTGACCAAAATTTAAGGGGTTCTATTCTGTACCACCTCGCATCTTTCTTGAAAACTTTTTCTTCTATTACTCTCTGTTATATGTATTGCTTCCCTCTCTCCTGCACATGTGCACGACATAACAGTTTTGAGTGTTTCTGAAATCTTTCCAAGCAGACAGTGTTCCAGAGATTTATCACAGTGTGGCAGTGAATGTAGAGAGCCAGCCTCTGAAATAAAAAGACATGCTGGATTCAGACTGGAAATAAACCTGTAATGCTCCTCTGGTAGGAATATTCCATCTCTTTAACTTCTCTTCCCATTAAAACACACATCATGTTGGAGTTTTCTTTCAGAATCAGAGTAATGTTGTGGGCACAGAGTATTCATTTTTATGCCAAACAGGACTCAAACTGTATGGTCAGGTGCAAGTCAAAGCAAATACTTATGCGAGGAACCAAAGGGTTATTTCAGCTCCATCTCTCAAAATACACAAAACCCTTCAACTACACACATACAATACAAAATGATTTATGCTCATGAAAAAAATGGGAGCGTAAAATGCCAATGCCTTTCAACAATTCATCCTTTTCAAATATGCAGTACCAGCCAGAAGGTTGGATGCATCTTCTAGTTACATGTTTTTCTTTGGTTCTGTTATCCAATGTCATATGGAATTTGTAACATGTAAAAATGTAAAAAGCAAATAAATTACCTTTTGGATTGATTACAGCTTTGCATACTTGTGTCACCAGCTTCTTGAGGTAATCACCTTTAAATAAAGTCCCAAGTTAATTACCCCAACCCCTAACTTTTGGAATTAGTTTGTTTGTCTGTCTGTTTATCTGTCAGCAACTTTAAACAACAAAAAAAAATTACTGGACCAATTTCCATAAAATTTTCAGGAAAGGTGTGAGGTGGAATAGAATAGAATAGATCCCATATAATGTTGGTGAATGTAGGTCAAAGGTTAAAGTAACCAAAATGTGTTTTCACAGGGATAACAGTTGTGTGAGGTGTGAGTGATAAAGAAGGTGTACGTGTATTTTTAACAAGGTTAAAAAAGGTCTGCATCTTGTGTCTAAAGGTGTTGACCTATTGTTGTCTGAAGAGGCCAGGGGTCACTCAGTCAATACATAAAAAATTTAAATGGACTGTAATGGAAAAAACAGTGGAGATAGACTTAGTTGCTATTATTGATGGATAGGAACCCCGGTTTCAAAATGGCATCATGACCTTTGACTTTAAGAGACTGTGAAAGGTGAAAGTGAAGGTCACATGATTTTAAATAGTCATAACCAATAAGAGCGATGATAAGGACTCAGTTGCTATTGTTGACAGAGAGGACACTACATGTAGGCTCTAAAATGGTGTGATGAACTTTGAGCTTGAGCAACCTTAAAGTTACCCATAGTCTCACGTTTTGAGAGGGAGATGTCCATTAAGAGCTAAAGCGTTCATGAGGGGCGGGGATTGTTGTGCCCGGTACCACTTGTGTTTTAGTATAATTTCAGGCAGTTCATTCACATTTATTTAGAACTGAACTGAGCTATATGAATTGCTCAACAAACTACATAAAATAGGAGTTTTAAATACTACGCATTTCCTGTCTGTCCATCAGCCAGGATAAAAAATGGTTCAAATAGCTGTTTTTATAGTAAAATACACAACAGTGAGAAGAGTTTTCTTTGCAACAGGTTCTTAAGTTGACCTCATCAAAGCTAAGTGAAATTTAAAGAACAGATTAAATTACACAAAAGATTTTAAAAGATGGACAATGAAAGGACATCACATATAAAGAGGCAAACATTGCATAAAACATTCAATACTATGAAAGCAGTGTAAAAAATACACTTTAAGACAGTCTTTTGGAAGCAAAAAAGTCTGTCAGTTTGTTGTATAAGCTGACTGTGTATGTCCTCATTTGTCCACGTCATTAGTTATTTCCAAAGTTCAACTGGACTTGTTTGTATTTATGAAAACTTTTGGTCTTCCATCCACGAGTTGAAGTTCATTGGAAGCTTGTTGGATGAGAGAGGAAACTTTTTCATGAGCAAAAACCATTGCAGTTTAACTTCAGAAACCACTAAGGACTGTGTTGGTTCCTGTTGCTACTTGTTAGGATGTGTGTTTAGATGTTATCTTTGTATCTATGATCGACTCTCTGACATTCCAGCAAAGTAGACATCTTTCTGATGATGGTAAAGTCAGTAAAACAGTATTATGGTGATTTGTGATATATTTATTTAAATTGGGTTCAGAGGAATTTTTGGGAGCTCAGTATGAAAAGGTTTGGGAACCAGTGTGTTATTTATTTCATTACTTTACTATATGGAAATAACTACATGCAAAATTTGACATCGTTCATGCCAAGTATTTAATACATTTCAGCTAATCTCAAAAGTGTTAACCTCATCATTTTAAGATCTGCATAACAGTCAAGGCATTTAAATAATTGGAATAATCAAAAAGGGGTGAGTAGTTTAATAGGATATTTCTTACTAGCTGTTTAGGTTACCCCTATGAGCTTTAAACCAGGACACAGACAAACATCATCCAATGGTGGCGATATGTAGAAAAATAAACAAGTGGACCATGAATTTTTAAACTAAGCTATTTCCAACATTAATTTTCACACTCTAGGACTGGCTGGACATAAACAGTAGTGAACTATATGAATGCAAAGCAGGGTATTGTGTTCTATTGACTTCCTCTATATACACACTAGACAAATATCTTACAAAAATCTCCTAAACAGTGCCTTATTTTAAGTATTTTTGGATTCAATGGCCAGAAGGAGCACTGAGCCAACTACAGGACTGCTTTGAGAGCACAGAATGGTCTGTTTTTGAGTCAGAGTAGACATTGTCAGAGTTTTTAACAACTGAAAACCCTGGATGACAGCAGAAGTGTGATCCCAAGACTCCGTTTTTAAAACTGAGGACCAGGATGCGTACTCCACAGCCAGGACAAACCTAAAGTGGATCATCATGGCAGCCAAACAGGAATATAGTAGAAGGATGGAAAACCAGATGGCAAGGCAGCTAAACCAAGGCATCTGATGAACTATAAGGGCAGGACATGTCAGGCAGGGAGTGCAGATGCATCGCTGTCTGAGGAGCAAAGGAAGCAAAGGTTTCCCACTCTGCTTTCCCAGCCTCATGCACCTCTGACAGCCCTCTTGTGCTACATGAGCACCAGATGTGGGGGGTCCTGAAAGCTGTGAGTCCACACAAAGCAGCAGCACCAGACAGGGTACTGGTGAATCTACTGAGGATCTGCACGGACCAACTGTCAGGTATCTTGACGAGGATTATCAACATCTCCATGAAACAGGCCACTGTCCCATCCTATCTAAAAACAGCCACAATTAGACCCATCCTTAAAAAGCCAATGATAGACAGCCTAAAGAACTACAGACTGGTGGCATTAACCTCTGTGGTCATGGAATGCTTTGAGAGGCTAATCCTCCGCCACCTGAAGTCCCACCTACCTAAGAACTTTGACCAACACCAATTTGCCTACAAAATAAATAGGTCAACTGCTGATGCCGTCACTACTGTTCTCCATGTCACTGCAAGCCACACAGAGAAACTGGAGAGCTATGTCAGGAGGCTTTTTGTGGATTATAGTGTGACAGTTAATACCATCTTGCCAAAAATTCTCATCAGGAAGTTGACTGACCTGGACTTCCCACCCATCACCTGTGCTTGGATTAATAGGTTCCTGAGAGACCGCCCATAGCAAGTGAGTGTGGGGCCCCATACATCCTCCACTCAGACACTCATCAGAGGTTCACCTCAGGGACGCGTGCTCAGTCCTTTTCTGTTCACACTGTACACACATGACTGTACCCCCTGTCACCACTCCAACATTATTGTCAAGTTCGCCAAAGACACCACAGTGGTGGGGCTCATCTCTGACGGTAATGAGACAGTTTACAGGGAGGAGGTCAAGGCATTGGTCACATGGTGTTCAGTGAACAACCTCTTGCTGAACAGCAACAAAACCAGGGAAATGGTGATGGACTGGAGAAAGAGGAGAGTGGACTACGCCCCACTGCAGGTCAACAGTGTCTGTGTGGAGTGGGTCTCCTCTTTTAAATTTCTCTGGGTCCATGTGGCTGACGATCTGTCATGGACCACCAACACAGCTGCAGTGGTCAGCAAAGCCCATCAGAGACTGCACTTTCTGAGAATGCTCAAGAAATGCCACCTGCCTGCAGCAACATTTCATAGGGCTACAATGGAGAGTGTGCTCACATACGCCAATATAGTCTGGTACACTGGTCTTACTGTAAAAAAAAAAGAGGAGCCCTGCAGGGGGTCATCGAACGGGCACAGAAATTCATCAGCCACCCCTTGCCCTCCCTGGAGTATTTGGCAGACCTTCGGGGGCTCAGCAGTGCAAAGAGGATTCTGAAAGACCCATCCCCCCTGGTCACAGCTTCTTTGACCTGCTGCCCTCAGGAAGGAGATACAAACTGTGGCGGCACTGCACAAACTGGCTCAGGAACACTTTTTACCCTTGGGCTACCAGACTGTTGAACATCAATATGCCCAATATATGAATAAAGTGTGGATGAAGCGAGGAAAGGTCAGGATGTCTTTTAGATTGCTGCATTTTATTTATTTATTTATTTATTTATATTGTGTGTTTTTATTTTATATTTATTGTGTTTTATATTTAAGTTTATTTATTGCATTTGTTGCACTGGACAGGAAGCATCTTATCCGATTTCGTTGTAACATGTGTACAATGACAATAAAGTTAATTCATTCATTCATTCATTCATTCATTCATTGAAGTCTGTGGTCTGAACCGTTGAAAAAAAAAGTGAAAATATGTTGGATCAAAATCTCAAATCTGTTTTTTAGTTTTCTTTAAATGTGATTTGTTCCCTCTAATTCTCTGAATTGGTTTGTTTGGCCTCAAAGCACGTGGGGTGTGACAACATTCTGAGCTCTGATGCTAAAGAAGATCGCTGCCGAGTGTGTGGAGGGGACGGCAGCACCTGCGAGGCCACGGAGGGACTCTTCAATGAGTCTTTACCCAGAGGAGGTAATACAGATCCAGTTTCCTAATTCTGGCACTTCTCCATTCATATGGAAGCTTCAAGGCCAATTGGACTCATTTAGTATGAAAAAAGAAGAATGTGTTTTGGTTTGTGACACATTTTAAGTCACTAGAGATGACTGTGAAGAAAGATGAAGACGGAGTAACTCATTGTCCTTTTGGCAATGCAGTGTTTGTCCAAAAGCCAATATATCCCTGAAGCCAGGAAGATAATCTTTCATGGAAATGTGCCTTTTTCCTCTTTGTCACACATTGACAGAGCATATGTTTTTGTCTATTTAAAATTATGTTGTAAGATTATAGATCAAAACATTGTGTTTCTCTCATTAATTACATCATGCAGTGAAGAAATCAGGAGTAGAGATAGGGTCTTGGTGTTGGCTGCAGCCCGAGGTCATCTATAGAGAGCAAGAGAGAGAAAACATATTTCTCCTTCTATGGTATGGCTAGTAAACCATCTAAAAATACTGTGTGTGCATGTGTGTGTGACTGTGAATAAGGGAGGGGATTGTTTTGTCCTCCTGCAGGATTGCTTTGTCCTTTTTTGGGTGATTCAGAATTTATTCTATATGTGGTTTTACCTAATGTGATATTCAATATGCAGGTATCTGCTCTGTGTCACTAGGAGAGTTTAAGGGAAGAAATACCACCCTAAATTTGCTTATCCTTCTTTTCTAGGCTACATGGAGGTAATTCAGATCCCAAGAGGCTCAGTTCATATTGAAATCAAAGAGATCGCCATTTCAAAGAACTATATAGGTAAGTAAAAGCCTACTTTGGGCACTAACTATACATTTTTTTATTGGAAAAAGGTAAAATATCTTAAAGCTGGGGTGGGAGAACTTGGAAAAAACAGTCCAGCAGTTCAACACAAGTGACATTTTGAAAATATACATTCCCTCCTCTTATTCAGCCCACCCTTCGAAACTGTGCCTTCACGATTCACAAATACATGAACATGCACACTGTCTGGAGTGGTCACGGAAGTTCACGACCATTTGCAAGAACTCACATCGATTAACCAACAAGTAACACCACAGTGGCTATTTTCATCAATATCGTTCATTTTCTCACTGATGGGGTGAATACGATACCCATAACCGATTAGTATGTTGAAATATTATATGATAGCATTGGTTTTGAGTCTGTTTTCCTTTTTCAGCTGACGCCAGTGCTGGAAAGCTGTAGCGATTACCCCCCTTGTCCTGTTCCGTTCTTCGGTCAGCTTCCCCATGGCCGTAGATTTTTCAAGCACAGTTTTTACTTTGGTTTTGCTGCCGGTTGTCGTCTTTTTACCCATAGCTGTTTCTGTGAACGTGCAGAAAGGGGAGGGAGGAGTGGGTGGGCGGGAGTGGACTGATATTTGATGGACATATCAGTAGTCAATCAGTGTAAAGTACACTGATTGGCTGTAGGTTTCCTCTGGTTACACCTTCTAGACTGGACTAAAACATTAAATTTTTTGCTGACATTCTATTTCAGTGTGTGCTATGGAATCAGGAAAAGATTTTCAAGCAATACGGTAAAAAATGCTCCAAAAAAGTTCTCCCACACCACCTTTAATGACTCAGAATCCACCATTTTTAGAGGCTGTTTCTAAAAAAAAAACCCTCGTTGACTTCTGCGCACAATTTCTTGTGTAGAAATATTAATGTAACCAAGGGTTTGGTATTTCACCCATGTTTACAAAGGCAACAGTACAGAGCCAACAAAGAGCCTCCTTCTGCAGGACCAACAACAGGGGCTTTTCTATTTAGAATAAAAGCTCTGAAACGCATAATTAAAATTAACTTAAAATTACTCTGAGCAAACATACATATACAATAAAGCACCTTCCAGTAAATCAGTGTAGATTTTATATGATTTGTAATACAAAGAATTTCGGTCTATTTTTTATTCTACTGGGAAAATAGTTGAACCATACAACTTTTATCTCATTCATCATTCAATAGTAAATGAACCAAGACAAGTTTAAACCAAATTCTGGATAGAGATGCGTGGATAACACAGCATGAAAGCACCAGGGGCGAGTGCTCCAAGTTCACATGCTCAGTAACGAGTGTGTCCACCACTATCTTCTTGTAAAGCGGTGCAACTCTGAACCATTGGGGAGATCAGGTGGTCAATGTTGGACTGAGAGATGTTGTAGCACAACTTGGAGCTGGCGGACATTTTCTGGAGCTAGAACATGTTGACTTACCCGTCTATCCAAAACATCCTAAAAGTGTTCAATTGGTGACACATTGGTTGAAAATGCTGGCAAATCAATAACACAGGGGTTTTATTAGTGTGGATTTTTGTTAGCTCTGGTGCAAGGACTGTGTATTGTAGTGTGAAGTGTCTGTGTATTGGTGACGCTGGATTAAGAACTCAGTCTTTTCATCAACATTAAAAGTCTCTCTCTATTGTCATGACAAGACACAAGAGAAAAACAACTTTCATATATTACAAGTTGTTGTTTTATACACAGATGTTGAATAACTTACATTGGTAAAGGTACAAGTTTAACAATGAATTTAGTGTAAATTTAGAAGTAATTCCATTAACCAAGTTTATTGTTGTCTTTTAAAATTCTGACACTTTCAGGTCTTTCTATTAATCGTTGCATGAGGAAAAGCGAACATATTGAGAAGCTAGCAAGAACTTAATGTATCTTGTCTCATCATCTGAACCCGCTTTATCCTCACTAGGGTCACGGGGGTCTGTAGGGGCCTAATCCAGCTACAATGGGCAAAGGTGGGGTACACCCTGAATGAGTCACCAAAGCTGAACATATATAGACAAACAATCACTCTCACACCTATGTGTGATTTACATTAACCAATTAACCTATCAGTGCATGTGATTGGATGGTGGGAGGAAACCGGAGTACCCGGAGAAAACCCACACAGACAGAAAGAAAACATGCAAACTCCACACAGAAAGGTCTGGTGTGGGAATCAAACACGGGTCCTTCTTGCTGTGAGGCACGAGTGCTAACCACTGCACCAAGAAGTTAAAGGGATTGTTAAATGTTACTGAAGAAAAATACAAACGTTGTATTTTTCCCCTTTTCTAAAGTAAAAAATATGGCTTTGATTTCTTATCGCTGTTTGGTCTGATACATTTTTGACATCAAGCTGTTTCCTATTATCTGTTCTGTTTTTGGTTACCAACAATTCCAGCAATTTCCTTATGTCATTGTGAAAAGGCAATTATAAGACGCCATTGTGTCATCTCCTGTTGACCAATGTTTAATCATAAAACAGCACAAAACTGCTGAAAAGTATTTCTGCATATATAATTGTTGCTTGGCATCAGATTCATCAGCTCCATGTTATAGACTAAACAAAAGGCTGTTTGCAATGCTGGCAACATCAGAGTCAAAACAATCAACCAGATTCAATTAAGCTGGTTCTGTGTCTTTTCATTAACAAGAGAAAGACATGTGACAGCGTGTTGAATTCATAGCGGATGGTGTTGATGGAGGGCTTAAGTTACACTTTGAACCAGAGAGCTGTGTCAGATTTATAGGGCCGTGGTGACAGCTGCCTGGTCCACCAGGATTATGGGGGATACGATGCCTATATATCAAAGTTTAAAGAGTGCAATTTTGGCTATTGTGTGAAGTCAATTTCCCTCCCAAGCTTTGTTATGAATTTCATCTGTGACCCCAGCGATGAAAAAAACCTAAACTTTTCTTTGTAGCATGGTCTTGCTATTTAGTTCAGCAAAGTTTGGATTCATTCGTTTATTTAAAGCAAAATCTGAGGTCAACAATACAAAACAGGTGAAGACTTACATGAACTATGCATTTGAAAATAACAATCGCACTGTTTAGTTATTGCAAAAGGGATTGTCATATGTTAAGAAAGAGTAAACTATTGTTCAACTAATTTGTGTAAACTCCAGAGGAGAATCTGTGACTATGAGCCACAGACAGAATAGTGAGTGATTGGATCATTTCTCCTCAATTTGGCTCCATTTCAATGCGGAGAAAGTGGATGTTTTCAGATTTGTTGTGCTTGGAGACCAGCTTTTGTTTTGACAACCAGACTGAAGCCTGAGGATCGCCCAGCCTTCCACCTGAAGTGTGCCTTCTCCCTCTATCTAAATTAGATGTACATTTACGTGTCAGCGCACGTGACTGTCTTCCTTCCCAGTGTTTGTTCAGGACTGTGTGTGTATTTCTGCTTAGTCTGTCGATAGAAAAGAAAGCCATGACCGACATCAGGCTGGTTCAGAGTAATGATGATTGTGATGAAGATCAACAACAGCAATGACATCACGCCAAATGATTGTCTCCACCTGTTGTGTCAGCTACTGTTCCTGTCTGCTTTTCATTTCAGCTTTCTAATAGCATTTATTTTTTCTGTGGTTCTTTAGCTTTGAAGTCTGAGGGGGATGAGTATTATATCAACGGAGCATGGACGATTGACTGGCCCAGAAAGTTTGACATTGCTGGGACGGCCTTCCACTACAAGAGACCCTCTGATGAACCAGAGTCTTTAGAAGCGCTCGGAGCAACCACTGAAAACCTGGTTGTCATGGTAACAACATTATACTTCATGTGGTTTGCTGTGAACATAAAAAACCCGAAAGCATTGCATACACAAATGAGAAGGAGTTTATTTAAATGTACTAAAGGCTCGTTAATTGTAATTTCAAGTTCATTAGTAATTTATTTTGTCAATTTAGTTAAATACTACAATGTTAACTTCTATGAAGAAAAAGCAAAATTAGAATCTGACACTGAATTGATTTTTTTTTTATTCTGTTTGTAAAAGTTGTAATTTCTGTAGAACTGATCATTTAAAATATTTTATATCTATTGGCCTCTTGGATGTTGATCAAAGCTGTGAAAAGGTATGTTCACACCGGTGTTAATGCTCAAATTTTGCATGGTTATTCACTTCATTATTTTAGGGCGGCTGTGGCTCAGTTGGTAGAGCGGGTCGTGCAATGACTGAAAGGTCGGTGGTTTGCGTGCTGGCTCTGGCTGTCCACATGTCGAAGTGTCCTTGGGCAAAGACACTGAACCCTGACTTAGCCTCCCAGTAGGACTGACAGAACCTGAGAAATCTACTGGTGTATGAGTGTGTGTGTGTGTGTGTGTGTGTGTGTGTATCAAGGGGGGAATGTGAGGCTAATGTAAAGTGCTTTGAGCATGAAGGTGGAAAAGCACAATATAAATGCAGTCAATTTACCATTTATTATTTAAATGTGACTGCTATAAACCCATGTGTGAACAGTCTATGAACCTGTAGTGACTCACATGAGCAGAAGAAGCCTCCTTCAGAGTAGAATTTGGATGTTTGATGGCATAAAAGTTCAAACTGAACTTTCATCGCAGAACATCAGATAGGCATTAAATATATGTTATACTATGTATCTGATGTAGATTGGTAGCTTGGTTTAATTTGGAGAAAAAAAAAATCTGATTTGTGCTCCTCAGGCTGTCAAAATAATCAGACATGGGTCACATGCATTAAAAAAGGCAGATTTCGGGCACTTTTACCAACAGTGTGAATGTAGCCAAAGGCTTGTAATAATGAGGACCTGGTAGAATAATTTGCAACTTTATATATGTTAACCAAAACCGTGTAAAAAACTGGAAGCTGGAAAAAGATCTAGACTAAAGTTTTAACCGGGGAACTTGTAGACTATAAAGACAATTGAACGTCTCAAGTCCATTCTTAGAAGCTGAATGGGATCTTGATATTTCCCCTCACATGGCTGCTCTTGCTTCACAGTTTTATATTTGTGCATTTTTGTTGTTGCTGTGTATATTGTGCTTCATGCTTTTGGTCAGTCTCAGTCCACTTAAGCTCAACATCTGGGTCCTAACCTCAGGTGACCCTCAGCTAGTGGGCTGGGGTGAAAAGCTATTTATGTGTGGGTTTTGGGGAAAATGGCCTTGTGTCAAACACAATGCCACTGGATTTAGGAAGCTTTTTATGTTGATCTATAACAGTTTTTTTTTTCTTCAGAATATTCTGTCCTGTATCGTATACTGCATGTGCAGCAGTATTCTGTACAGCTTTTGCTGTGTAATATATATGTACTTTGTTCTTTTTGCTATGTTTCATGACATTTCTTTGTGTGTGGCTGTGGATGTGAAGCAACTGTGAAGCATTTTCTTGTCGTAATACTCAGTGGTTTCTGCCATGATATGAATACTGAAAATACCAGACCACACAGGACCGCTGGAATAGAGAAGCAACTGGCCACACGACCACTAGTCTTTCTTTGTGGCTTTTAGTGCTCTTCCTGACTCCCTCAGTCTTTCTCTCTCTCCAGTACAAACTCCACACTTTGCACACTGACACAGACACCTCAGAGTGCACTGAAGATAGACCATTAATGTCCAATGCTATTATTAATAGTATTTTCTTCTCTCTGGCCTGATGTCTTGTTTTGTGTTTCATCTACAGGTGCTACTTCAAGAGCAGAACCTGGGGATACGCTACAAGTTTAATGTGCCGATCCAGCGCACAGGAAGTGGCGACAATGAGGTGGGCTTCTCCTGGCACCACATGCCATGGTCTGAATGCTCAGCCACCTGTGCTGGAGGTAAGTCAGTGAATGGCACCAGTGGTCTGGGCTTCATAATGCTGAAATGACTTTGCATGGCATGTGGTTTGTCAAAAAAAGAAGTTCAATAGTTGCCATGTCAGATACTTTATTATTACTCTAAGCTATTTTGAGTATAGCACTTTCCTATTTCTTCCTTTTTCATGTGTAAAGTCATAACCACTGTTTTACAAACACTGCTTCTCAAGTTTTTATGGTAAAGGTTTATTTTTCTCTCAGCACATACAACTGGCTGTTGAGTGTCAACCTTAAGCTCCAGTGGTCAGCCGCCTTTTGCAAAAGAAAGAAGAACATACTCTGAGCATTTAGGTGCTGTGGGTGTTTAAATTCTTTTTGGATATTTCTATCCATCTCAAATGTTTAGTACTTCAGGTCTTGTGTGTATGTCATTCTGTAAATCTTCCCCAACCCATAATTCCACCAATGCCGAAGAGCAGTGTGGGGAAACCCAGTATCATAATTTGCAATGGCTTTCCAAAATCATTACTTTATAGCGAGAGATTCAACCTCTAATAAATTCAATATGTATATTTTCCATATTTTAGCCAACGTAATGAATATGGTGTAATTTCTGTGAATGAGCTGCTCTGCATAGCTTCTGGTTTACCAGTGCTGTGCTCAGATACAGCAACTCTTCCAGTGTGCTTGTCCTACAAAGTCAAACATTCACAATCTGAAACCACAGTGAAATGCTGACCATGGCCTCAAGTATGACTAAACCAAACCTTTTAGCCCAAAAGCAATGGGTTTCATGTAACAATAAATAGTGTTTCTTCCCAGTTGTCAAGCGTGGCCTGGACGAGTTTGTAATATTTTGTAGAAGCATGACTGAATAAGCATGTGGGTTTTTCTGAGGAAGGATTTCCAAGTGCAGAGGACCTATTCCTTAGATGGGGAGGCACACATGGCCTTCTAGTGTTATAAACATGGCTTTGCATTGTTGATCTAGATTATCTCATTTGTGTCTGCTGTGTGTCTCAGGCTACGCTAAGCTTCAAATCCACTGACTTATGTTTAATTAGGTACCCATTTCATATAACCAGCTGAGCTAATCATGAGATGTTGTTTAATATATCACTACAGCAATAAAACCATTAAAAACACCTCTTGACAGCCTTATAACTGAAATTCTTTTACCCCATGCTTTGCACTATTCCTGCAAACTGTATTTCATTTTGAGCACAGATAGGCAGATTTTTCTATACTGCACACGCACACGCACACACACACACATCCATATCTTATTACATCTGCCAGACAAGTCTGCTTTAGGATATATCCCATGAGGGTCCAAACAGACCCTTTCTGAGTTGGTATGACACACACACACACACACACACACACATGCCCGCATGCACACACAAAAACATATGCACACACATATACACACACACACAGTGGGAGGTGTGACACTGATACGGTAGCCCTTACTCTCTCTGTTAGAAGCCAAAGTAAAGAGCTCCCTGCTCTGTAAAAGTGATTTGCCAAGATATCCTGCAAAGAATCAGGAATTTACATGTCTGGATTTACTACAGACTGAAAGTGATACCATCTCTGCCTGAACACAGCGCTTGACATGACAACTGACTTCCATGTTTCTGAAAGACTTTTATTCAAGATCAGCTGAGCTGTGTGCTGTCTTATTGATCAGTCATTTCCCTTGCAGGTTCCCAGAAGCAGGAGGTGGTGTGTAAGAGGCTGGATGATAACTCGGTGGTTCAAAACAGCTACTGTGACCCAGACAGCAAACCTCCAGAGAACCAGAGAGACTGCAACACAGAGCCATGTCCCCCAGAGTATGTACAACTCTAGTACTATATATCCTAAATATTGTCCTTTTCATTGATTGCGGAAACTGTGATAAATTTAGGTGGGAAATGATCACCATGTCATGTTTAAAATCCAAAGTGACATTGGCATTTTATTTACTTTGGTCTATATTATGCTATGTATACTAAGTAAAAACAGTACAACATCACATTTATTTGATTATCAAATATGTGCATATGTACACAGGATAAAGGGGAGGGAAGCTGCAAAATGGACAGTAAAATAGACTTTCATCTGTATGACACTTTTTTACCTCGATTTTACTCAAATGCGTCACAATCAAAATCTGAAACTTTATTATCACACGAAAAGTACAACAAAATTGTATGCAATACTATTTTGTGTGAAGAAACCACTCTAAGTATCTTCCTTAACATTTCTTCCTATGGACAAAGATTGTAAAAAGAGAATTACTAATAAATAAACCAACTAATAAGGTCACACCCCCAAACACACAACAGTCAATGGGATAACTTGCTTGATGGGGTTTTGAGCCCCCAACCAAGCCTCCAAAGTAGCTGTGCCTTGAAGGCACTTCCTGCCTTCAAGGTAGATTTTCGTATTTTTCCCTGAGGAGATTCTGCAATTGTCCAGTTGAGCCAAGGTGAGTCGTCTGTACCTTGATAAAGTTATTTAGCTGTAACCTGTTTAATGTTGTGAAATGTAAACTGTGTACAACTGTGAATACTGTAGTTGTCATATAGGCTATGTATGGTTACCTGAATAAGTAGGTATGCTAATGAGCTAATTGCCTTTATACTGTTGAGGAGGTTTAGCATAGGAATCAGACTGCTTTTGTATTATATAACACCATTAAAAGTATTCCCTTGACAACTTAATGCAAATTCACAACTGCTAGCTTACAGACTGACTATTATAGCTAATACATGCTTAAAATTTGGTTTAGCTAAAGGTACCTTCCACATTAATCGATAACTAGCTCACTAGCTAACCCTTTCAAGTAAGCATAGCTTTATTCAAACAGCATGCAGCTTAAACAGGTTTTTTTTTAAAGCAAATACAAAAGCAGTCTAATTCCTATGCTAAACCTCCTCAACAGTAAAAAGCTAATTAGCTCATTAGCATACCTGCCTATTGAGGTAACCATACATAGCCTATATGACAATTGCAGTATTCAAAGTTTCACAGTTTACAACATTTCACAACATTACACAGGTTACAGCTAAATAACTTCATCAAGGTACAGATGACTCACCGTGGCTCAACTGGACAAATGCCGAGTCCTCCTCAGGGAAAAATACAACAATCTATCTTGAGTCCTGTGATTGGCTAGAGCCGCTGGGGGTGGGGAGTGCCTTCCAGGCACAGCTGCCTTGGAGGCTTGGTTGAGGGCTCAAAACCCCATTAAGCCGATAACTTGGGGATCAGTGTTTTGCTGAAGGACAGGGGTCGAATATCAGGACCTGCTCTATTTATTGAGCTAGAGCCGTCCAGTTCAATAGTCACTCATCCTACAAATTAAGTTCCAGTTAAATTTCATAAATAGTTGTGTGCCTCATTTCCCGTTTTTGATTTGAGAATAAACTCAAAATATATACAGTTATCCATTTTTTCATGGATAAATGAATAAAGAAATACAACTGTTTTATACAAATTTGTATACTTTGGCTTTTTATCTGAATATAGAAGAAGAAATAATATTTGGATTTTTCCAATTTTGCTTTATAAGTGAATATTGTATATAATACACCTTTCCTACTCTAACCCCTTGCATAAATATCTAAATACATTATGTGGGAAAGACTTAGCTATGTTGTTAGTAGTGTCCGGTGTGTTTTTTCAGGTGCTAATGCTGAGACCATTAAGGTTAAGCAACACTGGTGCAGTGGTGGGTCAAAAACCAAACCAATGAGCTAAAATGATATAAAATGCTTCCTCAGCATGAGGTAATAACTCTCCGTGGTTTTGTCATGACAAGTGACCCATGTTTGCATTAGATACACACATTTCATTCATTGTTAATCTACAAACACAGAATATAGTGAACTTTCAAAAGCAAAAACCTCCATAAAAACTCATATTAATTCACCTTCAGTGAGTCCATGTGGTAATATGTGTTTGGAAGAAAATAATGAAATGTAATGGCAATGATTTATAGCTTCATATGTTAACTATTTTCAGGTTTTACCTCATGCCAAAAATAAGAACCCTGAAAATGACCACCTGTGTTTGATTGTTTTGGCTACTTTGCTGATCCTTGAGGGGTAATACACATGTATACAGGTGGAATATGAACTTTCATTTTGTGGCCAAATATTCATAAACTCAACACTGTAACTGGAAGCATGGCCAGACTTCAATCATGTCTGTAAGAAGAGGGATTAAATGCATCAGGTTAATTAGTTTCAGAATTTCAGACAATTCTTTGTTTATGAGAGAGTGTGTTTGTGACTTTCAGGTGGATTTCAATTTAAAAAAAAAAAAAAAAATAATAAAATAATATATATATATATATATATATATATATATATATATATATATATATATATATATATATATATATATATATATATATATCACTGTAAATGTACTGTGTAAGTGAGAATTTGTTTTCATAGTCAGGCTGCAGTCGCATTATTTATTTTCACATCTGGGTTTAGTAGACACAGATTTGTGGTATCCCATTTGTTTTTTTTTGTACTTGAAAGGTAGTGTGATGATTGTGTGTATATTGAGTTACAGTGAACACATGACATTTGTGTCTGCGAGGGAGGTAAACACACCTTCTGTTGCTCAGAAAAGGCCAGCTTAAGGTGACCATGTAAACACAATTGTTTTAAATAGCCAAGATTTTATGGGCTTCGGTAATGAAAGCTAACACAGATGTTTGAACACACTGTTAATTCTGTATACATTCTTTCACATGATGTAATATTTCAATTGCTAGATGTATTTGGAGAGCTGTTGTCTGGAGAGTTTTATAATATCCCATTATTAAGCCTGTAGTCAGTATGTTATCACTTTGTGGACTGCCCACAAGCAGTTTAGTACTGATCTCTTAATCCCACTTGACAATAATACAATGTTTACCAGACCACCACATCACAACATGCAAATGTTAAGTTGTAGTTAAAGTGTTATCTTCAAGAGATGACCCTGTCTAATATTATAAATAACACATTATACACCTTTGTAAAACAGTAGTTCAACATTTTAACACATTTGCTTAATTATTTCATGTTGGTTGATAAAAAGCTTGAAGTATTACAAAAAAGATTTAGACTTGGGAGAAGTAGAAAGGTTGATGTATTGATAGCAAATTTAGTGAATGGATGGACCACTGTGTTAATACAAGAAACAAACATGAATGTCGGACAAAGGCTTTGTTGGAGTTTAAAATGATGTAACATGTTCTGGACCAATCCAGATTAAGAGTGTATGTCTATCAACTCCTCAGTAAACCTATATAGATTATTATATGAAATACTACATTTAACCCCAAATGTTTAAATATTTTAATACTCTCATAGTTCTAGTCTATGGAAACGTGTATATATTTGCCTTTTCTTTTGCTGATTGTGAAAATTCTGCAAAATTTGGGACACATTTCTATGAAAACAGGTCATCTTCTATTGAATGAAATCAACACAGACAATTAATCTGGTGTATCCAGCAAAATTCTATGATAAGAAGTGAAAGTTAGATTCTTGACTGTCAACCACTAGATTTTATAGATAGAAAACTGAGCCAAAAAGGTACAGAAATAAAGATTTCCTCACATAAAATTTCTGCCCAATAATGGCAAAAAATGGTGCTTATTGCAGGTTTAATGATGGATCTACTCAGTTTTCATTGACCTTTTATTTATTTTTACATTATGTTGTGTCATGTATCTTCCTACTGCATTTTGCCCATGAGGTCTTGATAAAATTCTGCAATGTATAATATCTTAATGCCATTTTACCTGCTTACTGACAAGAGCCTGTTTACTTCACTGCAGATGGTTTATTGGTGACTGGTCTGAATGTGGGAAGACCTGTGATGGAGGGATACGGACGAGGACAGTCCTGTGTATCAGGAAGATTGGCCCAGCTGAAGAAGAGACACTGGAGGACACCCACTGTCTGACTCACCGACCCATCGAACGAGAGTCCTGCAACAACCAGTCCTGTCCACCAAAGTGGGTAACCCTGGATTGGTCAGAGGTAAGAAGACTTCCTGAAATCCACGTTCTGCTTAAGCATAATGGCTAATGTAAAGTTTTCAGTGGTAGAATGTAACAAAATTATTATTACTCTAATGTACTTTACTAACTTACTACTGGTTCTTAAGTATTTCTTCTTTATATTTCTACTCCACCACATCCGAGAGACAAATATTGGACTTTTCACATATACTTTAAACACCTGTACTGGACATACCTGTACTATGTTAAGCTAAATAAAGGCTTAAAAACCCCAATTGGTCTATCTGGAAAATTAATTGTCATTCACTTTACAAGCCTTTAATGCACTGCTGTAGCTTAACCTACACAACAGTTTATAGCATTATCCAAATGAGCTTAACCTTAAATGTGTGTACATGAATGGAGTTATAAAATGAAACCAAAAACATTAGATTCAATATTAAAACAGAAACCATTTTACTGTACAATAAATTATTTGTGTATTGTACCCATAGCTGTTGCGATAATGCCTTTAAGAGCTTTAACTGGAATATTTTTTCTCTCTCTTCAGTGCACACCTAAATGTGGCCCAGGTTATAAGCATCGCATTGCTTTGTGTAAGAGCAGCGATATGACCAAGACCTTTCCACCTGCCCACTGCCCGAGCCACAACAAACCTCCGGTCCGAATACGCTGCAGTTTGGGACGCTGTCCTCCTCCTCGCTGGATCCCTGGTGAATGGGGACAGGTAGAACAATGCCTTCTTCATAGCACAGTCTTATTTTAGCTAAAGCACAATTTCAGTGAGCGTCTCAGACAGCGTTGGACAAGGTAATCCTTTAAAAGGAAAAGTTCAATGTTTAAAAAACAAAGGATGCACAGATAGATTCCATGTGTTGGTGAATGGTTAATATAATTTACACCTGGTTGACACACAGGCCTCTAAGCAAGCCTGTGACGTATATGTGTGCGTGTAGAGGCTGTGGGTTTGTGAGTCAGAGTGCTTCAACAGTGCTGGCTCAATGGCAGTAATATCCCCCACGGTTGTTTGAAGTTTATCTCTGCCTCAGTCCAGGCCTCTCTGTCACTTCCAGGAACACGGTTTAGAGGAAGGCTGAGGAGTAACATTCTTGGGTTCACCCTGAAAGTGAGGCTGTTGAACACTTTACAACACAGCTGACTCATGTTGCGGAGAGAACGCCAAAAAATCATGCGTCAGAGGAAGCTCTATCTACAAAAAATATGGTTTGTTATTTTGTAGGATTTGCTCAAAATTTAATGGAATTTTAAACAGTGAGCAATGATGTTTAGAAGTGTGGATGCTCTGGTTAGGAGTGATGGGTGAGGTGATGTCATTCCTTTAACTCTGTTTTTAGGGTCAGATGTCAGAGGTCATGAGTCAGGCAGTCTAGATTGCAGATCCCCCTTGAAGCTTCTCTTCACAACAGCATGCACACACAAAGATCAGTGACACACGTTTGCAATTCAATCAGTGCCAATAACATCCATAAACAAAGCTGGCTGACCTGATAACCTCAGTGTTGGTCCATCAAAGAGTGGGTTCATAGCCAAGCTGAGCCAAGGTTAATACTCCTAGAGCAACAGCTGGAGTCTGCTCTTAAACAGCACTTTCACATGGACTGCAGAGTAGTGCATCTTTCTTTAATCGTGATTACAATCCTTGCCATTGCTGTTCTGGTTCCTCACAGGAAGACATCAGAAAGGAGAGATTGTTACAGCTACTGAGATCTTGGACTCTCAGGCCAAAAGGTCACTGGTTCAAATCCCACTTAAGTCTCACCATTGACATACACCATCTGTCATGGCCAACAGCAGGCCCTAATAAAGACTCTCTAATTGGGAAGGGATGACATGCAAGCTCACTGATCTGAGGCAGTCAGAGAGGATCATTGAAGGTGACAGAAAGCCTTGTAGTTCTCTCATCAGGAGCAGCTCTTTGTTGATGGCAAGGTTCATATCAAACGAACACACACACACACACACACACACACATAGTGATGGCTGACAGGTGTGTTGTTTCTCAGTATGTGGAGTAATTATGGAGATATCCACCTCATTTGAGGCTGTTGTTTTGCTGAAAGTGTTGGTACCTGCTGGAATTTTTTGTAGTCTTTCTTTGTTTAATAGCCATGCTTACAAGTGATTCGAGTTTTTATTACATTTGGCACATCAATAGAAGTCTGTTAAAGAAATGCAGGTGCACATTTTTGGGTTCAGTACAAGAAATGTGTCAACAAAGTTGTTGTTTTAACGAGTTGCATGGTGAAATTAGGTCATTTTTTATTGGCACTAATATGCACCATGTGCTAAAGGAACATCCTTGGACATGTCCTCAATGTACTGAAATGTACTTTCAATTTTGTATCTTTGCAGAGTCAGTGAAAGACACGAAGTATGCTGCACCCTTGCGTCTTACATTAAGTTCATATTAAACTCTGTGTTGTACTGGGAGTGGATCATTTGTTCATCATAGAAGGAAACCATTACTATGGGCACATAGCCTACATAAAAAAATATCAGGGCAAGAAATTAGTTGATTTTGTATGAAAACGGTGATTCATTCACTCACTGAAAATAAAAAGACATTAAGAGTCAATGGTCCATACTTCCATAACATTTCCTCAGAACTCCACAGTTAGCAGATGACTTCTTGTTGCACCTGTGCTCAGTATATTTGCTTCTGCATTTGCAGCTGTATTAATTTATTTTGGTTTGTATATAACAGTATGAGCATCCATTAGAAACACCTGGCTTTAATATTTCATCTGAATGATTCACCACAGTCATCCATGTATACTGATGCGGCTCAGCTGTTACTCATGAAGGCATTAGTGCTCAATACCTCAACACTATTCTGTCTGTCTGCTTCTTTTGTCTCCTTACATATGTGATATGAACACGAGCATGTGCACAGAGGGAAATACCTCAAAAAGAGTAACAGTTGCTCTTTCTGCTGGTCAGGAAACACTGAATCAGAGTAGAGTGAAGGGAACTCTGGCCGGCTGTGCTGGGATTACTGCACAATGACACCCAGGTCACAGTGGAATGAAGGTCCTCATTTACACTGTTAGATTGGAAACTGCTTCTGTGACTGTACAGCAAATAATTTTGTTCTCTGTCTATCTGTTGTTTTCTGTCACAGTGTTCTGCGCAGTGCGGCCTGGGCCAACAGATGAGGACAGTCCAGTGTCTGTCTTACACCGGCCAGCCGTCTAATGAGTGCGCAGAGTCCCTCCGACCCACTACCATGCAGCAGTGTGAGAGCAAATGTGATGCCACTCCCATCTCCAACGGTGATGGTAAGATGGCACAGTCAACACAGAACACATACACACACAGTTGAGTCTGCCATCACACTTTAATAGTGCTGGCTTGACTCATGTATGTGATGAGTCGTCTGCCTACAATTTTCATCACATTTATGAAGAAATTCAGGTTCCTATTTAGAATCACAGTGCTCAGGTCGATTAATGTGAATCTATTATACTTATTTTTGCATTACTTGCACCGTGCCCCAACTGAAAAGGTTATATACTGTCTTTATCTTGATCTTCACTGTTCTGCTATGACCTAAACATGCTTGGATGACACACTCCTCTGCACAATGCCAGCTACATTAATCTTTCCAGTGAGGTTGGCTCCTGGTCAAAGTGAAACAGCTCAACCTTCCATATACACTTACACATGATGGATGGCTATTCAGATGCATAGAGAAGGGCCTTTCGATTAGCCTGAATGGAAAACGTGAGCAGCGTTTACAGGCTGGCTAATGGGATTAGCTGTAGGCTAATTGTTCCTTTACGGACAGCAGTGAGGCAATGTCTCGTTTCATTTGGCTCTGCAGAGGCAGGGGCCAAAGCCTAATAAGGGAAGACACTCTGATCGTGATAAGGCATTTAAAGCACTGCCTGTCCGGCATCCAGCAAGCAGTTTGTCTGTGTGTATGAGTATGCATCGTAGGGATGGCAGACAGCCCAGTGAGTGAACGAGGCCAGGATCTGTCTCAGCTTAGCCTCTGCATCCAAGTATAGTTGCAAAGTTTTATTCTGTTGAGGCCAGAGGGAGATCCACCAGCCCTCACATAGCAGGTCACCTCTTAAAAGGAGATACACACTCATAAAAAAAGAAACAGAAATGTATTCAGGAAGCTAATTTAGAATGTGTTACTTTTGGATCTGTCTTTAATCCAGACATTATATTTCTGTCCTGCAGAATGCAAAGATGTAAACAAAGTGGCCTACTGCCCGCTAGTACTGAAGTTCAAGTTCTGCAGCCGTGCGTACTTCAGACAGATGTGCTGCAAGACCTGCCAGGGGCACTGACCCTTGGAGCACAAGAGCAAGACGTAATGAAAGAGACAACAAAAACGTAAGAAAGATGGAGGGAGGCTGATACAGCACTGAAAGGGAGAGAAGAAAAAACAGGGCAAAAGAAAACACAAACTCCAGACCAAGCAGAGATTAGAAGAAGAGTTTGGGAAGAGAAGCAAGGATTTCCCTGTTTTATCACATCTGATCCTCCTGCCCTCCATCATGGTGGAATCCAAACCACTGCTCAGCCACTAATGCTGACACAAATCTTTTTTTTTTTATTTCACTTCTGTGAAGTGGAACTTGGAAGATTATTTGTTGGTGATGTTATTAATTTTATTATAATAATAATTATTAATATCATTGTTAGTCTTCCTCTGTTTGTTGTTTAATGAATCCAAAGTGCTGGACACATCGCTCACAGAGGATGTACCACGGAGATGGAGAGACAGATGAGATGACTCCCTCACTTGAGGAGGGGGGATGGGAGTCCACAGCGACAACCTGTGTCGCACTCCTGTCTTTTGATTGTGATGGTGCTTTTGGCAGGCAAGTGTTTTGGCTTCGGTGCACTTTTTTGTGTAAATACTTTGCCAATTTATCATTCAAATACCTACCATATGACAGAGAAACCCCGTCAGCGTACTGTATATTTATTGTGCCATTCCAGTTGAGACATTTTCCTCTGACTATGTCTTTTGTCACATCGTAGCCTACTGTTAAGAAGGGGAATGTAATGTGACTAAAAAAATATTCAGTGTCTCTGTGCTGGAATGAAAATATTACATACTGTAACATACATTAAACCCTTATATACTGTTAGGATTTGTATTGCATATGATCAGAAAATACCACGTGGTTATTGGACATTTTGTTTTTCCAGAAGGGTGCCTTAGTTCAGAAAATTTCCCCAGCGTTGGTCAGCTCTCTTCAAATTAGCATGAATATATGGTCAAATGGTGCCTGGGCTGCATGAAACACTGTTACACAACTGGCCTTTCCTAAACATCCCACTGAGAGGGCTTTCAGTTCGCTATTGAAGGATTCATTTTGAAGGACTCTATGAAGCAACAAGCAAAGACAGCCATGGTTTCAGTGCTGATAAGTGCGGGGCCAGCACTAAATATACACACACACACACACTGCATTCAACATGGATATGCTTGCCAGACCACACATATCCAGACTGCAAAACCCCCTCCACTCCTCCAGATAAAGTTGTCCTCTTTTCCTCTTCTCGTCTCCTTGCTGACAGAGAACAACAGTGAAAAACTCAGTGGTGCTTTTCCTGTCTTTGATTTTTTTTTTTTTTATTCCCATAAGTACCGTGCTTACCTCTCCTTTTCCTCCTGCTCTGCTCCAAGGGGTTACAGCCTTCCCAGGCTTCTGGTGCTACCAAGTGGGTGCTTCCATTCAACTCTTTTCAGTGTGCTTAGAAGTGAGGCTGGATCCAAACAATATGAAATCATATCCTCGTCAGTATCTCTTTTACTAAATGCTGGTCATGTTATTGTTTTGTTTGTGTTTATACCTCACACTGGGAATTTTTCATTAACCGTTTATTGTTGTTTAAAAGGATACTCACCTGGTTCTACTCTGTCTTGTGATGTCATGTAAAAAAAAAAAGACCCATTTACCCAGGTGACCTTCCTGCTGGTGTAGGGGTTGTGAAAGGGATCACCTATAAAACGTCTCCACACTTGTTATGGAGGTACAGTAGGAGTCCTTGAAATGTCCTTGAGACAATGTAAGGAGTGTGCAAGGATCTCACCTGAGCTGTTAATGACTAATTTCTAATTTGCTGCTGCTACTCTTTTGTAGCCACCTTCAGTATGACAATGGACAGATATCAGTAAGGCAACTGGGAGGGACGATGGATGCAGAGAAGCTTTTGAAATCAGTTGAAATAAAACTGCCTGCAGGATTCAGAGCCTCCAGAAAAAGAAACAAAGTGAAATCAATCAAACTGGTACTCATTGCTGTGAACTTGGATATTTGAATGTCACATTGCTTATACCTAAAGTGCAAGAGAAATGAAAAGCATCATGTGATTAGTTGCGTATATTTTATATTCAGTATTAATGTTGGTACACTGTTACTAATTTTTTTTTAATGTAAATTATATTCTAATTTATTGCATTGTCCCACCTGTACATTTATTTCACTGCATGCAAACTGAAATTTAGCATAGTGAAAAAAAAAATGCAGTGATACAGCCCTTCACCAACATTTTTTAAGTAGATACAATAAAAGAGCAGCTTTTAAAGAGACTATGTGTTTATGGATTCATTTCTTTCCCTGCATGTCAAAACACATCAAAACATGTCTGCACAACCTTTTTACAAGGGGAAGTTCAACATACACTGCAGATGAATTGAGAAGTGTTGGTGACAGGGTGGATGGTCTGTTCTCACAGGCTTTAGGAGATATATACCCTTGTCCTTCCACTCAACTCTTGGAAAGCACCCACAGTGTGAGAGTGGCTAATGGCATAACACCAGGATACCCGTTACCACCTCTGAAGAAATCCATTCATTCATTGCCTCAGTTTAGGGTGACTGAATTGGAGGAGGTTTGTAAAAGCTTTTCTTCTTACCTAGCTAGGTCTAACACTCAAGCTACAAGCTTCAGGCTTAATAAACATCAAGCGTTCCTGTGGCTGCTTTTGTTAAGTAATTAGTTTGAAACACCTTTATGCACTGTCCCAGTTCTGTTGCCATAGTGTTGGTATGAAGCCCTCCATCCTCTCATCCTAACTTCAAGTGTCTGGATTCACTCTTAGGGAGCTGTGAGGTTTTCACTCTCCTTGGTAATTAATTCCAAATAAACAGTAACTAGCCCACTTGGCTGGGAAATGCAGCTGTCTCCTTCTGATCCACAGTGTCCAATTACAGAGGGAGACAGATGGCCTGTTTGGTCTAATGTAACCAGTTTAGAATACCTGTACGTCTGGCCCAGCTTCTGTCTCCCATGCTGGACCGTCTGCAGGGGTCTGTGATTACATTAGCCCTAACCTGCAGAGCTGAAGGTGACAACAAAGGGAAAAAAGAGAAGGTGATGGAGTTCAGGCTGAGGGATTCCGTATTAGCAGATGACCTGACAATTGTCAGGTGGCTGTAAACATATTTCAAGCTTCACATTGATACATGCTTGTGCATGCACGTGTGTGGTAGATCAGTCACTGGACATAGAAAGAAGGATTTCCAAGAGAGATGTAAACCTTCCACTGGATACTGAGCGTGCTCACATGCCTAAGAGGCCTCCAAATAATGAGGCAATGAAATAAGTTCAACACAATACATGCTGTCATGCAGCTTTATTGCTTATCTGTGTTGCCAAAGTACTTTCAGCACTGCTGATTTCAGATTTCAGGGTAAAATGCACACTGAGTTGATGTCAGTGTAATTAAAATTAAAACAAGACCACAGAGAAGTACTGTTTCTGACTGTTTCTGATACTTCTCCATGTTGACTTTACTGTGGAAAGGGATAATATTAATCTCCTTTGCTGTTACCTTGTGTGTTTAACTCAATATAAGACAAGGTGATTTCCCAGTGCATCAGGTTGCTATGACTTGGGCTTCTGATGATAAGAGGTGTAGACAGGATGGGGACCAGATTTCTCCATCTATGCCAGGATTCTTCACTTCAAATGGAAATTACTGACAGTGAGAGAAGCCACTGCTGTTGCTTATCAGTTTCCAAATATCCCTAAAAGCTTGAAAAAGTGATGCAACATAGGCCAACAGTGAAACTGTAATGATCACAATGAAAAAAACATTCACAAAATACTTACTCATTCAATTTTATGAGTCAAACTTTAAAGATTTTAACCATACAGTAACATGCTTTGACTGATAATCATTTCCGTCCCTGTGGTAATCCCAAAAACCTGTTGCGTTTCCTTTGGCCACCATGTATTGTAGCCCTGATCAAAGCTGCTGTGGTACTGCAGTGTCATCGATAAGTGCTTGCAGCACTTCAGGCACTCTACTGCTTGAACATGGTGCAGCAGGGCAAAAGACTGCAGATGGTGTGGCTGGAGACAGTGCATGCACAGACCCAGGGGGTCTGACAGGCAGGAATGCCTGCCTGGGATGGGAAGGTCACGGCTCTAGCACCTGCTATCTACGAGGGTGTGTTTGGGCTCTGTCCTGTTAAGCCCGGCTGCTTCTTCCTTCAGCTGAAGCCAGGACTAAACTGCCACGATCGAGATCAAAGCCCTCAGGGGGTGTAAGATGTACAAGAGAGGGCAACAGCCACCCCATCACATACACAAGGATGTGTTTTTTTTTTTTACCTCACACCTTCAAACATGTGAAGAGAAATTCTTCAGCTGTGCACCACAGCCTCTTTCATAGCTGATTTATGCCAGTTCTACACTTACTTTATCAACTGTGAAACCACTACACACTAGTGTGCATATGGTGGATGTGCAATAACCACAGAACATTTTGTGTGTTGTCTTCACTAAGCCAGAAACACTTAAGTCTTACAATCCAGGCTATGTCTGAAAGAAAATGACTTCAAATTATTACTCATACAGAAAGAACTGAGGTTATATCTAATTACATAGTTTTTCCATGTATCATTAAAAATCAACAGTTAGTGTTTTACATTCATTCATTCAGTACTTTTGCGACAGATGTTATGTGATCACTCCTGTCTGTCAAAAAACACTGCAATAATTTTCCTAAAAATATTACAGGGATAGGATGAGATCCAAGAGTCCAGGTTCCAAGCATTTAAATTTGGCAACAGATCCTTTAGAAGCAGATTCCAATCAAGTCAAAGAGTAAATTAGAAACCTCTGAATTTTAAAAAAAAAGCCTTCAACTGGGACAAAATAATGAGTTGTAATTCAATCCACTGGATGTGGCACTCAGTATTCAGTTTTAATAGACTAATGATCAAATAGGATGACAATTTCAGTCAGGACTCTCACTTCTATATACACATATCACTACTGATTGGTGTTACCATCAGTAGTGGTAACACTACCTCCAAGCTGCAACTACAGGTTTTACCAAATACATACTGTGCATTCATCCATTCATTTGCTGAACCCTCTTTATCCTCACGAGGGACCCAGGGGCTGCTGGAACCTATCCCAGCTACCTATTGGTGAGGGCAGGGTACATCCTGGAAAAGTCACCAGTTCATTGCAGAGCTGATAGAAATGAACCACCCATACTGTATATATTAGTATTTGCAAATATTTTGCCAAAATAACTTATCGTATAGCAAGGTTTTGCAAAAGCAGTCTCTGCACTGTGTTTAGTATGGCTCAAAACCAAGATAGTATGACAACAGAAAAGTTTAGTTTTTTGTTTTCAAGAATGAAAGCCTATAGAGTCAGACTTATGTTTGTGTGGATGTCAGTCTGATGTCAAATTTAGTTACACTCATTTTGTTCATCAATTGACAAAAACATGGAAACAATTAATAGTAAAGATGTGTGAGGACTTGGTGCGTGTCGTCCTCTAATTAAAGTAGTAGAGGTCCTGATATGCAGAAAGCCTGCAGTTTTAAATTCTTTGCTTGGAACGACACTGAAAGAACAAGAGTTACAGAATAGGAGACAGCTGATTTATATATGTCCCTTCATTCCTGCAATGTGCTACTTTTTACTTAAAACTTAAAAGACAAAAAACATCAATAAAAATTGTCAGAACTTGTTCTGTGAAAATGTATAAAGACAATCCAAGACTTTAACACCTTTAAAAACTTGTGAAGGTTGTATTCTGTAAATTGATGGATGCAGAACCTCTGATTTCAATGTCAAAAACCAGTCAATGTAGAATGTTTCATAATCCAGTGGGTTGATCCCAGATGATTCCAAATGAATGTGGGGCAAACCTGGGACATTTTCCAAGTTCATCACAGGGTTGACAAATATACATGAACACCAATTCACTCTCATATTCACACTTGATTTTAGAATGCCAACTTACCCTATAATCACTGTACTGTGGAAGAAAACAGAGTGCCTATAGATAACCACCACACACAGAAAGAACATATAACCTACGCAAACTTAGGACCTTTTTGCTAAACGTGGACAGCGCAAACCACTTCACCATTGTGCTGTCCACAGCAGTGTATTTCAGAAGATAATTACACATTGCTTAAACTGAGGTCTTAACTCTTCCACTGTGTGTTGTTGTTGCCCAGGTAAGCAGGTCACCTTTAGGGGATGCTCCTCTGTTACACTCTCCTCTGTCAGCATGAAAGACAGCAGGTAAGTGGATTAAGTGTATGAAAAAATCAATAGCCAATCACTTAGGCATGTGGAGTAAAGCCAAGAGTGTTGGCTGTGTTGTGGATGAGTCTGAATAATATTGTGTATCTCTGTGTGTATCTTCATTTGGGTAGGATGTGATGCTGAGCTGCATACTTTAGGTAAAACATATTTAAGGACATCCTTTCCCCAGAACATTATGAAATCCATCAAGAATGAATTATGTAATGATTTAGCCTCTGATGTTCCAACTGCCTACAACTAATAAATGACAGAACACTAATGAGGACAAATGATAATGGGGCTGTAGTCACAGTATAGAAATCATGGCTATTACTGTGTTCAGCTACATTGTAATGCTTCTTCTATCTCTGCTTCATAGCCTGTGTGTCCTTCACTTTTGACAAGGAAAAGGTGAATGTTTTTATAATACATGGGCACAGTGATGACATCCTGTAAAAGCACATTTCAGGTTGGACCACCACCTTGATGGTGTATCATTATGTGAATACTAAGATGTGTTCTTTTAGTAATCTAAGATAAAATGTTTTCTCAAGAAGTGAGTCTTGCCACTTTATGTGTTGGATGTTCCTCTAATCACAGTGAAAAGCACCTGTAAAGACAAAGTATCCACTAGCAACAGTGTCTATGAAAGGATTTAATAATTAAGAAAATTAAACTGTCAAAATCCTGTTTCGGGAAGTAAATGGCTTAAAGACCTGGTGTGTGTGTGTGTGTGTGTGTATATATATATATATATATATATATATATATATACATGCTATACTTAAGATTTAAAAACATTATTTCTATAGCCTATATATTCTATCCAAATCTACAACATACTCTGTTATAGTACTTATTACCTCCGTCAAGGAGGTTAGGTTTTTGCCAGAGTTTGTTTGTTTGTCTGTTTGTCTATCTGAACAAATGATTACCTTTTGGGGGTGATCCAGAAAAGATTGTGGATCCTGGATCACTTTGAAATTTTACATTGCGGTAAATGGAGAATAGATTTCAAAGTGATCCAGAATCCAGGATCTCTTCCAGATCACCACCAAAATGTAATCATTTGTTCCTTGTAACATTCCCAACACATCCTGAAAATGTCATCAAAATCTGTCTGTAAGTTTTTGAGTTATCTTGACAACCCCCCGGATCACCACCAAAATCTAATAATTTCCAGATATCCCCATTACCAACCTACCCTGTATATTTCATCAAGATCCGTCCATAACTTTTTGAGTTATTTTGCTCAGTAACAGACAGACAGACAAACAGACAAACAAACTCTGGCAAAAACATAACCTCCTTGGTGGACCTCTCTTCATTCGAAGGGGGGAGGTCTGCCGTGGTGGAGGTTTGTGCTCTCAGAGTGCTTTTCTACTTTATTATTTATTCATGCATTTGGCAGATGCTTTTATCCAAAGCAACTTACAGGGGAAAGTGAGAAATCAGACTCTAACAAAGTTGGTTAGAAAAAACAAACAGTCACTGAAACAGATAATGTCCCAGGCACCCTCTGTCCTTCGAACCTCTTCTCAGCAGGAAAAATGCCAAAACCCAGTGGGAAGGGGAAACCTTGGGGAGAACCACAGTGAAGGAGAGATCCACGGACGGACAGGCTTTAGATGAATGTCCACTTGCAGATGTAGGGGAGTGTGTATTTAATGGCTTATTGCTGAATTGAAGTGACTGTGGTAGAAATTTTTTTTAAAATGTTATCTCATAGATAAGAAACAACTATGTCACCTGAAACTGAAAAAAGTGAAGACAAACCTACATTTTTGGAGACAACAAATTTGGTCTAAGCCTGTCTTCTAGTTCCCAATAGCAATAGGGGATAACTAAACATGTGTTCATAGTCTTTAAATACCTTCAACCTTCTTTACCTTGCGCTTCAAAGGTTAAGACATTATTTCAGACTGTCCAAGATGTCAAAGGTGGACAGGACAGAAAATACATGGGCTTTTCTCTCAAAGGAGTCCACAATTCATCAAAACCTCATTTGCATTTGTTGTTGAGGAACATGACACAGGGTTACAGTAGAGCAACAACACGCCCATTCATTGCAGCCTGGCTGATGGAAAACATGGTACTGTAGGTGTTGAGAATTTCTGTACTTTGGAAGTGGAGATTTCATGACTTTGGTCATGAGTATTGAATAAGTCCAATTTGACTACAATCTGACATCAAATGTTTAGAAAGAACTTGACAAATGTCAAGACCGTAACTTATCTAGATTATGCTTGTGATCACTTTGACAATAAAACTTGCATCCATCATACTGTATATCAACAGAAGACTGACCTATAGCCTAAGGGGGTATCTCTGAACGCTATTGCCATGACTGGGGTCCTGCCTGAACCAGTTCAAATATTTCTCACTTCGCCTGAGGATTGGGTCAGTGGCCTTGGTCAAGACCTTTAGAATCAGGTAAAACAGATAATCTGTATATTGATTCCTACAAAGCAGCATCTGTATGCAATTGAAGCAAAAAAAATCACTTACTGACCTAAATATGCATGACTTATGTGTTTCCAGATAACTTCTTTGACTTATCTTTTTGTCTACAGTGATCCAAAACTGAATGCAGTGCACGACTTGACAAGTAAACACACATGGAATCCTCTAAAATCACACAAGAATTTTTTCACTGGCTTCCAATCCTATTTAGATTTAATTTAGAAATAATTTTATTTGCTTTGAAATGTCTACATGGTCTGGCCCCGATTAGGGCCTTAATTATGATATAATTTAAATTGTTCCACTCACCCATGGTACTTTTTTTTTAAAATTTTGATTCCTTTGGAAGAAATTAGGTTATGTTGATATCCACAACACGCCATACAATGAGAGTCAGCAGGGCACAAATCAGTTATTTTGTACACATCAGTTAATATGTCCATTGTGATACAGTAGCGCTAATTCCGTTGCAGTCCCATTTCAACTTTGAAACACCTGGGCTGAGCTAAAATAAAGAAATAATGTAACCCAAGACACACAAGTGACATCATCTCTGTCTCCTTCTTTCCAGTATCTCCTCATCTGTATATTCTGACTTAATCTGGCCATCATATTCAAAGTCGTCTTCAAGTTCAAAGTCAGATTCAAATTCCTCTGATTTCCCAGAAAAGGAGAAGTTTTGGCAAGACAGGCCTGCTCAATGGCCAGGCAGGGCCAGGCCACCCGGGATAACTCCCAGTCCACCTGATGGCCAGTGTGGTCCTGCCTAACATGGATCTTATGTTGGGTCTCAGTTGGAGAGGAATAAATGTGTTTTTATTTTGTAGGTATGTATATATATATATATATATATATATATATATATATATATATATATATATATATATATATATATATATATATATATATATATATATATATATATATATATACATATACATACGGTCACATCTTTTTCAGGGAATGTCTCCCATATTTTATTCAAACATTATAGTTTTGCCTGCAGTCAAGACTTTAAATCAACATTTGGTAGATCAAAAAAATAAAAAAATATACCAAGAAGACTGCTGAGCAGCTTGAATCCTATATCAGAGAAAATCAGAAGAACATTCTTCCTATTTAAATTTTAGTGTCCCTACTTATTTTTTCAATTGGGTTGTAAATCCTTGTCATATTGGACAAGTTTACTGCTTTGACAGATATACTGTATATCCTAAGTAGCTTTACCTGTGATCTAACAAAATGAAGGCCTCAAAGTGTAGTGTCACTGCCAAACAAAGGCAGCATTGTGTTGTTGTTGTTGTTTTTTTTTTTTAAATCTCAGTATGTTCTAATAAAAAGGGTGGATGCTTGTTATGTTCAGGTGTAATATAAGAAAGACATTTTAGGGAATAAATGAGAAGAAGTTGTGTAGTGAGGAAGAGAGTGGCTTGGCAAAAAAAAAAAATCCTATAAAATTGGTCTGAAATATGATCATGGACATAAAGGAATTATCCAAGTAAAGCATATTAAAGGAGAGGGGACCTTGATCCAGTTTATGTTAACAGTCTTTCCACTTGTGGAGACGAAAAGCTGGTAGGTATTGAGGCCACCTGCAATGGAGACAAATGAACCCTCTGATCTGTCCTTGGATGTCCAGATATGACCAGCCATTAACCATAAATATCTGCAGTGCCTGTCTAAACCCTCTTGGCTTGGATCTTACATACTCATTAATATACCTCCTATGAACAAACGCTAACCTCAGAAGCTGTCCATCACACCCTAGGGAATTAACCAAGGAGGAGGGGGGCTCATAGGTACAGTTCAGGGGTCAGCTGCATGACCCAGTCCACCACAAGTCATCCTTGTTGCTTGTACACTGATACAGCGTATGATTTACAGCAACAAAAAGAATGATATCCCGCAGGATTCAGTCGCGAGTTGAAATGTGGCATACGGAAGACCGCTTGCCTTCTGATCGAGGCTCAGCTCAGCTCAGCTCGTGGATGGCCTAACGACCCCATCGCGCCTGGGTCCGGTCTTCTCGGAGTCATGTTGTTTGGGAATGCAGCAACAGGTGGTAAACTAAAGCTAAATAGGAGACTGATAGTGAACAAGTAGTCTGATTTAAGGGAGTCCATCGCAGTCCGTCCAGGGGATTTAACCTAGACCGGTCGCAGGGTTGGCCGCTTGGTGCTGGGAGGATCTCCTTGCGGGACCTCCCCTGTCTCACGTATATATGATAGTCAAAATGAATCATTTATAGGTTTTATTTTAAAGACCTGGCACAAGTCCACCTCCTTTCCTCCAACTGGCGTAAGTGGGAATGAGGGAGGAGAAACTGCGTGCGATGGATTTAACACGAACCCGATTTAGATCTTCACCACTTTATCACCTCTCTTCCCTCTTAAATGCGCATCCAGACGCACGCTGCGACACCGGCCGACTGGGTCCTTTTCGGTTTTGTTTTGTTTAAACAGGGTTTTGATTTCACTTAGGAGTAATTATGGTTCTTAAGTTTTGTTGTTTTAGTTTTGGGTTCGGATTTGTTGAGGATCGGTTTTCATAAACCCATAACACGCACACTCCTGCAAGTTTGTGTCCCGCTCCCACCCACACCTGCAGATATAGCTAACATATAATATTTTGTCTTGCTCCCACCGGCACCCCAAGGGTGGCGGCTGATGGTTTGCCCACTTTGGTGCATCCAAAAACCGCCTTCTGGATTCACCACTGAGAATCCAGTGACGAATCCAGATGCCAAATCTTCACACAACATTTGGCATCATTTTGTGAAATGTAATTAATGCAGAACTATGGAGAACATGCTAATGCTCCGACCCCGTGACCACATCCATCCAATTACCACCTGCTCCCGCAAGAGGCTGTCAAATAATGACCTACACTGCCTACTTTTGCGCCGCATCCCGAGGAGTCTCATCACATTGAAGGCCTCTAAGGTGGAGGTATAGAGGTAAAGGCAAAGAAGATGTCAGGATCATCCTCTCTGTACTCCAGCCACTTCACTAATCTAAAGACCCTAAATCTATACCGACTGAAAATAAACCTGAAAATAGAACCACTGATCAACTACAAACCCAAACCTTAAGAATCCTAATGACCCAAATAAAAAGGACCCTCGGGTCACAGGGAGGAGCAGGAGGGAAAATCAGTCTCTCACAGAACTCTCCCATTTCATGGCCATGAATAAAAAAATTTTCACCATGTCATCAGGGGGGCTCCGTAGAATAGCGATTGTTGGGGTTAGGTATTGCATTGAAATGTGTCTGACACTCTGGAAACCTGTCTTTGAGGTTGTGGTAACATGTGCGCTCTGGGTGCTGGTCTCCCAATCTACCATTCGACCGGGTGCGCTGTGCTAAGACCTGCCTTCAGCTGGTGAGCTTGGTGCACTGTCAGCACGGTCTAAAGTCAGTGAATCTGTCACTGCACCGAGCTGAATCAGTGGTCACCTTCCACAAATGCGGCACCACACCAATCTTGGCATACCACGGTCTGTCAAACTACCAAACTGCTCTACACTGGCCGGAAACTAGCACTGCCCCGGGTCCGCCAGATTGCGCAATCTGTGCCCGGAAACTAGAGCCCTAGGTATTTACAATCAAAGAAGACAAAATTAGTATCCCTGCAAACAAAGAAAGTATTTGTTACATTTATGATAGCTGGCAGGGATTTGTTATATTTAGGCTGTACACACAAGAGCAGAAGGAGCGAGGCAGTAGTGGATGTGGAATAGCATGATAATGCTGTTACCATTCCATCTTATCCTGGCTGTCATATAACCAGGAGCAAAGTGTGGTATTTCCTGCTTTGAGCCTGGCACAGTGACACCAAGGGACGTCATATATTCTCCTGGTGGTGCTGAAGAGGAATTACACTGTCTTTTCCTTTCTCTGATCTTCCCACTAAATATAAATTCTGATTTAGATGGAAAGTAGTCCTTGTAAAGTAAGATTTACCTGAACAATCATGGTGTCTGTATATCTTCGTGAAAGACAAGTAAAGATTAATATAAGAATTTCTTGTTAGTGGCAAATTTAACCTGACCTGGAGCCAGAAGCCCACATATGCAGTTTAGACAACTATATCAGCTGTTTTAGATTTGCAGCAGCTTGGGCTGAGCTGGCCTCATAATGTAACATTAACTCTACTTCCTGTTCCTTATGAAAATTTAAGTGTAATCCCAGAAGTGCAGTAAAAAAATAGTTTGCTGGCAGCTCCTGGTTGCTCACATGGCAGTGGCAGACCATTTACCCCAAAAACCACCAAAGTGAGGTAAAGTCTTTGGTTTAAACAGTTCCTTTTTACAAGCTCTGACTGGTCGGGTGGTGACCTGAGCAGGACAGAGTGACAGACACAGCAGGGTGGTTAGTCCATCACTGGTATCCTCTCGGGCATGTCCACAGTGATTTTTTTAAAGAAGCAAAAGCAGGATCAGAAATAAAGACATGGGCGGTTTCTCCATAAGGGCGATTGGGCGACTCACTGCCACACCATAGCATATGTGAATTAAAAAAAAAAAGTTTGTTTTCCCCTTCCCTACTTTAGCAGAGCTGACTGATCTCACCTGTCTCTCTGTGGACATCATCATCCAAAAAGGGCAAAGTCCTAAATACAATCAGAGACACTTGGTACCGTCGATTTGGGGCGATTTCAGTTACATTGAAAATCGCCCAAGAGTTAACTGATAGACTTTCATGCATATAGTTTTTTCATGTAACAGTCACTTCAATACTATTTCTATGGCATTCGGAAGGGCTTGTCCCAACGTACTTTCATCACTGCAAATTTTCCATGGTCAAAGGACCAACGTTCCTGTCAGTTCTGTCCAGATGGATAGGGTGGAAAGCAACTCTGTCCAGTCCTTAAAAGAAATTCCCTTTAGTCAGATCGAGCTAAATTGGCAACGAAACAAGCAGAAGCACCTCGGCCAAATGTCAAAATAAAACAAGTTTTGTCAAAGGGAGGAAAATCTTACACTCAGGGTATTATCGCACAGGTTTTTTTGCCTTTGTATTGCATTGACAGTTAGTTATCCCTGGTAATATTCTCAATTAAAATAGCATGTAAATATCTACTCAACTGTTTTTGATTGTTATTGTCATGTTATTATTTACAGTGTGATAATATCCATGATGAATAGTAGAAATGACAATGTTTAAATATTCTCTAAACTATTATTTAATAGTTATTGACATGCTACAGTTTATAATGTGGTAATATCCTTGATAAATATGCAAAATGGCAAGGTCTAAAGTAGGCTATTTCTTTTTAAAATTGTTTTATTAAGTGCACATTCCTACTTGAAGATACTGAAGTTGAGTTGTAGAAGCGTCAAATTTTTAAAATCTGACATTCTGTAGTATAATAATATTTAAAGACTGGTAAATAAATAGATTGTTTTCCTTTTAAAACTGTTCCCTTTCTTGTGTTGCTTTTGAACATAGCTTTTATAAAGATATCCTTGGCTATTTCTATATGTAAATAGGGTGTAATTACAGAGTTATTACAGAGTCAAACTATTCCTCAACTTTTAATGTTGTTCACAATCTTATACCATTATGCATGATATACTAGCTAGCTACAGCGTAAAGACTTCTGTAATGTGGTGCCATCTAATGGATTTAAGTGGCATTGCAATTTTTTGTAATTTGCAGAGAGAGAAAGAAATAGGTTCAATAATGCCTATAATAATGACTACCTATTAATGCACCAGTTGAATGAGTCACCTCACACATTATCAGATAATTTGCCCCTCCTGTAAAATTTTTCAGGAGCTGCCACTGAATAAAGACCCAGCAGCCTTTTCAATAAACTGGCTTTTGTACATATTTCTAGTACTTAAATACCATTTTGCGATTCCTTTTGAAGTATAAAGCTGAGCGTGGATAAAATTAACACACTAAGATAAGAGTGTCAATAATTTAAACTTATTTACCATTGTCCTTTATTTTTTTGCTGGAAAATTTAACTGTTACATTTTGTCTAAACACCACAATAATAAAAGCTTTTTAACAAATGTCATGAAAGAGATAATGACAATACAAAATTAAATAACTTTTATTGTTTCTATCAAGCACAGTTTTACTCTTGATGGGGACATGCAGCTGTCCCACATGGAGAAGACTTTCCATCACAGATTAAAGGGATGGTACGTGTCCTCAATCCAGATGTTGGAACCAGAAGACTGTTCAAAAAGCAGGGTGATGGGTTCAAATGGAGGAGAAGTGAACTGGCAGGATGCTCTATGATCACACCTTCAGTCACATGGTTTGGATGAACTCTGACCTCCAACCCTGTGACCTCACCTCTTGGCCTTCTTCTCCTTCATGATTTTCTTGCTCTCCTCTCTCCTTCGTTTATTGACAGGGTTGCGTGGGTCGTAGATTTCGAAAGTGTCCTCGTCCTGCATGTTGGCATCCTTGACTTTTCGGCTTTGCTCGTCAAACTGCAGAACATGGCCCATCCTAAATCAGGTGGAGAGAGGTGGAGAGAGTTCAAAGAACAGCAACGCAGGGACCACTAAATCACTACCCTGTGGAACTTTTATCTATAAGCTCAGTCTCTTTTTTTAAAATCTGTTTTCTACAAACTTATCACCCAAATCACTGTAAAAATATTGAACAAATTCACCCAGATGAAGGCATGATAATGTTTCAATACACTCTGTTTGCAAAGGTGTCGTTATTTAATAATGACTTGTGCAGAGCCCATAGAAAATGTGAGATTATATATATATATATATATATATATATATATATATATATATATATATGAGTGTGTGTGTGTGTGTGTGTGTGTGTGTGTGTGTGTGTGTTCTTAATCCTGCTGATAAGTTGTTTTTTATATCATCTTTTTTTACTGTCTTTTAGATTGTCTTTTATGATATGGTGCTGATGATTGTTGCTAAATGAAATTTCATTGTATTCACAATGACAATAAAGTGCTATTCTATTCTATTCTATTCTCATCATTGTTATTAACCTATTATTATGAAGTTAGCACCACATATGTCACTAGTTGAGAAATGCTCATACATGGTCATGGTCCAGTATCTGCACAGTAGCATTTATCTCTTGGGTCTGTCATTTCCAAGTGTGCTATTAGCACAGTGCTAGGCTAGTGCTATTAGCACAGTGCTAGGCTATTCAGCTCAACACAGAGGCTTTAGTAAACACTGTGTGTCAACAAGTGCTTCATTAAATCAGTCGTATTCCAGCTTTTACATGTAAATGTGGTTAAAACCTCTAGCATATGGAAGCATCTGAAACTTCCTGTAACCACACGTTTCACCTATGACATGTTGCTCTCTGCACCACTGCTTGTGTGCGCTGCCGCGTGTGGAGAGAGGGAGTAATTAAACAACAGCTGCATGTGTGGTAACGAAATTCATCTTCAATTTCAGTCTAGTTATTACCGTTAATGTTTGCCTCAGTTCCATAGCTATACCGACTTTCAGTACCCAACTCTCTCGCTCACTTTCTGTGCGTGAGCGAGAATGACAGAATCACGTTGAGGAAAAAGAAAAAAAAAGTTTTTAAAAAATCTGTTTGTGGCATTTGGTTTTTATTCTGTTGCTCTGCACCACAAATTACTTATAGGAAACACTGGACCTTGTGAATGGCAATACTCAGAGCGGCAAAGTTAGAAAGAGCAATGAAATAAGTTGTCGTAATGGTGTGACACTTTGCACTGCAATCCGTCATAGTACTGGAAAGTCACCCTCCAAATTTTGGACCATTTGGTGGAGTTGTGCAGGTGTTATGCATTCCATAGACAAACAGGAACACGACAGACAGAAATTTGCTGAATTATAGATAGATTTGTATTCAATTCACTATTTGTTATGCTCGAACTATGATGAAATCTGACTCATTTGCTCCAATATTTGTGTTTTGATGAAGACTAGCATTCATCATGATGAAAAAATGCACTCACCTACAAGCATTAATGCTGCATTGAATCAGTGGACACATTATTGACATAATATGGTAATGATAATAATATGGTAAACCTGAAAAAGCGCTAACATTTTTGTGAGTAATGAAGCCCCATTAGGATTACTATATTAGAGCTTGAGAATAACCCCATCCAAATACGTTGCTATGATATTTAAGTAGACTTTTCAGGTATATGTGTTTTAGTATTTTACTACTTTTCCTGCATTTCAGCACATATTTCTGGACTTTATACTCCTCACATTCTCCAGACAGGTACTTTTTAGTTTTAATACATGTGCATGAAATAATCATTGCAGGTTTTCCCAGCATCAAGACTGATTTCAACCAAAACATATAAGACAATTGACACAAAACAAACTAGAAAAGCACTCAGAGTGTGGAGAGTCTACCAAGGCAGATCAGCCCCACCCCACCCTTTCACTTCTGCAAACAGTGGCACACACACACACACACACTTTTACCTGATTTGCCCAATCTCTTATCATTGTGAAAACACATTTTTGGTGACTGTGACCTTTGACCTACATTCACCAACATTTAATGAGATCTATTCTGGACCACCTTGCACCTTTTCTGAAAGTTTCATGAAAATTGCTCTAGTAGTGTTTGTCTAAAGCTGCTTACAAACAGACAGACAGACAAATACACAAACCAACCCAAAAACAATACCCTCCACTTTGGGAAGGAGGGATAACAAACAAACTACAAACCCATGCAGAACGTAGTAACTTTGCGAATTATATGAAATCTGTGATCTTGTCAAATCACCATGTTAAATCACCAATACATGTTGAAAACAGCAAATCTCTGCTGTGACAATGCAAATTTAATATGGCGTTAGACCGGAAGTAGTGAGTCGATTCCGCTGAAACTCGATCTGTTTCATCTTTATATGTGTCTCCTTCTGCATGCCAAATTTCAGAACAATCCATCAAAAATTGGTGACAGTGGAGTTAGAAAAGAGGAAATGTGCACGCACGCACGCACGCACACACACACACACACACAAACAGACAAACCATTAAAGCAACATAACTTCATGAATCTCTAATTCGTGAAGTTAACAAACAAACAAATGCCAGCAAAGACATAACTCTTTCATTCCTTGGTGGAGTAACCAGCCCATATTGGATACATATCACAAGAGAAACTTAGAAGACCGAAAGAGGAGCCTTTTGTATTTAGACTACCTGCTTCAGCCTGTACTCTTTCACTTTTATTTAAGTAAAGTTTGGTGAATATCTACTTTTACCAGTTCTGCCTAAAGTTCTATTTCAGTTTCTATATGTGTTCTTTTTTAGTGGCTTCATGATACTTTAAACTCAAAATGTGTGTGTCACATGATTCTGACAGACAAATGGGTGTCCAAAACAGTGTACAGTCTGTTTATTAGATTCACTAAAAATAAGAGACACTAGCTGCTGAAGACAGGGTGGACAAAGATGCCAAAACCAAACTTGTACAGCTGCAAAATCAGCTGTAGTTGATTATAATAAGTAGCCTCTCTCTAATTATATACTGTCACTCAACCCATTCATGAGAATATTGATTAATGTAGATTTAAATGCATTCTGGTCAGTTTTGAAGACAGGAGAATTTGACAGTTTGACATTGTACACAACTTAATACACGGTGATTGGCTTCATTTTGTCATTTAGTCCAAACCCCCAAAGTTCTTATTGCTGCCTGTGGGAAACATTTATAAAGATGTGTAAAGCTCAGGTCACACAGTATTTGCTCTTTATCCAAATAAAAATTCCAGACTTTTTCTCATACGTTTTCAAAACTGCACCCCCCCATACCCTTTATGGACTTTTATGCTAGAGGAGGTACTTTTTTGATTGAAATTACACATGTTTAATACACAAAATCATTTTAATAAATATATGAATGAATGAGTAAATTATGTTTTACTGACAGAAACCTATTCGATATATATGAAAATCATAAAAGTGCATGGCTATCACACAAACAAGAATCATTCCAGTACTGACCAATTTGCAAAATCATATCAAGTGTTATAAGATCTCCCTTTTGTTCTTTTGTCTGTCTGCCTGTCTATCAATCTGACTAAAGATATGGATTTGTGGAACCATGTCCTGTGTTTGGATGAACCAAAATAAATGTATTTAGTTCAGATGGTGTCAAGCATGCATGGCTGCAACTGGGTAGGAGTAGAAAGATGAGTGCGTCTTGCCTAGAGTCCAGTATGGTGGTGGGGGGTGATGGTGTGGGGCTGCATGAGTACTGCTGGCTTTGGGGTGCTACAGTTCACTGAGGGAACCATGAATGTCAACACGTACTGTGACAGACTCAAGCAGAGCATGATCCGCTCCTTTCAGAAACTGGACCACAGAGCAGTATTCCGATATGATAACACCCCAAACACATCTCCAAGACGACCACTGCCTTGGTAAAGAAACTGAGGGTAAAGGTGATGGAATGGTCAAGCATGTCTCCAGACCTGCACCCCATTGTGCTCTGGTCAGGCAGTACTGGATAATAATGGTGGCCAGGAAAAATAGTGACACTTTGGGTCCAATTTGGACATTTTCACTGAGGGGTGGACTCACTTTTGTTTCTAGAGGTTTAGACGTTAATGGCTGTGTTTTCACATTTTCTTACAATCTGCTTCATTTTTAAGGACAAAAGTAGGTTTACTTTGTTTTGTTGCATATTTAAAATAAACAGAATTTCAGTATTATGTGCTCCTCATGTAGTTCCTATCTTACAAGGTTATGGGCCTTTGAGATTTAACTAAGGGGAGAACCTTTTCCCATACTTTATTAAGACTTTCACACAAAATTCCACACTTTTCAAGGTCTGGAAAACAGCACAGCAAATTCCATACTTTTTAAGACTTTCAAGACTAGTGCAACCACTCTGACTGTTGTATCCCAAACTTAAAACCCAGATGGAATTCAGTGACAAGCTGAAGTTGGTGAGCAGACACATTTACAGTATAAAAACATTACCCAGTCCTGGAATATACCCCACAATCATACTGGTACTCAGTTTTGGAGCTGAAATTGCATTAAGGATTGCTTTCTTTTCCGAATGATGATTAAAAAGACATCTGAAAAGTTTTTATCTTTCTACATAGTGAACGATACAGTATTAACCTCATATTTTTTACTTTTAAATATCTTAGCAGTCCAAAAATCTTGAAAGAAATCAGAGGTCTCCTGAGAACAGACGCTCATGTGTCTTTCATTTCCCTAGTCAGTTTCTCTTTCCCCAAAGACATATTAAAGAATCAGGACATTCCTTGCAGGAGATATCAGTGTCAAGCACTCCACAGATAAAACACATTTTCTCCCACGGCAGCTGCTGTATAAATACTATCAGTAAATCTAGACAACAAAGGAAGAGTGGCTATTGGAGGGATCAATTTCTAAGCTCACTAGAGGCTAAAAAAACCTGACATGTTGTCACCCAGTTATACCCTACATCATCTGAGAACCCAGGATTAAAAAAACCCTGGGAAAAAAAGATGTTGACAGAGAAATTTTACACTAAATAGAGTTATTATAGTTACTACAGAGAAAACTATAAACATGGCAACTAAAAATGAATAAACCCTGGATGTTTAACTGTCACGGTCACCACCCTCTTGTCTGGTCAAATCAGAAACCAGCTCTGGAGAGTGTGGAGAGTTATTTTCACCAACAGATCCAGAAATCTATGAAGCACAAACTGTCTCTAATGTTTCCTTTGTATTTCAGGGTTTGCTCTGTGATGCTGTGGCTTTAATTGCATGGTTTCAATATTTCAAATGAGAGAGAGAGAGAGCGAGAGAGAGAGAGCGAGAGAGCGAGAGAGAGAGAGAGAGAGAGAGAGAGAGATGATGGGAAATGCACACATCCACAACTGGACCTGGAAGTTCCAAGGTTGGCATTTCACACAGTTTTTTGGGACTCTCTTTTAGGCATATGATAAAAATGCAATATGCAACACTGGCTCACACTTCTACAGTCATGTGATGTTTGTGCTGCGTCAGAAGTAGGTTACTTGTTGGCGTTAGTGGACTCCATTTCTGAGCTAAGCCCCGGAACACAGTCTTCACAGGTGTTTCTGCTGCAGGTGTTTCTGCTGTGTTCATTTCTCACTGATTTTAAGAAATAAAATGTCAGATGTTGTGGAGCAGTTTGTCATGTAGAAAACAGAAGAACATTTTTACTATAGGACAGAAAATTCTCTCTTGATAATCAAACTGACATCATGCAGGCTATATCTGATACTACTAGTACCTTTCAAAAATAGTTTTAAGATGTACAATGTTGTACTGGTGTAGACATGATAAAAAATAAAACATAGTATCTGATCTTTTCTCGTTCTCTGTTAGTCTGAGGTTGAGTGAAAATCATGTGACTTCTTTAACTCCTCACTTTTCTCACAAACTTAATTAACGGCAGAAGTGGAAACTAACACTGCTGTGTGTAAGAAATGCCCTGCAGCACAGCAACCAGTTCAGTAGGAATAGCACAGTGTATCGCAGTCCAATAAAAGCTAGTGTTGCATAGCAGTGACAGGCACTCGCAAGGGACGATATGGAATTCTGTGGAAATTTCAACCCAAGTCGTCTACACAGAATTCTGTTTATAGCTGGTATCGTGACCGGTTGTAAGAAACATGAGCATTTCACATGTTGGAAACCTTAAAAAAGCAATTACTGTAATATTGTGGGCTACTTGATTATTTTACATGTGCATAAAAAACAACATAAGATAAACATCAAAAGCACTTTTAAACAAACATAATACTGTTTTAATGAAAATCTGTTTATCCGTGTGAGAATTTTATTCATGGTCATTTGATCTTGTCTCCATTTTTTGAATATATTCACTAATATTTATATATCTTCTTCTGTTCACTTTCTAAATTTTGCAATACATTTGATGCAAAAATCTTTATTATGGTGGGTATTTGTCATAAAGTATAAATCACTTTGTAACCCTGTCATAGAAAAGCCCATAAATTAAATGTTTATTCCTCTCTGGGTGACTGGCCATTGGCATGAGTGTTTCGTCATCTATTCAAATCTACTTAACAACAACATGTAAATGTGAAAACTGCATAGACTCCATAGTGGATTTTCAACTTTTTTGCAGATGCCTTGTGTTGAGTGTGTCAATTGTGCATCGCAACTGTTTCTGGTGTGGTGTATTTGTGCGTCAGTCTCTGTGTGTGTGTGTGTGTGTGTGATCTCTGTGTTCACTTGAAATCGGCACGAGTTGTGACAGCTCATCTAGAATGTCATGGCTAGACTCTGGCAGACCCTGAGGACTCCTGCTGTGTGAGCAGGCCGCCTCTGATAATTTGTCTAGCAGTCTCAGTGATGACAGCCCTTGGTTGTAAAGGCTCAGAGTCGTACAGCCCTGAAACGTGATGTGGAAACCGAGCGTCCAGGTCTTATCAAAACCACTCTATGCTGCCATGATACGAGACTACAGAAGCCTTTCCTCAATTTATTGTTCTTCAACTTTTATTTTGCTGTGCTTTAGTAGGGGGTGGGAGTTAAAGGTAGAGCAGGGGAGATGTGAGAGCACCGCTGGGCTCTTTGCATTAAGAATGTGGTCTCTGGGAGCTTGTGTGTGTTAGCAGAGACCGAAAGAGAAGGAGGGGGGGCGGGGGGCTGCAGTAGGAGTCAGAATTTGTAGACACAGACACAGATGGAATAGTTTACCTCCTCTGGCCCAGACTTGACTTCCAATGTCTGACCTGTTGTAACCCACATTCTGTTCACAGTGCTCCTAGAGTGGCACAGACTTCCCACCGGTGTTTTTCTAGGACTGCTCTGCTACTGCCCCTGTCCCTCCCTCCTTGCCATACCTGGCGGGGGTGTCACAGTGAGGTGTCTACGGATTGGAGAGGCTCCCATCGCCAGCCAAGGCTTCTCTCAAATTCATTAGGACCCCCACACACAGACGCACAGAAAGGCTGCACTTCAAGGGGGCTTCTCAAGACTAATAGCAACTACAGATTTTGTTATTCTAAATCTCTCACACACAGACACTTTGCTCAAATTCAAACACATGGTATTCATTTCAAACCTCCACTCTGTGTAGTTAGACTTTGAGATCTTTGGTGAAAAACAGAATATGAGAGGAAAACACAGCGTCAGGGCTGATTTCCTGATGGCCAATCTGGTGGCTGCGGGTTGAAATCCCAACTTGACACACACACATGCATACAACTTGAACTTTAACATAGATTTATCAAGATGAAGTTTATCATCCATGCATCTACTACAGCATTTGAACTAATTCGATTTTTAGAATGAATGGCTTATTTTCTGACCCGTAAAGGGTCCAGTGTGTGAAGTTATCAACATAAATAAAATAGAGTAAAACTATATACATCTAAGGGAAGCTAATGAAAAGTACCTTCTTATGCCAACCTGTCATGCCTGGACTTCACCATCCACACAAACCCTGGCAAACCCTGTTTGAACTCTCCAGGAGCAGTCAGGAGTCAGAACTGTGGTGTGACTCACATGCTCTTCTGTTCCGCTACTAATATTTGCTACAGCTAATGGTGTCTGTGATTTAAAGCTAATGTGAGACTGCTTACACTGGAGGAATTTTATTCTGACTCTAGTAATCTTCTGTACGGTGTGTCCAGGGGACACAAGCTTTTATACGCTTCAAATTCATCATGAAATATGGAAAAAATAATATAAACATGTCTGAAATTACAATAATTGTAACACATGCTAGACTCTAAGGAAGCAGCAACGTCTGTGCCAATATTGCAGCAGCAATATAAATAATCTGTGTAAGTTTAACTTGGTGCTACTTTATTTAAGATAGTTTGGGATTTTTGCCATGACTCTCTACAAACAGGTTAGTCTTATTTTGGGGCCTTAAAGTGATGGTTGTGCTTTTTTTCTGGCACAGAAGCAAAGCAACACACTGCGGTGTACACGGCCAACAGCACTATGTATTTTAGAAGCCTAAAAAAAGCAGTATCAGTTTTAAGTGTATGCTAAATTTAGAATATTTTTACCACTTGACTTTTCTTTCAGACAGCTAATTTGTTTGGTACTACATTCTCTAAATTACAGAACTTACTTATCATATTCTTAAGTTGTCCATGTGCTGCTGACAGTGCTTTAAGCTGTTTCTGTCAGAGGTAGAAAAAGCTGACTAACAGCAAGAAGAGTGGTGAGAATATTCTACGTACAGTTTAACACACACTAAAACTGACAGAGATTTTTATAGACGTGATGGTCTGAAATACCATTTTTGTAGTCATCCCCATCGTCCGTAATACATCAGTGCCAGTTCTCCTGTGTGCTTCTCCAAAATGGGGCTGTGATATATTGCAGGTAACATAGTTAGAATAGCAGTCTATTACTCTGCTTCAAACAAATCAAGCTGCTTTAAATGTTGATTATTAAACAAAGCAGTGTTGACCAGCTATTTAGCTTTGCAAAAAGTTCTATGAAATTCAACTAAAACTGTAAAATATTAAAGCTTTACTTCAATGACGTGGTAGAAAACATAAATCAATACACTCAGGTCAATTAAAAAAACAAGACAAAAACAAAAAAGTTCCTATATTTCCTACAATGCAGTTTAATTTGTCTTGTATTTTTAATCTGATACTTATGAGTTGATATACATTAATATCCCTGACATAAATCTAGCTTGTTATCCAGACATGCCATTTAAAATTTAAGTTAAAAATCCCAAGGGAAGATAACTGATAACAATCAGAACCTTCATGAAAGCTTGCTTTAAAGGGCTCCTTCAGAACCTCAGAGCTAATCACAGAATAGTTTTTCATGCTCTGTAGTACTTCAGATGTTCATGAGCAAAAAACATCAGTTGCTGTAAGAAAGGTTTAAAATATGCTGGAACACCCAACTTGAATGTAACTGAATAGAGGTTGACTATCAATTAAGTGGAAAAAGAATGGCTGTTATTAAAAAAATGCCTTGTCATCTGAACCCGCTTTATCCTCACTAGGGTCACGGTGCCTAATCCAGCTACAATGGGTGAAGGTGGGGTACACCCTGTATGAGTCTCCAGTTCATCTCAGGGCTGAACATGTATAGACAAACAATCACTCTCACATTCACACCTATACACAATTTAGATTAACCAATTAACCTATCAGTGCATGTGTTTGGATGATGGGAGGAAACTGGAGTAGCTGGAGAAAACCCACGCAGACACAGGGAGAACATGCAAACTCCACACACAAAGGTCTTGTGTGGGTAAAAAACAGCCCTGTGCTCATTCAGACCTCACAGCTGTGATGTCTTGCTATCAACAAAAGGGAGTCTTTCAATAAATCATAAAATCAGAATTCAGAAATGAGGAGAAGCGATTTTAGTAACAGACTGGAAAAATAAACAATTTGTAAACAAATTGTTTACAGAAGCAAATTTCGACAAAGTGATACATTTTGTGCCTAATGCTTAGATCTATCTAATAAATCAAACAGAATTTAAATCCATTGAGAATTGAGGGAGGAGAAGCAATTTTAGTGAATTGTGAAGGACACCGATGACGGACGGACGAAGTGCGATGGCAATACCTCATCGCAACTTCGTCCGCATGAGCTAAAAATATAAAGTGGAAAATTTGCACATATTTATGTTAAAAGTAATCAGGCTCACTGACCATCCTTTGTCATCATCCTCTGCCAACTCCTCCACATCTTCCTCTGGATCTTCAGTGATGGCTGATGACAACTTGGACTTGAAGCGATCAAGGAGGGCCAGTGTCTATAGAGCAAAAAGAAAAGATGTGCAGCACATGTGGTATTGTTACAGAGGGTAGTCCGTCTGCCTGTTGAAACCATTTCAACATATATAAAAAAAAAAAATCATGAAAAAAATTTACTGATTTCTTGTACCTGTTCCTCTCTGTTTGATCCTTTTTTACGCTTTTGTTTCCTGAGTTCTTCATACTTCTTTCGTCCTTCCAGATACTCAGCCACAGCCTCATTGACTGGCTTTTTTTCATCTGGAGATACAGGACATTATATGAGGATTCATCATTTCACTTATAAATGATAATTTTGTCTTTTGACAAAACTATGACTATATCAACAAATGCATATATGAATGTACTAAATTCAGATTCAGAATTGCTTTATTGTCATTGCAACAAGTACAACGAGAGGGTAAGGTGCTGGCCTTTCAGTGCAAGAGATAGAAAATATGTATAAAGTTTAAAAAAAAAAGAAAAAAAGAGAAGTTTACATGTTCTCCAACATACTAAAGGAGATCGCAAGTGGGCACAACATGACCAGAAGGTAAAGTTAAAGAAAATAAAGCTTATGTAGCTGTGACAGCTGCTGCCATATAGGATCTGAAACATGATAATCAGAGAGGTGAAAAGATGAGGCAACAGAACATTCTCACATCTCAGATTGACATACTCTGCAGGAATCCATACTTCAACCAACTTTTGCGAAGATGCAGTGGGCAAAAGCTGCAACTTTCTAACCCTTCACTTAATCCTTTTCAGAGGTGACCTACATTTTGGCTGCTACCTTATACCTAAAACTTATTTAAATGATTGCTACCAGGAAAGGGAAGACCTCTTTAATCCCAAACAGACGAGTTATGTCCTCCTTCCCTCGTTTTGTTGGAAAAATTTACTGGTGCTGCTGAAATATCAGCAATGGATCATCATATTATAAACGCTGGTTTAGGTTAGAAAATGTTTACAAAGAGAAAAAAAAAGTTCTTCTGAGAATTATGTCTAATAAAGGAAAACGAAGGCCTAAAATGGAAAATTGGACTAAAGTATACTACAGCAGACTGATGCTTCAAACAAAGAGCTATGATCTGTGAGTTATTAAAGACAGGCAGGAAGAGTAAAGGCACAGGACTGACAGCAACACAGGCAATAATTTTCCACCAAATTGTCCTCCTGTGCAGTATGTGTGAAACAGCCTCTGTGAATGGAAGGAGAGACAATCAGCGTGCTGACATTGGTGTCTCATGCAGTTAATGTGCTTCTGTAAATCTCCCAGCTCAGACGCACAGGCTGTGAAGTCACAGAGTGGCAGACAGTGAGCACAGTCTGCCGGCTGGTAGAGCGCTTTCTTTCCACAACAAAATGTGATGTCACACACATGCCGGGTCCCGGGACAGCGTCACCTCACCGGCTCGGCTGTGGCACGTCTGACTGGGTGCTCTGACACATTCAGCAGCACTAAATAAATGATGTAACAGAGAAAACACTGAAGGCCATTGCTTGTCATTTAGTAAGAGGTGAAGAATGAGTTCCATTTAAGCATATTTATTTATACAAATTGCAGCTTTTTATCATAAGCGATGACACGTCAGAGGATTTCACTGTAAAAAGTGAAAAAAACAAACAAACAAAAACCTACTAATAGAGGAGAAGTTCTAGAGCAATGGCAGGAAAAGTTTGCAAAAGATAACACTAGATATAAGGCTGCAATATTTATTTTTTTTAAAGCTGATTTAATCATTTTTGCAGGTAAAAAAAACCCAACTAATTCTCAAGTGACTCATACTCATTTCTGAGGTGTCTTAATAGATGGAAAATCAACATGGAAAAATCACATCGATTTCATTTATAAAAAATATTTCTAAGAACACAGGGATTATATGGAAGATGAGAAATCTTTTATCCCCTAAGATATTTATTACTCTATACTATAGTCTTGTCTATCCCTATCTAACCTCCTGTAATATTGTATGGGGGAGTACGTACTCTACACCATTTAAATCACTCTTTGTGCTTCAGAAACGGTTTGTCAGAATAGCATCAAACATTTCATTCACTTTCCCTGGTGCACCATTGTTTAAAAAGATAAAAATATTGACCATATATGACATAAACACACTATAAATTAGTCTCTGGATCTATAAGACAATAAATTAATGTTCCTGTCTTCCTGAAATTTACAATGACACCTTATTAAACTCAGATATCCACAAACACCACACATGACAAAGTCATTACTTAAGGCCAATTAATGTGAAATTGAACCAATGACAATTTACAGGGGCCCCAACCTTTGGAATAACGTGAATAAACCATTAAAATTGTATACCTCCTTTGCTACTTTCAAAAGTCATACTAAAGCTGCTTTTATAAATAACCCCTCATTTTCCTACCTTTTAAGTTTCCTTGTAAGCTATTTATCTTTAAAGTCTATATTTAATTCATATCCACGTGTCTTTCTAAGTAATGGTAGATTCTTTATTGTATTTGTGTTTTTATTGCATTGTTTTATGTTCTTATTACTTCAGTTATTTTTGTTAATTTGATTCATTTAAACTTATAAGCATATTAAGCTTTTGACCTCCCTTGCACTGTTAAGATTTTATTTGTGTTTATACTTGCTTACATATTTTGTCATCTTTTAAAGTGCAAAATAAACTACACTTATATTCACAAACTGAAGTCACTCTGTCTCTTCAAACTCAAAGGCAAGATGATACTAAAAACCTAAAATGCATACACACTTGGATAATAAATGTAGAAACAATGAGATAATTGTTCTTTTGAAAAAGCTGAAAATGCTTTCAAATGTTTTCAAATAGTCTGACTTTATTCCCCTTCTCAAATTAATTTACATCATGATTATGAGTGAATATAACTTTAAGTACGTACTAAGAAAGATACATGGTACCATATTGGTACCATCAAAGAAAACTTCATTTTTATTTACTTTTATTTACAATTTATCCTATAAAATTTTTCATTTGTAGCTTTAAATTCAATTTTGTACACATTACAGCAATAAGTCAATAGAACTTTTTTCATAAGGTATCTGGTATCAGCAGAACATTAGCCCTTGAGTGTTATTGAAGAGTTCTTGAATACAACTATGATTATTAGGTCTTTGAAACTGGGTTTTTGACTTTGAAGGACAACAACAGGCCAAAAAATGTTTTACCACTGAGATCATAGTTGATGTTCAGTGATCTGTATGTATGTATTTGTTTGTATTTTAGGTATTTATGATAGTTCAGCAGTTGTCTGTGTCCAATAAAGTCAAACATTCCAGATATGCATTAATGCATTTTCAGTGAAACCCCTCTACTGGTTGGACTTTAGTTCATCCAGTTTCACAGGATCTCCAGTACAAATAACTTCCAAAACTATCCATGACATAAGTCACATTAGTTGCTGAAAAGTGTTTTTTTCTCCTGTTTTATATTTTGAGAAAAGAACATTTCTGAAAAATGTCACAGAGCAACCAAAGACTTTCAGTCCCACGGGGTGTTTGGGTTAGCTATCATTTCCACCAAACTATGCAATTAGTCTTGTGTCTCAAGGCTTTTACAGCAGTGAATACTACAAATAGTGAGCTGTTGCTGGAATTTCCAAAAACAGCCCTGGAAATCTGAGTGGTACACTTCACTGGTGTCAACACGGAAGTGTGCTCTGGTGCTTGAGGGCTGAAGCTTTTTTCCTTTTGATTTATGAGACCAACAATTGATCTCCCTCCATCTCGACTCCCCCAGTCACCTCTCGTGCTCGGCCTCGCCGGTGCAGCCTGTGACATGCTGGATGCTGAGTGATGATGCCCTGAGGTTCTACATGAGGAACACACATCATCCTCTCCAGCTGTTGTCACTAACCTCTATCTTTGAGTTTGATGGCCTTTCTAACTACATTCCTCCCCTCTCCTGTCACCTGGGCTCAAGAAGGCTACAAATCAAGCTGCCGTTGTTGCAGTAACCAAAGGCTGTTGTGCATGACAAAGGCCTCTTTTGTAGAAGAAGAAGTTGCCCGTTTCTGTTGTACTCTTAAGTCAAGTCAAAAGCCATGCTGTGAGGCAATGTTATTGCTCATTGTCAAAAACACATAAAAAAAGGCTGTCAGCACGTGTGTCGAGGTCAACTATCCCTCAACACAAGGAGAACAGACTGTTAATGCGTGAAAATATTTCACTCTTTTAGGATATTTATGTGTAGTATCCTGTGAAAATAACTAACCTGAGCTAAACTGTCAAAATAACATGCTAATCTTAATCACCGGTAATTGCTGTTTCGAATATCACTCTATTATTATAAAAAAAAAATCTAAGTCAACAGTATGACTGACAAGGCACCAGTGTAATAAAACACCCAGAGCACACAGGAATTACCTGTATAATAAAGAGCGTTGCCACATCATTTATGGTGGGTATTGAATGGACAGTGGTTTCTGAATGGCTCTCTTATTTTTGGCTGGTATGCTCAGTGGTCATGCCAAGAAAGAGAAAACCAGAGTGTAGAAACATGCTATAATTTATGTGATGACAACTGAAGGGATGTCTGTTGAGAAAATAATTCAAATGGTGAAAAAACTGTGATGGTGAATTCTGATGAGACAATTTGCTTTTCACTTCAATCAAATGTAATGTCCTGCACATGTCAGACAGCTGCTGGTGGAGAAGAATGAAAATACTATGACTATAAAGGAAGAAAACAGTGCAAATCTTCTCTCCCCTGTATGTGGTACCCTCGGTGTGTTTATTCTATGGCCTGGGACTAATTCAAATCATTAATGTAGTGCATAATCTCCTGAAAAAGCTGTAAGAATGTCTTGATCTTTTAGGTAATCTTAGTTGCACCCCTTCAGCCATGTAAAAACAACAATGTCTTTTCACAGACCTAATGACTGCACCCAAATGCACCTCAAGTTTCATTTTTTAAGGTTTTTGAATATGTTGGATGCTAGATGCTAGTTTTGTAGATAAATAAATGCTCAAAATCCTAGCTAAAATGCAATTTTTTTTAATTTAGAAATGTTTCCGTTTTCTTGTGGAAGGACTTCAAGACTCTATGGTCATGCGTGCAAGTCTTTCACAGAAAGTGCCAGACTCTAAACAGTAGCTATGGCCTCTAAAAACCAAAGGACAAACCTGTTAGAAGAATGTAACAATAGCTGTGAGTAATTCTTAAAGTCTTCTCACTTTTGGATAATGGAACGACACTACTTGAATATTCCATTTGAAATCATTCACCGGGAACTGCCCATCTCCACCATTCAAAACTTCCACTAAGTTTATTTTGTTAGTAAGAGGTTAATTCCCAACCTCTCTGATGTGATTATTGTTCATTACATTAAATGATAATTAATTAACCATCTATAGGTTTTGGACTGCTGATTGTTACTCAACTACTCTTCATATGTTACATGCCATGGTTATTTGACAGGTTTACTATCACTTTACTGACTAAATAATGGATCGATTAAAAAAATCTACAGTTCATGAAAACTATTTTTGGTTTTCCCCACAATAATTCCTGATCTGCTGTGGTAACCATTGTCCAATAGTCAGCTCTGGATTTGGTTGCTTGAGGTACTGAGTCAGACTGCTGCCAAATTCAAATCAGTTTGATTCATAAAGTTGGTACAAGGTAAAGGTGGTGAAAAAGGTGCAGTCACTGTTGATCACTATGTATTTACTGAATGAATAAAAAATTTATTTTCTTCAAGTTCGTCTTCAAGAGCTGTACCTGTTTTCACTTTGTGAGGCCTCTGACTGAAATAAGACCAAAGGCTGACCTTCACTCAGAGGTCAGAGCAGAACCAGGGGAATGATTTAAGCTTTTCAGGAATAGCCGTGTCAATGTGCGCATTAATGTGTATACAGCTCGAACTGCTGCTGAGCTTCTCCAGTGCAATGAGATAAAACAAACCCTCACCACAATGTTCTTCTGTGGCTGAGCTGAGTTTCAAGATTTACGGTATTTGAGCAGACATCCGTCTCCCCTGCAGTAGCCATTGGCCCATGACATCTAAGAATTCCATCTAATGGAATTAACTTTTGCTTCCAACACAGAAATGTAATGAGGAACCTTTAAAAGAAAGTCTTGCTTTGGCTGAGCTGCCAGAGAAGCACAAAACAAAGGGCCCTGGCACAGTTAAATATCTTGTAAGATAATGGAGCAGCTTAGGCTAGCTGCCCTCTGTATAACAATGCTAGGCTGTCTGTTAGTGGCTCAATATGTGAGGACAGGCCTGAATCTGTTTAGACAAGGCTACTTAGGGTGTTTATGGAACCAGTTTAACTTCAGACAGATATCACTAAGAGCCGCATATTAACTCAGAGACACCAATGAAATATTAGTTAATCTTAGTATTCACAGCTGGATAGAAAAACAATGTGATGATTGCATTTTTTGCTCTTTCACCTAAAATCTTGAACCAATTAGACACATGTCAACAGTAGGCTCAGTGTCTGTGTTTAAAAACATAAACCATCAGTGTTTGTGGAGACAAAAACAATGTTTGAGCAACAAAAGCCCATCATGGCCTTCAGGAAATTTTGGCTGGTGGTGATCCCACAGTTAGGTTGGTCCCCACAGATCCCCTGTTAACTATTTTGTTTTGTTGCACAACAACCTCAAGCTAACCTCTGTTCCTAAGTGGTTTTTGCAATCTTGAAAAAATGTGTTTCAGCATCAGAAACAATCCAAAGATTGACGGCATTATGACAAACTGCAGTGTGGTGAGGACCTGAGGAAATATGGGGGCAGATTTATACAGACCAAAACTGCAAACTAACAAACACACACACAATATATGCGATGTGTAACTGTGGCAAACACACAACAACTTTTACCCACACGTTTTCTGAGAGCTTTAACACAAAAATGCAGACCTTGGGGGGGGGGGGGGGTAGATGTCTGCAACTAATTGACAAAATCTGAGGGCTGCCTGTCTTAGTGTCCATTAGCAGAGAATGTGGCACAGACCACCCTCTTAGAGATACACACTTCTAGCTGTGAGGTGAAAAAAACAAAACAAAACAAAAGTTCCTTCGAAAGAACCTAATAGTAACATGATACCTGCAAGAAGAAATAAATGCTTAGTTGATCTTATTCTTGAGATGAGCCTTTGGATTCAGCTTCTGAAATGTGAGGATTTATAACTATATAGTTAATTAGTTTATAACTATATAACGATAGCCCGAAAACGTTGGATTTTTTTTTGCACTGTTGGTCAGACAAATCAAAACATATATGGAGTGAACAATGATAAGACAAGGGATTGAATGAATATAAAATAATTGAAAAGTTAGTAATGAAAGTAAGCATATGTTGTGCATACATTCCTTGGTTTCCTCTGCTGCAGGTTTTGAAGCTTCTTCTTTCCTTTGCTTTATGGCCAGTAGGTCTTTCTTCAACTGCCGTGCCTCTTTCCGTAATTCATCACTGCAAGGTAAAGAGTAGTTTTCCACTTTAATTGTAGAATACAGAAACCATTAGAGGTGATTTCACCTGTAACAGACATAAAAATCCTGACAACACTCAGTTTGGCTTCCTCCTATCAAACGAACATATATTATAGTAAAGTGAACATTCCCATTCTTGACAAACAACTGTTCTAAAATTATTTTGTTTCTTAAATTTTAAACATTCACAGCCAAAAACATGAGCATTGAAAAACACGTATAAAGTGCTGCTCAAAGTGTTAGAATAAGGAATGTCCATTAAAGCTTCTTTTACCTCTATAAATCTGATGGAGCCTTAATCAAATAATTGTTTTCCCTCCAGGTTCTTGGAAAGTACTACATGGGGAGATGAGGTTTAGTTGAAGTGAGAAATATGTTAATGTGTTTCATGTTTAGAAATGAACCATTGTCACTGTGGTGGCACAAAACACTCATTAAAATATTTAGGAAACAGGGATTACTTTGAAAGGAAGCTGTATTTTGTAACCTTCATTATTGTGGTCACACTGTGGTGGTAACAGTGTCAATAAAAATGTTGTGTGCCTTCTATAAAACTGATTTGGTGTAGTAAAATACCAAAATATGTGCATGTCAGGGAAAATGTGAAGGAAACACATTGCACATAATTCCTGAAACTCTATATTTTCCTTGATGTTCAGTATGTAATAATGATTGAAATCTAGTAGTGAAGCTGCAGATTACAACCAACTGAACAACCCCATCATTTATGCCTTAGGTGGCTGCAAAAATATGAAAGCCCTTTGGCGCATCCAGTGTTTCTTTTGCCCAATGTGACCTTTTTAATTACAGGGAATCTGGTCTACACCCTAAGACAGATTGTTTGCAAGTTCTCCCTGTGTCTGCGTGGGTTTTCTCCAGGTACTCCGGTTTCCTCCCACCATCCAAACACATGCACTGATCGGTTAATTGGTTAATCTAAATTGTCCATAGTGATTGTTTGTCTATATATGTTCAGCCCTGAGATGAACTGGTGACGCATACAGGGTATACCCCGCCTTCACCCATTGTAGCTGGATTAGGCCCCCACAGACCCCCCTGACCCTCGTGAGGATAAAGCGGGTTCAGATGACGAGACATAAACGGATTAAGTGGTCCTGCTTGTTACCTCTGGATGCTATCTGCTATAAAATAAAAAAGGGACTGTCCATTTTGTGCTACAGCAGGGGTGCTCAATCCTGGTCCTCGAGGGCCGCTGTCCTGCATGTTTTAGATGTATCCTTCATCAAACACACCTGATTCAAATGATCAGCCTGTCATCCAACTCTGCAGAAGACTGATAATGATAGTCAGGTGTGTTAAAAGAGGGAAAACTCTAAAACATGCAGGACAGGGTCCCTCAAGAATCAGGGTTGAGCACCCCTGTGCTACAGCAAAACCATGATGGGATTTATTTCTACAGAAAGTTCTATTTTGTATTTTAAAAAATCTCATCATAAGGTAATAAAACTCTGCAATTCTCATTTTGAGTGATTATACACAATTAAAAACATAATGAAGAATTTTTTTTTCTACTTTGATCCTTCTAAATCTTTCACGCTAGACCTGTAAGTAGGAATGCTGACAAGCAACACTCTGGTCATGACCAACAACTCTCAAAGTCTGGCAATTCTCATGACAAACTAAGAATGTTTCTCGGGATGAACAACTAATTACAGAACAAGTGGGACATAAATCAAGACTCAAGTCAACAGAATTAGGTCAAAGTTAAGCCTGTTAAATAAAGTAACAATCTCACAAATCAAGTAGGAATCCTAAACCCACTGTTTGAGCCAAACACTGTGGAGTCCCGAAACAATACAAATAATTTCCAAGTCAATGGAAAAAAAAATCCAATCAAGTTCTCTGTAAATACCAACAAGTGCCAAACCATGTCTAAAGTGAAGACCCATGGGTTCCATGTTGTCCAATGTGCTACTTTTGTGTTTGAAGCACTTAACAAGTTGCAGATCTCTGTGTTTAAGTTGTCTTTTTTGATTTCATGAGGTTAAAGGTGATTCTGACAACGTGCGTCAACAGAAGTTTAACTCAAACCCATGTCTCTGCAGATGCATACACACAGTATACACAGCTGTTCTCTGCATGAAAGCCATGAAATACCCTTGAACGCAGTGTGCAATAAAGCACATTAAAATACTCCAAAACATAAAAATACACAGCTGACTAATATCATAAGTGGCACAGGCAATAAAAGTGGCTTTTCCTCAAGTGGTAGTACATTAAGTGTTATGGGCACTGCTCATGTCCAGCCACCCTAATAAAACCTTTAACTGGATGACAGAGACAGGCCAAGGCACATCCTAATTTCCTCTACTTGAGGTGTCGTACCTTCTGGCAGGTGGCCCTCAGTCCAGCTCATGCAAGGCTCAGTGTGATGAAGGCTGAATTGGGGCCAGCCATGCTGATTATTGTTCCCTTTCACATGATTGAGACTACTGCCAGTTGTGGAGCAGATATGTTATGTTAGGAAATGATAATATTTTTGTACTGCCTGACAGCTCTGTTTTTGTCCTATTCTGTAGAAGAGCCACAAAGCACAGGTAAGCTGCACAGTCTGGGCTCCTGGCCTAGAAACATGTGAGGCATCTCCACACCAAACAATGGCTGCCTTTGTTTCTTACATCTGCTTCTCTGAACTGACATTCATTTATATCCTTTTCTTTCTTTTATCTGGAACTTCCACTCTTCTGCTCGTAGCGTTCCAACGCTCATGTTACCTTCTGTTTAATTCTGTGACATTGTCTGCTGCATCAAACTGAGTGATATTTTAACTCTAAGTGCTTTGGCAAATATTAACAGCTGTGGCTGACTTGATGTCATGTCTTTTCCTTGTTAACATCTCTGCTGCTCCCGAGGATACACATGAGGAATCAGTCAGACATAAAGTTGTTTGCTGAAGGAAAAAATAAGTCACATAGCAAGATCTAGACTCTGTTGCCAAATGCAGAAGTGGTTGGCAGTCAGACTTGGTCTGTATGAGGATGTCACCTGTCCAGCTATGACTTTATGTTTGTTTAGCCCTGTAAATGGTAATAACAGCTCTCCAAATAACCCAAAAAGGGGAATCCCCATTAAAGTATCTGTATGATATGTGGGTCCAAAAAAGAGCTACAACCGTCTAAGTCGATACCTCTCACCAATCCTTTTTGGGTGAGAATCTGTCATTAATTTGTGCATTGACAATTTGCTGATGATACATGATACATACTAGGGACCAAATTGGTACAAAAATACTCATAGCCCTCCTGTAATGAAACTAGAGATACAATGATTAAATGATTAGTTGACAACTGAATTAATCACCAACTTTGTTTGGTCAATGATAACAAAAAATTTTTTTTGTACTCCACTGTTAGAGAAAACATAATATCATTGTGATACGGGCCAAACTAGACACTTAAGAACAACATTTAGGACTTTGGGAAACTTTTTCAGTATTTTCCAAAATCACACAATTAGGAATTCAATTAACAGATTACCAATGTAAATAACTTGCCGTTACAGATATAAATGAAACTAAATGTTATAATGACAGTGATCACAGGAGGCTAGATAGTGATTCCCATGGCAAATAATCAATTTATTAATAAAAACAAAATGCTTTGATTTTGCTTTTGAAACAACACAAAACAAATGTAAAAACAATTGTTATATCTTTTACATTTAGTAATTATAATTATGTATTATGGAGAAAACATGTTAAAACATGACAGTACATGCTAAAGTAAAAAAGCTTAAAATGCATTGCCACAGTGGTCACAACGGAATACTTATTTGAAAACTGTTTCTGACCTTACGCAGTAGACTATCCAATGAATTACCTTTAAAAGAACATCTATTACAGGACAATTGAATTACATTTCATTATACTGATACACCATTCGTGTATTGTTTTAGGAGTTTTTCATCAATACTCGACTACAAACAGCTGACCTTGCTCTCAGAACTTAGCTTTTACAAAAATATTCTACAGTAAGAAACACTTTGGAGTGAGTGATAGTCTTCTGCTTGCCTTGACATGCTGCCATTGGAAAACAAGAGACGTATCTACGGCAACAGCCAAACAATTGGCTCCACAGCCCTGGTGCCAATAAAGACAGTGAGAGGCCGGGGAGCACAGGAAAAACCCCAACAACACCTGTTCAGACACTCCCTGGAGCTCAGCAAATTCCACAAAAGACCCTCACATCACACTACAAATTATTTGATTTCCTCACTCCTGAAATCAAAAACTACACTCTGACAGCTACATTTTTTACTAACGCTTGCTCAGACTATAATTTTTTCATTGTTAAATCTGGTCAGATCATACCTGCAGGAAATAAAATTCATTGTAGTGTTTTAGTCATTAATCAGGAGAAAGAGTGGGTGCATTTTGTGGCACTGGTATCGCCTGTGGTACACTTCCGGTATCTCACTGTGGCCCGTGGCTCACTTCCACTGTCTGTGGTACTGTGGCCAGAGACAGTGCATTGTGCTGGGACCGTGGTACCACACCAGTATCAGGTGTCGGTACCGGCCTGGTACCGCGGTGCCATGGCCTGGTACCGGGTCAGTACCAGGTGCCGGATCCACGGACCCGGCACCGGACCGTGGAATATGCCGTATTAGTGCCAGGCCATCGGCACCGTGGATCAGACCAGCACCGTGGATCCGACCAGATAGTAGCTGCTGGATCCGCAGAGGAAGCCACTTGTACAGTCCGGGGTTTGGACCATGTTAAGTACAAAGAGGAGTTTCAACCCATTACAAGCAGATGGTGTACTTGTACAAATCCACATAAGACTATAAATACTGACTTTTAACCATTGTGTTTACACGGTGATTGCTGATTGAAGCTGCACTTCCATACCCTGGCACCCAACTGTGGTACCGCAGTCCAGGCATCTGGTACCGGACCCGCACCTGGTACCAGGCCATGGTACCCTGAACCGGGTAAGATCCGTGGTACTGACAGCACCATGGTCCGGTGCCGGGCTGCGGATCCAGCACCTGGTACCGGCTGTGGTACTAAGTTGTGGTACCTGACACCAAGCCGTGGCATTTTTCACCTGGCACATAATGTAGGAAGCCACGGCACCGTCCGCTGAATCCCCAATCAGACACAGGTGTATTAAGAACAACTTTAAAAAATGACATTTACTAATGAAAGAATGAAAAGGGTTTAAGAGAGTTTAACACGGACACTAAACCTGGAGCCTCATGTACAAAGGGTGCGAATGCCCAAAATCATGGTGTACATCCTTTTCAACACTCACATTCAGATGTACAAAGTGAAGTGACCCTGCTTTGGAACTGTTGGCAACATTTAGAGGTGATACTGGGACACTTCATAATTTGAAAAAGTGAATTCCTCCAAGTGATGTGCACATCAGAGATACACAGATAAACTGACATGCCATACTAGCCCCTGAACCAGACCACCCACACACTGGACCTATCAATGCCAATCAGCCCAGTACATTTCAACCATAAAGATGCATGGAAACAAACTTCACTTGTTGATAAATGTATTTAATGTTAATGTCCGTCAGAATATTTCCAGGCAGAATGGGTCCAGGCTCATTGATACTGCTGCCTCACTATGTCCTCTTGTGACTCGGCTTCGGACATGGTCGAGGACGGGCATCGGCTGTTGGTAAACTCAAGCATCAGTTGACACAGTCGGGCTGGTCCAATCCCAGTGTGTTCATTCCCACAGAACAGTTTCAAATGCTTGAGGTTACAAAGTTCATCACAGTTTCATGGAAAAAATAGCATCCAATCATCACCAATGTCATGGTTTTGATTTTGAAGGTGAAAGTGGATATGATTACAGGTGCGTTTTAGTGATGAGTGATTTTAGACTTTAAGCTACATACAATTTTTTTCCACGAAGGTCCTGCTGGGACTCTTTCTCCGCTTTATCGGAAAAGTCATTCACCTTTGAAGTCATCATCTGATTGCACAGAGGGAAATCCCAGAGGGAATCCCACCTGCAGGCTCTGGTTATAATTTGCATATGCAAATGTTGTCGTGGAAAGGGAGGAGTCTGGTACTTCAAGAGATGAAGAGGTGAATTCCACACTGATTAGGATGTACTAAAGAAATGTGCTTGGATTCAGACATACGCACAGTTTTGTACATCTGGGGTTTTTTTTGGTTTTTTTTACAGACTTCCAGATTTGGTCAGTATGAAACCTGGTGAAGTCTTTCCACATGAGACTGTCACTAAGAACAGATACCCATATCTGCCTGGCCAAAAAAAAAAAAAAGTTGCATCCTCGCCTTCAATTGGATTATTTTTTAAGTCACCACCAGTTTGATACAGAGCATAAAGATTCAATGGAAAAGGCTCATGTGGTCTGATGAGTCCAGCTCCATTCTGTTCCAGATTGATGAGTGTGTCAGAGTGAGAAGAGAGATAGATGAAATGATCACCCATCATGCCTAGTGCCTACAGTACAAGCATGTGGGGGCAGTTTTATGATCTGAGGTTGCTTCATCTGGTCAGTTCTAGGTTCACTAACATTATGTATCCAAAAAATGCATGAAATGCATGTTATGACACTATAAATGATGAGAAATTATGCAGTAGGGAATCTTAGAAGGGGACTTTATTTGGCTTGAGTATGTTCTTTTAATTGATATTTTTATTTTGTTTGTACTCTCTCATATTCTGTTTGTCTTTAATATGTTCCTTTTAATAGCACAGTTGTATAAATCAAAAGCAGAGTCAAGAAATATTTCTTCAGTACAGGAATAAGTATTTTCAGGTCAGTTCATGGGTAAAGAGGATGTCTTGGTAGACAATAAGGCCAATCAGAGACAGTAAATCCACTAAGATGACAACACTAGTTGTCAAATAAACAAACCTAAATGGGGAAAGCTGGGTACACCAGGAACCTTTTTTCTAACTCCCCCCGCGGCCTTGGTACTTTTGGGGGCTGCCAGTTAGTGTCACTGGTTTTCAAAAAACCCCAGAGAGCTGTGGATGATTAACTTTTCATAAAGAAAGCATATGAAATGATTGGCAGAAGACCAAGAACTCTCTCATGATTCAGGACCTTGCATTTAATACTCGGGTGTCTGGCAGGAGTCTGAGGCTGACACAGGAATTCAACAACTTTAAAATAGTGCAGTGATGACTGTATGGTTTCATCAAAAAAAAAAAAAAAAAAATCAGTAGTTTTCCAAAATGTACAATTGGGCCTACTTTTGTGCATTTTTCTGTAGTCTCTACCTCCAGTCCTCAACTGACTGTAGAAATATTATTGATAAAGTTGGGAAAAAAAGAGCTGTAGCCACAGTGTGATTTCACAGAGTTGAACGTCAATTTAAATGTAAAACCAAACACCTCGGCCTCATTCAGACTGAGTACACCACAAAGATGGCAAGAGCAGCTTCTCCCTGCTATGGTGGACTTAAAGTACTCTAATGACTGAGCAAGTGATGTGGATGAATGTGCTAGAATAACAAGATGGCTGGGTGAACTCCCCTCAGGGGGCACTCCACGGCTTGGTCAAAAGCCAAGCAGAACTGTGAGCAGCAGAGGAGGAATCCAACCTCAACACAGGAATTTGCATGACTTTGCAGAGTGATCTGGACCAATCCAAAAACATTACCCACATGCTGGACACTGATGGTTCTCCTTTCAGCAGCGTTCATCTGCCTGACAATTGTGTACTGAATCCTGTAACTTGCAGTTATTTACCTGTCAAATGTTGACACTGATCATCATCCAAGCAAAATCCCTCTGATTTTTACTTTTAATTTATCTTTAAAACATGTATGCCTCCACACCCCAGACATGCATATGCTGTCTGGAACTGTTTCCAACAAGCAAGTGCCCCACATGGGGCAGACATGCTACAGTGGGCCAGAGATGTGTAAACCTGCCAGTTCCAAAACATACACAATCCCACTGCCAAGAACTGGATTATCTCAAGCAGTTTTCTGCACAAAAACAGAGCCAAATGCTTTCTTGATCTCTGTAACCTTTCCCTGAGAATGCATTGGGTTTTGACCGCTGACAAAAGACAGGTGCAGCCAATTAATGCACACTGACACTTGGTGGAGATAATTAGAGTCTGATGTCTCATTTAAGTTACGCTAACCATGAGGATAAAAGAATGCTTTGGTAAAGTGCTACACAAACAGTGTGCAAGTCAGAAAGAGAAACATGACCGTGGTGGCAGTCAGCTAAGCAGTTACAACACAGGAAACAAAAGCTGGTGCCGAGTCTTTAGGGTGCATGATTAACACATGAAGCTGGATGAACATGAAATATTTGTTCAGTTTTCAATTTTTAATGTGATAAAGTACACATATCTTTCCTCAAAAAAGAAGAAACAGTCATTGACAACTGAATTTATCTTGATGTGAGGCAGTGGAAGTGAAGTCTGTATGATGATTATTTTGTTTATCTTAACAGCTAAAACAATTACATGATTAATTTTGAGTATAACAAAAAGTTAAAGTTAGTGTTAAATTCCCTGATGACCAATGTGCATATTGGTCAGTTCAAGCTTCTCTCATGTGAAGATCTGCAGCTTCTTTATGTTTTCAGATGAGTTCATGCATCCATATAAGGGTTCGTCTGTCCAATCAATTTTCAGTTATTTCAGATTGATTTTACATATCTGGAAATAAATACAAATTATATGATTTTGTGTCTAGCTTGTTATTACTAAAACGATTCTTCTGGCTGCTGTTTTTTTAACATTTTATTGCAGTTGCATTTTTGCTTGATGTCAACCACATGCTGACTGTACTCACCCTCATACAGTACGCTTACGTAAAGACACAAAGACATAACATCATCAGAAAGATTCTCCGGGCTGGAAGCAGGCAGACGTTGTTTTCAGTTGTAACATAGCTTTGTCTGTCCTTTATACACTGAAAATTAATTTTAAAAAATGACTTTGTTTTCTATTTTGAAGAAACTTCTCATCCAAACCTGAATCAGCTTGATTGATGCTTGAGACCAACATTCATTTTGGGTCTTCTGTGACCTTTGATTACCCACAATATCCTCGTCTGTGTATCCAGAGATCTTTACATCTTTCTTCAGTGTTAGACAGGATTATTTAGATATTTATGTCATTACATTAGAGTAGGAGATCATATTGTTGATGTGATAATCATGGTGCTAACAAGTACTTCTATTTACAACTCTATTAAGGTCAATCTACCGGTATTATTACTTATAATTACAGCTTTACCTGTATTATGTATACACCATATAAATGTATGTGGTAACAAGTGATATAAATAACAGGAAGTAGAGCTCTATCATTATCTTGTGCCTGCAATGACTGAGGAGCGATTAGCAGAGACAGCAGAGGGAGCCTGGCCCTGCTGGCAGAAGCAGCTCCCACTGTGTCCCACAGCCATATGGAAGCGTTTTGCTTCCCCAGTCATGCCCCGTCGGATTTAACAAAAGTGGCGACTACCGCATACACTGCTTTTGGGACATTATTCAGTGGTGTCTCTTATATGGTGAAGCCCCCAAAAAGGAGACTACATTAAACACAACAAAATCTGATTTCATCAATAGTAACATAAAAATAGTGTCAAACTGTGAACACAAAAACCTAACCAGAATTACCAACAGCATCAAACATCACAAGTCGGCCAGACACAGTGAGTGTGGATCGGATCTGTTTTGACAGACGGCAAAGTTTGCATTCATGTGATTGACTTTGGCAGATCTTTGAAAGTCAGAAATTGTCCTGCTCTGCATACAGTGCAGCATTATTTGGCAAATTGCTCATGAATGTCAACAAGTCCAAGAATTTTGCAATCACGGAATACTGTAGTGGAAATCATCTGGCTCCTGGATAGCAGTGTAAGATAGTTTTAACCTGATGTAAAAAGTATTCTGGTTTCAGAATGACTCTTAATGTCAAGGTTCTCTCAGTCTTACGTTTGAGAAGGAAGATATAGTTATAGAGTAGAAATACCCTCAAAGCTGAGGCTTCAGTACTACAGACCACAAACCAGACAAATATTTTTTGCAACACACATTTAACATAACACAGCATCTGAGTGTAAATTAATTAAGGAAAAACTACAGAAATCGTCATCTGTAAGGTAAGTGTCTGTCTTCAAAATCTATCCTTTGTTAACAGATGACTAGATATCAGTTGGTGTTTCTCCTTACATACAGAGCAGCTGAAAGCCCACAGCAAAGCAACAGTGGGAGAGCACAGCTCACCCTGCAACAATGCCCCCTTTGTCCTGGACTAACACTGTACCTACCAGTCTGCTCTTTGATTCCATGCCAAGACAAACCACTGTGTTGGGTTACAGTTCTTGTAGCAAAACAATCTGCGCTTGTGTTTAATATACTACAGTCTGCCTGCATTGGGCTGGCTGTCAGTCAGGGGCACACAACTGACTGGGAGCCTGCTCCTTATCCCATTAGCACTAATGAGAGAAGGGCATGTTGATTATGTGTGTTGAGGGCTACCTGTTAAGAGGACACAGAGGAGAGATAAGGGGCAGAGCAGAAGCATCAAAGAGAGATTGAAGATAAGTCACTCAGGTCATTTTTGCACTAATGGTGTCTCCTTCCACTCTCACTTTCAATTCTCTCATACCATAGGCTCATACAGGCATATTGTTTACTTCTACTTCAGCACAATAAGTAATTTGATTTGAGCGCCAGCATTCCTGTTTCACAGCAAAGGTCTGCTGACGTTGGCCAAATAAACTAGAAGTCTGATATGTATGTGTTGGTGTAAAGTCTAAAAAGTGAGGGTATGTGTGAATCGGTTGAATGACAAAGTGTTGCATTCAAGACATATCATATGGACTGTAATTATGATCGGTAGTTGTGTGGGGACAACTGTAATTGTCAGCTTCCTCATTGTAAATCAAAGTGCGAGATATCAGGACTTTATGACAATAATAATATTTCCATTACAGAAATGACTGCAAGACATTAAAACTAAACTAAAAACTAAACTAAACTTTAAAAAAATGAGTTCACAGCCATAAATGGTGGCAGTGATATCTAAATATTAACACTAATAAAGAATTCTTCACCATTTGTTTGGGTTCACTTAATAATGAAACACTCACATTTATGACATTACAGTGAATAATGAACTAACAGTTGGATTAACATGCAACACTTCTTTTTATTCTATCAACACTGTGTCAACACTGCATTGGAAACATGAAAAACTGATTTCACATTCCCTGAGAATCCAGAGGAAAGGAAATTATTTAATGTATAGCATAAAAATTGTGCTGATGAGAACGTCTGGGGCCCTGGTATTAAGCTGAACCACTGGGGCACATTTTTGAGAGGACAAAATATGTACTTAGGATATTCTCCATCTTATTTATACATATGTGGTATAAATATCTGAAACATGTGATATGAACATAGTTACATTATGGCTATATTTTAAAACTTGCCTCTTGGAAGATTACTGGATCCCAGTGTTATAAATTGTACAGTTTAGATTATTAAAAGATACCTGCAGTTGCAGCTAACAACTTGCACATCAAACAACTTTGTGAGAGTTTTTCTAAGAAACAAATACAAGGTGGCTTGAGGGGATTCACTATTACGGAGAAGCAGAGATTAATTCATACAATTATTATTTTTGCTGCGTCTAGACCTCGATAGCGTCTGTGATTAATTTGCTCTGGATCTTTCCTTCTTATCTTAAAATTCACAAAACTCTCAATAAAAATGTTGGCCCTCCCTCTGTGGATTTACATAATGTTCTCCAGGTCAAAAAGCAAAGTTTGGATGGGTTATTCTCATCGGAAGGTATGAATTAAAGGGAAGCAGACTACTTGCACTGTCCCATCAAAGTCACTGCATTATACAGATCAACAGCCCCCCCACCAGGTTCTTGCACTATATTACAAGCACTGTTACAATATCGTAGAGTGGCATCAATCTCATTTTCTTCCAGTGGCCACATTCAGCCTAATGTGATCTGAAGTGGGCCAGACTACAAAAATAAATGCACTGAAAAAAGTAGAAATAAACTATGAAAGCGTTTACAACGTTTCCTTAAAATGTGAAATACATGAACAACCCAAAATGTCTTAGGAAAAATAAATGCAGTTTTTACTACATTATGGCTCAGTTGATTATTTACACATGTGCATTCCAACTTACTGATGACAGTGGATCTACAAATACACAAAACATTCAGTAACAGGCCGAATGGCCGAATAATGTTCAAATTACACCTACTTTTATTTCAAGTTTTTCATATTTGTTCAGGTTATTTACATTTGTTGTGAATAGATAGTTTATTTTTATGTAATTTAATTTGTCACACGAAAACAAAGAGAAAATGTTATTGTTGTCATTATTTAAATATTAGTATAATAGTATTTTACTAGTCTGCTTCACTTTTGATTATATGTCTGAAAGTGGAACCTCAACTAAAAAAAAAAAAGTCATCATTGATTGTTAACATCTTCAGTGTAATTGTTGCATTTCACAAATTCATCCTGCGGGGCAGATTAGTACCATAGGTGGGCTGGTTTAAGACCATAGACCATATGTTTGACATCTGTAAATTAGTACAACACCACTAAGGCTGTTAATGTCCAAGCAGGTGATTTATTATACAAACCCATCATCTTTGGGATACAGTTTTGTATTCTATAGTAAGTAGCCATTAGGTTAAATGTATGTAAAAGAGAGAAACTTGTATCTTTACCTGCGGCTCGACTTCTTCCCTCGATCTTCCTCATTAGTCTCTGTCATTTTGTCTGGGCCTTTTTCCTTTTTTAGCTTATTACTGATGAGCTCTCTCATCTTCTCTCTCTTATCCAAGTCATCATCCATGTCATCATTGTCGTCACTGTCTGTCTGATGGAATGTATTTTTAATTAACAATGAAAGAACAACAATTAAAAAGAAGCATGTTTGTATATTTACATAAGAAACTTACTTCTCCACCTCCAGATGTTCCTTTTTTATTTTTCCTTGTGAAGTAAGAGATATATCGATCAATGACTATTAATGCAGGAAACTGTTAAATTATGACATAATTCATTAACTATAAAACATACTTATCAATTGCAGGCACAGAGCTCAGTCTGGGATCATCTTTAAGCAGGTCATGGCTACTCTTGCTTTTTCCCTTTAGAGTCTGAAACAGGAAACAATGGTGACCAACTGTATGCAAATAGTATTTTTTTTTTTTTTAAACAAAGCCCAAAACACTAACACATGGTAGTGGTATGTTTCCAGTAAATACTGGATATTTAGCACATGCTTTTTAACATTCACATATGTCATCACAACACCTGAGCAACAAATAATATGTTTGATAATGAAGATATAAGCATATAAATATATATATATATATATATATATATATATATATATATATATATTTATTTATGCCAAACAATTTTCCTTTCATTTATGCAAGCAGATAAAACAATACATTACAAAACATGTTTCTAAACAGCTGTGTGTTCTATAATGGCTTAAAAAGATGTTGGCTAGACAGTTGTAGATGCAAGTCAACACTGAATTTTTGAAGAAGAACCTAAATATTATGGGTAACACAGAGCTTTTAGTACCTGGCTGACTTGATTCACCATCTCTTCCTCCTCTTCAGCTTCTTCTCCAAATGATAACAGACTGAAGTTCCTACACAAGTGAAATATTAACGTTAAAGCAAACAATTAGACAAATGAAATAAAATAAAAAATAAGTAGCTCATGCAATGGAATAACCCAATGAAATAGAAAGTGATTTATAAAAACAAATTTGTTTTAGTGCTCACTTTGTGGCTTTTGACTGTGATTTCTTCCCTTCCTCTTTATCTTTTTCCTTTTTGCTTTTTTTTGTTTCTCGTGGTATTATGTCATCAAAAGGAGAATGTAGCACCTATTAAACACAGACAAGATAAATAAATCTCAGATAATATATGAAAAAAAAAACATTGCTTAGATAAAGTCAATAAAGAAAAATAAATAGTGAGTAATACCTCGGTAGATCTTATCTTGTGAGGATTCAAAGGTCTTTCATCATTGTCACATTCAACTTCTGCCAGTCTGAGCAAATTATACACCGTGTCTCCAGTCACCTATTTGGGTATTATCAATAAAACAATGATTGCTCCTTTGTAAATAGCAGAATCATTTTCATACATATGAAGTGGAATTAACACACATACTGTACAGTCTAATACCTTGCCGAATATGGTGTGCTTATTGTTGAGTTCATCTGCACGTCCCAAGGTGAAGAAGAACTGACTTCCATTGTCATGTGGTCCAGCATTTGCCATAGCAACCAAACCTCTCCGAATGAATCGCAATCGTGAGTGAAATTCATCCTAATAGGAGATTTAATAAAGTTTACAGTCATTTTTTAATAGTTTTACTGCTGAAATTATGTTGCAATCATATTCCTCTTGTGAATTTAATGAACAATGTGCAAAATGGCATGAATAAAAGAACAACTCTGACCTTAAATGGCCGGCCATAAATGGACTCTCCACCTGTTCCTGTCCCTGTTGGATCTCCACCTTGAATGATGAACTCTGGCACCACTCGATGGAATATTGTGCCATCATAGTAACCTTGAATGGTATAAAACAATTCATATCGGTTTGTTGTAACTGAACTAATATTATTAACACATAAAGATAGCACTAGTCCAGTACTACCTTCCATGCAAAGCTGCACAAAGTTTCTGCATGCTTTAGGAGTCTCCTTGGACCACAACTCGATGTCAATGTCACCTGCAGAGGTCTTGAGCAGCACCTGAGAAAACAAGTGAACTTCAAAATGTGAATTATGCCATCTTTTATCCATGTCATACTAAAACACACAGACGTCTTTTTTCTATTTATTCCTAAAAAGTACATTATGTCACAATAAAGGACGAACAAACAGAGTAGAGATTGACATGACCATCAGTGGAATATTTCAATGCTGCACTTTAACAATTTAAAGCTGCAAGATAATTAGCAACATAACTGAAATAGATAGGTACACCCTGAATTGGCTTTGAGGTCAAAATTTTGTTAAATAAATTGTATTATATGTGAGCGTTGCAAAAAGTCGCGCTTACCTTTCCATTTGTTGGTGGCTCTTGAATGTAAATATTACTCATTTTGTCTCAAATGCTATTTTTTCTGAATACAAGCAAATGTAATTCCTCTACTTGCATAAAGTAACACACCTAGACGGTATAAAACAATAGATAATTACAATGCGCAATATTTAGTCTTCTTTTACAAGTAACAAATATTACACTCGTCTCTACACAGCCATATTGATCGTACATGTGGAATTATTGTTTACTACATTCAACGGGGGTTGGGTTTAAGTATAATATTGTTTATATTTGGTGTTGCTGTAATACTTGTACTGAAAAAAACTTCTCTCGTATCTATATGATATATAAATGACACTTATTCTAAAAAGGTGTACGCCTATGAGCAGTAGTGCTAGTTAAAAGCTGTGAGCCAAAAGTAAAGCCCCGCGAAAAAGTTTTTTTGGTATGAACCAAGTGCACCACAAAAACTCAACCCCCGGAAACAACAAAAGAAGCGAAAATGACTTTTAGTGACATGTTTAAAACAAAACTTTAAATCGACATATTCTAGTAAAAACAAACTTTATAATTTGTATCCATGCCAATGCATTAAAGAGATGGGTTTAATGACTTCCAGGAAGCTTTGAACTAACCAAATGAGAGAAATTTCCTCAAGCGGAAGTTCACTGACGGAAGAGACAACACGTAACACCAGCTACAATGGCGGAGACAGAAACCAATGTGGATCTGAAACGGAAAGCAGATGATAACCAAGATGAAGACGAAGATGGAGAATGTGATGAATGGGTCGGACCTATGCCAAGTGAAGCTACAAAAGTTAAGAAAAGAAAAGGTTGGTTTCTTTGGTGTGCCTCTTGGGTATTTACGTAGAACATACATAGATGCTAATGCATGCTAACTTTAATGCTAAATGTATGTTTGTATTGTTTGTCCCAGTTTTGGAATTTGAGCGGGTTTATCTGGGCAATCTTCCATCAGCGGCTATGTATGAACGAAGCTACATGCACAGAGATGTGATCACACACATAGTGTGCTCCAAGTAAGTGTTGAGTTCCTTTTGTATGCTTAACTCTAGGGGACATTATTTGTCACTTTTGCTTCTTCTGCTTGAGTTTGATTCAATTCAGTTTGCTCCATCTTAAGGACAGAGTTCATTCTCACAGCCAGCCAGGATGGCCATGTCAAATTTTGGAAAAAGAAGGAGGAGGAGGGCATAGAATTTGTCAAACACTTTCGAAGTCACCTTGGTAAGACCTCAATATTAGCAATGGGTGATGCATTCAATAGTCTGTACATTTCATTTTTAGCATGAGAGTATTGAATTGTACACACACACACACACAGACAAACAAATTATTGTGCAGTTTGTAGGATAATGAGATGTTCTGTCTCCTTGTTGTGCAGGTGTGGTAGAATGCATTGCTGTTAGTGCTGAAGGGGCTCTTTTCTGCTCCGTTGGAGATGATCAGGCCATGAAAGTATTTGATGTTGTCAATTTTGACATGATCAATATGCTGAAATTAGGGTGAGTGTGTTTCAATGTGTGCTTTTAACAAAAATATATGAGTGATAATTTATTTAATGTTTTTCCTCTTATCTTGGTAGATATCATCCAGGTCAGTGTGAGTGGATTTACAATCCTGGGGATGCTATCTCCACTGTAGCCTGCTCAGAGAAATCCACAGGCAAGATCTTTGTTTATGATGGACGTGGAAGCAACGAGCCCCTACATGTCTTTGACAAAATGCACTCTTCTCCTCTCTCCCAAATCCGCCTAAATCCGAAATTCAGAGTGATTGTCTCTGCTGATAAAACCGGAATGCTGGAATATTGGACTGGTCTCCCAAATGAATTCAGGTTCCCCAAACATGTAGATTGGGAATACAAAACAGACACAGACTTGTATGAATTTGCAAAACACAAAACATATCCAACCAGCCTTGCATTTTCTCCAGATGGGAAGAAAATGGCAACTATTGCGTCTGACAGGAAAGTCAGAATTTTTCGTTTCTTAACAGGGAAACTGATGAGAGTGTTTGATGAATCACTTACAGTAAGTATTTGCTTGTCCTACAGCTTTGATCTGAAATGACGTGACATATTCACAACTTATTTTCACTATTTCCCTTTAAACCTGTTTGGTTTAGATGTTCACAGAGTTGCAGCAGATGAGACAGCAGCTGCCAGACATGGAGTTTGGCAGAAGGATGGCTGTGGAGAGAGAACTTGAGAAGGTGGATGGTATCCGTTTGACCAACATCATCTTTGATGAGACTGGCCACTTTGTCCTCTATGGCACCATGCTGGGCATCAAAGTCATCAATGTCGAAACCAACAGGTGCATTTATGAGGAGTTATGGAAAGTAACTATAGTTTGAGATGATTAGTTGATGTAGAAATCTATCCAAAATGGTCAATTTCTCCACACTGTTGGAAATGGCATCAATAATTGGAAATTAAATAAAGACTCTGGAGGACGTCAAAGGGTTTGTTTTTACTAAGTTTAAAATTTCCAGGTTACCATAATTTTTCAAATGCAATGCCTCAGGAGTGGTTTGACAGAAAGTTACAGTTAATGAAAGGGAAACATTTTTATGGTTAAAGTTTAAATACTTTGATGGTATTCCACATTTCACACAAACATCATTTTGATTTAAGTAGAAAGTAATTTATGTTGGTTGTCAGATGTCAAAAGTCAAAGCACATTTGTAACTACTTTCAGGCTGGATCTGTATTTTCTTTCTTTCTTTATATTATCAAAAGATAGCAGTTGTTATTAGCTGGATTCATATTCATATTCAAAGTAAATGATTGAGAACTATTTTGTCTACTTAAACAGAAATATTTTGAAGTGAAAGGGTTATAGGATCCTGTTGCCTAATTACTTTCTTATTTGAGCTTTTGGGAGACTGGCACTCAGTTTTCCATTCAATTAAATCAGAAAGTGATAAAATACTCCCAGATGACTTGTAAAGTTCGTAATACAGTTCCTATTACTTGAATGGGGACTGGGTTGCCTGATTTAAATCTATGCCCATGTTCGTACTGATAAATCAAGTAAATAAGTAGTTACTGTCAAATATCAAATCTGTTGTTCTGGGTCTTCCTTAGATGCGTGCGGATCCTTGGGAAGCTGGAGAACATCCGTGTGGTCCAGCTGAGCCTCTTTCAGGGTGTAGCAAGTTCCATGAAGGTAGCACCCACTGTGGAGATGAAGGCCTCTGACAACCCTGCCTTGCAGAATATAGAGGCAGATCCCACAATATTCTGCACTGCATTTAAAAAGAATCGTTTCTACATGGTGAGATATATTCACCCTTACAAGGTGACAGCTTTTATGTTATCAGTGACTAAACTGTGTTTCGTGATGCATCATTTTCTCAAGTTTTCTAAGAGGGAACCAGAGGACACAAAGAGTGCAGACTCTGACAGAGACATCTTTAATGAGAAACCATCAAAGGAGGAGGTGATGGCCGCCACACAGGCTGAAGGCCCGAAGAGAGTGTCTGATAGCGCCATTATCCACACCACCATGGGGGATGTTCACATCAAACTCTTCCCAGTGGAGTAAGTGTCTAGTGTGAATGGCTTTATTCGGCCCCTTCTACACTTGTGTGGGAGACTGGGGGTTTTGGGATGGGGTGTGGATGGCTTTATGTGGGTATTTGTGCATATGTGGGGGTGTTTACGTATATATGTGTGTGTTGGTGTGTGTAAACATGTATTGGAGTGGGAGTGTAGGTGGTGTGAGTGTCGGAGTGACTGTAGGTATTTATGTTTTCATACACAGATGTCTGTATGTGGAGGATAGGCATGAGTGTGGGGCTCTAGAGTAGGAGCCAGAGGAAAAGGTGGGCCTCTGGGCCCCTGGGTGTACCTGGCTAGGGAATCGGGTGCACACTGTGGGTGGCTGTCTGGAGTGATCTGGTATCCTGATATGTTGGGTGGGGCCTTGGGTTCTCCCTGTTGGGGTTGGGGTAGCTGATGATCTATTATCATTGATAAATTCATTATTTTTATCCCCTTTCCCTCTGTCCAGTTGGCTTAGTCCTCTTAGTGGTTATTGTTTCCATAGTGATTGACACCTTGGTGTTGTTCATGTCACTGTTGACAGTTTTCTTGGAATGTCTTCAGCACTTTTTTTCTTCTCTCCTTCCCCTGTGGAATACATCAACCTAAACTGAACCACCACCATGCAACACCCAGCAGTAGAACCCTTCTCTGTTTGTTCCCCTAGACACATATACACACTCACACACACATGTATAATGATGAATATGTAATTATTTTCTGTCTTTGTCTTGTCTTAGGTGTTGTCATGTTTTCCACATGTTTTGTTCTGTTTTCAACACTAAACTATTCAGCTGGTTTGTCCCACTGTCATTAACTAAGCAGGCCATTAACCAATATTTGCTGATATTTGTTTGCAGTAAAAGTGAAAATATTGGCATCAAAATGGGGAATTATACAATCCAACACTTAACTATGTTTAAACTTGAAATGCATTTTAGCATAGGTTTATTAAAGACCTTTTCAGAGTTTCAAAATGTTAAAGGGTTTTTCCACCTTAGACAATAGACATCTTTGTTTCAAATCTCTAAGAAAACATGCATGGAGTTCCCAGACTCAGAAGCATGTCTTCTAAAGTCAAATGAAAATTTAAATAATTACTAATTAATAACTTTCTCTTTCTCTTTTATTAAAGATGCCCCAAAACTGTGGAGAACTTTTGTGTTCACAGCAGGAATGGCTACTACAATGGTCACATATTCCACAGAGTGATTAAGGTCAGTCTTTGTGGCTGACTGCATAATGATCTGATACCTGAGTCAGCACTGAGCTCTATCTGAATCCAATTTTCTGTATTCTACAGGGTTTTATGATTCAGACAGGAGACCCAACGGGCACAGGGATGGGAGGAGAGAGCATCTGGGGAGGAGAGTTTGAGGACGAGTTTCATGCTACTTTGAGACATGACCGGCCATACACACTCAGTATGGCCAATGCAGGACCTGGCACCAATGGCTCTCAGTTTTTCGTCACTGTCGTACCCACTGTAAGTTATGTCGGCGCTGACATGTTAAATCAGTCACTTGTTACGAGAGTTGCAATAATAACATTTCCTGTCAATGTCAATTCAAAATAGTGTGAAAGCAACAAGAAGAGAGTGAAATGTGCACATTTTCTTTACAGCAGGGGTCACCAATCCTGGTCCTCCAGGGCCACTATCCTGCATGTTTTAGATGTATCTCTCTTCTAACACCTGATTCAAATGATCAGTCTGTTATTAAGCTCTGCAGAAACCTGACAACAACTGTATGCTGAAAAATGGAAACATCTAAAACATGCTGACCCCTGCTTTACATCATACTTCATGATAATCTCAGTTAAATGATTAAAATCATAGATCCGATGCATTATGTTCCTTCCACTATTTAAATTTGTGATGTGGTGAGATGAGAACATTAAGAAAAATGAGTTTCGGAGCTAAATTAGTTTCTGTGTGGAGTTTGCATGTTTCTCTCCCCATGTCTGGATGGGTTTCCTCCAGGTGCTCCGGTTTCACCCATCACCCAAAAATATGTTTGTTCGGGTAAAATCCTCCACCATTAACCTGGCTCTACAGCTGGACATGGGTCCCCGGGCGCCGCACACGGCTGCCCACTGCTCCTTACAGGTGCCCCAACGGCATGAAGGATGGGTTAAATTCAGAGGACAAATTTCATTGTACAATGTATAATGACAAATAAATTACTTTACCTTTACCTAGCCTTTTAAAACTTTAATAATGTGTAAATGTCTCCTGAATATTCTGTAGTCTTGCCTAGTATACAGCAAAATTGTTAATAACATTAAATGTATTTTAACAGCATCTTTAGAACATGCAGTTGAAATACAGTAACAAAATATCTTTTTTCCACAGATGTTAACATTTATATATATATATATATATATATATATATATATATATATATATATATATATATGCTTTTAGGGTATTTGGCCAAATAAACTCTTAAATTTAACTAAGTTATTTATACCGTGAATTTACTACTCCCATTAAATTGTAATGTTACTAAACTTCCTACAAAATCTAACCCTAATTAAGGGGGTGGGGGTGGTGGAGGAGTGCTCTGGAGGCTGGGTGAGTGGGGGCAGAGAAGTATTTCAAATACATTTATGTAACCTACCTCAAACAAAACATATGCTTTCAGACTCTTATAAGTTCACATTTTTTCTTGTGTATATATGCCAGGACTTTTGACGAGATAGTTAGCCACTCGATATTAGGCCACGTCATGGTGTCATTTCACCAAGAACCTGTCGGTAATTTATATGGACAGCTCCCCAGTTAATCCCTGCTAATTTCCGTTCATACTGGTCTTTTGTGAAAAGCAGGAGTTTATCAAAGTAGTGGTACGACATCGTAACAGAGCTATCTGTCTCGTGTTGCTACGCTGTTGTTTTCCCCTTTCCCTGCGCGTTACTAGGCAATGGGGTGACGTCACGTGAAGCTATGTATACTGACCTATTGGGAGCTGCACACACCTCTCACCACACTGTCTCAATTGTGATGTAGAGGAGTCCAATTGTAATCTGCTGGAAAGTCTTACTACAGCTAATCTGTGGAATTTTGCTTATCTGGAGAAGTAAGATGAGGAGAAAAACTTGATGTGCTAGAAAAAAAAACTGCAATTTTTGAATCTGCCTGACTATTTTAGTTTTAATCAGAATAAAAATCTAATGCAACTAAATTTTTTAATTATTTCTCAGTGTACACTGGCTTTTTTTCCCCTCAATCTTGTGAATCCAGTTTCATGTTCTAAAAATATGTTTTGCTGCTTTTTTCATTTTTATTCATTCTAAAGTAACTAAAAAGAACTCCTTGCATTGTTTCTCCAGCCTTGGCTCGACAACAAGCACACAGTGTTTGGAAGATGCACAAAAGGCATGGAGGCTGTCCAGAGGATCTCCAATTCCAAAGTAAATCCCAAGACCGACAAACCGTATGAAGACATCAGCATTATCAACATAACTATCAAGTAATCGTACATGTTTACCAGGCTTTGTACAGTGATGACTAAAAAAATAAATAAAAATACAAGATCTTAATGAACATGTCTGTAGTTGGAAGAATGAGTGTCATGTCATGATTGTTTTAGTGTTCACAAAGAAAAAGTTGCCAAACAGATAAGGGCATTACTTTATTTTACAGCATCACATTATGAGTATTTCACAAAAGCTGTTTTAAAATCCACGGGGGACATGTACAGATGTGTTTGTGCTTCTAAGTTTCAAAAACAAATGGAAATCTTTCACCAGCTGTGGAAAGGCTTTTCATACGTGCAATTTTAATAATTATATTTTATACATAGTTAACATTACATAGCAATGAATAAAGATGAAATAAAATGCAAATGATGGTGTTCTCAACAAGTATCAGTGTTATGTTTAAAAGTTTCACTAAGTTGCACATTACAGTACTGAAGGCTGTAAATTTCAGGTGTACCTTTGTAAGCACTCGGACATAAAATGGGACTTGAGAATTTTGTTTTTCTTTTCCCCACAAGATGTTTGTTTGCAGTGAAGTTAATGCTCAGTCCACTAAAACAGCAAAGTTCATTTGCTACCAAATGAAAACTCATAGTGAGGCAGCAGTGCATTCCACAAACTCTGCGTGCGACACACTCCACAAAACGGAGGCAGAATCAGCGCGTTGACAACTGAGCCTCTTATCAAAGTAACATACAGTTTCCCCACTCATACATAAAGTTCAGTAAATGGTTTCATCTGTAACAGAAAACACATTCAACCCTATACTTTACTGGTGTGCCATTTCAAGACCAGCTGTGGCATCAAATAAGTTGACACATACACACGCACAAAACACTTTCAAACAAAACAAAACCCCATATTAAACCCATAACCCCTATTGCTTACGTTAGATGTCAAGGCAAAGTGAGAGCCAGAAATTAGTGTGTAACAGATTGGCCACTGGAAGTCCATTTAGACCACAGTGAAGTTTACTATCAATCTCACTACCTACGAATATACTGCATTTAATGTGTTGTTTCAAATTGCACGCCTTACTGTACTTACTGATGTGTTTGGTGAGATCACTGAACACAAATGATATAATTTTTACAATAGACTACTCTGATTTTAGTCCAGATTACTGCCACATATGGTGGTTATGATGAGTTATAGAAAATATAGATACAGTCCATATTGTCAGGGCACAAGGAGCATTTGTAACATACGACTCAATCTAACTCAACTAGCTACAGATGGCAGATGCACAAAAGGGTTAGACGAAGAATAAAACTAAAGTAATGTGTTAGAGCATGTAGGTAAAGCAGATGGGAATGTGGGACAGCGAGCTTATATGTAGAATTTGCACGATCGTTGGTGAAGTTGGGTGTGTGTGAATGATGGGACAAACTTTAGAGTTTTGTTGGTTCTGTGTTACTATGTAAAGAGGCTAAATAATGTATTTACATCTTTGTTTTCTTTGCTCTGACCGCTATGTTCTTCACAGTGGTGCACAAAGAAGGCAAGATGAGCAGGATTGTGAAGTGGGAGACAGGCTTTAAAGCTGCAGTTTAAGAGTTAACAGGAAGAGGTGGTGGGAGAGTTGATGGAGCTTCAAGGCTGGGCTCAGGTTGAATTTGTTAGGGGACAGTCAGTGTAGACCCATATTTGCCATGTTCAGGCTACATCCAGGACGCCCGCTGCTACCAGCTGTCTGGAGAGCCAATCTAGGCCCTCGTGAAGACCTATCCCACTGCGGGCGTCACAGCCCTGAATGTGCCAGCTCCTCCCACAGCACAGCTTATGTAGGCTCAGCAGCTCTGTCATCTCCTCCACAGACACAGCTCCAGGAACATCCTACACACCAAACACATAAAAGCCAAGGTCAAGACAGTCTCTGAGGTAAGACAAGAACAGACTGAAGAAATTCACCTTGAGGTGGGTCTACCTCTGCTGTGGCACAGTGTAAATGTTGATCTAAATTGACCTGTTTGTTTGCAAAGATGAGCAGTAGAGCATCTCTCAGCTCCTTCTCCGTCAGTAGTTTGGCCAGTTCACTGTGAGCCTCCATCAATCTGTCCCTGTGGCAGCTGTCAATCACAAACACCACCGCTGCATGGAAATAAAAGTTAGTGATAGAAATTTGACTCAAATATTTACATATCAGTAAAGTTCACATTGTATCCGAGGACACTGGGTGTGTTAAAGCATGAGTATGTAGTCCACTAGAACAAAAGCCAAACCTAGACAATGAATGGTAATGGTAACTGGACTGCACTTATATCGTGCATTTTCTATACCTTCATGGTGCCCAAAGCGCTTTAATACAAAGCCTCACATTCACACTCCTACACCAGTAGGCGGCTGCCACTATGCAAGGTCAGGGTTCTCACCAGGAATTTTGTACAGCGCGGTGTAAACCAGGATGGCTCGACACTATGCGCAATAGCCTTCATTAAACCTTGTGAACGGCCAGCCCAGATGTCAGCCAATGAGCATAATGCAGATGCTCCAAATACTTGTGATTTAGGTCACTATTCACTAGGGGTGTGAATCTTTCATACACAAAACAATCCGATTCAAATCTCAATTCACGTGATAGGATCCAACTCAGGGTGATTCATAAAAATTAGTAAATGATTCGATTCAAACCGATCTCATTCAGTTTCATTCAAGACATAAATTAACCTAGATAAGCACCCAGTCGATAAAAACAAATGCACAGGGTGTTAGCTGTCACAGCGCCAACTGCCCCAATAAAGAAGTTTTCTGACATAAATATGGAAATATTATGTCTTGAAAGGAAGTGCAGCGGCCCTAATCACAGCGTATCATTTTGTACTGACAGCGTGACATTATGTTACGCTGAAATGCGCTGGCAAGAACCCTAAAGGTGCTGCCAGGCCCTACTGGGAGCAATTTAGGATTTAGGCAAGACATTTTAACATGTGGACAGTCTGAGCCATATTTCAAACCTCCAACCCTGCGGTCATTGGACAACCCTCTCTACCGAGCCATAGCCCACTGTGGTCAATGATCCTGTTTACATGCACACCGATATTCCAATCATTACCCCACTTCTGGAGTTGTATAATGTGATGTGCAACAGATAACAGCAGTAATGTGATTATGATAAACTGAATTAACACACCTGGTATTCTCACCAATGATGTCTCTCTGCATGAATAAGGTTTAATCTGATTTATTGAATTCTTCTACGTCTGTCCATTTGTAAACACAATTAAAGTTGTAGACAACGAAAATTACATCATCAAACATAAACAGAAGACAACAGGAAGTTTGAATGTAACATCAATATGTGTGTAATGTACCCCAATGAAATGAAGTGGAACATCTAAGCATTTTTTTCATTACCACATTTCTTAAGTGTATGTAAATGTGTCAAATCGAATTATTACAATGATCAAATTATTCCCAGATATTGGACATTTATGGTCATGTAAACAGGCTCATTGTAAAAGAAGAGTCGGCTCAGTTACTTTTCTAGAAATGATCAAAAACACTAGTTTTCAATGATGGTTGATTTTCCCCAAAAGCCAGCTTGTTCCAGTTAGTCAGAATGGTGCTGGATAAAACACATCTAGATAAATGAGGCTTATGCTGTCGGGAGCCTACAGCAAGGGTATATCCCCAAGCTCAATTTCGGGGATATAATAACACCAAGAAAACCATGAAAATGTCATCACCTTGTGTGTTCAGGTAGTAATGTTTCCAGAGGGGTCTGAGCTTATGTTTTCCACCCACGTCCCAGATAGTGAATTTCAGATTCTTGTATTCAACAGTCTCAACGTTGAAACCTTTAAAAAGAAAAGAGAAAAAAAATTGTTTTGAAAATGGCCACCTGCAAGCATAAATCCCACCAGATAAACCACAGAGTCATTTTACATGTATGAATGAGTATTTACCAATAGTAGGGATGGGCTGCATGAATTCATCTTGCTTCAGTTTGAAAAGGATGGTGGTTTTTCCAGCTCCATCGAGGCCAAGAGTAACTACACGAATCTCCATCTTCGGACCAATGTGAACTCTGTTGTCCTGAAAACACAAGATTTTTTTTACCTGGGGCATCAACACTTTTTGGACAGATTTGCAGTCATCGCTGAGTGGGGACAGTGTGTACCTTGGTGAATGTGACGGGGATGCCAGCATCAAGCTGAATGTGATCTGCCAGCTCTGTGAACTGGTGCTGCTGCTTCTGAAGTGTCTCCAGCAAACAGTTAATCTCCTGTTTTGCCAGGACAACTCTGCAGTCATCCTACAACAGACAAATATTGGAGGTTTATTACTGTTTAGTGCATTTTGTATTATGTTGTCTGTCTTTATAGTCCACCTCCACACAAATCTCAAGGCATCACTACGGACATGCTGTAAATATTAGGGGATCAGCAATGAACAACAGTTAACATTAACAGTTGCATATTAAGAGACTGATTTGTTTTAATGACGATGGACTTTTCTGTGTAAAAAAACACATCAGAGTCTATTACAGAGGATTATAGGATGACAAAAAAGATCTATATACACTTTTTAATGTTTTTATTTTGTCTTTCATATTTCCTGTTCACTCTTGTCTGTTTATGTCTGTCTCTTTGCACTTTTTCTTTTTAAACATACTTTTGTGGCTACAATTTCCCCACAGTGGAATCAAAGTTTCTTCTCATTTCTACATGTGAACCAAGATAAATGTCAACTTTTTGTAAAAAAAAAAAAAAAAAAAAAAAAGGATCCATTTCCATTTCAACTTTAAACCATTAATATATTTGCTTTGTTGTTTTTCTGCTCTCCTACCTGTTGAAGTGTTTTCTCACAGTGCATGCAGGCGGTGGAGACCTGGGACAGCAGGATGGTCATGTCTTCCTGCTGCTGTCGGAGCCAGATCAGCCTCTCTCTGACGTGAGCATCAACAACACTCAAAGCCATCTCCTCCTGCCGACATAGCGTCTCGTGCAGATCTGCAAAGTAGGCTCGTACGCAGGAGCGTGCGCTCTCTGCTGTGCCTGGAACCTGCAAGAGGAACATTTTAATGTTATAGGAAAATTACCACTATTCATGTTGCAAAGTATAGTTGAGTTTTATAGTCTCTTACATGCTCAGTGTGTGCCATGCCAACCCCATCCTCTACTATCTGCTCTCCACCTTCTATTTGCTGAACAATTCCCACCAGTTTTCTTGAATACTCTGACACCTCATCTGTAAAGGTCCGGATGCAGTGGGCCATGTCCAAAATGGATGCACGAATCTGATTAGCTTCTGTCTCAAGAACAGCATGCTGAAAGTAAGACAACACATAAACAGCAACTTATAATCAGCTTTTATTGACTACAATGAGGGTTATTGCAGTTATAAAAAGTAAGCAAGTAAGTATAAAAAGTAAGACTAGCAGTAAAAAAATGTATTTATTTAACTGAAGAATAAATGAAACAACAAAATGCAAATTACTGTGAACAATAAAACAAAATGGAAAAAAGGACTGGATGTATGATCAATTTATTTTTCTTTCCTTCTGGATTTGTTATGGAAATTTCAGGTGTGTATATATATATGTGTGTGTGTTTTATTTTTTGCTTTTTTAAGAAGATCTTTGGTATAAACATCATTCAGTCTAAACATAGGTATAATTTTGTCTTATAAAAGTTAAAAGTTTAAGTAAATATGTTCCTTAAGACAAACCTTCAATAAACAGGATTCTTTGGGGTCAATTGACCAAAATGAATGTGAAAGAACTTTGCTAAATCTAAACTGAACTAAAAAAAACAAAACAAAATCAAGGAGAATTCTGATGGGAATGTATTATTTTCATACGTACTTTATGACCTTGGTGCTTGCCATACTCCTTACACACACAGCACATGAGGGGTCCAGACTGACAGGCTTCCTCCAAACAGACAAACTCAATGGCATGGACCTGATGCTGTGAACACAGGGTCTTCTCATGAGGCTTGTCAGCCAGAGGCACCCGGCGGTGTTTGGCCAGAGTACGAGTAGAGTGGGTGAGCTGTGAACACTCAGCACACAGGTGGGTGGCACACACGGTGCAATACATGGAGGCTGTGTGGCTTTCATCCTCATCACAGCGAATAATACACTAATTAAAAAAAAAAAAAACAGTTGTTACTAACAGGTGCAGTTATGTCCAGGTAGGGTATATACACTGGCTGAAAGTTCACTTCCTTACTTCTCCCATGCCTTTCAGGGCATCCTCTGCCATTCCCGACTGGTTTGAAGCTCCATTCTGGAGTCGTTCTAACAGTTCAAGCAGAGCAAAGTTCTTCTTCAAACCCCAAACTCCAGAGTCCCCTAAAAGGTTTGGAAAAAGAGAACAGAATAATAACAACAAAGATGAAAATACAAGTGCTAAAAAAACTCAAAAACATACAAAACAATTAAACATATAAACATACTTGTATGTTTCTGTTTCGGTTTTCTGTACAGAACTGCTTTTTGGGCCCACCCCCCACCCCCTTGCAATACAATGTGATAGTTATTACAGGAATAAATACAAACAACAAAGAGAAAACAACATTGGCATTCTGTAAATGAATGAAGGCATATACAGCTAATATGGAACAAATGATTAAGGTTCAAGTTTAGAAAGTATTTCAGTGTGAATTTAGAACGATTCCATTGGACAAAACTTCTATTACATCTACAGATCTTGGATGGTGTGGGAGCAGAGACCCCTGGACTTACCCAGCTCAGTGACCTGTCTATCAAAGGGGCAGCGGACTGCTCTGCCATGGAGGGGCAACCTGGTGAGACAGTCATGGCACACTGTGTGACCACAGAGCAGAAGACGTGGGACCTTGTCTCCTTGGAGGGAAAAGACATCTTCACACACGCCGCACTCTAACACCTGTAAACAAGTGGGTGACAACAGATTAGCTACATTGTAGCTATTTGTGAGCAGAGATTATCACAGTTACAACAGAAAAACATTTAAAATCGACTGACACGGTCTATATGCAAAACCTACTGTGACATGAGTAATGCATTTCCTTCAACAAGTTTAACAAGTTCAGCTTCTATTGCATACGGTTACACCCTACTTGGTTGTTTAGCTGTAGTTTGAGGATGCTGATCACTTTCTAAATATTATTACACTGATGTCAACCCTGCATCCCTTCTTAAAGATTTCTACGCAAATGACGTAAACCCACCAGGAGCTGCAGTGGAGCTTAATGGCACATCAACAGCCAGTGCAAACGGCAGCTAGCGATCACCAACCATATAGCCCTGTTAGCATGTTGCACACATTCACTCAGACACACATCAGCTGGGTAGTTTAACACAGATCGAGCTAAATTCGTTTTATAATGGTTTGGCTGTTACTGTTCTTTGCTACAATTCGAACATACAGCTCCTACATGATACACATATTACAGAATGTTTGGTATCCACAGCCGCCAACGCGTTCATCCAAAACCAGAAGCCACGAAGGCAGTCTGCTGCCGAGCTTTCATACAAGTCATTCAAACGACCTAACCACCATTAGCCTAATCTAGCTTTGCATTTTGGTCACAATATTACAACCTTAACTGTGCTTCCATTTGCTCCCCTCCCGTGTCGGATACAGGGCTCCATCGTCGCTACGGCACCCTGCTTGTTTATTCCTGCTGCAGCAGCGGCCATTCTTGGAAGACACCAAAGAGCGTGAAGAGATGTGAGAGGAGTGTCGGATATGCACTTCCGGTTACGTTTTTTTAAGCGTCGACATATAGGTTGCCAAATACCTATTTTCGTTTTGTCCGTCATCATTATTATATTAATCTGCTACAATTTCACATTTGGTGATATGGTGCTTATACTGTCATGGGTGTGATCAAGTACCGTAGTTAGCGAACCGAATGGTATTTGTGCGTGGGTGGTATTGAAGCCGACTGCTCGCAACACGAAAGTTAGTTAATTTTGTTTCATGAAATTAGCTAATTATTTATATTATTATTTATGATATCATTATATATATAATATAATATATATTATTTATTATAATTATGTACTGTAGTTTTATATTTCGTTTTATTTATTGTTGGTCAAACACATAACTAGGACATTATAACGGGAATATAAAAATATATACCCCTATTTTAAAGTATACTGAGCATAACATCACAAATACACAATAATTTAGAAATCTTATAAATACATTTACAGGTGAACATCAACTCCCATAGTGCATCACGTCCTGTCTTTCTTAGTGACGATTTTTTTGTGCGCCTGATGCGCTAGAGTAACTGGTCGATAGCTTTCTCGAAACTATCAACATAGCTCATTTAACAGAGGTTCGTCTATTTTTATGTGTTTGTTTGTTGATATCAGAAGATAAATTATCTCTACAGTTCAGTCTTAGCTGAAGGCGCAGTGTAATTATTACGCAGTCTGATGTTCTTCGCTTTATTGATTTTATTTAGCACAAGTGTCCCGATCCTCCAGTTTTCCGTCACTGATGTCTCAACAACAACAAACGGTGCCAACTGCCCCGGACTCCCCTGCTTTGGTGGTCACTAGTAATGTCCAGAAATATGCCATTAAAAAGAAGAAGGTCCTGAGTGCTGAAGATGCGGAGCTGTTTGAATTAACACAGGCTGCAGGGATCACTGTTGACCAAGAGGTTTTTAAGTAAGTGTTCTGACGTCTACATAAAACTGCACTTTACAGTACTTTAGGATTTTAAGCCTAAAATTGCGTATTCTATTTTTCTCCTCTTAGGATCATTGTGGACCTTTTGAAGATGAACGTGGCTCCTCAAGCCGTCTTCCAGACTCTGAAAGCCATGTGTGCAGGCCAAAGAGTCGCTGATAGCTGCAGTGGGGAGTCCTCAGCTGCGGCCCATACCACTAGTATCCCTGCAGCCCCCACAGAGACCAGAGGTAAGTGGTAAAGGACACGATAATGGACACAGTGATGACTAGACTGCAGCTGGAAAGATTAATTTTAACATGACTAAATGTCCTTTTCCAACTGATTATTTTGACTTGAATTCGGTGAGTTCCCAACTTTTTGGCTCGTGACCCTATATCACAAATTTTTGGTGACCCCAGACATTCTAAACGGAGACACTGTCTTTGGAAAAAATAATAAATAAATAGATAAATAAATATATTTAGTCTTTTAATAGTTTGCTATACTACACTGAGAAAAAAGGGCGTTTTAGAGGTAATTTATTCTATATATTGTACATAGCATAAATAAATAGGCAGAAAAATCTGATGTCGATAACTGCACAAAGGAACATTTTATTTTATTTTATTTCCTTATAATTTACAGCTTTGTATTTACAAGGCTGTAAATTATTGTTGAACAAACAATCAAATCTCAAAACTGAAAACAAAAATGTCAAAACAAAAATGAGGAGACTTTTTTTTTTTATCCCAAGAGAAGACACTGTGGTTGACTTTGAATGGAGTGAAATCAGTTTTTGGGATTTGTGGAACTTTAGGAGAATCTAAATGCAGATATTTTATATATATATATATATTATTCATAATTATTTTTGATATGTATATAAAACAATTATCATGTTTTCAAAGCATGCCCTTAGCCTGCTGTGTTTTTAGTACTTGTTCAGAAAGGAATCGCTCTCTGTTTTTTTCTTTTTTTATATAGTAAAACACACCTAGCCATGTACTAAGTTTTAGTATCTACCAGAGTACATGAGGATATTGTTTTTTTGTTTTGTGGTAATTTGCAATATTGCTGTTAGATGTCCCCAACTGAACCATTTATTTTAAAAGTAATGGGTTGACAATATTACATTTTCATTGTGTGATATTTCATGAGGATGTGATGATGCTTCTTGAGTCTGGACAGAGTTTGCATAGCTTCTTTTTTGCACAGCAACTGTTGTTATATGATTTGTGGCTGCAACTGTATATTGAAGGGCTTAGTAAAGTATTGCCAAAATAATCCAAAACCCATCTGATTCTGTAATTTATAGATAAATCATGCAGCTTGGAGGTCATTGTCATATTGATGTTATAGTTTAAGTGTTGTAGTAGAGGTGAAATATCCAAATCTCAGAAAATTTTTGTATGAGAACATTGTTTTAAATCCATTACTATTTGTTTCACACATTTGTGAGCAAATTGATGTTACTACTTAAGTACCAAATTATGGTTATGCTTGCTGGCTGAGATCAGATTTTTCAATTGGTATTATTAATCATAACTCATCTAAATCTGCCCCCATTCTAACCTTTTTGCCATGTGTTTCAATCCTGAATGTCAGCATTGGATGTAAATATCAATCTGAACAAAGCTGACCAGCTGCAAACATCTTGAATTCTTTGGTACTCTTTGAATTGGGATATACATAGGAAACAACAATCACCTGTCATGCACCCAGTTTGAAAAATATTAAAATGCCTCTGTTGACACAGCATGGTAACATTTAGCCTTTAAATACAACTATACTTTAGCGTGTGTCTGCATTCAGCCAACCACCTTATTTATGTTAGTCCTAACGCTAATACAAAATTATTAAGACTATAAAGATTAATACAGGGATTTCTGTCTGTACATACAGCATGAATTCCAATCATATCTGATTTGGGGTTGTACATGAAGCACTTCTGAGGTTCTGATTGCCATGGCACCATTTTTAGACAATACATAAAGTACTGTTATTGATTCTCAAAATATAAAATGCTAGACAACAGCTGTGAAAAGACAGTCTTCATAACATAGAAATGTGAGTAGTTATTGAGGGGCCAGAAACACCAGTGAGTGAAGTGTGTGTGTGTGTGTGTGTGTGTGTGTGTGTGTGTGTGTGTGTGTGTGTGTGTGTGTGTTTGACACAATGAAGTATCATTGTGTCAGACACAAGACTCAGGGTCTGTTAAGCACAGACACTCAGCTGTTGGTAACAATGTGTAGACAAGGTTGCATGATTTCTAGAAATTTTAAATCTTCCTTTCTTTCTTCACTGCTCTCTAATTCTCGCATTGCTTTAAGTAATCACTCTCTTCCACTTAAGCACTTCACATACAGTGGCTGATGTTTTTGTTGTATGTTTTGCACCCACTCACTTACGCTTCCCTCTCCACTTGACTTCTTTCCACTGATGACCAAGGACAAAACATTGATGCCACACAATAGGAAAATACAGCAGCTGATCCTCACTGTGTGCATGACACGATACTTTCTAACATCTTCTCTATCCCTCATTCTTTCCTGAAGAAGAGGAGTCTTTGGGCTCTGGAAAGAGCCCTAAGCCTGCCGTAGTTCCCCCCACAGCATCTGGCTCCAGAGCCGCAAGGGTCAACACTAAGATCGTGGTCTACGGCCCCCAAGATGCTAGCTCCTGTCACTCTCAAGGTCCCCTCTAGTGCACCTTGTCTACATCTCCATCCTCCTGCTTGCTTTCCTTTCTTATAAATGTTAATGTGGTATTTGTTCACTTCTACCAAGGCTAGACTTGTACCAAAACCACATACTTTGCATTCACCATGTCATGATTTGATAACTGTAGAGTTTATGCATGTGTGTGGAGTAGAAATTATGGTGGGTCATGTCATTGTATTCTTTTGAATATACTCACTGCACATCAGTGAAGCATTAGCTGGTGTTAAAATCTATCTGAAATAGAAAAGAACATACACTAATCCAGGGTTTACCCCAGATAGTGACATAGATGTGCAGCGTCTCCTTGCCTTCAATGTTGAGTGATGTCAGCTCACAACATTTTGAGCATTTAAAAGGACACTTTCCGCATGAAATTTTCTATAAACAACTCCAGCTGACATGAATCATGACCAAGTGCAAGGTGTACACGAAGCTTGGTGACCAGAGGGGCAGGTCCAGCATGCGTCCTTGCTCAGAATTTCTTGTAGCATGAGGAAAATGTGAATTTATTTGGAATCATTATTTCAAGACTCTTTTTGAGTATAGGTTATCTTTTTGTTTTCCCTACAAATGTTGTTAAATATAACAAAGGAGAAATAAAGCCCAGTGTGGATAGGTGTTATATTTGTTCGTAAAAACTATTTTCATGAGCTGAAGAAAGTTTTTACTCAATTTTCTTTAAACATTCTCTATACCTACTCAATACATAAAAACAGACTTGTAGCAAAGGTAATGGTTTTAGTATGACCAGCTGTATTAACTGAAGGAGTAGTGCAGTTTTAATGCTCACTGTTAAAAGTTCCATAATTCCTACGGTGTATAAAATAGCAACTATAACAAATCTTGCTGTATCTTTTTATTTTTATTTGGTAGTTTGTTTCCAGTTTGTCATTTTTACTTTGATTTTAGTCACCTTCATACCCCATTTTTGTTTCTTGGAACATGTCAAACAATAATTAGAGCTATTACTACTGCTGCCCATCTGCTACTTAAACTCTGGTATCTGTTCCTACTTTGTGCAGTGCGTAGTAAAGCCGGGGCAAGTCACAGCGAGAAGAGCCGAGAGGCGTCCAGTCAAAGGGTACAGCGTCAGCCCAGCGCCACCAGAGGGCAGAAGACTAAGAGCTCTGGCAGCAGCAGCTCCTCCTCCCAGATAAATTCCACATGAAAACTTGCATCCAAGACAGGTGTAAATATCTAGGCTTTGTAATGTTCTTTTTTGTCTTACTGCTCAAAGGATTCTCCTTTACAAAAATACAATTCATATTTATCTGTGCATTCAAACTTTAAGTTGAAACAGCCCTAAAACTTTCCAAAGTGGGTTTCTCCTTATTTTCATCATTGCAGTTGTTACTGTTAAGCCTTTTATCCGATTAATGTTTAAAAAAAAAAAAATAACAGGAAAATAATGTAAATCCTGAAAGATCTCATATTTTGTACTTTAAAATGAAAGTGTTCAGTGTGTATGTTTTGATATATGAACTAATCTTTAATAAATATAATACTAATACTCACATATGAGTCTCTTATGCTTTGCACAGCCTGAAAAATGTCACTTAATGTATTCTACAACGAAGATAATACAGTAGCAAAAGAAACAGACTGGTTTCTCTAATTTTGCCGTTGGGTGACAATTGACAGCATAGGTGTCTATTTAATGACAGTCTTTATTTCTTCTATCAGCCTGACATGGAGCAGCTCTGTCTTTGTCACTTTAATGGCTGACAATACTGTCTGAACCTTGGAGACTGCTTATTGTGAAATTAAACATTGACTTATAAGTGTCTCTTTCCAGAATCCTTGCTCGTATTGATCTTACTTTAACTTCCACAGCCATATTGATTCAGTTTTTTCTGTGATCATGACAAAAAAAATGTAAGGAGTGGATATACAGTAGAAGTTTGAGCTGGAATGGGTGTCCCTGTTTTTACTTTCATCACATGGGGGCAGTAGAGGCACACTGTGTTTTAAGCTTATTGCCCAGTGTTTGCAAGTCTTTCTAAGCCCCTTCAGCTTTGAATCTGTGGGAAAGTGAATCTAAAATACATGCATGTGGAATTTGAAACCCTGTGTATATATATTTAAAACATACCTGCCGTCATTCAGAAAAAGCATGCACCGCACTTAGAGAGGGGGTGTTTGTGTGTGTGTCTATGAGGCATGCTGCAGGGCTTTATGTAGCTGCAGGTCTTTTATGTGGCCGTTTGTCCTGTTTATGTGTTCCTGCCTCTCTTCTCGTCTTCTGTGTGCTCTACACTGATGGCAGCGTGCCTGTAATTGATGGCACCATATTGCTGTGGTGTAGCAGGTTTAATGGGGCTTGACAGAGCAAGGGAAAGCAGCATGCAACCAGGGAAGGAACTTAACCCTTTCACACACACTCCACCTTCCTGGGTCTGCCTGTACCCCCCACCTTCTCCCCCAACCTTCTTCATCACCACCTTTGCCTGTTTTTTTGGTTTCAGTCCCTTCCTCTGCACATCAGTGCATGAAAACATAAATGAGAATCCTACGAGGTCTTCCGTGATTAGCACTGTTATGATTCCTACTGTTTTCAGCAGTCACAGTAATGGTGGCTTGAACATGAAAGCTCACTCTGACTCCACTTCCAAAAATAAATACTAGCCAGCTGTTGGCCTCCACTGTTTTGCTTGGAAAACCCTAAATGTGTTTGACAAAGGTAAACGGCTGGGAATTTATCTCATCCAAGTTGCTGCCAGACTGCAGTCCCTGGTGTCACCTATAGGGGCCAGTGTGGCTCTAAGCTGCTACTGTGGCCCTCCTCTACCTTTCATTTCCATAGGCATCCACTCCAACGTTTTGGATGTGTTTATTTTGTTTTTGAGGGAATTTCATAGCTGGTCCAGATTCTTCCATTAAATAGAAAGTGTTATCCTTCACTCAGGCGTACCACACACACACACACACACACACACACATACACATACACACACATACACAGTCAGGCATGTGAAGTTGTGCACGTGCACACTATATGCACCATTAATCAATAGAGACGATGAAATGATGCTATTGTGTGCAAGGAAAGCCAAACGGCACATTGAAGAATGAGCTAGTCAAAGCTGTTGGCAAATCATTAATGTAAGGTGTTGGTCTAAACCAAGTTCTCACATTCTCTCTGTGCAAGCTGTTCCCAGGTGACAAAAAACTGGGAACAGACACTATTTTAAGCGCTGATATCACACCTCTCCTTCTATATATATATATATATATATATATATATATATATATATATATATATATGTGTGTGTGTGTGTGTGTATGTGTGCGTGTGTGTGTGTGTTTTTACCCCCATCACTTTCATTCCCTTCGGAATCTCCTACAGTGTGAGAGCACTTGGGGTGTGGTGCAGGGAATATCATCCTGTTTTCCTTCTCTTCTGTCTCTCAGGTATTATCCCTTACTGTGAACTCTTGGTCCACATTTCTCTCCAAATTTATAGGCCACTTTTCTTCACTTGTTGTCTCTCTACATTCACTCCCTCTCTAACCCCTTCACTTTCCATCATCACACCCACCCTCCTCTCCTCCTCTCCCTGCCATCACCCTTGCTTGCCAGTGCCGGCTGCAGATTGGCTATTTCCTGCACGCGCCCAGTAGAGCCCTTATCAGTGGTAGAGTGCTGATTGTTGGTCTGTCTCTCAGGCTGACTGACAGTTGGGGCTGCGCTGCTGAAATGCCTGATTTGGTCAATGTTTGTCTGTGGGGCCTTATCTCCACACCTTATATTAACTGCCTTGACAGTATGTGTAGGCAGTCTCTCTCCATCTTGTTGCACCCTCCCCACCTCCCTCCATCCTCTGTCTCTATCTCCATTCACTCCCTATTCTCTCTGTTACGCATTATATTCCTTCAACCAGCAGCTAAACATTTATTGCTGCTGCTCATCCTCTTCCCATCAGTTTTCCTGTTGCATCTGCATCAGTATATTCAACTCCAAAAACCATATATGTTCATCTCATTTTGATTACTCTTATACAAAAATTAAACATGCACCCTCATTCCAAGGATATTTTTCTCCCCTCTTTCTACAACCAGTTTAATAATTCTGGTGAATACTTTGGTTTGTGTTCCTCAAAGCAGTGGCATAAAATTAATCAGCAGCAATTTGTCTTTTCAGAAATTCTCTCCAGATTATCCTAATCAATAATGTTGCTCTGTGAAAGAGTCACAACACATTTTTAATTTTTTAAAGTCTGCGCCACAATTACAATAATAATAATAATTATTATTATTATTATTGCTACACCATTGTGTTAGGTTGTATTAATTCATTTTTTCATAGATGTTATGTCCTTAGTTCATAGAACTGTTACATGTCATTCTCTCCACTTTCCTTTAACTTTCCTCTTTTATTGAAATAGAACAAACACATCAGTAAAAGAAGGAAATAAACCCTATCAAAGCAATATGTTGCCTATGAAGGTAAATCTTCCTGTTTAGTCAGTGTGCTTACTAGCTGCTAACTTTATGCTTTGAGTTCCAAGCAGGTAGCTTTTACTTAGTTTTAAAGGGTTTTTTTGAGAAGTGGTTGCTTGCTAAAAAATAAATAGTGAGTGGTAACAGCTGTAGATTAAAATGTGCTTGGAGAATAGCTCCATTGAACTGAAGGGAACTGCAGATTTAGGTGGTGAAATGGATAAATTAAAATGAAATGTAATTAAACTGGATCCCTACACCTGGAAAACATATTTAGCAAACTGAAGTGATTTAGCAGAATAAAATACGTGATGCAATTGAATCAAAGCTTTCTATGTGACTTTGTTGCTAATATTGTTTATATGTGGATGTGGATGTACATACACCATAACATAACTTCTGTTTCTGTTTGCTATAATGTTCCAGGTGTTTTATATCGACCACAGAATCACTGTCCACCAAACGGTGATTCTTAATTATCAAAAGGTAAACATACACCTTAGACACACATTTATTCACCCATACACTGTTCAGTGTATTCAGGACCTGAAAACTCACTCTTCTTTTCTGTTAAGTAACACTAATCGACAGAGACCAAGGAGGTAAACATGGCCTTTTAAGCGTTATTTATTTATTCACTTTATTAGCAAGAGGCTGTTCATTCCGTCTGTTAACAGCAGCTGTGGGAACGAATAGAGTTCACACTCACTTGGACCCCTATTGTGTAGCAGACTGTCAGGTTACACACACACTGTGCACATGCAAACATATAAAAGAAAAGACACTGCACAGATGACTACAAGTTGTGTTTTACATTGCCTGTTTTTAAGTTCATTGTGCTCATTTCAGCTGTGTATGGATGCAGAAATGTGCTTCTGTGTGCATGTGTCTGACAGTTCAGCCCTAGACACGCCTGTAATTACACAGTTGTATTGTTAAAATATTACTCTGTAAAAGACACTTTTACGTATAAAATGTCTAAATTAATAGGTAACATATCAAATTAAAAAATAACCACTACTTTACATGTAAACATGTTATTTAGTTGTTGGATTTGGCTTTTCAAATATGAAAATAATGAGATAATCATGCATATTTCTATGTTTATACAACTGTAAATCAAATATATTTATCTACTGAGTTGTTTTTTGGAGAAACCATTCACTATGATGACGTTGACCCAGATTGTGCATCGACATATCTGTGTTTTTTGCTATTTTATGACATTTAATTTGACAAACAAGTCACATTTATCAAATGCAATAAAAAGTCTTTGGTTACAGATCTAACCAGGGCCATAGGTCCCGAATCCTTTTGAACTTGTTTTTAGAAAGCTGCAAGGGGAACCTTTGACATTTTATACATTATTTAATAATAAAGATAATTACCCAGTTAATTAAAAATACAAAAATCACGCTAATTAAAAAAGTGAAGACCTTCCTGTTGGATTTTGGCCAGAATGGCAAAGGGTGCTGCTTATTTGAGGTACTCACAACCTTGGTCTCTAAAAATCCAAGCTGTAACCATGGGACAAGACACACTTTAAGGGTTTTTAAGGAATTCTTGATAGAGTCCAATTTAACCATGTTGTTACTCAAGAGAGAATGAAATGAGGAAGGAGAAATAACAATCACTGTGCTGTATTATGAACTGCTAATTGTTGACAAAAAGAATAAACACAGAAGAAAGAATGAGTTTAATCATTTCCCAATTAAGACACTTCCAAAGGTTTATTTGTGCCCATGTGTGTGTTACATTGCTCCAAATTCTTTTTTAATTAAGGCAAAGACAGAGGTTACAAGTCTATCATTGTCTAAATTGTGGTTTGTGAAATTTCAATTTTGTGTGTTTTTGCTGTGCAGATTTTAATTGATTTTAATTATGCATATTTAATTAATGCACCTTCAGTTTATAGTGTATGAACCCATAAACCTGCATTTCCTGACTTTCTCTGTTACGATGCATTTTTTTTTTCCGTTGTGAGCTTCAACTAAATAAAAGTTGAAGAATAAAAAGCAATTAAGAACCTCACTATGTATAACTCAGAACTTTTCTTTTCTATACAGTCACTTGTATTCAGTGTTTATTGTTTTGTGATTGAAAACTTTCTCTTGAGAGTTTCTTTACTTGCTTTGTTTCAACCTTATGTAGTTGTGCAGGTACGTGTAAGCATGCAGCTGTGTGCACAGTTACAGATAAAGATAGCAGAGGTTGTGTCTCCCCTGAGGATTTGCTTATATGTCAGTGCTGTTATGTCATGTCATGCCACGCCACTGCATAAGTTCACACAACCAGCATGACTATTTTGCATGTGTAAAGGCAGATTATGTTTTTTTTTTTTTTTTTTTTTTTTAAACCTGCTTTTACCTTGGATTGTTTATGCATGCGTGCATGTGGGTTACATTAGTGTCCTGTTCATGTGTTGGCCGTGCAACCTAACAGTCTGCTGTGGTGCTTGTCCATTGTGTTGGCTCCTCACACACTGGCTCCTTGGAAATATGCCAACAACTACGCCTATTGTACCCTCTCTGAAAAGAATATAAAAGCTCTCACACACATACACGCAGGCACATTCACCTGTCTATCAAGCCACACGGCAAAAGCCATACAATTACCCTATAACATGATGAATATTTACATACATTGCTGATCCTGTTAAGGTTAATGCCATTTCCATTCAGCTCCTTTTGTGCCTCAGTGATCCAAATGTGTCTGTGCCGTTGTACCTGAAATGAAAAGTTTGCCATTAATTTGAGACTTGACAGTTTGTTAATAATAACCATGACATCCTAGTGTCTCAGTAGGCTGTGGAACAAATATAGGGGGACTATTTGTTGCAAATCTAGTTCTACAACTTCTTACAAAATATCTTTCAAAAACATCTTTTCATCCACATTAGAAAAATATATGTTTTCTTATTTACTTGCATGTTCTAGCTGCATCTTATACGTATTGATTTTATTTGCTGTGGTTTTGTAATATCTCTTCCTCTGCATGCTAATTACTAAAGAACCTGGATAAAATGTTTTTTGGGAGATCAAACTGTAATATATAGAGCAATGAATACATCTGTACAGTCTTTGTTGAAATAAAGTGTGATCAATTTTCATTTCATTTTTATTTTTTCCTTTTAGAGAAAACAGTAGAATTCAATGGAATAATACGATGTTGTCTCTGGAAAAAATATGCTGTTGTACTTTTAAATGCCATTCACCAATGCTGTGACAACCACTGAGGTTCTATTCATTGCTTGTTTTCCACAAACGGGCAAATAATTGTACCTCAACTACCTGGAACAAAAGCAAACTCAAGGTACATATTTTTTTATACTTTGTGAACTGATCATTTATGATGTACACGCACAGTGGTAAGGATGTGGTACTGTATGTGACCTACCTGTACCCAGTGGCAGCTATTGTATGGTTTGTGTACTTTCATTAAAGTTGTTTGTGTGCATGAACAGAGTATCTTCATTTCATTTAAACCTCATATTAATGTGACAACACTGCAAATTTCTTTATGTGTGTGTGTGTGTAAACTATAGTGATAATCCTGCTTTAACCTTACACATGAAAAACAGATGTCACCTCTCATTGTCTCTGTTGCTCTCATACTTTTCTCACTGCCTTTAAATTGTCACTCACCCCTTCTCTTTTTGAACTTAAGTGTGTGTGTGTGTGTGTTTACCTCTTTACTTCTCCTGCAGCAGCTAGCACTCCGCATATTCAGTCTCACTCTGTCTATCTTGGCCCCCCTCCCTCCCTCTATACACTAACCCCCCCCCCCCCCTCTCTCTCTCTCCCTTCCCTCCACACCCTCTCGCTTTTCCCTTGGCAGGCTGGTGATTGACACTTACAAATTACCCGGCGGCAGTGGCATTGTGTGTGACCCCTCTCTCTCATCTCCAGCCCGCCGCCGTTTTGTCATCTAATTACTGTGAATCCCCGGCCTGCTCCCCACTGCTGCATTTTTAATATGCTTGCCCACCCCCTCCTTCTCATTCTCTCTGTGCACGGACACTTGCAACCCCCCCCCCCCAACACTACCACCACCACCACCATGTACACACACCTCTTCTGTTCACCTGCAGCCTACTTTGCCTGGTTCTCGGTCCAGTACTTGGGAGTGCAACCATCGTCTCTATATCCTCCTCCTGAACACCCTGTGAGTGTTTTCCCTCCACCGCCTCCATTATCACACCATCACCTCTCCTGCCTCTTCTCTCTGCTCTCCTCCTATGTGTGGAGTGTCACTCCATCCCACACATGGACCAATTTGTGTCAGTGTCTCTGTTTGCATTTCAGGTTTCAGTATTAAAGTGTTTGGTAAACATGTTAATCAATACATGCTAATGAAGTCACACTAGTGTCCATGTTACAGAATGGCACATTTGAAGATTTTCCTTTGTAACTCACATGATTTAATTCCATAATTTGTTTAGTATAATTCATTTTGAAAAGTATATTGCTGCTTGTATTGCAGATAAATATATAGGTGCATCATTTATCATGTTTGTGCTTTTTTAAAATTCATATAATCCAAGTAATCTAAGAAATACTCTGAAATAATTATTCTGTCCTTTGTCATATTCTGTTATTTTCTCACTTTTTCTTGAATTTCCATGTGAACACAAACCTGCCCACTGTGCATGAGAAAGAATTACAATGATCACCATTAGAGTCTGATTTGTAATGTGATAAATCTAAATGCATGATATAAAATGAAACCATCACATTATATAATTTGCTCTTAATCACACTGGTACAACTATAGTTAAAATCACATTAGTATTATTAATTTCATCACAACATAATTAACTTCTGTTTGCCATAGTAACGATTAGGATTACCTCTGATACAGTATATAATAAATGCAATATTTAAATTTCAGTTATTTGACAAGAACAAGGCGATCTCTGTCTAGGATATTAGATCAAGCCCTTCATACACCTGAAGCCAACAAACAACAACATGTTGTTTGGTTTGATTGTCTTTATTTAAGGATAACACGTACAATCCTTGAGGAAAAAGCTTCATACAGACATTACAAGAATTTTCAGTAAGCTGACATATTTCCACCCACATGCATGTAATGGCATTTTATTCACGTAAACAGAGAAAACTCAAGGTTACCTGGAATTATAAGTTGTAATGGCTTCAGTGAGGAGCAAATGCCACAATAGCCATAATTCCTACTTGGCCTCAAATTAACTTTTTACCTGTTTCTTTATGTTTGTCTTTCTGTCTATGTGTGTGAATAAGTGTGTGTGTGTGTGTGTGTGTGTGTGTGTGTGTGTGTGTGTGTGTGTGTGTGTGTGTGTGTGTGTGTGTGTGTGTGTGTGTGTGTATGTGTGTGTGTTGTCCATGGCTCAGCTGCCCACAGCCAGACTGAGCTCCCCCGCCGATCCCCATCTTCCAGCTAGAAATCAGCAGAGCATGGCAGACTGCTGCTACAGCACAGCTCTGGAGGAGGAAGGAGGAAGGGAGAGGGAAGGAGATAAAGACAAATAGAAAGAGAGGAACGGGATTGTTAAAGAGGAAGGATTCATTTTGGTTGGAGACAATCTTTTTTTCTGTCTTTGGTTAGTTCTTCACATCAGAAAGTTTTATTTAGAGTATGAAGCATGACAGATGCCTCACAGTGTGGCTGAAACAGACGTAGAGGCAGCGAGGCCAGGCAGAGCCGACCTGCCCCTCCACCTTCAGATGTAGCTCCAGGGCGTGGTAGGATTTAGCATGGCCTCATTACCTTGTCATGAGTTTGGAGAAATATGGGCCTCCTGAGAGAGGCTCAGGGACGTGGACTGATGAAAAGAGAAAAGGAAGGGAGGCTGACAGCAGACGCATGGAGAATGCAAAGAAAATGGGAGGGTGGAGGTGGGATGAATGAGGAAAAAGAGAGGTAAGAGAAGGAGGGTAATAGAGAGAGAAAGGGAGGAGAGATGTTGGCAGAGCTGGGGAAACAGAGAAGGTGGGGAGGGATGGAGTTACTGAGGGGAGTGGCGAAACTAATGGTCCTGCCTGGAGAGATAGTAGTCAATCAATCATATTTAAACAAAAGCAGCAGGCCCACGAGGATATTTAAGAAGTGCTTATTTAATTAAAAGTCCCTTTGCTCATATTTATGGGCCATCCTTCCTTCAAATATTAACCTTCTTGGTCCTGGGAGGCTTCGGACGAGTCAGCCCAGCGCTGTGGCTATGATACCCTGGACTGGGCAACAGAGCTGAACTTGTACAAGAAATATACCCCCCTTATTAGCACCAATCACATATTTCAGTTTGAGATTAGTACATTTTATGTGTCAAATATTTGTCATACTGTGGGTACATGTAAAAAGTGAAGTAAATGTAACTACATTAATTCCAGTTCCATGGGGTACGAATACTCAAATTGAAAATATTCTTACATTAAAATTTGCAAGTGAAAGTCAGTAATAAAGTAATAAACAACTATTTTAAGTACCTGCATTATACACTACCTGGCCAAAACACCCGCGCCCCACCGCCTTTAGCTTTGATCACAGCATGCATTCCTTGTGGTATGGTTTTGATAACTTATGCAATGTCATAACATTTATTTCCATCCATTAATTTGTGGTTAAGATCTTGTACTGATGGGAGATTTGGACACTTCCTTGTTGTCACTGTGGCCTAGATCTGGACTCTGTGACTTTGAACCTTTTTCCATTGAAAAACAATCCAGTCTTTGCACTCTCTGTCAAACTGAAGAAATGAGAAAATAGTTACTGCATTGGTTAAGGTTGAAGAAGTAGTTACTTAGTTTGTTAAACATATATTACTGCCGTAATTATCCAATGGAAAGATCCTGAATTATTTGCTGGTTAAATCCACATGAGGACTTGTCTTCTACATATATATAGCTGTATAAATTAGCATTTTACTTACACGTAATAGTCCACTGCAACCTCATGAGAAAAAAAATCTGATAAAATCCTAAACATTTTCATGGTGTCTTCACAAAGTGTAGTGACCCTTTCAAAACATTCACATCGTGGCCATCTTAAACCGAAAATGAGGCTTGGGTGGGTAAATAAAACACAAAGGGACATGTGTCGGCATCGTTTGACATTTACCTCAGCGATATGGACAGACAACTTGAAGCTGCTCCCCCCAATAACAGTGGGACAAATTGAGTTTTGGGCAGATGAAGGCAAGATATCAGGGTGTTCAGCTAAATTGCCACAGTTCAACTTTATTGAAGAATATATTCACGAAATTAAAGGTAAGGGGTCTGGTCCGTGTATCTTTAGATAGTTTGATATTTTATTTTCAAAATGAGATGGATTTACGTAAATGTGACAGTTTACTCGTTTTTAGACACAAAACGAAATAACGGAAGTATTTCAAATGATTAACCTCCAATAACCTCCTTCTGTTATTTTGTTTTGTGTCTCAAAGAAAACTTGCTAACTGCATGCTAACTGTTAACTTCTTATATTATTTTGTGGGGAAAAATTACGTTTCATTAACATCTGCAACGTTAAGTCACCAGCAGAGTCTCCCTGTCTCACCCAACACACTTGTCATTCATTTTATTTCCCCCCTAAACCTGGATTCCTTCTTTTTTATTATCATCAACAAGCATTATTGGAGGCTAATCATTTGAAAATGAGAACGTATGGCTTTAGTGTATTTGGTGTTTAGTCACAACCTTGGCACAAGTGTTGGACACAACAGCACCATCCCGAGTGTCTACAACGCCTGTGTTACCTGTTGTACAGAGAAAGAGAGCTGCATGTAAACATGTAACAATAGGCGTCAACACACTGCAGAACTCCTGTGACTTTTGGGAAAACCGTAAATAATCGGTGAAAACAAAGTTTATCATGAGTGGCAGGAGGGTATGAGGAAGAATTAGATGTAGTTTTTATGTCTGTACTGTGAAAAATAAGCAAGTTAGGGCACTAATCGTGATCATAATCAGTACAGACAGTAGACCGACAACAGTAACACAGGCATTGTAGACACTCGGGCTGGCGCTGTTGTGTCCAACACTTGTGCCAAGGTTTTGACATCGCATTCTATTGTATGATTGATAAATGAGTGATTATAATTGAATACACATAAGTCTAGATGTTCTTCTATGTTTTCTTTGAACAATCGCGTCATATAAAGATGCCAGGGCAAAATTAATGAGTTTAGTTGGCATTGGTGTTGGCTGTCCATCGGTGAAATAGGTCCAGGATGTAAATTTTTAGAATATACGTTTACTGTCAGTTAAATTGAGGGGGCATTACAATTTACATTGCTTATGAAGGCTGAGTAGTGTAGCAGTTAAAATACAGAACTCATCATGAATTTGCTTCAAGGATTTTGACTCGGTAAAGGAGTGTCCATCACCGTTGTTATGACAACCCAGTGCAAAGCCGAGAAAATGACAAGCTCCCCGTTGAATCTACCTCCACACACTTCTCGGTTGAAATTAAATGATCGTAACTCATTTGATGAGACACAAATGCTATTTTGAACCTCAAAGCATGTCTACTATTGGTGTAAACCCTGCGCTGCCCTGTGGCTTAAACACCAAATATACTAAAGCCATAACAAGTTCTCATTTTCAAATGATTACCTTGTAAAGAATGCCTCCAATAATACCTGCTGCTGATAATAATGGTCATAAGGCTACTATTGATGGGACCTCTGCTGGTGACTTAACGTTACAGATGCCCAGGGAACGTAAACTAGGCTAAAGTTTTATTTTGAATTTGTTACACTTAACTTCCGCTTTAGTGTTCTCTCTCTCTCTCTCTCTCTCTCTCTGTCTCTCTCTCTCTCCTCCAGTTCCAGGAGAATTCATCAGCTCATCCTTCAGATACAGATTTTTAGGCTTGTTTCATATTTTCATCAATTTATTGGCTGCTCTATGGGATATTCCTTTCATGGCTTTAGGTGTGTCTGTTGTCTTTTCCACTTTACTACCTTCTGACCATTCTGCAGTTGGGATAATAAATGCTCCTTTAAATAAAGTCCTTTCCACTACTATGTCAGAATTTATGATACAGCCTATAATGTATTTAGACACTTAGCTACCATTCCAAATTTAAAAGACGCAGGTGGTGAATATTCACAACAATATGAAGTAATTATCTTATAGCATTGTCGGAGGTGTAAATATACCTTGTTCCGCCATGTTTTTACAAACTTGTGACACTGCACAGTGTGGCATTCATCAGTGATCAGCTCCTCTGTGTTCTCACTTATGCTTACATGGTTAACACATTTGACGTATATCAGTAGATTTCTTTGCATCCTTCATTTGCTGTCTGATTTACTTCTGCTGAAGTCTGACGCTGACATCAAGCCGAGGACTGAATTTCTTCTCTCCAACATCAGACACTTTCTCACACATCTTCAGACTGCAGGGACTATCAGCACTTCACAACATTCTCAGTTTCTAATGAGTATGAGATCACAGGTAATGTTCACTAAAGACCTTCAAAAACACTTCACTTTACGTAACTGTTTTGTGAACCAGTGCTCACTTTGTGGAAGCCCCTCACTATGTTCAAGCACCCATCTGGGGAGTGCTTGTTCATCATGTTTGGTGATACTTACACATAATTCTTGCTTATTCTTACATATCTGGTATTTCCTTCTAGTTCTAAAGCTGTTGGTAGTTGTCAGTTTGAAAACGTCAACGTTTTACACCTGGTAAGGAAATCACAGTAATAACAAGAAAAGCACTCTGAGAGTGCAAACCTCAGCCAAGGTAGACCTCCCCCCTTCGAATGAAGAGAGGTCCACCAAGGAGGTATTTAATTTGAGTCTGTTTGTTTGTCTGTCTGACTGTCAGCAGGATTACGCAAAAACTTCTGAACGGATTTAGCTAACATTTTCAGGAAATGATTTTTGCGTAATCCTGCTGACAGAAAGACAGACAAATGAACAAACAGACTCGAATTTAATACCTCCTTGGTGGAGGTAATAAAAATAGGGTGCATTATTTTTTGGGAAAAGGTTAGGGTTCATCAAATTCTGTAGTGAATTTAATGATTGCCCAATTTAATCAAGTCATCAAATTGGTGTTAAAGGCATTGTATGTATGATTTTTTATGTTTTTAGTGAAAGTTGTGGGAGTGAAACGACCTGAAGAGCAGTTGAAGCAACAATGATAATAAAGAAACAGACAAGCAAAACATCATTACATCCGCCAAGGAGGTATTACATTTGGGTCGGTTTGTATGTCTGTCTGTCTGTCAGCAGGATTACACAAAAGGTTCTGGATGGATTTTGGTGAAACTTTCAGGAATGGTACATAATGGTTGACCCAAGAACTCATTAGATTTTCAGCAATGAAGGTCAAAGGTCAAGGTCGCACTAAGGGTCAACAGCTAAAACACATCAATGGTAATATCTCAGGATTCAGACAAGAAAGAATCTGGCACTTTTTTGCATTCACATCATCTCACCTTCAGTCATCTGATGGGTCAACACCTATGGCTCAATCACGTTATGTTTTGACAAAATATGACACCATGTCAAGCCTTGGCGGAGGTCTGCTGTCTCTGACTACCTTGTTTCTGATTGTTTCACAGGTTTTTTCTGTTGTTAAGCACAAATACTTGCATTTGCACCTTTGCACAACCATATGAGTGAATACAACCAATGCAAATTCTTAATCCCGCATTCCTTCAGTCCTCTGCAGATCTTTATTCTTCAGTCATACACAAACCAACAGACATGTGAGGCAAAGGAGAAAGACATAGTGATGGAGTTGTTTTTACAGAAACATTCAAAATACAGAAAAAAATAAAATAAAAAAATGACAATGTGAAAACATTCATTTTACTCAAAAATACAGCTCCACAGTTTATTAGTAATAGGGTCACAAATAATCTTGGAGAGACTTGTGTTTAAAAATCAAAAAAAGAACCTGAAGATAGTTTCTGTAAACCATCCTAATATAAACTTACAATCAAGTGCTTTTACTTGTGAATAATATTCAACACACCTAAGTCCAAGGCCTTTCAGAGACTCTGATGCTGTTTATAACACCCTGACATTTTCAGTAAGTATTTCAACTAACTGTAAATATCTCTGCAAAAGTGGCACATATGGTTGTATTCTGAAAAGCCTTACAAAAAGAATATGAAACCAAACTGAATGTAATACAAACACATTTTATTTAAATTGAGTGTAAACACAACTGCATAATAAACAGGTTTTAGAGGTCTTGAAACCCTAACCCTTTTGAATTTTGAACCTTGTAAACACAAGTATTGGCTGCATAAAAGTAAAAAGAGCATTTAGAAATGTTTTGTTGTTTCTATGGAAAATGGAAAATAGTGAGCCAACAGAGATAATGGAGCCTCTGTTAGTTGAATACTAACTAGATAAACACCTCTGATGGCCCTCACCCCCCTGTCATTTTCCATGTGCTTTGGCTGGCTATTCTGGCTGAATGGGGCGTTCTCTAACCTCTGAATAGACACTCAAGCACCGGGTACTTTACCTGTGAATATCGATAGGTGTGGCCTCAGCAGCTGCAGAAGACAGGAAGTACAGGAAATCCAAAGATTTATATTCACTCTCTTTAAATATATATACATATACAAAAAAAAAAAAAAAAAAAAATGTTCCTCTCGCCCCACGTGGGCGGTGTCTCCTTCAGGCTCGGGTCCTCTACCAGAGGCCTGGGAGCCTGAGGGTTCTGCGCAGGATCTTAGATGTTCCTAGCAATGCGCTCTTTTGTACAGAGATCTCTGATGTTGTTCCTGGTATCTGCTGGAGCCATTCTCCCAGCTTGGGGGTCACTGCCCCTAGTGCTCCGATCACAACTGGTACCACTGTTGCCTTCACACTCCACATTTTCTCTAACTCCTCTTTCAGCCCTTGGTATTTCTCAAGCTTCTCATGTTCTTTCTTTCTGATGTTGCTATCACTGGGGACTGCTACATCTATCACCACCACTGTCTTCTCATGTTTATCCACCACCACTATGTCAGGCTGATTGGCCATCACCATCTTGTCAGTCTGGATCTGGAAGTCCCACAGGATCTTGGCCTGTTTGTTCTCTGTCACCTTTGGGGGGTTCTCCCATCTTGACCCTGGGACCTCCAGTCCATACTCTTTACAGATGTTCCTGTACAGTATGCCCGCTACCTGGTTATGCCTCTCCATGTATGCCTTGCCTGCCAGCATCTTACACCCTGCTGTGATGTGCTGGACTGTTTCAGGGGCTTCTCTACACAGCCTACACCTGGGGTCCTGTCTGATGTGGTAGACCCCGGCCTCTATTGCTCTGGTGTTCAGGGCTTGTTCTTGTGCAGCCATGAGTAGCGCCTCTGTGCTGTCCTTTAGTCCAGCCTTTTCCATCCACTGGTATGTCTTTTCCATATCAGCCACTTCCTCAATTTGCCGATGGTACACGCCATGCAAGGGTTTGTCCCTCCATGATAGCCCCTCTGGTTCCTCGACCTTACTGGGCTTTTGTTGCCTGAGGCATTCACTTAGCAGTTGGTCATTGGGGGCCATTTTCTTGATGTATTCCTGGAGGTTCGCCGTTTCCTCCTGGACAGTAGTTCTGACACTTACTAGTCCTCGGCCCCCTTCCTTTCGCTTAGTGTACAGCCTCAGGACACTGGACTTGGGGTGGAACCCTCCATGCATGGTAAGGAGTTTCCTTGTCTTGATATCAGTGGCTTGTATCTCTTCCAGTGGCCAGGATATTATCCCAGCTGGGTATCTGATTACTGGCAGGGCATAGGTGTTAATGGCCTGGATCTTATTTTTGCCGTTCAGCTGACTTTTCAGGACCTGTCTTACCCTCTGTAGGTATTTGGCTGTGGCTGACTTCCGAGCTGCCTCCTCATGATTACCATTTGTCTGTGGGATCCCTAGGTATTTGTAACTTTCCTGCACATCTGTGATATTCCCTTCAGGTAGGTCAACCCCTTCAGTTGTGATCACCTTTCCTCTTCTAGATATCATCCGCCCACATTTATCTAGTCCGAATGACATCCCAATGTCTTTGCTGTAGATCCGGGTGAGGTGAATTAGGGAATCAATGTCACGCTCATTCTTGGCATACAGCTTGATGTCATCCATGTAGAGGAGGTGGTTGATGGATGTTCCACTTCGGAACTGGTATCCGAAGCCACTCTTTGAGATGATCTGGCTGAGGGGGTTTAGGCCTATACAGAACAGCAGGGGGGACAGAGCATCTCCTTGGTAAATGCCGCATCTGATGTTCACCTGTGCAATTGGCTTTGAGTTGGCCTCCAGAGTTGTCTTCCACAGCCTCATTGAGTTCTGGATCAACTCTCTTAGTGTCCTGTTGATGTTATACAGTTTTAAGCATTCCAGTATCCATGTATGTGGCATTGAGTCATAGGCTTTCTTGTAATCAATCCAGGCAGTGCACAGGTTGGTGTTCCTCATCTTGCAATCTCGGGCAATTGCCCTGTCAACCAGTAGCTGGTGTTTGGCTCCCCTGGTGTTGTTGCCTATTCCTTTCTGTGCTCTGCTCATGTATTGCTCCATGTGCCTACTCATCTTAGTCGCTATGATGCCTGATAGAAGCTTCCATGTGGTGCTGAGGCAGGTTATAGGCCGGTAGTTAGATGGTATTGTTCCCTTCTGGGGGTCCTTCATTATGAGGACTGTCCGGCCCTGGGTTAGCCACTCTGGGTGGTTTCCCGATATCAGCAGCTGGTTCATCTGTGCTGCTAGGCGTTCATGGAGTGCTGTCAGTTTCTTAAGCCAGTAGGTATGAATCATGTCGGGCCCTGGTGCTGTCCAGCTCTTCATTTTGGACACTCTGGTTTGGATGTCTGCTAGTGTGATGACTACTGGGTCTTGTTCTGGGAGTTGGCTGTGCTCTGCCTGTAAGTCTGTCAGCCATTGGGCATTGGTGTTATGTGTTGCCTCCTTCTCCCAGATGCTCTTCCAGTATTTTTCAGTTTCAGCCCTAGGTGGGTCTGTTGTCACCTTGCCCCCCTGCCATTGAGAGTAGACCTTAGCTGGGTTGGTGGAGAACACCTGGTTTATTCTCCTGGCCTCTACCTCTCTTGTGTATCTCTTTAGGCGGGTAGCTAGTGCTGTGAGCCTTTGCTTAGCAGTCTCCAGTGCCTCAGCTGTGGACAGTTTGTTGTATTTCTTGGGCAGTTCTTTCCTCAGATTCACACCTCTGCTTAGTTCTGTTAAAACACTGACTTCTCTCCTTGCTGCTTTGATCTTGATCTTTGCCTCTAGCCTTCTCCTCCATGGGGCAACCTTCTGGCTGCTCTGGCTGTTCATCTTGTAGCCAAGCATCTCAAGGATTACGGTTGCTGCTGCATACATCAGCTGATTGGTCTCAGTGATGGTAGTGGTAGGGACAGTTTGCAGTGCAGTGTTCAGGTCCTCCAGTAGAGACTGGTCTGGTACTTTGTTCTTTAGCCTTGGCAAGCAGGTAGTTGTGTTCCCCCAGGATTTCATGATTCTCTTTCTCAGGTCAGCTGCCCTTGTGTTTAGTCTTTCTGGGGCTTGGTACCCAATCTCGATATTTGGGGGTGGTGGTGAAACCACCCCCAAGCTGACCTGTCGTCCTGGCTCCCCCTTGCCGTAGCATCTTTGTACCGTGGATGAGGTACAACGCTGTACCTCATTGATCTCTAGTGAGGATGTGGGGTTTCGAAGCAACCATTTCTCCCACATCCTCTGCATGTACCCTCTCTCACTGGGGTTACTCCCGTAGTAACACTCCATCAGCTCCATGAATGTCTTGTTCCAGTAGCCAATTTAACATCAGGGTGTCCTGGTTCCTCAACCCCTAACGCGGACCTTGTTGTCCCGGGCGCCGTCCGAGCCGGTATGACTCTATTTATTGTATCGCTCATCATGAGGTATAGGCATGTATAGCGTAAAGTGCCTTGCCTAAGGGCACACCTGGGATTCGAACCGGCAACCTTCCGCACCAAAGTCAGTGGTGTAGACCACTAAGCTATCCAGTCACATATATATATATATATATATATATATATATATATATATATTGGCCATTATGCCGAAATGCGTTGGGGTTTTTATATATATATTTGAAAAATAGAAGCTTCAAGGTTTTTAATGGTGTCACTTATATATTTGAATGACAAAAACTCACATAGTTACTTCTGTGTTTTTGGAGAAGTGTTACCGGTGGGCACTTGCACTCTAGAGGGTAGACTGAAGTTAGGGAATTCCTGTTTATCTGTGTAAGTATATCAGACAATCAGCAGTGAGGTGATTTTAGCAGAGTAAGGACAAAGATGGGGCAGTCATTGCAAAAATGCATCAGCAACACTGGGCAATGTGTCCTTGAGAGCATTTTAGACCACAACCACTGTCTACTATTGGACATGAGCTTATGGAGTGCAGACAGAAGGCGAGGGCACTGGACGTTTTAGTGATGCTGAGGATTAGCAGCGTTATGGGTTTTAAGAGACATGAGGCAAGGGGCAAGATGCAGTCAGAGAGCATTGGTAGGTTAAATAAAGTGAGTTTTCCCTCTAAATGAAGTAAACATTTGTCTGTTATAGCCATAATTTATGGACAAAGTGATTCTATTCTGGCTTCAATGAAAATGGCACTGACAAAATAATATCACCTGCAGTTTACCTTAAGACAGGAGATGAAAATAAGAAAAGATAATCCTTTATTAGTCTCACAGTGGGGAAATTCACAACTAATCAGAATATATATGATTTATTGAGGAAGGGACTTATCATTATGTCTCAATCTAGCATTGTACCGAAACTCCAGACCAGTCTCAAGACCATTTTCTGTTGTCTCAGTTTTGACTTGAACTGGATCTTTCAAGGATTTGGTCTTGACTCAGAATTGGACCACAGTGGGAGGAGAAGGACCTGCTATTTCTACAGTGAGATCTTGAGATGATCAGATTTTTTTGGTTCATGTTAATAAAAAAAAAAATAAATCCAATGATCCATCATTACGCATACATTTAATAATAATAATAATAATAATAATAATAATAATAAAAAACATATGGAATGTTGACTGCATTATTTGAAAAGTACATTTAATGGTGTAATTCAAAGATGCTGCAATCAGTGAGTGTCACCTTATTTGCTGGTGCGATCAGCAAGTACAAGATGAGCAACCAATTCCCAGTCCTAAAATGTGCCTTTCTTAATAACAAAACAGTAATTGAAACAAAAAGAAAAGAATAAATGCAGCACAATACAAGTTCCACCACACATCCATAATTGAAACTTAAAGAACATCTTCCTCTTTTCATTTCCATGTTCATAGAAACCATCCAGCATCCACCAGAACCATCCAGAAACTATCCTGACAGGTTGTCAGCTTGCCTGCTAAAATAGTGTTAGACCATTGAAAACCAAATAATGAAAATTGATTTGTTATTGTGGTCTCGGTTTTGGCTCAGTCTTGACTCCAGAAAGACCAACTGCCTCTGTTTCAACTTTGTCTTGACCCTTCAAAGACTCTGTCATTAGCTCAATCTCAACATAGACTTTCTCATTCCCTTCACTATCTCAATCTCAAACAGTGCCACCATGTCACTTAGGTGAAAAATATCATCGGGTTCACCATTGTAAAATTCTGAAAGCCTGATTCTTTCTTTCTTTAATTAATTTCTTTATGGTTCCAGAGGACCTTGAATCAGATCTTCAACATAAAATAATATACAAATATCTTAAAAACATTGTTTTCATTATCATTTGACTGTGACAGACAATCATCAGATCTTCCTCCTGCAGTTAATATGACAGATTGCTTTATTTTATTTATTTATTTTTAATTTCCTTTCACTTCGAGTAGGGCTTTGTTGTGGAAAAAAAGGTGAAGTTGTGCTCTGTGTTTGTCTGGACGCCGTAATATTTAAATTCATTAATGGATGGTATCATCTGTGAGGTAATTTTTTTGGTTTTGGTTTATTTTAATGTATTTTATCAAACCAAACCAAAAGTGTTCACAAAACAGTTTGATAAAACACTTAAGAAATAATAAATAATTGACATTTTCACATAATGTTACATGTAATTATTTAGGATTGAAGGAATGATTATCATTTATGAGGCTTTTATGTGTTTTAGCATCGAAAGAATCTCAATGGGCTTTTCATTCATCTTGTTGTATTGACATTATCTTAATCTAATCTTATCTATTTAACTGTGTTTATTGTTATTATTTCTGAATTTATATATTTCTATTTTTTTTCAGCAAAATGGTTGGGTTTTCTAAACCAACATTGCTTTAACAAGTACAAAAAAATGCTTAGAAGAAAACTGTGTAGATAAACATTTTCTAGATCATTATGTAGACTAGCCATCTTGTTTAGTTTTAGTTGTATTGTGTATTTGAGAGTGAAAAGTATGTGAAGAGACTTGCATGGAAAAATAAAAATCTGAAGGATACATGCACAAGGTAGAGAAAAGGGCAAGACACTATACACAGAGAGAAATGTAGGCATGTGTGGTGTTTTTCTGTATTTATGGAATGGACTGACAAACAGACCAGTGACACACAGAAAGAGAGGGAGAGGGAAAGATAAAGAGAGAGAGGTTAATGCTGGAAAGCGTGAAGACAATAATGCAAACTGACACTTCAGAAATGAGATGCTGGTTGCCTTGGCAACAGGCCCTGGGCTAGGGGCTACCAGGAAAGGGTGAGGATGGGTGAGGGTGATGAGTATGGGTGAGAAAGGCTGCAGAGAGGGCTGAGATAGTGAGTAAATTATGTTTGATTAGAAGCGCACTCATTTAAAAAGAGCAGAGAAAAGCCTTTGCCTGTGGAGAGGCATCCAGCAGCAGTGAAAGCACAGGAATGTACTGTGTGTGCATAAACAGCAGGAGCACTCTATGGGCAGATGCTCCTCACAACTCTTAAGGGTTTTCACTGCTGATGTTTACTTTAAGAAGCACAAGAGCATACAGTAAACAAATCATCTGCAGTTTGAACTGTGTGCAAAGGCATTAATGTGCTGTTCACTGTGATTTGCATCATTCATTGATTAATTTGGCTAATAAACACTTTGTTTTGTGTTTTTGATGCAGCAGAAATGGAAAATAACAGGCAATACTTGTGACATATGGATATGTACGGTTTGACTGAAGCACGGTAGTGTGCATTTGGTTACATTCCTACAGTGTAAAACCTGACAAGTTGAGTTTCCTAAAACCATTTGAGGAAATTGATTGCCTTAAACCATTTAATTTGATTAAAGCAAATCATTTTATCTCAAAATAATATTGAAATTGAGTCTACGGAATTTAATCTTTTCTCTTAATGTAACTTTACTATGTAGAACTGTACTTTTTCCAATTAGCATGTTGAACTACCATCAAGTTATTTTTTGTGTAGTCTTATATATTACCATAGGACTTAGCACTTTGAGATGCATTCATGCATGAAAAGTGCTATATAAATAAATTGATTGATTGATTGATTGATTGATTGATTGATTGATTGATTGATTGATTGATTGATTGATTGATTGATTGATTGATTGATTGATTGATTGATTGATTGATTGATTGATTGATTGATTGATTGATTGATAGGACATTGTGAGGCAATAGTCACATTTTTCTTCCACTATTAAGTTGTCTTTACATGGGAAACACATCTGTGATGACCTTCTACTTAGAAAGGTGATTGCTCTGGTTGTTATTTATGGTAGATCACATCATTACTATACAAGAGCATACTCTTCCATCACTATTTTAACACAAAATATTTACTAATAAGACACATCTGTAACAACAAACAGGTAACACATGGTTCTATACAGATTTGTCTAATGGTGTCACATTAATAAAAAAATAAACATAATAAAGGCCATACATTGTAAAACAAACATATTGCCCTAAATAAACATTAACACAAGCCCCCTTGAAACCCCTTAAAACAGAACACATAGAGTAAAATGTCCAGTACACACACAATGCAATACGCTAGAGCCGATCGATTTTTAGAATTGAGGAAATTAAGTAATGACCAGTTTCTCCATCCCATTCCGCCATGTTGAATTTAGAGACCCCCAATAGTGTGTCACTGATTAATCAACTTTGACCAATATGTGACCGATGTATTACCTTTTTTGCTGCGGACATTCTGTTGCTCACTGCTCCTGTGTCTGTTAGAGGAATAGTAAAGCATAACTACGGTGGCCGACAGAGGCAAACGCACTGCATCAACAAAATACTGCAAACACAACAAAGATACACAACCAAAAACACAAACACATAAAAGAAATGCAACACAAGTGAAGCTGCAAGAGAAAAATGCTACAATATCAGAAACAAAGCAGAAGTAAAAATTTACAAACCCCCAAAACAAATGCGAAAGAAAAATGTTGCAAATACCAAAACATGCAAACTCTCAAAACAGCTGCAAGAGAAATACTGCACGGGACGGCCGTGGCTCAGTTGGGAGAGTGGGTCGTCCATTGACCGAAGGGTTGGCGGTTCGATTCCCGCTCTGTCCCAGTCAGTCCGTTGTGTCCTTGGGCAAGACACTTTACCCTCCTTGCCTCCAGTGTCACTCACACTGGTGTATGAATGTAGGGTGGTGGTCAGAGGGGCCGTAGGCGCGAAATGGCAGCCACGCTTCTGTCAGTCTGCCCCAGGGCAACTGTGACTACATATGTAGTTTACCACCACCAGAGGGAGCATGTGAGAGTGAATGAATAATGGAACACTAATGTGAAACGCTTTGGGTGCCTTGAAAAGCGCTATATAAATCTAATCTAATCCATTAAATTCATTCCACAATAAAATGGAAGTTCACTAAAATAAAATGGAAGAAGAAGAAGATGGTGGATGAAGACGAAGTTGAAGTTTATTAATTTAAGAGATTAGTGTGAAAAGGTGTAGGGTGTACCTATGCTGCTCTTCTATGATATCATAGCAGATTAGTGTTTAAAAAAGACACTTGGCCATAGATTCACACTAATCTCTTAAATTAATGAACTTCAACTTTGCCTTTATCCAACATCTTCTTCTTCTTCCATGTTATTTTATGAACCTGTTTTATTTTGGTGAACTTCCATTTTATTGTGGACTGAATTTGCAGTGTTTCTCTCTTGCAGCTGTTTTAGTATTTGCAGCATTTTTCTTTCACATTTGTTTTGGGAGTTTGTACTTTTTTACTTCTGCATCATTTCTGTTATTGCAGCATTTTTTTGTTTTGCACCTTCATTTGTGTTGCATTTGTTTTATGTGTTTGTGTTTTTGGTTGTGCATGTTTGTTGTATTTGCAGCGTTTTGTCGATGCGGTGCGTTTACCCCTGTCGGCCACCGTACGTATCAGTTTCACTTTCACTTCCGCTCCAACAATCAGGCTATGTCCCACCCTCTCCTCCCATTCTCCCCCCTGAAAATCACAGACCAGAATCCTTGAAGCAACCTATAACAAAGTCACTATTACTTAAACTGTCACCATAGGAAATTATACTCAATTCATAAGAGTTATTACAACAGCATTAACTGTTTATTTTTTTACTTTTCCATTATTAGAAATTAGTGACTCAAACTTGTTGTTGTTGTAAACTCATTTAATTTAGTAATATCAGCTGTTCAGTTTTATAGTGTATTATTTATGCAGTTATGAGAGTGATGTGGACAGGGATAGTTTAGTTATGGTGTTAAATAAAAGTCATACCTCATAGTACAATATGGTGTTATTGCACTGTGGGGTTGTTTCATGTAAAAAGTCAAAAGTGGTTTTACAGGAAACATTTAGTTAAAGAGGTTAAACTTTCTTAGCATTTAGTTAGTTTCATGGGTCAAACTGAAAAACAGTGGATTTTCTATGACAACACAGTAATAATTTTAATCTCTCCCTGCCTACATAGTGTTGCATAGCCATAAGATCATAACATCTACACATTTCAAATGTGCTGTGCCAGTGCTGCAGCAGATGTTCAATCTAAAGCTGGAAAATGTGCATGTGAAGTGGCATTAAAATAAATAAATACCTACAAAAGAAAACAATACATAAAAGGATGTGTATCTTTGTCAAAACTTTATTTATTATTTTTGGTGTTAATGTTTTTTCACAGGACAACACGGGGGTGTAGTGGATTGCACTCTTGCCTCACAGCAAGAAGGTCCTGATTCCAGCACCAGTGGGCGGGACCTTTCTATGTGGAGTTTGCATGTTGCTCCTCGTGTCTGCGTGGTTTCCTTCCACCATCCACAGACATGCACTGATAGGTTAATTGGTTAATCTAAATTTCCCATAGGTGTGAATGTGAGAGTGATTTTTTTTTTTTTTGTATATGTCAGCCCTGTAATAAACTAGCGACTTGTCCAGGGTGTACCCCACCTTCACCCTTAAGTGGCTGGGATAGTCTCCATGTGACCCTAGTGAGGATAAAGCAGGTTCAGAAAATGGATGGATGGTTGTTCTTTCACTAGTTTCAAAGCAGAAATTCCCAAATAGTAGAAGGAAGGGAAATGACAATCTTGCAACTGTGGAACGGAAATATTCACTCATATTTCAACAGAGCACACAACAGCTCGTAATTAAGCTTTTAAACTATATATATATATATATATATATATATATATATATATATATATATATATATATATATATATATATATATCTGAAGTTAACAACAGAATTTGTGTGGAAAAAAAAAAGTAAATCTGAGATAACCCAGTCCGTTTCATCAGGATCATATTGTAATGAGCCCTTCTGAGCCACAGAACATACATATATGTTTTCACAGCCTGTGCTGTAATCAAATGCTTTCACAGATTTTTCACAGATCCGTTCAAAACAATGCCAGACAGGAAGAGATTTGAAGATGTGAGTAAAAACAAAATTGTGTTGCTGTAGATAGGTATGAAAGTGTGACAGATAACCTTAATTCATCCATCACATAAAAGTTGAAGTATGAACAGCAAATCATGGAAATGCAGCAGCTGCTTTCTGTTTATTGACATATTTATACATTTGGTTTCAAATCTAGTATTTAATTTTAGTCGTGACATAAAACCTTCTAAAGACACCAAATTTCAAAGCTTGAATTACCTGAAGCATTTCTTTGAGCTAATACACATCTGAAATAATTTATATAATTTGATGAGGACCTTCTATTGATTTCTAGAAGGCCTGGAAAATAAAATAAAACTGAAGAAAAAATGGATTTATGTGATACTAGCTCACAATGCTTGTCTTTTACTTACAAGTATATTTAATGGAAAATTAGATCTGAAAATATTGAGTAGCATGTCCTTCCGGGCCTAACTAATTAAACACACAAAAAAATCTGTAAGTTTTATGGGTTGATTCCACTGGCTACACTGTGTTGCATACTATATCAGGCCTGTCATGATTACAGGTGTATTTCTTTTTGCAGGAGTCCTGCTGCAGCTGTACATTTAATCCAAAAATGATTAGCTTCAGCTCCTTCAGTCCTGGCCCATATAAAATTACTATTTTACAATTATAGTTGAGACTAATAGTAGTGTAAAACATAGCTCAACATGTGACAGTCACTGACAAACTGGCAAGTGGTGAGTGAACATTTTAGTATGTAATTATTCATCAGTCCAGGAGAATAGCATCATTACACACCTGGTTCATTTACATCAGTGTTAGTGCGTTTACTTCATACATTAACAGTAGGGACAAACAAAAGATAAAACAGACTCCATTTTACATGCAAAAAATAGTGCGAGATGTCAAACAGCACAAGTTTACTTAGATGTAGATGATATCACTTCTGGAAGTAAGGTTGTGTAGTTTAGAAAAAGAACTTTTCTATTTTAGCCTTGGGAAGAACCACACAATACTGTTAGATCTGCAACCTTTGATCACTGCAGTGAAATCATAATCAAAGTACCATTAAAGAAACTTGCTGTCACTTCAGTTAAAATGTACAAATAAACTCTTATGGAGAAATCTAACAAAATGCATGAGCTAAAAGAAAAAATAATATTGTTATGCTGACTTGTTTTTATTTTTATTGTTTAAATTAAGAAATATATTAATATGTATTCTAAAGATCATGATGGCTGCACCACCATCACACAGATGCACACATATGCATGCTTCATTGTCGTATACATATGTACACAAACACAGACAGACAGACAAGCACACGTACACACACAGAGGCAGCAGAATTGAATGCGATAGGGAAGTGAAAAATGATTAACCCGGGGTCAGCTCTCAGCCTCAATCTCGGCAGCGCTCAAAGAACATCCTCGCCTGATTTACACTCGTCATGTTCCACAGCACACATTTGCATATATTTATTAAATTCACCATGCATTGGAGAATAAAATATAACAGGGTGGAGGGGTAGAGGCGTGAGGAAAGGAGTGGAGGAGGGGAATGAGGGAGGGGGTTATTTAAAGGAGGCGTGTTTCTGATAGATTTGCCTTTCATTCATATTCATTTTCTCCCTCTTTCTCTCTCTCTCTCTCTCACTCTGTGTTTTGTTCATTAGCATGGAGGTCAGTGCAGGCATCAGATGTGACTACTCATTGCTTGAGGGAAAACATTGCTGTTGGTCAGCCTACTGAATTGACCTTGTTATCATTGTGACAGAATGTGTTATTTATCAGTTAGTTAGATAAGGTGGCGTGGAGGATAGCGATAGTCTGCAACATGAAAATGAGTCCTGATACTGAATATAGTGACAAACATAGGCCTGGAGTGTTTTCCAATGTGTTCACTAAACTCAGTTATCTATAAGTGTGCCAAAAAGCAAAGCACAGTATGATGGAAGATAGTTGAGCAGACTTTAGTGACACCTTCATATTTCATTTTTGTTCTTTTTTTTCTTCAGGCTAAAATCCAGAGCCAGAACATTTGTATCTAAATTTGAATTTTAATAAAGAATTGAACTGAAACAAAAAATCATGAAATAACAGTAATATTAATTAGAGTAATGTCTAATGAAGTATGATGTAGTTTCATAAAGCTACACAGCATTCACACAAACTTGTTTTAAATACTAACAAAAATGTTTTAATTTTATAGGATTTTGTAATTAAATTATTTGATTACTAACTTCCACCCACTCTCCCTGTAAACCTTGTATCAATTAACCATTACTTTTAAAAGTATTTTCAGATTTCGACTGTTGAGATACTTAAAAACAAAACATTATGATTATTCAACCTGCATTCACTTGAAAAGTTAATATCAAGCCAAGTGTAAAAACAACCCTTAACCCCCCCAAGCCCACCCCTCACTGATGTGAGCAACCATGGCAGGTGAGATCAATAGGGCTTGAAACCTGTCCAGAGCTTTAATCCATCAGTGGTGAGCTGGGAGAAGACACAGGGCGAGGAAGCCATCACTCACACATAGACCTGAGCCCTCAGCCTGTTAAACGGCCACCAGGAGGATCAATCAGTAAAGATCCTCTGATTCAGTTAAATGTGTCTCTATGCACAGTGACACAACTCTGTTTATTATGGATTTGAACTCTCTCTCTCTCTCTCTCTCTCTCTCTCTCTCTCTCTCTCTCTACCTATCTACCTACCTACCTACCTACCTACTTACCTGCCTGACATCAAATATATATTTGCCATGTGGGTTTATATTTTGTAAAAGCTGTATATCAACAATTATTGACAACACTTTACTCTTAAAAATGAAAAGACCAAACCAAACAATTTAAAACATTTTTGCACGATGTCCAAACTGCCACCAAACAAATGACAAATTTGCCAACACTGACCCACCAGCATTGATTGTCATTATGCTGAGATTTGTTGGTTGTCAGTTGGTATTTGTATTAGGTATATTTTGTTTTCTTAGCTTGCACAATTGTTGAATTATTTTTTGATTGGTCCCTGAATTCAAGTGTCTTACCAGATTTTTAGACTTTATGTTTTTTTTATTTGGCTGTTGTTTTTTCAGAAGTTTAACAAGGGACAAAGTTTGCATATTAACTATTAGGTCTACACGTCTTATTTGTAATCATTTGCATTCTTTGTAATTGTAACTATGACTACATGTATTGTATCTGTCAAATATAGTTTATTACAACACATACTGATAAGAATAAGAATCTGTGTGTGTAGTGTACATGGAAGGTATAGATCTGTATCTGTGTGGGTACGTGAGTGAACTGAAGTATACATTCACTATACACATGGAGATGCAGTGTATATGTATATACATCAGTGTAAATACACTTAACAACCAGACCACAAACAAATCATCAACCAAAACAAAGCAGCAACAACAAAAAACAAAAGCAAAACATTGGAAAAACTCCACACTGTGGTGGGCTGAATGCCAGACATCCCGCCTCCCTGCAGGCCTCTGTCTGATACGTAGTAAAACAATTGGCAAGAGGGATGTGAATCTGTGTGTGCTCCTCTCTCTCTCTCTCTCTCTCTCTCTCTCTCTCTCATAGGGAAAAGGCAGGCATGGCAGAGGACCAGCAGCCTCTGCCAGTAGACATAGTGGGACTACTGGGCATGCTGGGAACAGCCTCAGGAGTTAAGCCTCGCTGAACTACAGCTGCAACCAACCCAGCCATCGCCAGAGCAAGACAGAGTGGCCATGGGAAACATGCTCGGACACAGTGGAGCAGAACCACAGAAAGACATACTCTCCACTCCACCATCTCACACACACACACACACACACACACACACACACACACACACACACACACACACACACATACACACACACGCAAAGGCGTCTGTCTGGTCCCGTGCCATGTGTCTCAGCTGTGCCAGCACCACCACCCCCCCTCAGGCCTGGACCTCCCGCGTATGCCACCCCTCTCCACCCTCTACTCCTTCCTCCTCCTCTGCTCCTCCCTGCCGGTAGCCTTTGTGGGCTAATTAGTGGTGAAATTGGTGAATTGCAGGCTCGGGCACACACACACACACACACACACACACACACACACACACACACACACACACACACGTACAGTTGGTGAATTGCAGGCTCAGGCGCAGCAGTGTAGACACTTCACCATAGCCAAGCGCCACTTCAGCCCCTGAAAAGCCTCTGAAATGGGACACACAACACAAAGACAGGAGTGGAGAGGAGAAGAAAGGGAATTAGGAAAGAGAAGGAAAGAAGGACTGTAAACGGTGGAGGAACACATTTAATATAGTTTCTTCTACCTACCATGCTGTTACTATTGAACTTTTTTGTGATGTGTATCTTTTTGTTCTTAGATACAGTTTCATACCTGAGCTTCATCTGTGTGTTTGTGTGAGTCAGTGAGTTACTTGTTCTCTGATAGACTGAGGGTGAAAGAAGAGCTTCCAGTCTCTAATGATTTCTGTGATGGACGACACTCATTCCATCATCCCTCGATTCCACACACACCCCATAAATTACCTCTCATATTAACAGGCAGTATTAAAACCATGCAACGTGTTAGGGCTCTCATTTAAAATTAATAAGTGGTAATTATGGAGGGAGGGAATCTGATGAGGAAATAGAGGAGGCTGAAAAAGGAGCCCAGTGCTCAGAAAAAAATGGACAAAAGTAAAAAGACTAATAAAACAAAAGAATAATTCTGCTTTTGCTCTTCCTATTGTCATCTACCCAGATTTTAAAAATGAAAAGGGATGATTTGAGTTTTACTGAAGTGTTTATTCCCACAGAGGCTTTGAGTTTTACAGAAGCAATGTGTCTTCAAGCTGAACAAGATATAAAACAGACAAAAGAAAAATAAGTGGATGATAGGAGAACAGGTAGGTTGTTGTATTTTTGACACTTGTCATGGCAGCACAATTCATTTAAAAAACGAAAACAAACAGATTGAGAATAAAGGATTCACTGCCTCATTATTTAACACAGTTGGTTCATTAAATAGTTGGTGGATAATTGCTGATCTCTCTTCACAGACCTGTTTTCACCTGAGACCAACAAAATAAATTTTTTGAAACCTACTGCTTTATTTCAGCATGATTTCTGGTAACACTTTACTCACCCATTTAAGTTCTCAGAAGTGTAAATATGACTAAAGCTGAACAACAGTAAAGCTATTGGCCTGTTTACAATCTCTCTGAATGTGTGACACTGTATTTTATCATGGTCAGACCTGTGTTCATGCAGAGTTGCTTTTTTTTGCTTTGGTAAATGAAGTGTTATTCTCAGTCACAGAGAAGAAAAAAACAGTAACAGGTGTGATGCAATAGCATTTAAAAAATAAATAGAAAATGTTGCATTTAGCCTCCAACTAGATGAGATGTGGTTGGGTGACAATATAAGATAATATAAGATAAGACAAACTTCATTGATCCCACAGTTTGGAAAGTTCACTGTTAAAGGTTAGCTTTTATTCCTGTTTTCTAATGGCCTTTATATGAATGTTTAACACAGTGAAAATGAATGCTTCATGAGTGATCTGTTATAACTGAGAGTCACTGCAATCACCCGCAGCTCTGTCACATAATTAATGTGTAAAATAAACAGACAAGCTGATATGCAGTTACATTTAACCTTGTCCTCTTTGTCAGCGACCATGACAGAAAATACTGAGCTCTGATTGGCAGTCCAGACAGATACTGGAAATAGTTTCCCATCAGTGTATTAATACAGAAGATAAAATAGATGTTGCATTAGTGTTAATTTGTTGACCAAGATAAACACCCATAATGTTCAGAAAAAATAAACAAGAAGAAAGTCATATTCCATCAATAGGTGAACAAATCAGGAGTCTTCCTCAGAGTCACCTTCATCTGTTAAATCACATTGTTTTGGAATAAAAGAAGCAGAGCAGTATATAGTCTGTTGAACTGACCAACTCATCCTTCCTTGGCCCCACAGTCCCCCAGGGACACATTAGTCTCTTAATGCTTTGTCATCAGCACAGGTTAATGGACCTCACAGCAGTCTGTTAAAAACAATCCCTGATCAATACACAGTGTGAGCACAAAAGGATAAGCTCTGAAAATAGCTTCTGTTTTAGTGATGAGCTGCCATTTTTTTGGAAATCAGTTGAAGTAAATGTTAGGACTGAAATCATAAAACACAAATCTATCATTAAATCAAATCAGACTGCATTTACTATCATTTCTTTAGCATTTTGACAATTAAGATAGACAGTCACACTTACCTTATCAAGGCTTTTTACATGGATATACACTGACAAACACCAGTCCTGGCAGTCGACTGTAGGCGACATCAAATCTTTATCTATTGAAGTTTCTCACATCACTTCTAGTTTATTTCAAAAGAGAAATGTTACATTTTCTGCCTTGATGTGGAATTAGACTGTGCTGCAGTGATGCACCATAAATGCCAATGGAAAAATGGATAAAATAGAGAAATTAAATTACATAACCACAATATAGATGTGGAAAGCAGATGTTTGAGAATTGAAATACACAACAAAGACAATGTTACACGCAAGTCAGTTGTAACTACAAGTACATATTCTTATCAATGTAACACAGCTGGAATTACATCAACATAATTAAAATATTTAGAACTGATGAGCTCTTAAAATAGTAAAATATTGCTTCTAATTGTCAAAGTTTACAATATAATTTTAATAACATTATGGACGTTTTTGTGGTTAGATTTAAGAGCTAAAACCAGGTGATAGATCTAGGGAAGATATACTGGCTTCTGATTGTAAACCTGTAAAAGGAAATGACTCACTGAAATCACTCACATATTAATGCTGAAATCAACACAGTATGGCCACAGGGACTAGGAAAAGGAATCTACACTCCTTTAATAACAACATATGTTTCTCTGCAATAAAATCAAAGCATAGCATGTTTATGTAAAGTGTGTGAAACAACATTTATTAAAAAAAATATATTTGGATTTGCAGTTTAATTACAACTGAGCTCAATTTTCTAAAACTGTCGAAATAATAGAGAAGTAGTTAAGAGATAGTGATTGAACAATGTTGTGTAATTGCTGTCAAATGTTTTGGCACTCAAGTTTAGGGTCACTGCCATGGGTTCATCGCAAACAGGGCAATAAGAGAAGAGGATGTGTAGAATTATCTGGGCTTTAGTTAGCACTTCTGCAGAGCTCATCAAGCAAAGTGAGGTTAGAGGGGGACAAACAGAACATAAACAAACTAACACCTCCTACACACAGAAGACAACTCCTACACACACATAATACACACCTCCAGTCATATTTGCATCATTATTTTTTCCTTCTCACTCTCTCTCCATCTCCAGCAGAGTCAGTCCCTGGTCTGGCTCTTTTAAGTGTCTGGCACCTTTTCCCTAAATCTGGCTGAATGAGGCTGAGCCGACGGGGTAACGTCAGAGAAAGAAGGAAAGAAAGAGAAGAAGAAAGAAAGAAAGGGAGGAAGAGGAGCGAGGTGGCAGGAAGGCAAGGTGTTAACACCCTTTTCAACACCAGAACCCCCTCTTAGAAACCAAGCACACAGAGCAGTCTAATTGTAAGGTTTGTGTGCTCACATGTGCATAACAGTGTGTGTCTCAAGGCTTTCTCTAGGATAATTTCCTACACTGCAAAACACATCAGTTTGAATGCATTATTTCAGATATTAGTTGTTTAGACTTCTTCATAATTCTCTGCACTTTCAGCCCATGGTTTTTTGCACTTGCAGTTGCATGTTCCTCCTCTTCGTCTCTTGCATCATTTTATTCTTTGTCACCTTCCTTATGTTTCTTTGTCTTTGTTTCTTTTCCTTCTTTGTCTCTGCCGGTATGCTGTTCTTTCACCTCTATCCAATATACTCAGACAATCTCTTTATTTCTCATTAGTGTGTTTTGACAGTTAATGAGTGAACTGATGTGTGTGTGTGTGTGTGTGTGTGTGTGTGTGTGTGTGTGTGTGTGCGTGCATGTGTGTGGGCTCTGTCTAACGATGCAGTGCTAGTAAAAAAAAAAAAAAGAAGAAAAAAGTAAGGAGGGAGAGAAAGAGGGGGAGAGAAAGAGATAGTGGATGGGGGTGAAATTCATGTTGATAAATCATGTGGTCAGTAGCACAGGCCTATGTTTATCTCCTGCTGTCAGTGGAGTATGGGGCCCGAGATACCGCTCACACATTCAGACACACACACATATCAACAAGGACGACAGAGGACTGTTGTTACCTGAGATACCTTGCTTTTCCTCTATTTCCACCCCCTCCCCTCACCCGCCTCTGTCTGAGGGATGTGGAGGCCAGAGATAGAGGAAATCTCTGTTTCCCATTTCTGCTTCACCCGACCCCCCCCCCCCCTCTCAACCCATCACTCAGCTGTTTGTACTGATCATTATTTGACTAATGGACTTTTAACTAGTCCCTGGTTTTCTTTTCTTTTTTATGTAAAATACATCCAATTAAATAAGTCTACTCACAAATGCAATGTGTAGCTTTATTTTACTGTTTGGTTGTTAATAAAGTCCATGTTTTACAAAGTATATTCATTACTGTAGGGGGTAATATATTGTTTCTTTTTTTGTTTTCTTAGTTAAAGAGGTACTTTCCTATTTTATTAACCAATGGAGACCCAGGGCATTTTTAATGTTGGATCCATACTTTATTTATTTATTTATTATTTTTTTGTTTCAGTCAATGTCAGGTGTCACAAATGCATTCATCCATTTCATTTAATGTTGCAGTTGATCACAATGTCCAGGAATATTTTCAAAACCTGCAGTAAAAACATTGATTCATAGGACATTCAGGGATTTGTTTTTCCTTTTCAAACTTCCTATTTAAAAACATACATGTTGATTTCACAAGTATTTTTTTTTAAATAAGACTATCCATTTTTAAGTAAGTCAGAGCAATGTATTTCCTAAAATTAAGAAAATATAAAGGATCAACTTGCAAATGTTTTATCTTACTATTCTTTTTAAGTCAGAGAAACAAATCATTCAAAACTTTCCTTTTGGGTACAATTCAATGACCACGTCACAAATGTGAATGAAAGAGTGAGTTGCTAATCCAAGTTTTTTAATAGAATATAGAACAAATAGAACAAGTGCAGGCTCCGCTTCTTCATCAACAAGATAAAACACATTAAGATATGCTTGTTTACACGAATCTAAACAGAAATGTATATCATGCAGATGTTTTCAGATAACTGATATTTATTTAATTCACAACAATTACAGGTTTTACATAATTCTACAGTGTTTTTGGGCTTCAATATATTTGTTATGAAGTCTGTTAATGTGTAAACAGAACATATGTGTTACCACTAGCAAGGTGAAAACTCCATTCTATCTGACTTTTCAAAGATTATAGGCAGAATAAAATGGTCAAATACTATAAAACAGAAATGTCCATTTTATCCACAGATGATGTTCTTGGTCTTGGATGGTTAATACAAGTAATTTTTTTTATGTCAAATAGAAGTTAAATTTACTGAAATGTTTGTCCCATTGTTGTTCAGAAACATCAAAGTTGTTGGATTTTTTTCCCTGAAAAAAAATCCTGAATCAATTCATTTAGTAATTTACATCTATTAACCTAGCAATTAACGAGCTACTCATTGCAGATCTTTAATTAACTTTTAAATTGGCTTATGATGCTATTAATCTTACAGAGTTAAAGTAGGTCAAATATTCATATGTAATTTTCATATTTATCACACTGAAACAAGAATATGTAAAACTTGACTGGATAACAATATTTCTGTACATCATTGTTAAATTGTACGTTTCTGTCTCTGGTAAATTATAGATACACATGTGTAAAATTATTCTTGCTGTAATAAAAACTTAAAATGCAATGGGTTTACACAGTGTCTCATAATGTTCATGATGTTATGTAGTGCCAGATGTCTCAAATAGTGGGTTGTGACCCAAAAGTGAGCTGAGGAATTGTTCTGGATGGGTCAGAAAATATGTGTTTCATGGTGTGAACATTTTATTTAAATGTTCATTTATTTTGTTGGACTTTTCTCTTGACAGACATCCAGTAAATCAACTGAAATGTACCAACCTAGTTATATGGTTTTGTAAAATGATTGTGAAAAGGGAGAGAAACTGCATGGTCAAAGACTTAACATCTTCTACATACTGTATGTGTGTAACAGAAAACCCACTGTATTGTTGGGTGCATTTTTATATATAAACAGAGTCAATAATAAGAATTTCCTTCATTTTCATGTAAATTAACGGCATCCAATTGTTGTGTTCTTATTTATGTTTAATATTCTAGCCACATACTCTAAATTCTGGAAGGAAAAATGTGTAGATTTTTTTTTTGGAAAATATGCACTTACATTATCTATTTGAAATTATTCCTCTATTTGAATTCTTTCTAAATTGTGTAGGACTTCATAACCAAAGGTAAATGTGAATTGCAAAGTCAAATAATTTAAGAAAACACATGGCATGATATTATTAGGGCATTATGTGAGGTTTTGTTAAACATATGATATTATCTAAGCATGTTATTCAGTTGACATTGACACTCCATGTACTAGTGGACGTACATATAGATGTGTTTCATGGTGTGCTCATTGTTCATGAGCAGTCACTGCACATTATACAGCATGTGTGTATGAATTAACATATGTGTGTATGTGTCTGTGTGTGTGTGATGACACATGCCAGTAAGTGTGTGCTCTCACACTTGTGTTTGACAGTTGGGAGTGTCACCGTGACACTGTGGCCTCTGTGAAAAGACATGAGGTGCAGTGTGTGTGTGTGTGTGTGTGTGTGTGTGTGTGTGTGTGTGTGTGTGTTCTGCAACAGGCCGGTGGGAAGAGAGACAGATTGCGTTTTAACAGCCATCGCTGTCATCTCCAACAGCTGTCCTCTTCCCATTCTCTATTCAGAGGGCCTGTGTTTGCATTGTCTCCCTCATGACCTCCCTTCAAAGACCTCTGGAAGAGAGAAAGAGCGAGAGAGCAATACAGAGACAGAGAGAGAGAGAAATCGTAAAAAAAAAAAAAAAAGGAAAAAAACCAAGGCAGACCATTGAACAGTGAAGAGAGAAATCGAGAAAAATGCAAATGGAGGCAAGAAAAAAAAAAAGCAATGTAAGGAAGGCCAGTGAATGAAGAAAGGCTGATGCCATGACAGTAGGAACATTAGACGCTCCCATCTCTTCCACCATTCTTCTCAATTCCTCCCCTTAGCTTTAAATGTTCTCCATGCTCTCTTTCCTCTCCCTCCCTTCTTATTACAGCTCCACAGCTGCCACCTCTCCACCTCCCACCCCTTTTTCCCTTCTTATATCTCTCCTCCTGCTCTGCTTCCTCCTCTACCTCTCCATCACCCCCCACTACCCCGCCTCTCTCCCATGTTGTCTCTTATCAGGTAGAGGAAAGATAAGGCCACTATCTCGCCGTGCCAGGGCTTTGACATGACGCTTTAATGCATAATAAGTTCACTCATCTTTTAATCAATCCGGCCAAATGATGAATTTCTGAAGGGTTAACAGTCAGTCATTGGCAGGTTTCAAGCTAAAAACACAAAGATAAGGTCTGCCTCCAAATCAGCGGGGGGAACGTATAGACAAGTATGCAAATCAGATGTTCAGTTGCCATCAAATACTTAGGCATTTCATTTCTATCTCACCATTTGTATTTTTATCCGCTGAAATTTTTCTATTAGCTGCTTTGCTTTAAATCTCTTATGGAGTAGCTGTTGTGATACTGTTGACACATCTGAATGTGTTTAATCTCTGCTTAAAACAACATATTCATTCAGCGCTGAGAGATCAAAATCACAGTCTGCAGACACATAAACACAGCCACAGATTTGTTCAAGCACATATATGTGACACTCCAAGAGATATTTACATGACTTTACAGTTATTTTTGGTAGAGAAATATTATTTTCTAAATCCATAGCAAATTTTCTTTAAGAAAAATTATAGTTTACTTTGAAAAATTCAAGCACAGAAAATGCATTAAATGGATAAAATGCTGGAACACATTGA